>JARQOC010000012.1:7121814-7721814 GCA_033576535.1 Allobates femoralis
ACCCCAGTATTTGATTTTAGTTTATTTCTTTAGCATTGCCTATATGGCGCCATCATATTCCGCAGCGCTGTACAGACATGATCACCACCGTCCCAACTAGGACTCACAATCTAAGTCCTTTGGAGTGTGTTTGCGTGGGTTTCCTCCAGATTCCTCCCACACTCCAAAGGATATTGCTTTTTTAACCTATCGATGGTGGATGGCACGTCAGTCTGTGGAAGGACAGTCAGAAACGGAGCAAGTTTTGTGCTGTTTTCTCTCTGTTATCTTAGTTAGGGAATACTCCGGGCTTGTCAGAAATGTTACGACTCCCCGAGGACGGACAGAGGAGAAGGAACACGCTGTCCTTCTTGTCAGCACATTTTTTAGAAAATATGAAATCATCAAAAAAAATGATTCTTAGTCACTGGTTGCCTGATGGAAATGATATTAGGGATGACTGTACTTGGACACGGATGGAGGCAGTGGACAAACAAGGGTGTTAAAGAAAAGGACGGGAACAAACTCAAAACAGGACATTTATTCATTATGTAAGGGGCGGAAGGACACCTGAGAATCAGTGGATCACATTAATGATTAGCTGTAATTGTTTGACTGATCCAATTAGCAAATTCCTTGCAGCACCCCCGCAGGTGAAATGAAGTATTACACATTTCTCAATTAAGTCAGTGCAGAGATATGCCAAGACTAGTGGTGAGCGAGCGATAGTACAAGTAGTTGGATGCTCTGTGTCAGGATTCCGGCTTTTCCAGGTTACCTTCTGTGTCTCCTCGCCCTTATCCAAGATGTGGTCTGCTACTTTGTTCTGTCCATGTGTTTTGGGTTTCCTGAATATGTAAGCTCCAGTCTTCCTTCCAGGCCTTACTTGAGTATTTTGCTCCAACTCTGGCTTCTCTGTGCATCATCTTAGTTGCTCCTTCTCCAGCTATTCCGGGTTGGTTCTTCTAACTTCTCTACAGTCACCTGCTCAGCCGGCCTCACCTGCTCTGGGCTTGCCTCCTAGCTGCTTGCTGTGCCCTGTGAAGACGGTATCCTGCTACCAGTCTCCTCATTTCACTCTCCTGCTATACTAAGAGGCTCTGCTCCTGGTATTAGTTTGTTTGTTCATTATTTGCAGGTTCGGTGCTAAGGACTGTGTCTGGACTCTAGTATTAGCTGCACTGCCGCTAAATCCGGAAGTGTGTGTGCTCAGAGACTATTTTCCATTATCACCTCTGCAGTGTGTGAAACTGTGCTTAAGGCCATTTCTTTGCTACTGGCACTGAAGTATGTGAACTGTGCCCAGAGACTATTTTCTGTTATATGGATTCTGCAGTGTGTGAACTCTGCTCAGAGACTATTTTCCGTTATCCGCTCTTTAGTGTGTGAACTGTGCTCAGAGACTATTTTCCATCATCAGCGCTGCTGTGTTTATGAATTGTCTTGCACAAGTGATAATATATAATTGAACTCAAGCCTTTGTCTCTGTCTTGTCTATGCCCTACGCCATTAGATTCCTGAGCTATCCACACTAGTTACACTCGGATGGGCGAGTATAATGGAAATCTATGGGGACTCGAGTATTTTTCTGGTAGGTTTACTATTCAATTACCGTATATTAGCTTTATTTCTGTAGATGGGGCATTATTATTGTAAGTATACTTTTAAGATAGGGGGCAGTATTTTTAAGAAGACTGCCAAAAAGCACAGAACATAGGGAATGTGTGCTCGCTTCAGAGCTCTTTTGGGGTGAACTAATAAAAGAAGCAAACTCTTTTTTTACAATCTCTTTACCATTCGTCTGTGGAATGTTTACGGCACCGGGGAGGTTATTATTAATAGGGCTGGAGGTGAATATGTTTTCTTCATTTAATGCATTTTCCTATAAGATCCCCCCTGACAGGGACAGAACATAAAGGTGGAAATTGTCAGGCAAAACAGAACATTGATGATAGATCCATGGATGTTCAGTCATCACCTCTGATTGATTTAACCCTCTGTGATGATCACTTTTCATGCTCCATCTCACATGTAGATGCTCTGCAGCCTCTGTGTATTACTCTGTGTCAGGTGTAGATGCTCTGCAGCCTCTGTGTATTGCTCTGTGTCAGGTGTAGATGCTCTGCAGCCTCTGTGTATTGCTCTGTGTCACATGTAGATGCTCTGCAGCCTCTGTGTATTGCTCTGTGTCACATGTAGATGCTCTGCAGCCTCTGTGTATTGCTCTGTGTCAGGTGTAGATGCTCTGGAGCCTCTGTGAATTTGCTCTGTGTCACATGTAGATGCTCTGCAGCCTCTGTGTATTACTCTTTGTCAGGTGTAGATGCTCTGCAGCCTCTGTGTATTACTCTGTGTCATGTGTAGATGCTCTGCAGCCTCTGTGTATTGCTCTGTGTCACATGTAGATGCTCTGCAGCCTCTGTGTATTACTCTGTGTCATGTTAGACTGCTCTGCAGCCTCTGTGTATTGCTCTGTGTCAGGTGTAGATGCTCTGCAGCCTCTGTGTATTGCTCTGTGTCAGTGTAGACTACTCTGCAGCCTCTGTGTATTGCTCTGTGTCACATGTAGATGCTCTGCAGCCTCTGTGTATTACTCTGTGTCATGTGTAGATGCTCTGCAGCCTCTGTGTATTGCTCTGTGTCACATGTAGATGCGCTGCAGCCTCTGTGTATTGCTCTTTGTCAGGTGTAGATGCTCTGCAGCCTCTGTGTATTACTCTGTGTCAGGTGTAGACTACTCTGCAGCCTCTGTGTATTGCTCTGTGTCAGGTGTAGATGCTCTGCAGCCTCTGTGTATTACTCTGTGTCAGGTGTAGACTACTCTGCAGCCTCTGTGTATTGCTCTTGTCACATGTAGATGCTCTGCAGCCTCTGTGTATTGCTCTGTGTCACATGTAGATGCTCTGCAGCCTCTGTGTGTTGCTTTGTGTCAGGTGTAGATGCTCTGCAGCCTCTGTGTATTACTCTGTGTCAGGTGCAGATGCTCTGCAGCCTCTGTGTATTGCTCTGTGTCAGGTGTAGATGCTCTGCAGCCTCTGTGTATTGCTCTTTGTCAGGTGTAGACTACTCTGCAGCCTCTGTGTATTGCTCTGTGTCATGTAGATGCTCTGCAGCCTCTGTGTATTACTCTGTGTCATGTGTAGATGCTCTGCAGCCTCTGTGTATTGCTCTGTGTCAGGTGTAGATGCTCTGCAGCCTCTGTGTATTGCTCTGTGTCACATGTAGATGCGCTGCAGCCTCTGTGTATTACTCTGTGTCATGTGTAGATGCTCTGCAGCCTCTGTGTATTGCTCTGTGTCAGGTGTAGATGCTCTGCAGCCTCTGTGTATTGCTCTGTGTCAGGTGTAGATGCTCTGCAGCCTCTGTGTATTGCTCTGTGTCACGTGTAGATGCTCTGCAGCCTCTGTGAATTGCTCTGTACGTGTAGATGCTCTGCAGCCTCTGTGTATTGCTCTATGTCAGGTGTAGACTGCTCTGCAGCCTCTGTGTATTGCTCTGTGTCAGGTGTAGATGCTCTGCAGCCTCTGTGTATTACTCTGTAACGTGTAGATGCTCTGCAGCCTCTGTGTATTGCTCTGTGTCAGGTGTAGACTGCTCTGCAGCCTCTGTGTATTGCTCTGTGTCAGGTGTAGATGCTCTGCAGCCTCTGTGTATTACTCTGTGTCAGGTGTAGAATGCTCTGCAGCCTCTGTGTATTGCTCTGTGTCAGGTGTAGATGCTCTGCAGCCTCTGTGTATTGCTCTGTGTCAGGTGTAGATGCTCTGCAGCCTCTGTGTATTGCTCTGTGTCAGGTGTGATACTCTGCAGCCTCTGTGTATTGCTCCATCTCACATGTAGATGCTCTGCAGCCTCTGTGTATTTCTCTGTGTCAGGTGTAGATGCTCTGCAGCCTCTGTGTATTACTCTGTGTCACGTGTAGACTGCTCTGCAGCCTCTGTGTATTGCTCTGTGTCAGGTGTAGATGCTCTGCAGCCTCTGTGGATTGCTCTGTGTCAGGTGTAGATGCACTGCAGCCTCTGTGTATTGCCCCATCTCACTGTAGATGCTCTGCAGCCTCTGTGTATTGCTCTGTGTCAGGTGTAGATGCTCTGCAGCCTCTGTGTATTACTCTGTGTCACGTGTAGACTGCTCTGCAGCCTCTGTGTATTGCTCTTGTCAGGTGTAGACTGCTCTGCAGCCTCTGTGTATTGCTCTGTGTCAGTGTAGATGCTCTGCAGCCTCTGTGAATTGCTCTTTGTCAGGTGTAGACTACTCTGCAGCCTCTGTGTATTGCTCCATCTCACGTGTAGATGCTCTGCAGCCTCTGTGTATTCTCTGTGTCAGGTGTAGATGCTCTGCAGCCTCTGTGTATTACTCTGTGTCACGTGTAGACTGCTCTGCAGCCTCTGTGTATTGCTCTGTGTCAGTGTAGATGCTCTGCAGCCTCTGTGGATTGCTCTGTGTCAGGTGTAGATGCACTGCAGCCTCTGTGTATTGCTCCATCTCACATGTAGATGCTCTGCAGCCTCTGTGTATTGCTCTGTGTCAGGTGTAGATGCTCTGCAGCCTCTGTGTATTACTCTGTGTCACGTGTAGACTGCTCTGCAGCCTCTGTGTATTGCTCTGTGTCAGGTGTAGATGCTCTGCAGCCTCTGTGGATTGCTCTGTGTCAGGTGTAGATGCTCTGCAGCCTCTGTGATTGCTCTGTGTCAGGTGTAGATGCTCTGCAGCCTCTGTGTATTGCTCTGTGTCAGTGTAGATGCTCTGCAGCCTCTGTGTATTGCTCTGTGTCAGGTGTAGATGCTCTGCAGCCTCTGTGAATTGCTCTGTGTAACGGTAGACTGCTCTGCAGCCTCTGTGATTGCTCTGTGTCAGGTGTAGATGCTCTGCAGCCTCTGTGTATTGCTCTGTGTCACATATAGACTGCTCTGCAGCCTCTGTGTATTGCTGTGCAGTAGAGCTGTGAGGACGGTAGTGTAGTTTGGAAAGCTGTCTTGCAGTTTTGTTGCCTGGAGATTTCCTTATTTTTGGGAATTTATGTTCTTCCCGGTTTGTGGGTGGAGGTGAGAGGGTTTTAGCCTAGGGATGGGCTGGTTAGGAGCAGGGAAAGGGTGGTGGCCCAGACATCCTCATCTTCAGAGGTTATTCTGGGAGAAGGGTCAGCCAGGAACCCCCAGTCTAAAGATCAGTCTAGTTCCCTCATCACCTTTGCCCTTCACTAACATCCTGCTAGCTTATCCCTTTGTCCATTATACCACCCCGTGACACTCCACTTTTTCTGTGAACTTTAAACATACTGTCATAACCGAAAGGGATGGCATCCTTGAATTTTTTCAGAAAACGACATACTTCTTCATGAAAATTATTGAAAGTACACGTTTTGTTATAGGCATATTGATTTCATTTGTGTAAATTGGAACAGCACAAAAAAAACTGAGAAACTTCTCCCCTTTTTATTTGATTTCAGGTTTGATTTTCATATTGCCCACCCCTGTTTCCTGCCATAGGTGAGTGTGAACGAGCGTCACATGCTGGAAACAAAGGTATTTACCCACAATTTTGGAAAGGCGCCAGCAATTTTGTTCAAACCATTTTGGAGGTTTTATGTAAAATTATGTCCAATTTTTCTTTTGCCCTCCACCGTCTTTGTGTTGTTCCATTATACACTGAGGAAATAATCGTGTGTAACAAAACATGCAATTGTAATCATTTTTTGTGAGAAATACTTAATTTTTTGGAACAATTTCACAGGTGACAACACTTTCGGCCATGACTGTACATGTAGGTATGAATGGGAATCCGGACCCCAGCACCGGTCTATATACTAGATCATTGTACAGCTGTTAGATATATCATACTCATCAAGGTCCTCGTCGTGTTACACCACAGAAGACCCACTGAGGGTTTCAAGGACGTACACACTCAGCTGAACTGTATTGCAGTGCAGATACCTGCCAGGTCCCTGCACCGCAATACACGCCACCAGCCAATCAAGGACCAGCAGCTGACGTCAGCATGCCAGTCACGGGCGGCACATGGCAGTTACGTCATGAGTCACCCATAGGAGGCACACTGACATCATCTGAGTCGGCTATAGAAGAGGATGCCATGTGTCTTGGGAATAGGGTAAGATGAGAAACATTTTCTTTTTTTCAATGTGAACAGCAGCAGAACTAGGAATGGTATTACAAGATGGTTCCAGGAATGGGGGGGTTATACCAGGAAGAAGCCCAGGATGGGAGGACATTATTACTAGAAGGGGACCAGGATGGGGGACATTATTACTGAAAGGTGACTTGATGGGGACATTGTACCAGGATGGGGGATATTACACCAGGAAAGGGTTTAGGATGGGGGGCATTGTTACTGGAAGTTACTGGAAGTGCACCAGGATGAGGGACAGTATACCAGGAATGGGCCCAGAATTGAGAACATTTTTACTGGAAAAGGATCACGATGGATGACATTATTACTGGAAGGGGCCCAGGATGAGGGACATTATACCAGAAATGGGCCCAGAAATGGAGGACATTTTACTGGAAGGGGCCCAGGATGAGGGACATTATACCAGGAATAGGCCCAGGATGGATTACACTATTTCTAGAAGGGGCCCAGGATGAGGGACATTATAACAGGAAGAGGTCCAAGGATGGAGGACATTATTACTGTAAGGGGCTCAGGATGGATGACATTGTTACTTGGAAGGGGTCCAGGATGAGGGACATAACAGGAAGGGGCTCAGGATGAGGACATTACGCCAGGATGGGAGATATTAAGGAGAATAGACATAATCAGGCAAAGTTCAATCCTGAAAATCAATAATTCAAAGCAGAATAATAACAAGTGAACCAGGGAGTATATCTGGCAACACTATCAACACACAGAGATTCAAATAGGCTGCAATATTTCCTAATTGGCTGAAGTCAGAGTTAATGACTGCAGCTGGGCAGCCATACAAAAATCATCCACAAGCCAGACTACTACATCACCAGCCCCACCTTCAGAGTGAACACAGCGCACCTGGTGGCAGAATTCACAGGAACAGAATCTGGGGATGTGACACTACCACATACTGTAAAGACATCTTGATTCCTACATATATACTTACAATGTCCATAGTCCCTCACATACAGTAATGTCCCCTGGAGCCATACATATATCTATAACCCCTGCTTAACAGTCCCATGTTGTAGTATACATAACAGATCTTTAGAAATAGTGTTTTGAAAGTTAATTTATAAGATGCTAATTAGGGCATTGACTAGTCGAGGGGGCGTTAGTTCCCCAGTTAGCGTCAGGATTCTGGCTTTTTCATTTAACCTTCTGTGTTCCTTGCCCTTATTCTAGATGGCATCTGCTGCCTCATCATGACCATGTGTTCTGTGCCAGTCCTGCTTATTTAAGTTCCAGTTCTACAGTCAAACCTTGCCTGAGTATTTTGTGCTTAACCCTAGCTTCTTCAGTTCTACACCTGAGATTTAATCCAGTTCCAGCTACTCTAGATCTTCTCTTTATCCATCTGCTTCCAGTAATCTGCTCTGTTGAACCTTACTAGTACTCCAGCTACCTCCAGTAACAAGCCTTGCCCTGTTAAGGACTGCACCAGTTTGCCTATTACCTACGGTCTGCTCTGCTCCATTTGTGTTTGGCCTTGTGATTTATATTGCAGTGCGGTTCTCTGAACTGTTCTGGACTTATGTGTTAAACTGCACTGCACTGTGGCCCAAAATTTGCGGGTGTGTGTGTGAACTGTTCCTTGCAAGAGTTTTTGAACTTTGCCCACATCCCTGTTTGCCTTCACCGTTACCTGCTCCTTGTCATTTACTTTACTGCACGTGTGTAGATATAGAGTTGAACTCCGAGAACCCTGCCTCAGGCTTTTGTCCAGTTCCACGCCACCAGATTCCTAAGGTACCCACTGAAAACATTACAGTCATTCGTCCCACTTAGCATTTTATCAAGCCCCTGTGGGCGTGATAAGATGCTTTACAAAAGCTAGCGTCAACGGCAGCGGTAGGGTATGTGCTCATGATCCAGAGGCACTGTGTCTTGGACGCACTGCTTCCAGACCTGAGGGTACCTGCGAGCGATTGCAGGGAGACCGGGTCGCCCTGTACTCACTATTGTGGTGGGTGCATGGCGGCTTCTCCCTGTGTGCAGCGATGGAGACCTCTTCCAACTCCGCAGCATGAAATGAACACGCTGCAGAGATGCAGAAGTCCAAAAAACCCCACCACAGCAGGAAAACATGCTGCGGTCAGGTGAAGCAAGGGATTTCTACAAATCACCCGCAGTGCTGCTATTGTACAACGCAGTATTATTGATGCAGCAGCAAGACACTGCATCCAAAATGCTGCGTACCTTGATCATGAGTATGCACCCTTCAGTGGTGCACTGCCACCCCTGAGTTGAGAAGCGGGGTGGGGGGGTTGGTGCTATCAGAAAGTTTTGAGGACCGGGGGTTGCGACGGGGGGGGTGGGGCAGATTGCTACCGCTGCTCTCTTACCAGCTCCAGCTGCGGTAGCGCCACCCGCGGCTAGCCCGTTTCTGTAGGGGGGGCGGCCCTAGATATGGACTACACCACCAGCCCAGGGGGCACTTGCCCCCTTGCCACCAGGGCCAGTCCCCTGGCACCCTTATACAAAGCTTGCGCATGCGCATGGCTTTGTAGCCCTTACAGCACTGAGCTTCCAGCTTCAGAGCATGGCTGATCGGAAGTCATTTGGAGACTTTTAACCCTTAAACACACACACAGTGAAGAGTCACCAGAGGGACCCAGAACAAAATTTCCTTCTTATCTAAAAAAAAAAGTTTTATAGATCTTTTTTTAATGAAAGCTTCAAGCCCAGTATTATATACTGTATAATTGTAACACTCCCAAAAATCAACACTTCTGGCCAAACTAACAACCGGACTGAGGGACACGGCACATAACTCTTCGATGGGTCATTGCCTATGCGTGAATTGTTGTGAGTCAGGAGTGAGCAGTAAGCACGTCTGGTACTCTCCAATGAAGCTCGGGTGTGTTTGTACTGTTGTAATTACAACCACAGTCTTGTCTGGTCTGGTGAGAAAGCTTTCTATGTATAGAATCCAGAGCATTCAGGCAGCCACTCGAAGCTTCCAAAATTCCTAGAGAGCCAAAAACCACAGTATGTCTAGAAAGTGTTTGAGAAGGAACTGACTGCAAGTTAATCTAAGGCTGTTGAAACATGAGAAAGAAACCACACGGCGTACCTTTCTGGGATGAGTAAGTCATACTATCAGATCCTTCTTGGCTAAAGACCAAGAGCCAAAGGCAAAAAAAAGAAAGAAGCTAATGGAGTAGATTACACAATAGAACTTCCTATCGTGGTCATCCTTCAGGTGCCTTCAAAACGTTACAGTTTATTTAATGTGTTTCTCATACGGAATGTTCTCCGAGTCTCGGAACCCTTGGCGAGGTTCTACCGAGTTCCGTACAAGGGAAATGATCTCTTTCGAGGTTGGCCAGTCTTCCCGACAAGTCTCCAAGTTTACACGAGTTTGGTTTGCAGATTTGGATTGATGGATACATAAATAAGGCTGGACTTGGCTTGGGTCCTCATGGTATAGATGTTACGTATAGCACGGTATTAAGCGATAGGACCCTATGCTGAGCAAACACAAGGGACGTATGGAGTCTTGCCTGTTTGCTGTGGTTTCTTGTTCACTCACGTGTGATCTCCACCCAGAGTCTCAGCTGCATTTCATTAGAACATGAATAGATGGCAACCAAATTGGACTCCACTAATGATTTCTGTGTTGAAAGCTTTCATTTATAGTCTGGAGGGAATTTCCGTGTTTATTCACGGACTCAGCGTTTGGTCTTAAGGAGAGATTGCTTTTCTTTTGCTCGGATATATGTGTTATTTTTCTGCAGTGTTGGTATTTTAGATTGAATGTGAAAGGTGCATATAGCAAATGTATCGAGTGTTCCACCAAAGATATCCGGAGGGTCCGGGGTCATCCTGAGGCTACTTCTAAGGTGAGAGTAATTCTGGTGCTTCCAGAATACCTTTAGTGTCTCCTCACCCTTATCCAAGATAGCGTCTGTCCATGTGTTCCGGCTTTCCTGCTTATAAAAGTTCTGGTCCGTCTTCAAGGCTTTGCTTGAGTATTTTGCTCTGTTCTTGCTCCTTTGAGTTTGCTCCGTCTCCAGCTATTCTGGATCGGTACTTCTCTCACCTCTACAGTCATCCGTTCTCCTTGTCTAATCTGATCTCTGCTTGCCTTCCGGGAATAGGCCGTGCTCATTAGAGGATTGTTCCTACTTCCAGCTTTCTGTTCACACAGCCGCACATAGGCTCTGCTACACTAAGTCTACGCTTCTATGCTTTAGTTTGTTTGTCAATTATTTGCACATGCGGTGCTCTGGACTGTTTCGGGACTCTAATATTTGCTGCACCGCGCTAAAGTTTGGGACTGAGACTACTACGTTACTGGTGTAAATTTTCAAGATCACCACACACCTTTCACCATTAAACAGTATCATGTTTATAAATACATTGTCTTTATGGTGTATCTTCATTGGACCATAAGTAACACTCCCATAAACATTAGAATAAGTGGAAACCACTATGGAGTTGCTGTTACATAAAATATCACCTTTATTAATTATATATAAAAGCAGACAAGTTAACGTTATGAATGAAGTACATATAGGCATATGTACTTCATTCATAACGTTAACTTGTCTGCTTTTATATATAATTAATAAAGGTGATATTTTATGTAACAGCAACTCCATAGTGGTTTCCACTTATTCTACTACGTTACTGGGCTTGCTGTGTGAACAAGTACTTATGGACTTTTTCGGAGTGCGTCAGCTCCATAGAAACACATGCAGCTGAGGCACTCCCGTTCAGAGAGGTAGGGGCCATCCTGGGTGAGTCATGTGAGGCTCATTCGAGTATCTCCCATGCATCTCGCATAGTGTGTCTCCAGCCTGAAGCTGCTAGTTGTACAAGTTCATCCTCCTGGCCGGAGGAAAATGGGAGACATAGAAGCCAAAGTCTGGAGCCCCAACAACATTCATAGTTTCAACTTGCTATTATACCATTCAGTTTTTCTTCTTACTTCTTTTTTATTATGTTATTTCTATTGTGTCCGATTTTCCTTCTCCTACTTTTTCTTGCCCCTTTTTATGTCTTTCTCTTATTTTTCCTTCTTCTTTTCCTCCTTACCATTTTGTCCCTCACTACCTCTCTTATTCATTCCTTTTCCCCTTTTCACCTTGTTCCTGCTCTTTCCTTCTTTCTTGCTTATCCTTTTCCCTTCTGTTAGCCTTCCTATTCTGTCCTTCTGTCCTTTTTCCTTTTTTTTTTCCTTCCTTCCTTCCTTCCTTCCTTCCTTCCTACCTTCCTTCCTTTTTTCTCTTCCCTTTCTATTTATCTTCCCTTCTCCTATCCTGTCCTTTTTTCCATTGTATATTTACCCTATTTTTGCTTTTCTTCTCCTTTTTCACATCTTCACAGTCTTCTTTCTTTCTTTTTCTTTCTTTCTTCTTTCTTTCTTTCTTTCTTTCTTTCTTTCTTTCTTTCTTTCTTTCTTTCTCTTCTTCTCTTTCTTTCTTTCTTTCCTTCCTCCCTTCTTCACAGTCTGTCATTTCTATCTTTATTTTCAGCTTGTTTTCCTTTCCTTCTTCCCTCCTCTCCTTCCCATTCTTTCGTCCTCTCCTTCTTCCCATTCTTTCCTTCTTAATTTCTTTCACTACTTTTCTTCTTCTCACTTGCCATTACTATATTCTTTGCCTTTTATCCTTCTCTCATTGCTTCATACTCCATGTGTGTCTATCCCATTCTGTCATTCTCCCCATTCTATTCTTTCCTTCTCTAATCCTGTCCTTTATTTCATTAATCTTTCCTCTCTTTTGCCTTTCTTCTCCTTCTTTCCATTCTGTCATGGTTTTCCTCTTCACAGTCTGTTTGTTCTTTTCTTTCTTTCTTTCTTTCTTTCTTTCTTTCTTTCTTCTTTCTTTCCTTTCTTTCTTTCTTCTTTCTCTTTTCTTTCCCCATTTTGTTGTTACTTTATTCCTTTTTTTTGTCCTTCTCTCATTCTTTCATCCTCCACTTAGTCCTTCCGATTGTCTTTCTTCCCATTCTTCTCCTTCTTTCTCCCTTTTTTTGCTTCCATCCACCTTCTATTCTAACTTATTCGTTCTTCTTTCCTTCATTTGTCTTCTCATTTCTTCCACTCCAGGCACCCTTCCACCAGTTCTTGTGAAATGGCTGCCGGGATAATGTGAGGTTAATATCCCGGAGCTTTTTGGAACACAATGATGTCAGCTGTTGAGAATGTTTAGAGTGGGACTTTTCTGTCCATAAACATTGTCTGTCCGGACCTTGGAGGGAAGATGGAGCAAGTTAATGTCTGGGATGCCAGTTCTGATTTTACAGATTAGATTCTTTATAGTTTTCATTAAAATGACTCTTCTCCAAGGAAGACAGACCAGAAGATGCCACAAGGCTTTTTATTTTGCAATTTTTGGTGATGCGGTTACTGGGAGGCAGCGCTCACTGAGCGTGTTGGGGTACACTCACTTGGCAGCGCTCACTGAACGTGTTGGGGTGCACTCACTTGGCAGAGCTCACTGAGCGTGTTGGGGTACACTCACTTGGCAGCGCTCACTGAGCGTGTTGGGGTGCACTCACTTGGCAGCGGTATTAAGGCACATTGCAATGGTTTTTATTTTAATAGTCCATTCAGGTTTATTAACACACCATAAACCGCTTGTCAACACATAGTGTGCATTATATGTCAACTTTATAACATACACTGCGTAACAACTGTTACTTCCGTGACACATCTGCACAGTCCCCAGGAACCTTTGTGAATGGTCGGTTTCAATCATAGATATGTCTGCACAGTTTATTTACTGACCTCAGTCAGAACACAAAGTATCATTCCCTGGGGTTACCTACTTAGTAGCTCCCTGCAGACTAGAGAGCGTCCGGATACAACGCTGAGGACTAGAGAGCATCCGATGCAATGCTGAGGACTAGAGAGCGTCCGATGCAATGCTGAGGACTAGAGAGCGTCCGGATACAACACTGCGGACTAGGGAGCGTCCGGATACAACGCTGAGGACTAGGGAGTCGTCCGAATACAACGCTGAGGACTAGAGAGCGTCTGATGCAATGCTGAGGACTAGAGAGCGTCTGATGCAATGCTGAGGACTAGAGAGTGTCCGGATACAACACTGCGGACTAGGGAGCGTCCGGATACAACGCTGAGGACTAGGGAGCGTCCGGATACAACGCTGCAGACTAGGGAGTGTCCGGATACAACGCTGCGGACTAGGGAGCGCTCCGGATACAACTCTGAGGACTAGAGAGCGTACGGATACAACACTGAGGACTAGGGAGTGTCCGAATACAACGCTGCAGACTAGGGAGCGTCCGGATACAATGCTGCAGACTAGGGAGCGCCCGGATACAATGCTGAGGACTAGAGAGTGTCTGATGCAATGCTGAGGACTAGAGAGCGTCTGATGCAATGCTGAGGACTAGAGAGTGTCCGGATACAACGCTGAGGACTAGAGAGCGTCTGATGCAATGCTGAGGACTAGAGAGCGTCTGATGCAATGCTGAGGACTAGAGAGTGTCCGGATACAACACTGCGGACTAGGGAGCGTCCGGATACAACGCTGAGGACTAGGGAGCGTCCGGATACAACGCTGCAGACTAGGGAGTGTCCGGATACAACGCTGCGGACTAGGGAGCGCTCCGGATACAACTCTGAGGACTAGAGAGCGTACGGATACAACACTGAGGACTAGGGAGTGTCCGAATACAACGCTGCAGACTAGGGAGCGTCCGGATACAATGCTGCAGACTAGGAGCGCCCGGATACAATGCTGAGGACTAGAGAGCGTCCAGATACAACACTGAGGACTAGGGAGCGTCCGGATACAACGCTGAGGACTAGAGAGCGTCCAGATACAACGCTGCGGACTAGGGAGCGTCCGGATACAACGCTGAGGACTAGGGAGCGTCTGGATACAATGCTGCAGACTAGGGAGCGTCCGGATACAACGCTGAGGACTAGAGAGCGTCTGGATACAATGCTGCAGACTAGGGAGCGCCCGGATACAACGCTGAGGACTGGAAAGCATCCAGATACAACGCTGCGGACTAGGGAGCGTCCGGATACAACGATGAGGACTAGAGAGCGTCCGGATACAATGCTGCAGACTAGGGAGCGCCCAGATACAACGCTGCGGACTAGGGAGTGTCCGGATACAACGTTGCAGACTAGGGAGTGTCCGGATACAACGCTGCAGACTAGGAAGTGTCCGGATACAACACTGAGGACTAGGGAGTGTCCAGATACAATGCTGCGGACTAGGGAGCATCTGGATACAACGCTGAGGACTAGGGAGTGTCCAGATACAATGCTGCGGACTAGGGAGCATCTGGATACAACGCTGAGGACTAGAGAGTGTCCGGATACAACGCTGCGGACTAGGGAGTGTCCGGATACAACGCTGAGGACTAGGGAGTGTCCGGATACAATGCTGCAGACTAGGGAGCATCTGGATACAACACTGCAGACTAGGGAGCATCCAGATACAACGCTGAGGACTAGAGAGCGTCCGGATACAACGCTGCGGACTAGGGAGCGTCCGGATTCAATGCTGCAGACTAGGGAGTGTCCAGATACAGCACTGAGGACTAGAGAGCGTCTGGATACAATGCTGCAGACTAGGGAGCGCCCGGATACAACGCTGAGGACTAGAAAGCATCCAGATACAACGCTGCGGACTAGGGAGCGTCCGGATACAACGATGAGGACTAGAGAGCGTCCGGATACAATGCTGCAGACTAGGGAGCGTCCGGATACAACGCTGCAGACTAGGGAGTGTCCGGATACAATGCTGCAGACTAGGGAGTGTCCGGATACAACACTGAGGATTAGGGAGTGTCTGGATACAACACTGAGGACTAGGGAGTGTCCGGATACAATGCTGCGGACTAGGGAGCATCTGGATACAACGCTGAGGACTAGAGAGTGTCCGGATACAACGCTGCGGACTAGGGAGTGTCCGGATACAACGCTGCGGACTAGGGAGCGCCCGGATACAACTCTGAGGACTAGAGAGCGTACGGATACAACACTGAGGACTAGGGAGTGTCCGAATACAACGCTGCAGACTAGGGAGCGTCCGGATACAATGCTGCAGACTAGGGAGCGCCCGGATACAATGCTGAGGACTAGAGAGCGTCCAGATACAACGCTGCGGACTAGGGAGCGTCCGGATACAACGCTGAGGACTAGGGAGCGTCTGGATACAATGCTGCAGACTAGGGAGCGTCCGGATACAACGCTGAGGACTAGAGAGCGTCTGGATACAATGCTGCAGACTAGGGAGTGCCCGGATACAACGCTGAGGACTGGAAAGCATCCAGATACAACGCTGCGGACTAGGGAGCGTCCGGATACAACGATGAGGACTAGAGAGCGTCCGGATACAATGCTGCAGACTAGGGAGCGCCCAGATACAACGCTGCGGACTAGGGAGTGTCCGGATACAACGTTGCAGACTAGGGAGTGTCCGGATACAACGCTGCAGACTAGGGAGTGTCCGGATACAACGCTGCAGACTAGGAAGTGTCCGGATACAACACTGAGGACTAGGGAGTGTCCAGATACAATGCTGCGGACTAGGGAGCATCTGGATACAACGCTGAGGACTAGAGAGTGTCCGGATACAACGCTGCGGACTAGGGAGTGTCGGATACAACGCTGAGGACTAGGGAGTATCCGGATACAATGCTGCAGACTAGGGAGCATCTGGATACAACACTGCAGACTAGGGAGCATCCAGATACAACGCTGAGGACTAGAGAGCGTCCGGATACAACGCTGCGGACTAGGGAGCGTCCGGATTCAATGCTGCAGACTAGGGAGTGTCCAGATACAGCACTGAGGACTAGAGAGCGTCTGGATACAATGCTGCAGACTAGGGAGCGCCCGGATACAACGCTGAGGACTAGAAAGCATCCAGATACAACGCTGCGGACTAGGGAGCGTCCGGATACAACGATGAGGATTAGAGAGCGTCCGGATACAATGCTGCAGACTAGGGAGCGCCCGGATACAATGCTGAGGACTAGAGAGCGTCCAGATACAACGCTGCGGACTAGGGAGCGTCCGGATACAACGCTGCAGACTAGGGAGTGTCCGGATACAACGCTGAGGACTAGGGAGTGTCCGGATACAACACTGAGGATTAGGGAGTGTCTGGATACAACACTGAGGACTAGGGAGTGTCCGGATACAATGCTGCGGACTAGGGAGCATCTGGATACAACGCTGAGGACTAGAGAGTGTCCGGATACAATGCTGCGGACTAGGGAGTGTCCGTATACAACGCTGAGGACTAGGGAGTGTCCGGATACAATGCTGCAGACTAGGGAGCGTCCGGATACAACGCTGCAGACTAGGGAGTGTCCAGATACAGCGCTGAGGACTAGAGAGTGTCCGGATACAACGCTGCAGACTAGGGAGTGTCCGGATACAACGCTGAGGACTAGGGAGTGTCCGGATACAATGCTGCAGACTAGGGAGCATCTGTATACAACACTGCAGACTAGGGAGCGTCCGGATACAACGCTGAGGACTAGGGAGCGTCCGGATACAATGCTGCAGACTAGGGAGCGCCCGGATACAACGCTGAGGACTAGACAGCGTCCAGATACAATGCTGAGGACTAGGGAGTGTCCGGATACAACGCTGAGGACTAGGGAGCGTCCGGATACAACGCTGCGGACTAGGGAGCGTCCGGATACAACGCTGCAGACTAGGGAGTGTCCAGATACAGCGCTGAGGACTAGGGAGCTTCCAGATACAACGCTGCGGACTAGGGAGTGTCTGGATACAACGCTGAGGACTAGGGAGCGTCCGGATACAACGCTGAGGACTAGGGAGCGTCTGGATACAACGCTGCAGACTAGGGAGCATCCGGATACAACGCTGAGGACTAGGGAGCATCCGGATACAACGCTGAGGACTAGGGAGCATCCGGATACAACGCTGAGGACTAGGGAGCGTCTGGATACAACGCTGCAGACTAGGGAGCGCCCGGATACAATGCTGAGGACTAGAGAGTGTCCGGATACAACGCTGAGGACTAGGGAGCATCCAAATACAACGCTGAGGACTAGGGAGCGTCTGGATACAACGCTGCAGACTAGGGAGCGCCCGGATACAATGCTGAGGACTAGAGAGTGTCCGGATACAACGCTGCGGACTAGGGAGTGTCCGGATACAACGCTGAGGACTAGGGAGCGCCCGGATACAACGCTGCAGACTAGGGAGCGTCCGGATACAACACTGCAGACTAGGGAGCGTCCGGATACAATGCTGCAGACTAGGGAGCGCCCGGATAAAACGCTGAGGACTAGAGAGCGTCCAGATACAATGCTGCGGACTAGGGAGTGTCCGGATACAACGCTGAGGACTAGGGAGCGTCCGGATACAACGCTGCAGACTAGGGAGTGTCCAAATACAGCGCTGAGGACTAGGGAGCTTCCAGATACAACGCTGCAGACTAGGGAGTGTCTGGATACAACGCTGAGGACTAGGGAGTATCCTGATACAACGCTGTGGACTAGGGAGCATCTGGATACAACGCTGAGGACTAGGGAGCGTCCGGATACAACGCTGAGGACTAGGGAGCGTCTGGATACAACGCTGCAGACTAGGGAGCATCCGGATACAACGCTGAGGACTAGGGAGCGTCTGGATACAACGCTGCAGACTAGGGAGCATCCGGATACAACGCTGAGGACTAGGGAGCATCCGGATACAACGCTGAGGACTAGGGAGCATCCGGATACAATGCTGAGGACTAAGTAGTGTCCGTATACAATGCTGAGGACTAGGGAGCATCCGGATACAATGCTGAGGACTAGGGAGTGTCCGTATACAATGCTGAGGACTAAGTAGTGTCCGTATACAATGCTGAGGACTAGGGAGTGTCCGGATACAACGCTGAGGACTAGGGAGTGTCCGGATACAGTGCGTGACAATGGTGCACAGACTAACAATTTCCGACGCACTACCCACAACAATAGACTGGAGAAACACCAGAGGCAGGGAAAATGCAATGGAGGACCCTGCTAAAGGGAACGGGGAAATTAGACCTAGTGCACTCACCTGCGGCTGTGGCCTCATCTCCCTACCATCCCCATATGGGTTCTTTCGCCCAGTCGTCGACCAAAATACTTATCCTTGTTGCCCTAATTAACCCTCAAAACACTCAATAGGGAGATGGCTGGCGGGAGCACTAGTCCCAACACTGCACTAATAAAAGAGGAGAAGGAAAGACAGACAGGGAAACAGCAAAACAGCTTCATGCCTGCTGCCACGCTCCTAGGCAGCAGACAGCTTGACAATGGTCAACTTTCCACAATGGCACATTCACTCAGGTAGCTAGGTCAGGAATGAAGTGCAATCACCAGCAAGGAATGCTGGCCGATATGACTATATAAGAAATGGGAGTGATCACAAAGTAGCCACACCTGGGAAGAGAACTAAGGAGCATTGCTGCAACAGAAATTGACATTAACTTATACACTGCCAAATGAAAGAAACACATTTAAAATGAAGTTCAAAAACTGGACTTAGACACTGGTCTCAAACCAGTCACAAGTGTCTAAAGCAAAAGAGGCCGTCAAGACACAGCTCAGACTGGCTCCAGCCAGTCTCATCATCCAGAGAGTCACTTACTAGGATCACCAGCCAGGTATCTGGACTTGCTCCATATCGGCCCTGTCGCTAGTCTAGACCCTCACTAGCTTAGGTTGCTCCTGGACTCTCAGGAGATGCAGCGGCTCCAGACTCGACTCACACATGGTCTTCTCACCATGTGCTACAAACAGAAAGTCTGTCCTTCCAAGACCTATCTGCATCAGCCATCCAGCCTGCACCTGTCTGCATCAGCCATCCAGCCTGCACCTGTCTGCATCAGCCATCCAGCCTGCACCTGTCTGCATCAGCCATCAGCCTGCACCTGTCTGCATCAGCCATCCAGCCTGCACCGTCTGCATCAGCCATCCAGCCTGCACCTGTCTGCATCAGCCATCCAGCCTGCACCTGTCTGCATCAGCCATCCAGCCTGCACCTGTCCTGCATCAGCCATCCAGCCTGCACTGTCTGCATCAGCCATCCAGCCTGCACCGTCCTGCATCAGCCATCCAGCCTGCACCTGTCTGCATCAGCCATCCAGCCTGCACCTGTCTGCATCAGCCATCCAGCCTGCACCTGTCTGCATCAGCCATCCAGCCTGCACCTGCCTGCATCAGCCATCCAGTCTGCACCTGTCTGCATCAGCCATCCAGCCTGCACCTGTCTGCATCAGCCATCCAGCCTGCACCTGTCTGCATCAGCCATCCAGCCTGCACTGCCTGCATCAGCCATCCAGCTGCACCTGCTGCATCAGCCATCCAGCGACTGTCTGCATCAGCCATCGTCTGCACTGCTGCATCAGCTATCCAGTCTGCACCTGTCTGCACCAGCCTCAGTCTGCATCTGTCTGCATCAGCCATCCACCTGCACCTGTCTGCACCAGCCATCCAGCTCTGCACTGTCTGCATCAGTCATCCAGTCTGCACCTGTCTGCATCAGCCATCCATCTGCACTGTCTGCATCATGCTATCCAGTCTGCACCTGTCTGCACAGCCATCCACTCTGCATCTGTCTGCATCAGCCATCCAGCCTGCACCTGTCTGCACCAGCCATCCACCTGCACCTGTCTGCATCAGCTATCCAGTCTGCACCTGTCTGCACCAGCCACCATCGCACTGTCTGCATGCTGTTCAGTGTGCACTTCTACATCAGCCATCCATCTGCACCTTTCTGCACCAGCCATCCACTCTGATCTTTCTGCATCAGCTATCCAGTCTGCACCTGTCTGCACAGCCAACCACTCTGCATCTGTCTGCCTTTGCCATCCAGCCTGCACCTGTCTGCATCAGCCATCCACTCTGCATCTGTCTGCATCAGCTATCCAGCCTGCACCTGTCTACATCAGCCATCCACTCTGCATCTGTCTGCATCAGCCATCAGTCGTGCACCTATCTACATCAGCCATCCACTCTGATCTTTCTGCATCAGCCATCCAGTCTGCACCTGTCTGCATCAGCCAACCAGTCTGCATCTGTCTGCTTCAGCCATCCAGTCTGCATCTGTCTGCATCAGCCATCCATCTGCACCCTGTCTGCATCAGCCATCCAGCCCTGCACCTGTCTGCATCAGCCATCCATCTGCACCTGTCTGCATCAGCCATCCAGTCTGCACATGTCTGCATCAGCCATCCATCTGCACTGTCTGCATCAGCCATCCAGTCTGCATCTGTCTGCATCAGCCATCCACTCTGCATCTTCTCATCATGCCATCCAGTCTGCACCTGTCTGCATCAGCCATCCAGTTGCATCTGTCTTCATCAGCCATCCATCTGCACCTGTCTGCAATCAGCCATCACTGCACGTCTGCATCACCTCCCACTTCTGCATCTGTCTGCATCAGCATCCAGCCTGCACCTGTCTACATCAGCCATCCACTCTGCATCTGTCTGCATCAGCCATCAGTCTGCACCTATCTACATCAGCCATCCACTCTGTATCCTTTCTGCATCAGCCATCCAGTCTGCACCTGTCTGCATCAGCCATCCAGTCTGCATCTGTCTTCATCAGCCATCCAGTCTGCACCTGTCTGCATCAGCATCCAGTCTGCACCTGTCTGCATCAGCCATCCAGTCTGCATCTGTCTTCATCAGCCATCCAGTCTGCACCTGTCTGCATCAGCCATACAGTCTGCACCTCTCTGCACCTGCACTTAAGCTACAAAGTGGCAGGGAGTCATAACATCTCGCTCCAGCAGAGCGGACTTCGGTTCTTCCCAGACTGGCCAAGCTGTGAGCCTGGTTGTGCAACTATCCTGAATTTGTGTGCTTTGACACTGGAGTAAAGGTAAAGAACCTCTAGAACCTGTCTAGGTGCCTTCTTCCTTCCGCATTTCTGCACTGCTCGGTGTACTGTGAACAATCATCATCTAGCTTACTTCTCAAGGGCCAGCCCCATGCTGACGGGAGGTTACACCATCTCACTGCCACAACATCTATCTCTTGCGACTCTCTCTATGTAGTGCCGGCCACCAGGTGCTGGATACCTTCAGCTGGCGTCACGAACCTTCTTTATTTTTCTATTTTATTTTCTTTTTTCCCACATTTTACCTTTTCCCCGATTTTGCAATATCCGCCAGGCTACAGCATTGGTGTAGCTACCGTGATCCAGACTGACCGGCCCAGCTGCTGAGTACCCCCCCAGTCCGTAGAGCGCCACACCACCGGCTGAGCTACTGCTGCTGCCTTCTTGGTTAAATTTGGTGAGTCCTTGCATTTTTTAACTATGAATATAAATGACTCAATTAAGGGCCAAAATGTAACAAAGATCCCAATTATATTTGTCCGTGTAAGGGAACATAACTAGAATTTCCCAAAGCATCTACCAGCATTAACAGGAGCTTCTGTCTCCTACTTGAGTATGTTTTAAGACTTTTATAGGAATAAACAGCCATTGACAACCCAAAAAAGAGAATTGTCAATAATAAACATTTCGGTGCACAATGCAAAGTGGTTTGAAGGTATTGTCCATTTTTGGGACAATCTCTCGTTGAGTTGATGGAGACCTTCTAAGTTTAGCTGCATGGGAAAAATTGAAAATAAAGTCCATTTCTGAGATCCGGCTAATGAACCTGTAATGTGCCGCTAAAATCATTTTGAAAAGGGAAGACCAAAGGTGAAGAACCCATTTAAGTAAAAATTAGTGGTTTTTTTTCCTAATTTTGTATGAAATTCACCTATTGTTGATGTAAGTCAGGAATTTCGCATATCGTTATGAATACTAAAATTGGACAAAGAACTATTATTTCCATCTGGAAAATAATTAGTTACATATAAGAAAAGGGCTTTTGATATCAAGTATCATTTAGTTTGCTCCGAGCTGAATTCCACTGACTTAATTAGATGTTTTAGATAACGAGCAAAGTTTATTTTTGCCCCAAACTGAATAGCAATGGGAAGCTAACATGGGCACCTGAAGAGCTGGTCCCAGGACATGTAATTGTCACGATGGTCTCTCTTACTTGGGACAGTTTTGGGACCTGTGCCTCACTCCTTTGTTGAGACTTCATATTAAGGGTACTTATTTCCTTAGGCAGTTTAGGAGTTAATTTCAGTTTCTGTTGTTAGCAAGCTAGCTAGTTCTTTGTCCAGGTGTGGCTACTTTGTGCTCACCCCATCCCCTTCATAGGGTCATATGGTTCCAGCATCCTTTGAACTCATTCGTGGCCAAGCTTACAAAGGTGAAGGAAGTTCTCTGGAGAACCTGACCATTGCCAAACAGTCTGCTGCCTAGAAGAGAGGCAGCAGGCGTGAAGATGTTTTTGTCATCCTCCTGCAGTCTTCCCTTCCCTCTTGTTGTTGTTATTGCAGTGGTTGGGACTAGTGCTCCTGTTCCCTATTGAGGGCCAACGAGGGACTAGGTATCCTGCTCGGCGACAGGTTGAAAGAATCCGTATAGGAACAGTAGGAAGATCATGTCACCTCTCCCCCATTCCCTATGAGCACAGCACCCCTGTGTTGTATTTTTCTCCTTCCCCCAGATTAGTACGCCAGATGCTGTTCGTCTGTGCTTGACTGTCACACACGGTAGCCGGACACCCCCTTAGTCCAGCATGACAGTTTTGGGACCTGTGCCTCACTCCTTTGTTGAGACTTCATATTAAGGGTACTTATTTCCTTTGGCAGTTTAGGAGTTAATGTCAGTTTCTGTTGTTAGCAAGCTAGCTAGTTCTTAGTCCAGGTGTGGCTACTTTGTGCTCACCCCCATCCCCTTCATAGGGTCATATGGTCCCAGAATCCTTTGCTGATGATTGAACTCATTTGGGACCAAGCTTACAAAGGTGAAGGAAGTTCTCTGGAGAACCTGACCGTTGCCAAACAGTCTGCTGCCTAGGAGAGTGGCAGCAGGCGTGAAGTTGTTTTTGTCATCCTCCTGCAGTCTCCCCTTCCCTCTTGTTATTTTTTATTTTTTAACATGAATGTTTTTATTAAGTTTATCAAATAAACAAGTAAAGAACAGAACAATCTGCTATGTATAAAAATTAATATCCATCTTTCACGGATTAAACATATAGGGTCAGGAGGAAGAAGCCAGAGAGAGTCAGGGAAGAAAAGGTGGGAAGGGAGGGAGAAGAACCCTCTTGTTGTTATTATTGCAGTGGTTGGGACTAGTGTTCCCTCCGGCCATTTCCTTATTGAGGGCCAGCGAGGGACTAGGTGTCCTGCTCGGCGATAGGTTGAAAGAACCCGTATAGGGACGGTAGGATGATCAGGTCACCTCACCCCCATTCCCTATGAGCAGGGCCCCAATGTTGTATTTTTCCCCTTCCCCCAGTGTAGTACGCCGGATGCCGTTGGTCTGCGCTCCACTGTCACGCACGGTAGCCGGACACCCCCCTTAGTCCAGTAATACTCTGTATGAGAATAAAAGGAGACCGGAGAAGAAGGTCAAATCAGGAGAAAAATGTAAGAAAATGAAAGACATATGCTGAGCCAGCAAGTAAATCTATTCTCTCTTGATTTATATTGACAAGCCACAGTTGGTTGCTCCTTGATCTGAGACGCTTTCCCACCGTGTTCCTCTAGGTAAGAACACTGGAGCGTTTCCCTTTCCCCTTAAAGACTGGAACAATTTCTAAATGATTGTGTAAGGCTTCCGTAAGCTGAGCCCGGTCTGTCCACGGAGATGTGCGATGTTCTAAGTCATCCGATGATACATGACGATGACTCGGAATCTTCAGCTTCGTCTTCTGCCCATCAGTTAACGACTGGAAAGAAACATCATTCTGATTGATGTGTGTTTAAAACAGCTGCGATGTGAACTGATTCTCCCCAGTGATACAGATTGTCTTGTCTTCATTATCGGAAGGCCCGTGACTAATATTCCAGACAAAGCTCATTTGACAAACATACCTTCCTGAAATATCATATCTATGCAAACAGCAGCTGGGTGAGCCATGACCTGTCCCAGTACCGGTGGTCCAAGTTAAGTAAACGTTTGGGAGAACTTGGTGGACCGTCTTCCTCCATGCACATTCCTTGTCGAGTAACATCCTTGCCAATAGACAGTTGTGCTCAAAAGTTTAGACACCCCGGCAGATTGTTCGTTTTCTTGGCCCTTTATCAGAGAATATGAATGATAACACATGGTTAGTGTTTGGGTGAAGATACTATGTTTTCTCTTTTTACATCATAATGACTGACAACCGAAAGCATCCAAATGACTCTGATCAAAAGTTCACATCCCCTGGTGATTTTGGCCTGATAACATGACACAAATGGGTTTGAATGGCTAATAAAGGTAACATCCTCCTCACCTGTGACCTGTTTGCTTGTAATCAGTGTGTGTGCATAAAAGCTGAGTGAGTTTCTAGGATCCAGGCAGACTCTTGCATCTTTTCTCCAGCCACTGACTTTTCTGGAGTGTGAGTCATGGGGAAAGCAAAAGAATTGTCAATGGATCTCCGGGAAACTGAACTGTACTGAACAGGTAAAGGATACAAAAAGATATCGAAGGAGTTGATAATACCAGTCAGCAGTGATTACCAAATGGAAAATCAGGGGCTCTGTAAAAACCAAACCACGATCAGTCACCAGCAAAAATTTCACCACAACTGCCAGGAAAATTGTTGCAAAGAAAAACCTACAAATAACATCAGCTGCAATCCAGGACTCACTAAAAACTAGCGGTGTGGCTGTTTCAAGATGCACAATAAGAAGCCATTGAAGAAAAATGGGCTTCATAGTTGAGTCACCAGAAGAAAGCCATTAATGCACAAATGCCACAAAATGTCTCACCTACAATACACCAAACAGCAGAGACAAGCTCCAAACTGCTGGAACAAGGTAATGCCGAGGGATGAGACCAAAATGAAACTTTTTGGCCACAACCATAAACGTTACATTTGGAGAGGTGTCAACAAGGCCTATGATGAAAGGAACACCATTCCTACCATAAAGCACGGAGGAGGATTACTGATGATGTGGGGATGTGTGAGCTACAAAGGGCACAGGAAACTTGGTCAAAGTTGAAGAGTAGTTGAATGCAGCACGTTATCAGCAAATACTGGAGGCAAATTTGTATTCATCAGCCCGGAGGCTGCACATAGGACGTACTTGGATGTTCCAATATGACAACGATCCAAAACACAAGGCCAAGTCTACCTGTGATTGGCTACAGCAGAACAAAGTGAAGGTTCTGGAGTGGCCTCTCAGTCTCCTGACCTCAATATCATTGAGCTGCTCTGGGGAGAACTCAAGCAAAGAGCAGATCATGCAAGAAAGCCCAGGAATTTACAGGAACTGGAGGCTTTTACCAAGAAGAATGGGCGGCTTTACCATGTGAGGGAATAAAGAGCCTCATCCACAACTACCACAAAACACTTCAAGCTGTCATTGATGTTACAGGGGGCAATACACAGTACTAAGAACTGGGGGAGGTGAACTTGTAATCAGGGTCATTTGGATGTTTTTGGTTGTCATTATGATTTATAAAGAGAAAACACAGAAGATGACAACAAGTGTCTTCACCTAAACACTAACCATAAGTGGAAAAAGAGAGAATGTGTTATTATTCATAATCTCTGAAAAAAGTCTCTAGCTTGCCCTCCTCAGCCTCCAACAGGCCCATCCCAGTCTCCAGCTTGCTCTCCTCAGCCTCCAACAGGCCCATCCCAGTCTCCAGCTTGCTCTCCTCAGCCTCCAACAGGCCCATCCCAGTCTCCAGCTTGCCCTCCCCAGTCTCCAACAGGCCCATCCCAGTCTCCAGCTTGCCCTCCCCAGTCTCCAACAGGCCCATCCCAGTCTCCAGCTTGCCCTCCTCAGCCTCCAACAGGCCCATCCCAGTCTCCAGCTTGCCCTCCTCAGCCTCCAACAGGCCCATCCCAGTCTCCAGCTTGCCCTCCCCAGCCTCCAACAGGCCCATCCCAGTCTCCAGCTTGCCCTCCCCAGTCTCCAACAGGCCATCCCAGTCTCCAGCTTGCCCTCCCCAGTCTCCAACAGGCCCATCCCAGTCTCCAGCTTGCCCTCCCCAGTCTCCAACAGGCCCATCCCAGTCTCCAGCATGCCCACCCCGTTTCCACCTTCAGCACTGTTCATTCTTGTGCCCGCGCTGTCACTGAAGCAATCCTACTTTTGCATTATTGCCGCAGCTGCCCTTCTGTGAAGGAGATGATGCGCACACACTGCATCACTGACAGTGCGTGGTCTTCTTCACAGAGAGAATAGCTGTGGCTGTAATGAAGAAGGAGGATCACTTCAGTGACAGTGCAGGCATGGTGAAGAAGAATGAACCATGCTGAAGGTGGAGGTGATTATATTGGAGATGGGCGGGCATGCTGGAGACTGGGGCAGACATGCTGGAGACTGAGGCAGGCCTGCTAGAGAATGATAATCTCCTGCTGCTAAAACAATCATTGCAAGTAAACAACAGCATATACCTTGATAAGAGAAACATCACTGAAATCTGCATTTTACCAGCTACAGCATGCTGTCTTTAGATTGCACAGCAAAAACCTGCTGACATATTCCTTTAATGAAAATCTGTCAGTGTATTTGTGGAACCTCATAAGACAGCAGCATGAAGTAGGAGAAGAGGTCCTGACTCCAGTGATGTGTCACTTACTTTACTGGTTGCTACAGTTGCAATAAAATCTCTCTTTTATCTGTTGCAGAACTATTAGTTCTCTGAATACTGAGCACTGTATAACCCCTTTCTGTGTACACTGTGCATAGGCAGAAAATTGCCAAGCATTGGTGGGTGTGTGGTTGGACTAGTTGACAGTAGACTCACTAACCCTCTACTGATAATCTCCTGATGATAAAACTAATGTTATCAAAACTAAAGTAAGCAGGCTAGTGGGTGACACATCACTGGAATCAGGTTCTCTTTCGATAACTTTTGCTGCTCTCACATTAGTTGTAGAAACCTGGTGACAGATTTCCTCTAACTTCGCCACATGGTGACTTTACAAAAATTCAAACTCATTAAAAAAATCCTGACACATTTCTTCTGTATTATTCGTGAATAGAACTTCACCTTGCACCCACTCAACATCCCCGAATGCTGGCGGTTACTTCCCGGCATTGTATGATCTCTGCTCTCTACAGTCAGCGGCATCTTCTCCACAGCCGGGGTCATGTGAGGCCGCGCTCGTCTTCTGGAGCTCGCAGACAATACAGCGCAGCTGCCGGCAGCTCTACCTCGGATAACTCCATACAAGACTTGATATTAAAGTCCGCTGCAAATATGGAGCACGTGAGATGAGAGTCTGATTTGCTTTTGGGGCATTGATGCACATTGTTACCACATGGGTGGTGGGGTATCGCTGCGGTTTAGTGCCTTAGCTAAATATGTAATGATACAATAGGCTCAGGATGTTTGCTCTGGTCCCCTGAAAAATGCCACAAGGAGAAATGCCTACAGGCAACCCTAACCCCAAACCCTAACACCTAACTCCTAACCCACAGCTAACCCTAACCCCTAACCCTAACACCTAACTCCTAACCCACAGCTAACCCTAACACCTAACTCCTAACCCACAGCTAACCCTAACCCTAACCCTAACACCTAACCCACCTAACCCTAACCCTAACACCTAACTCCTAACCCACAGCTAACCCTAACCCCTAACACCTAACTCCTAACCCACAGCTAACCTAACCCCTAACACCCTAAACCTAACACCTAACTCCTAACCCACAGCTAACCCTAACCCCTAACACCTAACTCCTAACCCACAGCTAACCCTAACCCCTAAACCTAACACCTAACTCCTAACCCACAGCTAACCCTAACCCCTAACCCTAACACCTAACTCCTAACCCACAGCTAATCCTAACCCCTAACCCTAACACCTAACTCCTAACCCACAGCTAACCCTAACCCCTAACCCTAACACCTAACACCTAACCCACAGCTAACCCTAACCCCTAACCCTAACGCCTAACACCTAACTCCTAACCCACAGCTAACCCTAACCCCTAACACCTAACTCCTAACCCACAGCTAACCCTAACCCCTAAACCTAACACCTAACACCTAACTCCTAACCCACAGCTAACCCTAACCCCTAACCCTAACACCTAACTCCTAACCCACAGCTAATCCTAACCCCTAACCCTAACACCTAACTCCTAACCCACAGCTAACCCTAACACCTAACACCTAACCCACAGCTAACCCTAACCCCTAACCCTAACGCCTAACACCTAACTCCTAACCCACAGCTAACTCTAACTCCTAACCCTAACACCTAACTCCTAACCCACAGCTAACCCTAACCCCTAACACCTAACTCCTAACCCACAGCTAACCCTAACCCCCTAAACCTAACACCTAACTCCTAACCCACAGCTAACCCTAACCCCTAACCCTAACACCTAACTCCTAACCCACAGCTGATCCTGACCCCTAACCCTAACACCTAACTCCTAACCCACAGCTAATTCTGACCCCTAACCCTAACACCTAACACCTAATATCTAACCTTAAGTGAGATGTCAAACAGTCAGATCTACTCAACGACACAGCAGTTGTACATCGACCCGTATAACGACCTCAGCGGTCGTTGGGACTCAGCAGCTAGTCTGACGACTTAGACCTACGTGGCTGAGTTCTGAGTCGCCAACGAGGTCATTGTTAAGGCGTCAAACACACCGATGCACGCTGCCCAGGTGGAACCTGACTGTTGTGCTTAGATGGAAAGGACCTCAGCCACACAAACAGACAGGTCAGCACAGCACGGCTTCCAGGCATAGAGTGAGACTCTATCAGCAACACCACCTGGTGGAAGGAGAGGCTACTTAAAGCCAGGGGGAGGGCAGTTTAGGTGAGTCACACATTAACCCCTCAACCAGCAGTTGAACCTAATAGTGAATGCAGTTCTGGAGCACCACACAGGAGGCAAAGACCTTCACAACTATCAACCATTCAGCTCTTAAAGACAAACACAGCAGCATCCAGCAATGTCAGCGCCATCTTAGCATGTGACATGTCGCCAGGATCGGTAAGTTCAGTCACCCCACGCACAACCAACACACTCCTGATCCTAAGTCTAGCGACTCTATGCCCATCAACGGGATAGCGGGAGGAGCCAGGTGGTGGGTGGAAAGTTAGAGAAGGACCCGGTTAGGGAAGGTAACAACACAGAACAACACCAAGTTCAGTAATCCAGTCAGCCAAGGGATATCAAAGTGTAAAGTCCAGTCAGTAGAAGGAGAGGTGAGAACACCACCAGAGAGGACTGTGAGGACACGGACCCGGCAGCCTGTGCCACTATGGGTTAGCCCAGGTCCAAGGCTGTAGACCATGGTGAGAGGAAGAAGGAGTCCAGGTGTGCTTGAATTAGCGAGGACACTGGGGAACTGGGCCGGAACCAGAGTGACGGCTCTGCTGAAGTGGCCAGGAAGCTCTATGCTCCAACCACAAACCTCGGAGGGGTGCGGGGTCTTTAAGTCCCGATGCCAAGCCAGTGAAGAGAAGGCCGTCGTAATAGGGCTAGGGGACCCACTAGGTCACCAACTGAAAGCCTGTGACCGCTGGATCGTAGCTAGCATGCGGACAGACCGAAAAGGCCCGAAAGAGACACGAAAGGGGGTTATTATGATGAGCCATCACGGCTGCTTAGACCGCACCGGAGCCGCTTATATACTGTCTGTGAACTTTACCAACTGCTGAGAAAGAACCCGGTTAAAGCTGAATGTTGTCTGAGGCTGTGATTATTGCGCCTGAGGGGAGATAGACTGGTTCTGTGATCCGGCAGCAGGAGGCTGCCTGTGACTGTGAGCTCCGCACTCCCTATGAACCTGCATATTCATAGACGTCTCGGTTGCCCTGGGGATCAGCTCTTCCCGTGGAGGGCTCAACATCCTCGCTGCTACTCCCGTTATCCCCAGAGGTCCCGACTGCAGGGGCGGCTACCCATTGCGGCACACCATGGGTGGCGTCACGTTAATTCCTAAATATTTTTCTTCTCCCTTTTATTGACCACCCAGGGCCACGGAGCCGGGCCTCGACCCCCCCTGACTTCCCCAGCAGAGGCTGCCGCCCGATTCCGAGTACCCCACAGCCCTGGTGGGCGAGTCACTAACCTCATCCTTGTCTCGTTCTGGCCTCATTCTGGACTTGTTTGGCCTAGTTCTAGCATCACCCTGGTGTTGTCCTGACCTCAATATGGCAACTTCCTGGCCTCGATCTGACCTTGTTCTGGCCTCATCCTGACCTCGTCCTGACTTGGTCCTGGCCTCATCCTGACCTTGGCCTGACCTCGTCCTGACCTTGTCCTGGCCTCATCCTGACCTCGTCCTGACCTTGTCCTGGCCTTGTTCTGGCCTCATCCTGACCTCGTCTTGACCTTGTCCTGGCCTTGTTCTGGCCTCATCCTGACCTCGTCCTGGCCTTGTTCTGGCCTCATCCTGACCTTGTCCTGACCTTGTCCTGGCCTCATCCTGACCTCGTCCTGACCTTGTCCTGGCATTGTTCTGGCCTCATCCTGACCTAGTCCTGACCTTGTTCTGGCCTCATCCTGACCTCGTCCTAACTTTGTCCTGGCCTTGTTCTGGCGTGATCCTGGCCTCGTTCTGACCTTGTCCTGGCCTCATCCTGACCTTGTCCTGGCCTTGTTCTGGCCTCATCCTGACCTCGTCCTGACCTTGTCATGGCCTTGTTCTGGCCTCATCATGACCTTGTCCTGACCTTGTCCTGGCCTCATCCTGACCTCGTCCTGACCTTGTCCTGGCATTGTTCTGGCCTCATCCTGACCTAGTCCTGACCTTGTTCTGGCCTCATCCTGACCTCGTCCTAACTTTGTCCTGGCCTTGTTCTGGCGTGATCCTGGCCTCGTTCTGACCTTGTCCTGGCCTCATCCTGACCTTGTCCTGGCCTTGTTCTGGCCTCATCCTGACCTCGTCCTGACCTTGTCATGGCCTTGTTCTGGCCTCATCATGACCTCGTCCTGGCCTCGTCCTGACCTTGTCCTGGCCTCGTTCTGACCTCGTCCTGACCTTGTCCTGGCCTTGTTCTGGCCTCATCATGACCTCGTCCTGGCCTCGTCCTGACCTTGTCCTGGCCTTGTTCTGGCCTCATCCTGACCTCGTCCTGACCTTGTCCTGGCCTTGTTCTGGCCTCATCCTGGCCTTGTTCTGACCTTGTTCTGGCCTCATCCTGACCTCGTCCTGACCTTGTCCTGGCCTTGTTCTGGCCTCATCCTGACCTCGTCCTGACCTTGTCCTGGCCTCATCCTGGCCTCGTTCTGACCTTGTTCTGGCCTCATCCTGGCCTTGTTCTGACCTTGTTCTGGCTCTCATAGAGATGCATTGAGCTTGTGACATAACTTCCAACTTCTGGCCAGGCACCAAAAAGAGTGAAGACGCCGAAAAGTGAACTTAAACCCAGGAGCAGGGACCTTAGATTAAAAGCTTCACTCCAGCACTAATAAATATTAAAAAAAAACATTGGAGTGGTGCTTTAAACAAGGGGAACCACTTGGGGGAAAAACCCTTTAATAGGGAGAAGCAGGGGCTCGGCACTGCCTGGGTGACCCTGTGATTATATGAATCATCGTTATCACTATAATGTGCCTCCATTTCCCGATAAGTGGCTGATATAAGAAGAAAATAGCACACGCTGCATTTCGTCAATAACTTTCGTCTTTCAGACCCTTCCTATCCCGCGTATGATAAAATATACCACAAAACCCAACATTCCATGTTCAATGTGGAAGAGAAGCCTGCACTCTATTATGCAATCAAAGTCATTTCCAAAGCCAAAGTGGGAGAAGGGGGAGGGGAGGTCGTTACGTAAATTCCTAGATAAACTTACAAGTCCTGAAGTGTAAATCCTGCCAAAGACCTCTCAGCTTATGGAAAATCCTTACATTTCCCACTCAAAGCAAATGGTGTCATTTGCATCCTCGATTTCATCCAAATGTTAGAAATTCTTTGGAAGTTACTGGAATAGAACAAGAGCGGAAAACCTAAATTTACTGTAAATCAGGAACAAATTGGTTCTTATTGCAGGAAAAAAGGGAAATTTACTTGTGACTTTGTGACTTGCAATGTTCATAGTATCCTCTATATAACCCCTGAATTCCCACTATAGGTTCAGGCTATATGGAAGTGTAATGGTTAATATTTTATATCTGGCTTTATTATTATTATTTAGACACAATTTTATGTTTTTCCAAATGTCTTATCATTTGCATCATGGAATCTTGTTTCCTTTGTGCTTTTCTTGACAAGGTGATTCTGTGTTGGGCTATGGAGGTGTTTGCCACCTTCCATACAGTCATTGTTTGCCACCTTCCATGCAGTCATTGTTTGCCACCTTCCGTACGGTCATTGTTTCCTGCCTTCCATACAGTCATTGTTTCCTGCCTTCCATACAGTCATTGTTTGCCACCTTCCATGCAGTCATTGTTTGCTGCCTTCCATACGGTCATTGTTTCCTGCCTTCCATACAGTCATTGTTTGCTGCCTTCCATACGGTCATTGTTTGCTGCCTTCCATACAGTCATTGTTTGCTGCCTTCCGTACGGTCATTGTTTGGTGCCTTCCGTACGGTCATTGTTTGCTGCCTTCCATACAGTCATTGTTTGCTGCCTTCCGTACAGTCATTGTTTGCTGCCTTCCATACGGTCATTGTTTGCTGCCTTCCATACGGTCATTGTTTGCTGCCTTCCATACGGTCATTGTTTGCTGCCTTCCATACAGTCATTGCTTGCTGCCTTCCATACGGTCATTGTTTGCTGCCTTCCATACGGTCATTGTTTGTCGCCTTCCATACAGTCATTGTTTGCCGCCTTCCATACGGTCATTGTTTGCCGCCTTCCATACAGTCATTGTTTGCTGCCTTCCACACAGTCATTGTTTGCTGCCTTCCATACGGTCATTGTTTGCTGCCTTCCATACGGTCATTGTTTGCTGCCTGCCGTACGGTCATTGTTTGCTGCCTTCCGTACGGTCATTGTTTGCTGCCTTCCGTACGGTCATTGTTTGGTGCCTTCCATACAGTCATTGTTTGCTGCCTTCCATACGGTCATTGGTTGCTGCCTTCCATACAGTCATTGTTTGCTGCCTTCCATACAGTCATTGTTTGCTGTCTTCCATACAGTCATTGTTTGCCGCCTTCCCTACAGTCATTGTTTGCTGCCTTCCATACGGTCATTGGTTGCTGCCTTTCATACAGTCATTGTTTGCTGCCTTCCCTACAGTGTTCACCGAATGGACTTAAAAACAGACAAAAAAACTCACCAAAATTTGCCAGGTAAATACCCATTGCACTTAGCAGCGGCTGTCAGCTCCTCTGGAGGCAACACAGGTGTCTGTATGCCGGTACTCAATCACCTGCAACCCACAGTGGGGGCGGTTGTGGCACCAGCGTCCGGCCATGCTGTCAGGGAGGTGACTGGTGGCATTTAAAGACACGAGGTTACCAAGGGCTCTGCCATTCACGGTGCACGCCCTTCTATTAGATCAGGCGGGCTGTTTTTCATCTTTAGTGTTTCATTGCATTTTTTCATCTGCAGTTTGAGGCTGAGCCCTCTGGGGGGCGTCTGTCGTTATGTGAGGCATGTAATCAGTGCGGAACAGCCCGCCTGATCTAATAGAAGGGCGTGACCAATAGGCTGTTCTGACACTATGCCTTGCATGCACCGTGAATGGCAGAGCCCTTGGTAACCTCGTGTCTTTAAATGCCACCAGTCACCTCCCTGACAGCATGGCCGGACGCTGGTGCCACAACCGCCCCCACTGTGGGTTGCAGGTGATTGAGTACCGGCATACAGACACCTGTGTTGCCTCCAGAGGAGCTGACAGCCGCTGCTAAGTGCAATGGGTATTTACCTGGCAAATTTTGGTGAGTTTTTTTGTCTGCCTTCCCTACAGTCATTGTTTGCTGCCTTCCATACGGTCATTGTTTGCCGCCTTCCATGCGGTCATTGTTTGCCGCCTTCCATACGGTCATTGTTTGCCGCCTTCCATACAGTCATTGTTTGCCGCCTTCCGTACAATCATTGTTTGCCGCCTTCCGTACGGTCAGTTTGGTGCCTTCCGTACGGTCATTGTTTGCTGCCTTCCATACGGTCATTGTTTGCTGCCTTCCATACGGTCATTGTTTGCTGCCTTCCATACGGTCATTGGTTGCTGCCTTTCATACGGTCATTGTTTGCTGCCTTCCATACAGTCATTGTTTGCTGCCTTCCCTACAGTCATTGTTTGCTGCCTTCCCTACAGTCATTGTTTGCTGCCTTCCATACAGTCATTGTTTGCTGCCTTCCATACAGTCATTGTTTCCTGCGTTCCATATTGTGTCTCTCACTGCACTGACATGCCGTTAATCAGGGTAGTCAAACATTCCGGGGTCAGATACCAAGAGAGGACATCATGGACTAAGGGGAAAGACAAAGGCATAGGCAGGTCACAGTCCGGTTTCATAATACCAGGTGTAATGTATTGTAGGATTAATCAGGGATCTATTAGCAAATTGGAGCACAGACAGCCTGAAACCTGGTTTAAAGGTGAAAAAGACTACATTGGCAGATATAACGTGAAGTGCAGAAAATGAGTAAGTTCATTAAACAGGTAACAACTGAAAGTCTTTTGAAATAGTTCTGGCACGATAACGTAAATATGAAAATCTGTAGAAATAATTCTCACGGGGAAAAACTGATGGAGAAAAACATAGTCCAAGAATAATAAACATGCAGGGGTCTGGTAATGAGAATCCACAGAGAAAACAAATCCAATACTTATTAGTGCAGTGCAGCTTTTAAAGTGTCCTGAATGTCCAGAGAGCTGGCTCTGCACAATAAACAATAGTTCAGTAAAGGCTGGCAGGGCACACGATACATACATGACACTGGGCTTGGTTACAGAAGCAGAATCAGGGAACTAAACACAGGAAACAGAAATCAGGAGAAAAGCTGGAGGCCGGTGAGATTACTGGAGTCCAATGACAGTTTCTGGAGAAGCAGGAGTGGGTCAGCAGGGGGTGGAGCAGACTGGTAAAGCAACCAGGAATTTAAGCTGACTACTCAAGCATGGATAGATGGTAGGCTGAGGTTTATAAAGACAGAGAGGAGGATCCCATGAACAAGAGTGAAGCAGTGGACACCATCTTGAAAAGGGTCAAGAAGACATGCCAATAGAAGATGCAGAGACCTGACACCAGGAGGATAGCAGATAACAGCAAAGTGACTATGTTGGCTCCCTGAGGAAGGAGTTGGGATATAACTCCGAAACGCATTGGAAGGATTGGAATAAAAGCCATCATTGCACGATAACTGTGGTATTGTCCTGTTTCATTGTGTGACCAGCGCAGATCCAGGAAGCACTGTCCGATTTTTACGTTTGTTTTTGGCCACCACTATTTCAAGAGGACTGTGGATCCTGCGGCAGCCATTACATATCTTCATATCGGTTGTGGTGACACAACCATCACAGGTGAGCCGTGACAATTAACGTGGCATAAATGTCATAAAGATAAAACCCTATAACACTTTCATTCCTCTCTATACAGTATATTGAAGACAAATGGATGGTCAGAGGCGGCCCAAGATCTGGCAGCATTAGATCAAAACACAGAGCACAGAAAAACGAGGCCAACAAGCACCAATGAGGAGATGCTATGACTGGCAGAGATCTGGGACTGACTGCTCAGCTAAGTAGCTGGGCATTCACAGAGAATAGGTAACACCTGGAGAAGCTCAGCACTTCTCAGTCTCAGATTGGACAACAACTCCGCACGCCCCTGCACTAGACAATTAAGCTGTCACTCACCAGACTGACAGCTCATCACAGCATTGATTCCAAAGGGAAGTCAACTTTCACTCACTCCAAGACACACTGAGTAGAGGATAGAATACAGACACTCTGCATCATATGTATCAGTGTGAATGGCGCCCTATGTATGCAAACATTATCTGTGCGAATAATAATGCCGTCAGTCACCTCCCCCATGTATAGGTAGGTTGAGAGTGATTAATTGTATCGGTTCTATGCACCTGTTTTTGCCTTTACATAATGGGGTCTGTCTGACTGCAACCTGCTGGCTGCATCCTGCTGACTGCACCCCGCTGACTACATCCCACTGACTGCATCTTCTGACTGCATGCTGCTGACTGCACCCCGCTGACTGCATCCCGCTGGCTGCATCCCACTGGCTGCATCCCGCTGACTGCATCCCGTTGACCGCATCCCGCTGACTGCATCCCGCTGGCTGCATCCCGCTGGCTGCATCCCGCTGACAGCATCCCGCTGACTGCATCCCACTGACTGCATCCCGCTGACTGCATCCCGCTGACTGCATCCCGCTGTCTGCATCCTGCTGACTGCATCCCTCTGTCTGCATCTCGATGACTGCATCCCGCTGACTGCATCCCGCTGACTGCATCCTGCTGACTGCACCCCGCTGACTGCATCCTGCTGACTGCATCCTGCTGACTGCACCCCGCTGACTGCATCCCGCTGACTGCATCCCTCTGGCTGCATCCCTCTGGCTGCATCCCGCTGACTGCATCCCGCTGACTGCATCCCGCTGACTACATCCCGCTGACTGCATCCCGCTGACTGCATCCCGCTGACTACATCCTGCTAACTGCATCCCGCTGACTGCATCCCGCTGACTACATCCTGCTAACTGCATCCCGCTGACTGCATCCCGCTGACTACATCCTGCTAACTGCATCCCGCTGACTGCATCCCGCTGACTACATCCTGCTAACTGCATCCCTCTGACTGCATCCCGCTGACTGCATCCTGCTGACTGCATCCCGCTGACTACATCCCGCTGACTACATCCTGCTAACTGCATCCCGCTGACTGCATCCTGCTGACTGCATCCTGCTGACTGCATCCCGCTGACTGCATCCCGCTGACTGCATCCCGCTGACTACATCCTCTTGACTGCATCCTGCTGACTGCATCCCGCTGACTGCATCCTGCTGACTGCATCCCGCTGACTGCATCCCTCTGGCTGCATCCCGCTGACTGCATCCCGCTCACTACATCCCGCTGACTGCATCCCGCTTACTGCATCCCGCTGACTGCATCCCTCTGGCTGCATCCCGCTGACTACATCCCGCTGACTGCATCCTGCTGACTGCATCCCGCTCACTACATCCCGCTGGCTGCATCCTGCTGACTGCATCCCGCTAACTGCATTTGGTGTTAGATTTTTGTGGCTGCACTTGGTGAATTTTTTTGATCATTGTCTTTTTACTCATTTTTCTGAGTATATGGATAGGGACTCACCCAACTTTCCCAGAATTTCTAGATGATTTTGGGTATTTTAGTGGTAAATCCTCTTCGAGTGTCATTGGCCTTAGTGATCCCAGCACACCGGAGGATTTTAGCCAGGGATACATTGACGGCTCGGCGGTCTCCGCTCGGGTTTCGTCATCTCGGCTGAGGTTCTTACAGATAAATATTACCATATAATAACTATGGGTTTCCCTCAATGACTCATAATTTACTTCTCGCTAATCCGCAGACGTCTTGAGTGTGTTTTACGCAGAGGCCATTGTGCATGACGCAGACTTGTTTCTAGGGGATTAGAAAATGACCCCGGTTAATTCGGCGCTCAATCGGGGTTTTGTTTCCTATAAACGAGTCCCTGTGCCTGCAGTTACTTGAAAGCGGTGTGTAATCTCAGCCTGTGTAAACTGTGCGGCATTGTGTCCTCTGGGGTTCAGCCTTATAAATCCTGAAAAGCGTGTTTGTGTACATTAAGAAGGGATTGGTGTAAGCCACGAACCTTTAGGTAAGCAGATGCCGGCTTTGCTACTGTCCATGAACGTCTATTCCTACTTGCGCTTCAACTCAAGGCCACAAGGGGGCAGACTTCTATCTCGTAGGGGGTAGCCTGCATGCAATACGGTAATCGTGCAAAAAATGTGCGCAAGCATAGACACAACTAGACATTGATTTATACTGAAGCTTCCATTTGCAGACAGGATTAAGGGATTTATTTAAGAAGCATTTCCCTCCTAAAATCCTTAAATCATTCACTTCTGCCAGGTTAGGTGTCTTATCGGGGAAGTTGGGTGATGAAGGTGAGTTTAGGTATTATTATTATTATATATAGAGCGCCATTGATTCCATGGTCTGTACATGAGAACAGTTACATACAGACAAGTTATAAATACAATGAACAAACTAATAGTGACAGACTGATACAGAGAGGAGAGAGGACCCTGCCCTTGAGGGCACATTCTACAGGGCAATAGGGAGGGAGACAGTAGGTTGGATCTACGCTGGTGGTGGTGGAGCGCTGGGTCCAGTGGTGGAGCGCCGGGTCCTGTGGTGGTGGAGTGCCGGGTCTGATGGTGGTGGAGCACCGGGTCCAGTGGTGGTGGAGCGCCGGGTCCAATGGTGGTGGAGCGCCGAGTCTGATGGTGGTGGAGCACTGGGTCCAATGTTGATGAAGCGCTGGGTCCAGTGGTGGCGGAGCGCTGGGTCCAGTGGTGGTGGAGCGCTGGGTCCAATGTTGGTGGAGCACTGGATCCAGTGGTGGTGGAGCGCCAGGTCTAATGGTGGTTGAGCACTGGGTCCAGTGGTGGTGGAGCGCCAGGTATGATGTTGGTGGAGCACCGGGTCCAGTGGTGGTGGAATGCCGGGTCTAATGTGGTGGAGCACTGGGTTCAGTGGTGGTGGAGTGCCGGGTCTGATGTTGGTGGAGTGCCAGGTCCAGTGGTGGTGGAATGCCGGATCCAGTGGTGGTGGAGCGCTGGGTCCAATGTTGGTGGAGAGCTGGATCCAGTGGTGGTGGAGCGCCGGGTCTAATGGTGGTGGAGCACCGGGTCCAGTGGTGATGGAGTGCCGGGCCCAGTGGTGGTGGAGCGCTGGGTCCAGTGGTGGTGGAGCGCCGGGTCTAATGGTGGTGGAGCGCTGGGTCCAATGTTGGTGGAGCGCTGGATCCAGTGGTGGTGGAGCGCTGGGTCTGATGTTGGTGGAGTGCCGGGTCCAGTGGTGGTGGAATGCCGGATCCAGTGATGGTGGAGCGCCAGGTCCAATGTTGGTGGAGCGCTGGGTCCAATGTTGGTGGAGCGCCGGGTCTGATGGTGGTGGAGCACTGGGTCCAATGTTGGTGAAGCGCTGGTTCCAGTGGTGCAGTGCCAGGTCCAGTGGTGGTGGAGTGCTGGATCCAATGTTAGTGGAGCGCGGGGTCCAGTGGTGGTGGAGCGCTGGGTCCAGTGGTGATGGAGCTCCCGGTCCAATGTTGGTGGAGTGCTTGGTCCAGTGGTAGTGGAGCGCTGGGTCCAGTGGTGGTGGAGCAAAGGATCCAATGTTGGTGGAGTGCTGGGTCCAGTGGTGGTGGGGCACCGGGTCCAGTGGTGGTGGAGCGCTGGGTCTGATGGTGATGGAGCACTGGGTCCAGTGGTGGTGGAGCACCGGGTCCAGTGGTGGTGGAGTGTCGGGTCCAGTGGTGGTGGAACGCCGGGTCTGATGTTGGTGGAGCGCCGGGTCTGATGTTGGTGGAGCACCGGGTCCAGTGGTGGTGGAGCCCCGAGTCCAGTGGTGGTGGAGCACCAGGTCCAGGGTGGTGGAGCGCCGGGTCCAGTGGTGGTGGAGCGCCGGGTCCAGTGGTGGTGGAGCTCCAGGTCCAGTGGTGGTGAGGTGGCACTGTGGTCATTGCAGGCTGTAGGCTGTTCTGAAGAGATGGGTTTTCAGGTTCCGCTTGAAGATTCCGAGTGTAGGGGACAGTCGGACGTTTTGGGCTGCAGAATTCCAGAGAATGGGGGAGGCTCGGGCGAAGTCTTGCAGGCAGTTAGATGAGGAACGTACAAGTGTGGAGGAAAGGAGGAGATCTTGGGAGGATCGAAGATTACGAGTTGGATGATATCGGGAGATTAGTTCAGAGATATATGGGGGGACAGATTGTGGACGGCTTTGTAAGTCAATGTTAGGAGTTCGAATTGGATACACTGGTGAATTGGGAGCCAGTGGAGGGATTTGCAGAGGGGAGAAGTGGAGGAATAGCGAGGAGAGAGGTGGATTAGTCGGGCAGCAGAGTTAAGGACAGATTGGAGAGGTGCAAGAGTGTTAGCAGGGAGGTCACAGAGAAGGAGGTTACAGTAGTTGAGGCGGGAGATGATGAGGGCATGCACTAGTAGTTTAGTAGATTGAAGGTTGAGAAAGGGACGGATTCTGGAAATATTTTTGAGTTGGAGGCAGCAGGAGGTGACGAGGGCTTGAATGTGCGGTGTGAAGGACAAGGCGGAGTCAAGTGTTACTCCAAGGCAGCGGACTTCAGGTACAGGACAAAGTGTGATATTATTTATTGTGATAGATAAGTCTGGTGAGGGAGGTGTGTGAGATGGAGGAAAGAGGATGAGATCAGTTTTGTCTACATTTAGTTTAAGGAAGCGAAAGGAGAAGGAGGAGGATATGGCTGATAGACACTCCGGGATTCTGGACAGCAGAGAGGTGACGTCTGGGCCAGAGAGGTAGATCTGAGTGTTATCAGCGTACAGGTGATACTGGAATCCATGGGACTGTATGAGTTGTTCTAGGCCAAGGATATAGATGGAAAAAAGGAGGGGCCCCAGAACAGAGCCTTGAGGGATCAGGCATGTTGTCACCCAGCTCATGAGTCCCGTTAATTGACCCTAGGACTGCGCATGCTGCAGGGTGTGAAAATATAGCAGACTGGTCACTGGCGGATACAGGCAAGAAAGGGGCCCTGTGCAAGGACAGTATATGGGCCCTTTGCAGAACAAAAGCTCATCAAAATACACAATTCCACCATTTTCAGAGGTAAAAATGGGCCCCTTACATCTCGGGCCTCACACAGGTTGCACCAATGATATGACCACCCCTGAGGCCAATATACTCACAGGATGTGCCATAAAGGGCTGCCCTGTTCTTGGTTCTGGTCATTGTGTATTATAGCCAGGATAGATGGAAAGAGTGGATATATTTTACCCAAGTAGAAAGGAAGGAGGAGGAGGAATGATCTGGCACCGTGTAAAAATCCACAGTGAAATGACTAATAACATTTCCTTGTATTACACCTATAGGTAAGGACAGGGGAGTAACTACAATAGGTGCAGGGGTTGCAATTGCACTGGGGCCCTGGAGCCTAGGGGGCCCCAGAAGTCCCTTTGGCTTATATAAAAATACTTTTGCAATTGAAGATTTGCAATAATTTGGGGCCCTGTTGGAGCTTTTGCATTGGGGCCCATGAGCTTCAAGTTACTCCATTGCTCCTGGGACTTCACCACAGCATTTTATTTCATCCACATGCAGACAGATAGTTTGTGCTGACACTGATGCACCCTGAGCATGCAGGATGCCTTGAATTTGTTTGTAACTTGCCAGGGGCGGCTTATCCACCACTCGGACAATCTCATGAGCTTCAAAGTTACGCCATCACTCCTGGGTCTCCACCATAGTGTTATATTTCAATCATATGTGGACAGATAGTTTGTGTTGACACTGATGCACCCTGAGCATGCAGGCTTGAATTTCTTTGTAACTTGCCAGGGTTGGCTTATCCACCATCTGGACAATCCCATGAACTTCAAGTTACACCATTGCTCCTGGGTCTCCATCATAACATTATATTTCAATCATATGTGGATGCAGGGCCGCACCGTCCATTGGACAGTGTGAGCTCTTTAACTCAGGCGGCAAGCTGGCAGGGGGAGCGGCTGTGCAGAAGGGGGCGGCGCCATATCCATACAGCGTCTACCTGCCCGACGGGCGCCGCCGCCTGCGGTAAGACACAGCCTCTCCCCCTGCTGCATAGACAGACCTGTGGCATGGCGGCGGCGCAGATAGCAATTCCCCCGGTCCTCACTTGTGGCTGCAGGGGTGGCGGTGCTAGCTACTGACAGCACCCCCCGCCCCCTCCATTCCACACTGTGTGGCTCAGGCAGCAGGGGGGCTTGATGTACCCCTGTGTGGATGAATAGTTTGTGCTGACACTGATAATCCCTGAGCCTGCAGGACAGCTTGAATTTCTTTGGAACTTGCCTGGGGCAGCTTATCCACCACCCGATCAATCCCATGAGCTTCAAGTTACTCCATTGCTCCTGGGTCTTCACCATAGCATTTTATTTCATTCACATGTGGACAGATAGTTTGTGCTGACACTGATGCACCCAGAGCCTGCAGGCTTTAATTTCTTTGAAAGTTGCCTGAGGTGGCTTATCCACCATCTGGACAATCCCATGAACTTCAAGTTACTCCATTGCCCCTGGGTCTCTACCATAGAATTTTATTGCAATCATATGTGGACAGATACTGTCTGTGCTGACACTGATGCACCCTGAGCCTGCAGGACGCTTGAATTTCTTTGTAACTTGCCTGGGGCGGCTTATCAACCATCCGGACAATCCCATGAGCTTCAAATTATGCCACTGAGTGAGGACTTTGTCCGAAACGCATATGGAAGATGATTTACACACTACGGATGTGACTATTTTTTAATGATTTACTGATAAAGTGTTTAGATTTCTACACAGTTCTGGATCAATCCTCCTCCCGCCCTTTCCGCTTAGATTGTTACATAGATGCCAGTCTGCAGGATCCGTGCATCATTCCCAGTGTCAAGCAGCACCATCTTATGTGAGGAGTTCATGTCATTTTCTTTTTTTATTGATATATTTTACCACATCCCTTGTCATATGTTTTAAAGGGGATCTGTCACCATGTTTTTGTCATCCCATCTGAGAGCCATATAGAGACAGAGAACCTAATTCCAGCGATGTGTCACTTACTGGGCTGCTTGCTATAGTTTCGGTAAAATTACTGTTTTCTCTGCTGCAAACTTTTATCAAAATGACAGCAAGCAGCTCAGTAAGGGACACATGGCTGGAATCAGGGTCTGTCTCCACATTATCCTCCTCTCAAATGGGATGGCAAAAACCTGGTGACAGGTTCCCTTTAAAGGGATCAGGACAAAAATCCATATATAACTGATATCATTTTCCTAACCCTACAAGTAGCTGACCAATGCAAAATCACTAACCTTCTTTTAATAACCCTAACCATAAGTTTCCAACCCCCACTATCTTAAAGGGAATCTATCAGCTCAAAAATCCATTTGTAACTGATGTCATTTTCTAATTCCTTCCTCTAAGCTCACTCTATTCATGTATTTCTATTTATACCCACTATTCTCTGTAAACTGCAAAATAAGATTCATTCCATCTGTCAATCACAGTGAGTTCTCTGCTGTCTACTCCCCAAGGAATGAATATTCATGCATCACTACACTGTCCTGCCCTCCTATCTGATCTGTCTGTTGTGTGACTCATTGCAGCGTTAGAAAGGAGGGGGGAGGAGGTGTGTGCTCTTACCTGCAGCTCTCATGTCATTGTATATCTGAGGCATGTGTGTAGTGTGTGCAGTCTGAGATATTTCTGTGATGCTAAGAACATTTGATCATTTGCTCAGCAGATACACACATTACATGTCTGCAGGAAAACCAATGTTCATATAATAGAAATCTTACAGATAGCACACAGTGCAGCACAGAACACCTCTCCACCCCCAGCATAGAGGGGAGGGACAGAACACCAGCTTGGGTGGGTATAGATATTTAAATAACCCTTATACAGCAGCCGGACCTCTGAGCACAGAGGGGAGGGACAGAACACCAGCTTGGGTAGGTGTGGATATTTAAGTAACACTTATACAGCAGCCGGACCTCCGAGCACAGAGGGGAGGGACAGAACACCAGCTTGGGTGGGTGTGGATATTTAAATAACACTTATACAGCAGCTGGACTAATCAGCTGTGAATATAATGGAGAGGACTAATGCAGCATCTGCCTGCAGGGTGTGAAAATGCTTATAGCAAGGAAGCTACAAATGGTACAATAATGATTTTACATGTTTTTAAAAGGTCTGCCCAGACACTATTCATAGATAATATTAGTATCATACTAAAAAATTACCAAAATGACACCAAACGGACAGGGATGGTTTTGGTGCAGATTTTGCAAAGCTCTGCAGCACAAACTCGGCCTGAGAACACAGCCGAAATGTTGCCGTTTACACCTTCTCCAGCTCTATAGAGGTTGCATGGGTTTCCTCCACCGCCAGCACATCTGTACATCTCTCCTATACCAGCATATAACACATATGTGAGATATCTGACGCATGCGCCGTACATATGACTCCAGATGTGTAAAGCCGACCCGGTGACCCTGGCTGCACACATTAATTCAGATATTTGAAGTCGTCTTTCTAGCAAATTCCTAATTGCTGGAAAGCAGAAGGTGGTTCCAGATGTGAAGCGGAACTTTGCTGATCACAAAAGGGAACTTTGCATGGAGTCACCGCGCAGTAACGTGCTGCAGTGGACGGCTCAGACCACAGGGGAAGTCAGGTCCGGGCAATTTGTCACCGGGTGACGTCTACACTCTGATACATCTACGGATACATATTCCTCCTGATATATATGGCTCTGGGGCTTAGTCATTTGTACTCATTACATACCAAAATTTACTGTCCTTTCCATATGGCAACTTTCCCCCTGACATCTCATAATCTACACAACCATTTCCTCCCCTTTCAAGTGATGGATGACCCAGATAAGCATGGAAAATGGAAACCATACGGGTGACGCAGGCGATGTGGAGGAATGACCCGATAAAATAAACTGCAGATGATGTCATTCATCAGGTTTAATTAGGAGCTGAGCAAGCATTGATCATCACAAGCTACAACATAACGAGTCACTGTATAATGATAATGTGCAGCTAATGGGAGAGTTCACCGCCAATTTGCACCAAAAAATGTGACCTTTGTGCATTGCACAACATTTATTATGTGTTTCAGCACTTTTTTGCACTTTACTTTGACGAGTAGGTATGGAAAGGGCACGGCTTTGCAAAAAAAAGGGCGTGGCATTACAAAAAGAAGGACATATCTTAGCACAAAAGGACATGGCTTTGCAAAAAAAAGGGCACGGTGTTGTAAAAAAAGGTATGGTTTTGCAACAAAAAGTGTGACATTACAAAAAAGGGTGCGGCTTTGCGAAAAAGGGCATGGCTTTGCAAAAAAAAAAAAGAGCATGGGTTTGCAAAAAGTGAACTTGGCTTTGCAAAAAGGCATGTCATTGCAAAAAGGGTGTGGCTTTGCAAAAATGGGAGTGGCTTTGCAAGAAGAGTGTGGCTTTGCAAAAAAAAAGGACCTGGTTTCGCAAAAAAAAGACATGACTTTGCCAAAAAGGGTGTGGCCTCGCAAAAAAAAAAAAAAGAGCATGGCTTTGCAAAAAAGGGCATGGTTTTCCATAAAAGGAAATGACTTTGCAAAAAAGAAGGCATGGGTTTGCAAAAAAAAAAGGACATGACTTTGCAAAAAGAGTCATGGCTTTGCAAAAAAAAAAAAGAGCATGGGTTTGCAAAAAGGGACTTGGCTTTGCAAAAAGAGTGGGCTTTGCAAAAAAAGGAAATGGTTTTGTAAATAAGGGCATGGCTTTGCATAAAAAGGACATGGTTTTGCAAAAAAAGGACATGGCTTTGCAAAAAAGGGCATGGTTTTCCATAAAAGGACGTGGCTTTGCAAAAAAAAAGGCATGGGTTTGCAAAAAAAGGGTGTGGCTTTGCAAAAAAAAGGGCATGTCTTTTCAAAAAATGGGTATGGCTTACATGAGAAAATGTGTCTGTATGATTCATTTGAAAGTTAGCACGTTTTCAATCTGAAATTAGTCTGAATTTACACTGTCCTAATTAAGTCAGGACTAGTGATGAGCGAGCACTTCAATGTACTTGAAATGAGTGTGGCGCCCCTGCGGGTCCAGTTGCCGTAGAGGGGAGGGACTGCATCCCTGTTAGGGTGTAGTATCTCACTCACTGGTAAGAGGGGTACAGACCGCTACCATGACACCCAGATCACACTAGGAATGATTGTAGTGGGGTTGGGTGGTAAAGGAAGTAGTTAGAGGGAGCACTTGGGAGGAGTGAGGTCAGGAGGAACACACGTAGAGGACGTGGGACACGTGACAGAGGGTATAAAAAGAGAGAGAAACATCTAGAACATAGGAGACGACAGTGAGAAGACAGACGGTTAAAAGAGAGAGTGACCAGCTGAGGAGAGGTGGTAGAACAGCTGTGGAGAGGCCACTGAATACCAAGGTTGAGCTGAAGAGCAGCTAGAGAACATACGCCAGAGAAGTGTCCAGAGGACTGGAGCAAGTGGGAGCTCGTCCTAAGGCCGAACCCTAGAGTAGAACAAAAACCAAGTGGCTCCAGGAGGAAGAGGGGGTCTCAGAGGCACGGAAGTTAGCAATCCACCCGTGGGTCTCGTATCCATTGTCAAGCACAGGCAAGTGGAGGGACTAGGCTGCAAGGGGCACCGGGAACCCAAAAGACTAGTGGAGAAGACCAGGCTCAGCTAGCAACCCGAGGCTGTGCCACTTCCAAGGTGACACAGTCAACAACCCCACACATCTGCTGAAAAGGTGGCAACCATAGGACTAAGGGGAGACACTGCAGGGGAACCCCTAGGAAAAGCCCACAGTCACTGGCTCAGAGCTCTGTGTGGCGAGGTGCAAGGCAGGACGGGCGAGGCAAGCGCTGTGTGAGACGAACTGGAAAGCACATAGAAGGGGTGCCGGTTACGTACCGTCCTACTACCGAGAACCCAGTGCTCAGCGGGCTGTTACACAAAGACTGCAACCCACTGTGTCTGTGAACTTTCTTTACGCGTCAAGATCACCAGATACACCAATACCATCTCACTCAGGTACCTCTGGCCACCTTAGACGTCAGCCCTACCCATAGAGGGTTTAAGGACATTGCTGCCTCCCAACCATCGGCCCCTAGGAAGACTGTCGTGCAACTGCAGCCATCTATAGCCTTAACCTGTGGGTGGCGTCACATATAAATTAACAAGTATCTCCAGGTCCAGTCACCCATGCCCACAATGAACCCTCAACACCAGATCCCTATCCCTAGGAGAGAGAGAAACCCACACCGAACCTTTAATGACACCGCCAGGGTGACGGAGCCGGGTCTCGGTCCCTGTGAGCCTAAGGGGCCCCCAAAGTCCCTTTGGCCTATAGATAAAGACTAATACTATTAAAGATTTGCAATAATTGGGGGCCCCGTTGGATCCTTCACATCGGGGCCCATGAGCTTCTGGTTACAGGACTGCGTCTAGGCCAGACTCCATATCCCTTTGTCTCGTCTGTGATTTGCTCAGATTTTTTCTTGACTTTGTACTTGTGGGACTTATAGCCGATATACCTGCAGGATAACGTCGGTCCGCGTGTAAAACGTTGCATCACCTACTACCCTGATCTGCCTTATGGGATCAGACACAACCAATAAACATATGTTCATCTGGACCCGACTTGTCATATTTTTTCTGGTCTTTCTGTTCATGTTGAGGTTTTTCCTATTTGAACAACTGGGTGTCATGGGGTGGTGTAACAGACAGAGAATCAGGAGGCAAGATGGTAAGGTGGGCAAGGGTGTTCAGTGGAGCTAGTCTGGCCTTGGACTTGGGGTCCCTGACCAGCCCTGTTCCCTAAAGTATGTCTGAAGGTGAGGAGGTTTGGGTCGCCACCCTAGCCCTTCGCTCCTGATCAGCCCTAGAATGAGGGCCCCTACCACCCTACCACCACCCATGGACCACAAAAACCCAGCAGCTTTGATGGAAGTCAATGGCAGCAATAATACAGCTCAACACAGCACGACTTCACAGCACAAAGTCCAGGTAGAAATGAGCTCTATCTGCGACATCTAGTGGAGGGAAGTGATGCTATTTAAAGGCTGGAGAAGTGGAGATCTGGATACTAAGGCACACCCCTCCACCTAAATGCTATGACTCACTCCTCCACCTGCAGAGCTGCAGCACACAGCATAGACTAATGGAAAAAAAACTTGTTTTGTACTATAACACTGCACAATACACAACATAATATACAGTATATAATATAGCCCAACACACCGTACTATAACACTGCACAATACACAACATAATATACAGTATATAATATAGCCCAACACACCATACTATAACACTGCACAATACACAACATAATATACAGTATATCATGTAGCCCAACACACCATACTATAACACTGCACAGTCCACAACATAATATACAGTATATAATATAGCCCAACACACCATACTATAACACTGCACAGTCCACAACATAATATACAGTATATAATATAGTCCAACACACCATACTATAACACTGCACAATACACAACATAATATACAGTATATAATGTAGTCCAACACACCGTACTATAACACTGCACAATACACAACATAATATACAGTATATAATATAGTCCAACACACCATACTATAACACTGCACAGTCCACAACATAATATACAGTATATAATATAGCCCAACACACTGTACTGTAACACTCCACAGTACACAACATAATATACAGTATATAATATAGCACAACACACCGTACTATAACACTGCACAGTACACAACATAATATACAGTATATAATATAGCCCAACACACCATACTATAACACTGCACAGTACACAACATAATATACAGTATATAATATAGCCCAACACACCGTACTATAACACTGCACAATACACAACATAATATACAGTATATAATATAGCCCAACACACCATACTATAACACTGCACAGTACACAACATAATATACAGTATATAATATAGCCCAACACACCGTACTATAACACTGCACAATACACAACATAATATACAGTATATAATATAACACAGCACACCATACTATAACACTGCACATTACACCACATAATATACAGTATATAATATAGCCCAACACACCATACTACAACACTGCTCAGTACACAACATAATATACAGTATATAATATAGCCCAACACACCATACTATAACACTGCACAGTACACAACATAATATACAGTATATAATATAGCCCAACACACCGTACTATAACACTGCACAATACACAACATAATATACAGTATATAATATAGCCCAACACACCATACTACAACACTGCTCAGTACACAACATAATATACAGTATATAATATAGCCCAACACACCATACTATAACACTGCACAATACACAACATAATATACAGTATATAATATAGCCCAACACACCATACTATAACACTGCACAATACACAACATAATATACAGTATATAATATAGCACAGCATACCCCACAATAGTATAAAACTACATAATATAATATACAGTATATAATATAGCACAGCATACCCCACAATAGTATAAAGCTACATTATATAATATACAGTATATAATATAGCACAACCTACTCACCCTGAATAAACATAACATAAAAGATAATATAGAGGAAATCAACATTACACGATAAAATAACAGAACACAACATAAACCAACAAAAGATAACACAACATAACTAACAATCCAAAAGAGAACAGCACAACACAATTTATACCAACATATTCAATACAAATTAACAGAATACAACACAACTATATGACAATGTAGCAAGAGAAATAAACTAACAGAACATAAAACAATGACAACTTGATAACATGACACAAAACACCAGAAGAATATACAGTACAGCAGCCTGACACGAGAACCAATGGCAGTACACTTTATCTGCATTAAAACATATGGATAATACTACAACATAAAAAAATATAAAATATTTTAGTTCACTACAACCTTGGATTTCAAATTTATCCAAAAATGTGTTTTTGATTTTTTTCATGTCTTCAGAGTCGCAGCTACTTTGTCACACACCCACGCCGCGCTCCGCACACTGACAACCCACACAATAGCAAAATTATCCTGTATTTTAGACAAAAAGTACCATCCACACCGAGCTACAAGCTACCGCACATAACAAAACAAGGCATTCTTTCTTATTTATTAGATCACACCATATCGTACACTATTTACATTACTGACACCCACACTACACTGTATCATTACACAATTCATTAAGTCGTTATAGTGTTGTACCTGAGTCATTTTGTATACTGGCTCCCTCCTCTTCACTATTCATAAGGGTACCTTTACACACGGCTACATTTGTAGCTTGTCACCAGGTAACTTACTGGTTGCAGTGAAATCATGGAGACAAGGTTCTATCTTGTTGCTGTGTACAAATGGAATCATGTATCCATGATTTCACTGCAACTAGTAAGTTACCTGGTGACAAGCTACAAATGTAGCCGCGTGTAAAGGTACCCTAAGAGCTGATGTGGATGACACGATATTTCCCTCCTAGTTTGACCCCTAACACTAGGGTGAGTCCGAGTCCTGATTCTATCTAATTGGTGGGAATGTCACGGATGTATCAGGGGCCATGGACAAGGCTGTTGGGGGCCACTCGCAAAAGGTCACAGTGTCTGGCTAAACAGCCAAAATTCTGAATTGTTGTTCTGTCACTTTAAGTGGTATTTCTCAGCTTGCTGATAGCTGGAGGTCTCCTACCTGCCAACCTTTCAGCTGTCTCTATTTATACCCTTTGGCTACCATGATACATTGCTTGTGATAGCGTGTTTGGAGTTGGTGTTGCTTCCTGGCTTGGCAGTGCATCGTGGATTTCTGGTGTTTTGCTGTCTTTCTCTTCATTCAGCTTAATGTTCCTACCTCTCCCCCTTGTTTGTCTCCTTGGTGTTTTCCTTTAGTTGTTATCTGGGTACACCAGTGTTCACCCTGTCTGATTCCTACATAAGCTTTGTTGAGGGACAGACAGGGACTAGGTATCCTGATCGGCGACAGTTGTGGAGACTGTATAGGGTTGTTAGGGGAGCCAGGTGTCAGCGCTAGTGTTTCTAGAGGTCAGCATCTCCCCTTTGCCCTTAGCATCAGCGACTCCTTTGCCCCCCTTGTCATCCTACACTGAGTGCTTCTCTACACCCAGTGTAACAGGAGAGCAAGGATCTCTTCTCTTAGGCAAGAGACACACAGAACGGCCACCGTCTCTCTGAATGAGTGTGCGTCAGGTGCTTGTATTTCTATGGAGCTGACAAGCTCTTGTCCAGAGTGACCGCGGGCATTCCGGATGAGTCATGCAAGACTCATGTGAGTATCTTGCATGCAGTTCGCATGGTGTGTCTCCAGTCTTAGATATTGACTTGCACAGTAAAGCCCAAAGCAAGGCCCATTCCAGTTAAGTTACTGGGAGCATTTGGAAAATATCCTTATATGTTTTTTTTCGCACAAGATAGATCATAAATGTATGATCATTGATGGTGCAAATATTGAGACTGCATGTAACAATTATGTAGATACTTAGGAATCTGATAGCGTGAGATATGACGAAACTGAGACCAGGGGTTTGGGTAAATAATTTATATTGCAAATAATAATCAAACAGTTTAAGAAATAGAAATACAAACTAAATAAGTAAATCCTAATATTAAATGAAAGGGTAACTGCAACTGCCGCAAGGGTCAGGGGTACTTGGCATCCGGACTGGCAATCTTTCAGGGAGGTCATGGTGGCGGTGGCCCTGCCCAGTGGTCCTGGCCCAGCAGATGAAGGGGAATTTTTACAGTCTGGCAGCAACCAGGACACTCAGAGACCAGCTAGCACAAAATACTCAGGCAAGGAATAAAGCCTGGAACCGGATTTATAAGCAGGATTGACAGAAGGTTCAAGGGCAAAGGTGAGGCACCAGACTCCATTTTGGACAAGGGCAAAAAGGTACAACAATTCCATGGAGTCTCTGGAAACTTTACACCACGCTGATCGCAAATAGGAGTTGCAAAGACGAAGTAGTTCACACGTGTGACCACCACTTCAGTGATGTGTATTGGACTGATATAATGCAATCTCCTACAATTCCTAATCTCGGAATCGGCGAGGTCCAAACATTTGGACAACCAGCAGTAAAGCATTTGTCATCTATCTAGTGGAAGTCTTTCAGTCGTCTGAATTCTACTGATCAGAAGGTTCAGAAGATTAAGAAAAAATAAGAACATTGAAAATAACATTAAAAAAAATTCAACACAATAATGGCAGCTATGGCGTCTTTAATCAGAGGAAGTCATGCCGCTTCCAGGCATTTCCTTGTTATCGCTGATTGAGAGGATATTAAGGATAATTGTGTTTGCTTCTTGATCACATGAAATGGAAAATTTTACTGAAATGAAAAAATTCAACCAAAGACAATTAAAGTAAAGCTGCGGACAGCCCTGTATAGAAGCCGCTATGTGATACAATGGTGAAGCCCATCACCTTATTCCTGGGTGGAGAGCATTGATCTTGAAGGATTGCAGCTAATGAACTCAACAGGTCTCGTTACAGCACTTCCTTTCCTGTTCTCTGGATTGGAGTAAAACAGTATGTTCTAAGGCCTCCACCATAGACCCTAATAACTGTTTTGTGACCCTTTTGTCATGCGGTATTATAGCGGATAGGGAATCAGAAGGCAAGATGGTAAGATGGGCAAAGGCTAGTCTGACCCTTAGACTGGGGTTCTCTAGCTCACCCGGTTCCCAGAGGTACCCCAGATGGCAGAGAGGTCTGGGTCGCCATCCTAGCCCTTTGCTCCTGATCAGCCCTAGGTTAAAAGCCCCTAACTCCACCCACGGACTGGGAAAACACAGCAGCTTCAATGGAAGGCAACGATAGAAATAATACAGCACAGCACGACTTCACAGCACAGGGTCCAAGTAGAAATGAATGCTATCTGCAACACCTAGTGGAGGGAAGTGGAGCTATTTCAAAGCTATTTCGAGATATAGGAGAGTTACTTGTGTGGTTGTCTTCAATAAACGTCACTGGACACGGTTAAGTTTCAACCAGATCCGAGTGAGATGTGGACGCTCACCAAAACTATTGCCAAATGTATTGATCATTCGATCCTGATTACCCTCTACATCAGGGGTGGGGAACTCCAGGCCTCAAGGGCCGCACACAGTGCAGGTTTTCATGATTTCCTTAGTATTGCACAGAGTCTGGAATCATCACCAATACTGGTGATTATACTATCACCTGTGCAATACTAAGGAAATCATGAAAACCTGCACTGTGTGCGGCCCTCGAGGCCTGGAGTTCCCCACCCCTGCTCTACATCATAGCCCACACGGTGGGCGTCTTAGGATGTAAACATTCATTTGCATTGTGACAGTTTTCCTATCACTAGGGTTACTTTGATAGACAGTCAGAGGCGGACATATCATTGATGCGACCTGAACAGCTGCACAAGGGCCCAAGAGGAAAGGGGGCCCATGTTTACCCCAAAGCAAGAGGGATTGTTCATTATGATTTGTTATTGGAGTAGAAAGGGCCCATAAATTGTTCCTACACAAGGGGCCCACATCTTCTGTGTCCGCCAGTGGACACAGAAGTATAAGACACAGACACATGATATCTTCTGAGACTGCTGAGGATACTGAAAAGCCGGGTTATAGCTCAGTGATGATATCTTCTGAGACTGCTGAGGATACTGAAAAGCCAGGTTATAGCTCAGTGATGATATCTTCTGAGACTGCTGAGGATACTGAAAAGCCGGTTATAGCTCAGTGATGATATCTTCTGAGACTGCTGAGGTTACTGAAAAGCCGGGTTATAGCTCAGTGATGATATCTTCTGAGACTGCTGAGGATACTGAAAAGCCAGGTTATAGCTCAGTGATGATATCTTCTGAGACTGCTGAGGATACTGAAAAGCCAGGTTATAGCTCAGTGATGATATCTTCTGAGACTGCTGAGGATACTGAAAATCCGGGTTATAGCTCAGTGATGATATATTCTGAGACTACTGAGGATACTGAAAAGGCGGGTTACAGCTCAGTGATGATATAATCTGAGACTGCTGAGGATACTGAAAAGCCGGGTTACAGCTCAGTGATGATATATTCTGAGACTGCTGAGGATACTGAACGGCCGGATTATAGCTCAGTGATGATATCTTCTGAGACTGCTGAGGATGCTGAAAAGTCAGGTTATAGCTCAGTGATGATATCTTCTGAGACTGCTGAGGATACTGAAAATCCGGGTTATAGCTCAGTGATGATATATTCTGAGACTGCTGAGGATACTGAAAAGCCGGGTTATAGCTCAGTGATGATATATTCTGAGACTGCTGAGGATACTGAAAAGCCGAGTTATAGCTCAGTGATGATATCTTCTGAGACTGCTGAGAATACTGTGAAAGCCGATGTAACAGTCCAAACTAACCCTCTCTCCAGCTTAAAATTGGGTATACTTTGACCCAGGCTAGAGTACACCCGGGGAATAAACTATCCTAGGCCAAACTATCCTTAGGGGTATAAAGTAGCCTAGGACAAACTATACCCCTCCAGTCTACAATATATCTATTACACCCCTCTATTTTATTAGCCCTACCTGGGGGTGTAAAGTAGCTTAAGTTAAACTATACCCAACCAGGCTAAAACATATCCAATATACCCCTCTAATTTATGATACATTGTATATGTGATAACATATCTTTACTGACTTACACATAGTGTCTCTGACGTCTCTGACGGTTATTACTGGAAGGGAATGAAGAACAACATTTACCAACATGTCAAGCCTATCTAAAATGTATTCTCACACATCCCAAAACCAGCAAGGAAGAGCTCCACCACTGAGCAGGTCTCTTTGACAACTTATTGTAACATTTGTAAACAGATCACTGCATTTAATCTTCCTACCACCCACAAACAAATGGGCAGCTGGAATGTGACAATGGAACACTCAAAGAATCTCGTAGTAAGCTTGTCAATGTCCAAGGAAACAACTGGGACCAGTTTATCCCTTGTGTTTTGTTCAGTGCTCACATATCTGTGCATGCCTTAACTATGTGTACTCCATCTGAGGTCATATGGAAGGCCAAGCTTACTATGGTAATAAATCCCTCACCAAATGACACTGTCAACCCCATGCCGTTTTCAGATGATGTATACCCTGATGTGTTAAATACAATGACACCCATTCATAAAAAGCTCCATTCAATAATATGTATTCACTTATATAGCACCATTGATTCCACATCAGCAATATTGCCCCCCTTGGTGATCAAAATCTAAACCTCCTATTAGTATTGTTTTTGGAGTGTAGGAGAAAAGTGGAGAATCAGGAGGAAACCCACGAGAACACGGGGAGAACATACAAACTCCATGCAGGTGTTGTCCTTGGTGGGATTTGAACCCAAAGCAACAGTGCCGCCCTCAACATGGTGCTAACCACTGAGCCATGGCGCCACCCTATATACAGCGCTAACCACTGAGCCACAGTGCTGCCCTCTACACAGTGCTAACCACTGAGCCACTGTGCCGTCCTCTACACAGTCCCAAACAGTGAGCCACGGTGCTACCCTCTACATGGTGCTGACCACTGAGCCACAGTGCTACCCACTCAACCATTGGTACCAACATCCACTCTGCTTAGGAACACCATAAGCGTGCCTTTGATCGCCAACACAACACCAACAAAGAAATCATTGCTGGCATTTATTATATCAAGAATCAGAACCGTATTCATCGCATGAGCTTAAAGATGGAACCACAGTGGATTGGACCCTACTTAGTTGTGGAATCCTTGACCAAAGGACGAGTAAAACGTAAGAACATTAAGAATGGCAATCTATTGAGCAATGTCTACCACACCAGCAACCTTAAGATTTAACAGCAAGAAGAATCTTATTTATTTATTCTCCTGATCATTGTTCCAGTGACTCTGCCACATAAGCAAACTAAATCCCCCGTCACACATAGCGAGATCCTTAGCGAGATCAGGTTTTGTGACGCAACAGCGACCTCACCAGCGATCTCGCTATGTTTGACACGTAGCAGCGACCAGGCCCCCGCTGTGACTCTCCAATCGTGTCGGAATGCCCTGGACCATTTTTTTGATCATTGGCATCGGTGTGTTTGATGCCTTAACAACGACCTCGTTGGTGACTCAGAACTCAGCCACCTAGGTCTGAGTCGTCATATTTGCTGCTGTGTGACAGGGTCCCCACGAGTGCCGAGGTCGTTATACGGGTCGCCGTATCTTTGCTGCGTCGTTGAGTAGATCTGACAGTTTGACATCTCCCCAGCGACCATGTAGCGATGTTCCAGCGATCCTTACCAGGTCGTCTCATTGCCGGGATCGCTGGAACGTCGCCAAGTGTGACGGGACACTAAGACCGTCAACCCACTACCAAGTTCTGGAAGAAAGTATCTTCTTAGCACAACTCTTGGTCTTGGTCTTACTGTTGGTAAGGTTGTAAAACATAAATTCTCACCTTCCGACGACTCCCGAGTGTCCCGCGCTGAATACATCCATTGCTTTATTTAATATCACTTTAGCAGTGTATATAGATACATGTATGTAGATACACTGCTAGATTGATATTAGACAGATTTACCATGGGTACAGAGCAGCGCTCCTGTTCTGCGCATGCTCTGTACCCTGGAACCGGATCTGGGAAACGATTCTGTTGTTTCCCGGATCCGGTGCCATAGGTCCCCATGATAAGTGTGCCGGACCAGACTGGATTCGTTTGTGTCCTGTTTTGTCACCGGAGCCCAAAAATGCTGCAAGCCTCGCTTTTGGATCGGTAAAAAACAGGACAGAAACGAATCCTGCACTGAATTCACAAAACTGGATTGCCAAATAGAGCCAATCCGGTACCATAGGGATGTATGGGGGCCAAAAACGATCCTGTTCTGTTTGTTTAAAAAACGAACAGAACAGGATCACAAAAAACATAGTGTGAAGCCGCCTAAGAAGCTGAAGTTTCCAAAAGTGAAGTGAAATTAGTTGAATATTACATTACAATTGCATCTTTGTGTAAAACTAATATTTTTACTGATTAGGTTTCTCCGGGTTAACATTTAAAGTGTAAGTCTCATTGAATTTAAAAATCCCAATCCTGCACTGGTTGTAAATGTATTGTCACACAGCAGCTAAGATAATGTTTTTTTGTGCCATATGACTTATTTTCTCACATATTTCTGTGCTTTTTTTAAAAACAGCGTCTGCCAGCACTGTGTGTGTGTTTCCACAGCTTCTGAGAGCAGGCTGATAGGGAGCCTTGTGGGGAGGCAGCAAACAAGGGATTAACAGAGATTGTGACTGAGCTGTGTGGAGCCAGATGACAGATCTTTCCTTGGCACAAGCTTCTGAGGAGCAGGGGGCGGGCTGGTGCCTCTAACTCCGGGAGGCGGTTTTGTCCTGCCAGCTTTAGGTGAGGAGGGGGGTGGTATCAGAGTTTTTGTGGAGCAGGGGGGGAGGGGGTTGCTATCAGACTATCGGAGGTCACTCACTTAGTCAGCCACCTTGTCTGATGCTGTTTCACAGCGCCAGCTGCAAAGCACCGCCGGCCGGCCCATTTCTGTGGGGGGAGGGGCAGCCGTAGATGGGGGCTATACCACCAGCCCAGGGGGCACTTGCCCCCCTGCCACCTGGGCCAGTCCGCCCCTGCTGAGGAGCTTGCCTTGATCCTGACATTCTGACATTGCTTAGCAACTATGCTGTCTGCTGAGATAATCTGATACATTGTTTCCTCACCAGCTGCAGTCAGCAGTGTAGGCCACACCCCCTCCCTTATATGGTTACATGCCCCATGTTCAGTGTGAAGACAGATCTGACTAAGAATGAACATATGTCTTCTTCACACACAGTCCAGTGGGGACACCTTGTGGAAGGTTTATGAATGGTTTTCATTCAGAATTATCTAACGATATATATTTGAAAGTTTATTAAATTCACTTGCTCTACATTATTATTAAATAAACATTTAAATGGCGGTTACACTTTAAGAACTTCCGTCCTTTGGTTATATCTCTTGATTGTTAACCAGTAAATCAGCATTCCTGGTGTTAGCGGGGGGGATTTGAGGCTGTGCCTACCCTCTGGGTGCCAGCTTCCTGGTCTGAGGTCACTACCTAGTCCCTCTGCCTCTGGGTATTTATATACAGGGATAACCAGTAAACTGGAATGTTTCCCTTGTGGAGCCCAGTAACATCTCGCCCCAATTAATTATAATTAAGGGCAATCATCCAGCTTTCCCAGACCTAGATATTTACATTGTAGCCAATGATAGGATGTTACGCCAGTATCAATTTGAATTACAGTAAAGGAGCTGGGAAAGATCCGAGATGCCATTGTGGCCATATTAGTGTTGTTAATAAAGGGAATTGTCCGTGAGTAAAACACAGGATCTGCCTTTATTCCATAAACAGTGCCACCCTTTCAATAGGCCATGCCTGGTATTGCAGTTCGGTCAGATTTACTAAATGGGGATGGGTTGCAAACACCAGATATCACATAAGGGCTCGCTCACACATCGTATAACATGAACGAGTGCCCTCAGGTTTTATCGGATAGCGGTCGCTCCAGTGTTATTCTATGGAGCAGTGCAGATCAGTGTTGTTCACTGCATGCTGCGTTTGGCAGCTTATCTCCGATCATACACATCTATGGGTGCATTCATACACATCTATGGGTGCCTTCAAGACATCAGCCGGCAGTGATACCGTCCGATTAATTCTGACACAGGCAATGGAGAAGGTGGAGATATTGGGTTCTCCCTCTTCTTGGCCCCTGTGATCTAATTCTTGCATGTCAGACACTCGGATCACAATGAACGGCACTGGGGCACGTTTTGGAGCAGAATTTGAGCCGTGTGCCATTATTATGTCCGATTCTCTCACGTCGGCTGCTATTCGCCATCGTGACCCCGGCCTTAGGAGAGATGTGGCGCCTTTTTCTAATACAGTAAATGACGTGAAATGAGAGCATCCGTGATTGCAGAACATCATGGGACGGCAGCCCAGGCTTGGAATCATGTCTGAACATTCAATGTCCCATAAACCTGTCTGCAGAATACCGGGATTATTGTCTGCCTCCGCACAGCCGGCATGACTTCATATCAAAAGCAATAAATCAAAGAACACAAAAGCTACAAAGAAAAAGTATCCAAGAGCAAAACGCTAAAAGTAGCAAAAATATCCAAAATTGATTTTTAAATGATGCATGAAAAAATGATATTTTTTAAAATTATGTTTAATGAAAAAGGGGAAGGAGAAATGGCGAATAATGCACCAACTACTGTTCATAGAGAGTAGTGCAGTGCACTGGGCTACTATACAGCACATACAAAGGTATAAGAAGGTAGAATATTAGGGGACATAGAGTTCTACAGACAGCTGCCTGGGCTTGACATATTTGCCAAATGTCGGATCCAGACTTGATGTGAACCTACACATAAAAGGGTCCCCCTTAGGTTCACCTAAAAACGTTAAACCTTACAAAATATCGCCACAGATCACACCTATATTGATATTTTTCAGTGAATCAGCACATCCAATATTTATGGCAAAAAAAATAATCACTTTATTGATTAAAATTAATTCATATTAAAATATTTACTGTACGCAACATGTCTAAAATGGGAAAACAGTCCCTATCATGCACAATATCATAGGGTAGGCTAAAAAATACACAAATAGCGGCGATTATGCACAGGGGAACAGAAAACATACTTATAGCACCAGGGCGGAACTACACTGGTGCAGCTGGTGCAGCTGCACCAGGGCCCCGACCGGCTAGGGGGCCCCTTCAAGCCTGGAGGTAGCCCCCAGCCGACCCCCGCAAGCCGCCGTCAAAGGAGAGGAGGGCCAGGCAAGGGTAGCAGAGAGCTTCCTGCTTCCCTTGCCTGATCCCGCCCCTCCCCTCCGGCTCCTACGAGCATCCGGCGCGGCTCTCCCAGCAGCACCAGGCGGGAGAGCGTGGTTCTCCCAGCAGCAGCACGGCTCTCCCAGCAGCAGCGCGGCTCTCCCAGCAGCACCAGGTATGAGAGCTCTGCTCTCCCAGCACCCCCCCCCTCCCGGTCCTCACCTGCACCAGGGCCCCCGGGGAAGACGGTCCGCCCCTGTATAGCACCATCACACATGCAATGTTCTCAATCCCTCTCCTATATCTAAAGAAAATTTCCTACAGACCATCGGTCATTAAATACACATAGATTAGATATTAGAGTATTTATGATACCTGGTGCAAAAATGATGAATCACTCCTTGAACCCCCCCTGCCGCTGTGCTCCTGTCTCAACCCCACAACCGACTTACGTTTCAAAGTTCTTTTCTTCAGGGCGTGCAAGGATGGAGACCATATATACCAGGAAGGGGACACAAGGAGGACCCTATATATCAGGAAGGGGGCATATATACACAAGGAGGACCATATATACCAGGAGAGAGTGTGGCGCCCCTGCAGATCGGTTGCCACTAAGTGGTATAGCAGCTGGGACTGGTAAGTTGGTCACCCCGCACAAACACCCAACACATCCCCCGATCCCAGGTCCAAGTTACTTCAAGTCTGGCAATGGGATAGCGTGAGGAGCCAGGTGGAGGGTGGAGAGTTAGGAAGGAGCCCGGAAAGGGGTGAGAAGATAGAAACAAAAGGGAAACACCAAGTTAAAAGTGAGTTAGTTGAGTGGAGGAGGAACACAAAGAGCTAGAGAGACACCCGGAAGCAAAGTCAGAGGCTGGGAGGCCCGGAAGGGTGCCCACAAAAAGCCTGTTACCGCTGGACTGTAGTCTATGTGCAGGATCGAGAGTAGAGGCCTGAGAGGAACCTGAGAGGGGGTGCTGCCAACGAGCCATCCCAGCTGCTAATCTGTGACCAGAGCCGCTCCTGAACTGACTGTACTGTAAGAACTGCGGAGCAGAAAGTAAAAACCCGGTAAAAGCTCAGAACTGCGTGTGACTCTTAATTGTGAGCCCGGGAAGGGGCTGAATGTTACTGTGAGCTGACGGCTGGAGGTTGCTCGAGATTATTGACTATTCGCTTTCTTTCCCACCTGCACCATCTACTCGGAAGCACTGGGGACCGGCCCTACCCGTGGAGGGTGCATCATCCTGGCTGCAACTCCCACCAGCCCCAGAAGACCCGACTGCAGCGGTGGCTACAGCTGACCACAACCCACGGGTGGCGTCACGATATACCAAAACTTATCTCCCTATTTATTTCCCAAATACATCCCCCCCTTTTTTATTGCCTCGCCCGGGGTCGGGTCGCGTCACCGTGACACCCCGTAGCCCTAGATGACGAGAGGGCTCGATCCCGAGTACCCCACGGTTCCAGTGGGTGAGATAAGAGACATATATATACACAAAGATGACAATATATGCCAGAAAGGGGACCATGTTTACTAGGAAGGGGACACATGGAGGACCATATATACCAGGAAGGAGACATATATACACAAGGAGGACCATAAATGCCAAGAAGAGGACATATTTACACAAGGAGGACCATATATACCAGGAAGGAGACATATATACACAAGGAGGACCATATATGCCAAGAAGAGGACATATTTACACAAGGAGGACCATATATACCAGGAAGGAGACATATATACACAAGGAGGACCATATATACCAGGAAGGAGACATATATACACAAGGAGGACCATATATACCAGGAAGGAGACATATATACACAAGGAGGACCATATATGCCAAGAAGAGGACATATTTACACAAGGAGGACCATATATACCAGGAAGGAGACATATATACACAAGGAGGACCATATATACCAGGAAGGAGACATATATACACAAGGAGGACCATATATGCCAAGAAGAGGACATATTTACACAAGGAGGACCATATATGCTAGGAAGGAGACATATATACACAAGGAAGACAAGAAAGGGCGCATATATATATATAAGTAGGAGGGCCATTTATACCAGTAAGGGACATATATACCAGGAGGAGGATAATATGTATATCAGTAGGAGGACCATTTATACCAGAAAAGGGATCATATATACAGTGGAGTAACCTAAAGCTCCTGGGCCCCGATGCAAAAGCTCCAACGGGGCCCCCAATTATTGCAAATCTTTAATAGCATTAGTCTTTTTCTATAGGACAAAGGGACTTTTGGGGCCCCTAGGCTCCAGGGCCTGGGTGTGATCTCAACCCCTGCACCTGTTGTAGTTACACCCCTGCATATATACCAGGAACTACATGTGAGCAACGTGTGAGTGTGGCAGGGAGGCGGCCCTGGTCCACATTCCGCACTGGGGCCCCTCAGCCTCTGGTTCTACCACTGTTATCTTGTATCCTACAATGACCGACATGAAATACTTACCTGGTAACGTCACGGTTTCACTGTCCTGTGTTTTATGATTTTGGACAGTGGCGTCTCTACATAGGGAACGATAACTCTGTACCTGCAGTGGAATCTCCAGCCAATAAAACACTGAAGCCTTTATGAGTTCTGATGATTTATTTTGCCTAGAAAAAGAAGGAAAACTCTGGAAATGTCACTGAAACTGCAACATTATAGTGAAAAAAGAGTCCGTCTTGTTCTTTTAATTTAATGAAACATAATGTGACAACTCAGAGCCAAGTTGATCTCAGTGGATCACAATCTTCTGGGTTTGATTGTTGTCACCAGAAGAAGTTTTACTCCACGGCAGCGGATCAGGTTCAGATCTGGCCAGAACCGAAATATTATTCTCATATACAGCAAAAATAGGTCACATTGACAGTAACAAAGAGCTCGTCCGCTGAGCTGCCATTAATGATAGTTACAAGATCACAACGTCTGCGTGGGTCAAAGATTTAGAGAAATCCTCATGATGTCAATGTTCCCTGGTGCAATGTGATCAGCCGCTCCTGGAATAAGCCACGGATTTCCCTCACAGCCAAACGGAAAAACTGGCCGCATATATGACACGGATATATATGACGCTAGATATAGGCCACGCCCCCTTTACCCTTATATGGCTACATATTCACTGTGAAGACGGATCTGACTGAGAATGAACATGTGCCTGCTTCACACACAGCCTAGTGGGGACGCCTTGCAGAAGGTTTATGAATGGTTTGCCACGCCCCCTTTACCCTTATATGGCTACATATTCACTGTGAAGACGGATCTGACTGAGAATGAACATATGCCTGCTTCACACACAGTCTAGTGGGGATGCCTTGCAGAAAGTTCATGAATGGTTTGCCACGCCCCCTTTACCCTTATATGGCTACATATTCACTGTGAAGACGGATCTGACTGAGAATGAACATATGCCTGCTTCACACACAGCCTAGTGGGGATGCCTTGCAGAAGGTTTATGAATGGTTTGCCACGCCCCCTTTACCCTTATATGGCTACATATTCACTGTGAAGACGGATCTGACTGAGAATGAACATTTGCCTGCTTCACACGCAGCCTAGTGGGGACACCTTGCAGAAGGTTTATGAATGGTTTTCAACCAGAATTCACTGATAAAGTATATTAGAAAAAGTATTAAAATCAGTTGCTCTACATTATTATTAAATAAATATATAAACAGCGGTTACGGTTACAGTTAAGCCCAGTAATTCATATGGTGGATTATACCATCGGTCAGGCAGCCTTGCCTTGGGCTCGATTCTTCCTTTCTAACACTGAGAAGTTGCACTACAACTGCAGCCATCGTCTACGAGGACTCAGCCGATTGAGCCTCTAATAGGAGCGGCCCCGGCAGACACAACAACAGTTTGACTGTTTGAGGCTTAGGACTTGGCAGCGGCGGATTATAACATTGATGCCTTCTTAATTTCAAGCCGCCATTCCTTTGTTTACGCTCTTTATACTTCATCCGAATCAAAATTCAGTCTTAATTGTTTTATCTCGGACCAAAAAAAAAAGAGATTTTTTTTTTTTTCCGTCCTTTAAATCAATTTTTTTTGGAAAGACCCGAAACAATCCGATTAATTTGGAAACAATAAACTCTTTAATCTAACACATCAGCAAATTCCGATTTTTCTATTTTCTTGCAAAAATAACAACAGTTTGGTTGCCAGCCGCTTTCATAAGATCCTATTTCTGCCGTCGCCTGAATCGCGGCATTGTTCCTCTCAGCAAAAGGATTAAGAAGGTTGCTATTTTGGTAATAAGATGGGGTAGATGTACTTACAACGTAGCAGCCATCCAACTTGGATGCCGGAGGTGGGAAGAAAGTCTGTTACCTCGGATGAACCTGCGTCTAATGAGCATCTCGCTGTAAGTCTCGCACAAAGCAACGACTGCAGAATGTGACAATGCAAATACAATGACATCTTGATGGAGGTTTTAATCGGACTTACCGTAGCCTTCTCCCGGGTTGTGATTGAAGCGGACAGCAGGACGCACAGCCACAAAGACATACATTGTTTCTCATCCCCCATTTAACTTTCTGGAATGGAAATTTTGGAAAAAATTCTAAAAAAAAAAATGATGCTGAGTCGTCCTGAGCGAAAGGAATATGATGAGACAAAGGGTGACAAGTAAGGACATCTACTGGGGAAGACGGTCCAGACATATGGTACCTTCAATAAGGACACAGCATATTATAATAATAATAATAATAATATGTATTGATTTATATACCACTTTTGATACCACAGCACTTTACATACATTGAGGCTCACAATCTAAGTTCCCTATCCCTATGTCCCCAAGGACATACAAACTCTTTGCAGATGTCGTCCTTGATGGGATATTAACCCAGGACTTTAGTGCTGCAAGGCTGCAGTGCTAACCACTGAGCCAACATACAGTGCTAATCACTGAGCCACCATATACAGTGCTAACCACTGAGCCACCATATACAGTGCTAACCACTGAGCCACCGTATACAGTGCTAACCACTGAGCCACCATATACAGTGCTAACCACTGAGCCACCATATACAGTGCTAACCACTGAGCCGCCATATACAGTGCTAACCACTAAGCCACCATATACCGTGCTAACCACTGAGCCACCATACAGTGCTAACCACTGAGCCACCATATACAGTGCTAACCACTGAGCCACCATATACAGTGCTAACCACTGAGCCACCATATACAGTGCTAACCACTGAGCCACCATATACAGTGCTAACCACTGAGTCACCATATACAGTGCTAACCACTGAGCCACCATACAGTGCTAACCACTGAGCCACCATATACAGTGCTAACCACTGAGCCACCATATACAGTGCTAATCACTGAGCCACCATATACAGTGCTAACCACTGAGCCACCGTATACAGTGCTAACCACTGAGCCACCATATACAGTGCTAACCACTGAGCCACCATATACAGTGCTAACCACTGACCACCATAACAGTGCTAACCACTGAGCCACCATATACAGTGCTAACCACTGAGTCACCATATACAGTGCTAACCACTGAGCCACCATACAGTGCTAACCACTGAGCCACCATATACAGTGCTAACCACTGAGCCACCATATACAGTGCTAACCACTGAGCCACCATACAGTGCTAACCACTGAGCCAACATATACAGTGCTAACCACTGAGCCACCATATACAGTGCTAACCACTGAGCCACCATATACAGTGCTAACCACTGACCCACCATATACAGTGCTAACCACTGAGTCACCATATACAGTGCTAACCACTGAGCCACCATACAGTGCTAACCACTGAGCCACCATATACAGTGCTAACCACTGAGCCACCATATACAGTGCTAACCACTGACCACCATATACAGTGCTAACCACTGAGCCACCATATACAGTGCTAACCACTGAGTCACCATATACAGTGCTAACCACTGAGCCACCATATACAGTGCTAACCACTGAGCCACCATATACAGTGCTAACCACTGAGTCACCATATACAGTGCTAACCACTGAGCCACCATATACAGTGCTAACCACTGAGCCACCATATACAGTGCTAACCACTGAGCCACCGTATACAGTGCTAACCACTGAGCCACCATATACAGTGCTAACCACTGAGCCACCGTATACAGTGCTAACCACATGAGCCACCATACAGTGCTAACCACTGAGCCACCGTATACAGTGCTAACCACTGAGCCACCGTATACAGTGCTAACCACTGAGTCACCATACAGTGCTAACCACTGAGCCACCGTATACAGTGCTAACCACTGAGCCACCATATACAGTGCTAACCACTGAGCCACCATATACAGTGCTAACCACTGAGCCTACCATATACAGTGCTAACCACTGAGCCACCATATACAGTGCTAACCACTGAGTCACCATATACAGTGCTAACCACTGAGCCAACATACAGTGCTAATCCACTGAGCCACCATATACAGTGCTAACCACTGAGCCACCATATACAGTGCTAATCACTGAGCCAACCATACAGTGCTAATCACTGAGCCACCATATACAGTGCTAACCACTGAGCCACCATATACAGTGCTAACCACTGAGCCACCATATACAGTGCTAACCACTGAGCCACCGTATACAGTGCTAACCAATGAGCCACCATACAGTGCTAACCACTGAGCCACCATATACAGTGCTAACCACTGAGCCACATATACAGTGCTAACCACTGAGCCACCATACAGTGCTAACCACTGAGCCACCGTATACAGTGCTAACCACTGAGCCACCATATACAGTGCTAACCACTGAGCCACCATATACAGTGCTAACCACTGAGCCACCATTACAGTGCTAATCACTGAGCCACCATATACAGTGCTAACCACTGAGCCACCATATACAGTGCTAACCACTGAGCCACCATACAGTGCTAACCACTGAGCCACCATATACAGTGCTAAACACTGAGCCACCATATACAGTGCTAACCACTAAGCCACCATATACAGTGCTAACCACTGAGCCACCATATACAGTGCTAACCACTGAGCCACCATACAGTGCTAACCACTGAGCCACCTATACAGTGCTAACCACTGAGCCACCATATACAGTGCTAACCACTGAGCCACCGTATACAGTGCTAACCACTGAGCCACCATATACAGTGCTAACCACTGAGCCACCATACAGTGCTCCCCACTGAGTCCACTATACAGTGCTAACCACTGAGCCACCATATACAGTGCTAACCACTGAGCCACCATATACAGTGCTAACCACTGAGCCACCATATACAGTGCTAACCACTAAGCCACCATATACAGTGCTAACCACTGAGCCACCATATTCAGTGCTAACCACTGAGCCACCATATACAGTGCTAACCACTGAGCCACCATATACAGTGCTAACCACTAAGCCATCATATACAGTGCTAACCACTGAGCCACCATACAGTGCTAACCACTGAGCCACCATATACAGTGCTAACCACTGAGCCACCATACAGTGCTAACCACTGAGCCACCATATACAGTGCTAACCACTGAGCCACCATATACAGTGCTAACCACTGAGCCACCATACAGTGCTAACCACTGAGCCACCATATACAGTGCTAACCACTGAGCCACCATATACAGTGCTAACCACTGAGCCACCATACAGTGCTACCCACTGAGTCACCATATACAGTGCTAACCACTGAGCCACCATATACAGTGCTAAACACTGAGCCACCATATACAGTGCTAACCACTGAGCCACCATACAGTGCTAACCACTGAGCCACCATATACAGTGCTAACCACTGAGCCACCGTATACAGTGCTAACCACTGAGCCACCATATACAGTGCTAACCACTGAGCCACCATACAGTGCTAACCACTGATCCACCATATACAGTGCTAACCACTGAGCCACCATATACAGTGCTAACCACTGAGCCACCATATACAGTGCTAACCACTGAGCCACCATACAGTGCTAACCACTGACCCACCATATACAGTGCTAACCACTGAGCCACCATATACAGTGCTAACCACTGAGCCACCATATACAGTGCTAACCACTAAGCCACCATATACAGTGCTAACCACTGAGCCACCGTATGCAGTGCTAACCACTGAGCCACCATATACAGTGCTAACCACTGAGCCACCATATACAGTGCTAACCACTGAGCCACCATACACTGCTAATGAGTAAGCCCCTGTGCCACCAATTTATCAATTTATTTCATATTTTTGTGCTCATACAGAAGTTTTTTTTTCATAATTAGCAAAAATTATACCTGCTACTCGGTACCGGACCGGGGTACTGCTGGGGATATCACGGCGGTCTTGGTTCGGACCATGTGCCGGGTTCCGCAAGTAAATGTTGGGATATTTACAGAGGAGTTTGTCGTGATGCCACCCACGGGTTGTGGTCAGGGTGACCACCGCTGCAGCAGAACCTCCGGGGATGATGTTTGGCAGCCGGTGATGTAACGGCTCTCCGCAGGTAGAGCCTGGTTCCCCGGGGCAGAGATAGTAACAGTCTATAGATGGTGCTATGGATATTGCAGGATAGGGGTAGTAGCAGAGATGATAGCTGCTTGTGAGGGAACGTAGGGGCTGAGCACAAGGATCACACAGACTCACGTTTTTTTCGTTTTCCAAGTCTTTACTGCAGATGTTGGTAGCAGAGTACTGTCCACGGAGTCTGTACCGGGGTTACACCAATGTTCATCATTCACGTCTATCTTTATGAAAGCAAGCCACAGTGCCAGCTAAATGAGGATGAGATTACAGCTGACTGTATAGCGAGAAGAGAAAAGGGATGCTACTATGCGTTTTGTTACCCCAGAGCTGGATTCACAGCTGCAATGCTCAGTACTAAAGTGTAATGCGTCCTCTGTGTTACTGCTGCTTCTAAACATGTGCTACAAACACAGTAGAGCAGGAATGACTTGTGTCTGTGTGTGCTGTTTATGAGAGACATCAATCCAGCTAACCAACACCCACTAGCTCAGAGACAGCTGAACATTAGAGGTAGAGCCTGTAGATGTCATCAGGGTGTACTGAACATTAGAGGTAGAGCCTGCAGATGTCATCAGGGTGTACTGGGTTACAAACAAATTCCAGAGGAAGGGAAGCCTGGTCTGTTCCTTTACAATGAGACCCTGTGCTGTGCCTTATTCCAGAGGTACACCTAAAGGTGGTGAGGTCTGAGCCGCCACTGTAACCCTATCTCCTGAAAAAACCCTGAAATAAAACCCTCTCACACCCACCAAAAAGAATAGGAAAAACACAAAAGATTTATTAAAACGTGATTCCAGCTCACCCGACTGCTTGTTGCTCATCCACCTGGGTCTCAGACACCAGCCTCGCTGTGGCCTCGCATCAAGGATAATAGAAAAAAATTGGGGCCCGGCTCAACAGCACTAGATTTTCCTTTTCTTTTTCTTTTTCAAAAGAAAATATAGTGCATACAAAATAAAAATTTACATGGTTGACATGACCCAGTCGACGCGTTTCGACGGCACTAAGCAGCTTACTTATGACTCATGAATGCTTAGAACAGTCGAAACGCGTCAACTGGGTCATGTCGGCCATGTAAATTTTTCTTTTTTTTTTATTACTTGAATCAGCTGCTTCACTCCTGACAGTAGCAAAGGGAAGGGCACAAGGACGGCTAATCTTCCACAGCAGAGGCTCAAACGCATCCACTCTGCAGGCTGGTCAAGGTAAGAATGAGCTATCACTGACAACAGCTGAAGGATCACATAGCTCAGGGGCGGACCGTCACCCCCGGGGGCCCTGGTGCAGGAGAGGACCGAAGGGGCGGGACTACTGGCCGTCGGCGCAGCCGGGGGGGGGGGGTGCCGTTGGCCGTCGGCGCGGCCCGGGAAAGGGGGGGGTGGGTGCTGCTAGGAGCCATTGGGAGCCGTAGAGAGCCGCAGGTGCGATGCTCTCCTACCTGGGAACCACGCCGGATGTATGCTAGGGGCGGGAGGAGTAGAGGAGAGGAGGGGCGGGATCAGGCAGGGGAAGCAGGAAGCTCTCTGCTTCCCTTGCCTGACTCTCCTTTGACGGCGGCTTGCGGGGGTCGGCTGGGGTCCCCCCTCCAGGCTTGAAGGGGCCCCCAGCCGGTTGGGGCCCTGGTGCAGCTGCACCAGCTGCACCAGTGTAGTTCCGCCCCTGACATAGCTACTTAAGAAGAGGTGGGAGTGGACACACTGCAGCAAGCCTTCAGACTGGTGAAAGTACCTCCTCCTCTACGAGGGGCCTCTGGACACTCATGACTGGACTTATCCGCGAGCTACACGAGTTCATCGTTAAATAACTGGCCCTCAAGGTAATTAAAAAAGGCAGCTAGATGTTTGGGGGAAAACAGTCGGCTCATTGGTCATGACACATTTCATAAGCAATAACCAGTGAAATACATTGGGAACTACTACTCTGGGTAGATACAATCGATAGGTCATAGCGTTAACAATGGCCGTCACCCTAAACGGACCGATAACCCTCGATCTCAGAGTCCCAGACTGACCCTTCAACTTGTTGTCTTTAGTGAAGACCCAAACATACTCATTCACACTCAGGTCCGGACCTGCACGTTTATTACCCCTCAAGCTTTTAGAAGGCGATGGCCAGGGCCGCACAGTGTGAGCCGTCATTCAGGCGGCAAGAGGCAGGGGGAGCGACAGTGCAGAAGGGGGCGGCGCCTCATGCACACAGCCTCCCCCTGTCATGGCGCCGGCCGCTCACCCCGCTCACCGCAGGTAAGCGGCGACCCGCCGGAGGGGGGGCGGCAGCGCTGAGCTCCACCAGCACACCCCCCGGTAATCACTGGTGCGGCTCAGGCGGCAGTGGCGACCCGCCGGAGGAGCAACAATGTAGAAGGGGAGGCAGCGCTGGGCTCCACCAGCACACCCCCCACCCCCCGGTAATCACTGCCGCGGCTCAGGTGGCAGTAGGGCTTGGTGCACCCCTGGCGATGGCACACAACTTGAAGGACATTCAACAGCCAAGACGTCATCCCAGGACTTGCAATTCCCACCCTCAAGGACAGGAGGTTCCAGGAGACCCACTGGTCTTGAAAGCATCTGTCCTGAGGAATGAATTGTGTCCCCTGTCTATGGTTGCACCTTGTTCACATTATGCAGAAGAGAGGAGGAACAGAAGACATGTATACACAATGGTCGCCTTTGTACCGCGCCAGGGTATGGGAACTCGTATGTCAGGGCCCTCAGCTTCGGTGGGGGATTTCACTGGTGGCCTGCCCACACCCGTGGCCCCGAGGGGGAGACAGCCTCCAATTAAGGGATTGCAGTCTTTATCACGTGACTGGACACCAGCGCCACCACAGTCCTCCGGAGGGTGGTGGTATTGCTGCTAGGATGGAGCACCTCCCTACTGGTAGAGCTAATCCTCCGAGGCAGTGTTGATTGTGAGGGATGGAGCTGGGATTTGGCCAGGTTGTGGGTTAACGGGATACTCTCTGCAGGTAGCGGGGACAGGGGGTGAAGAACACACACACACGCTGTCGAATGTCTCTTTACCTTTTACTGGTCGTAGATCAGGTAAAAGTCCGGAACACTGTCGGGTGACCAGGAAACACAGTTGAATTTCCACAGCAAGTGGGTGTAAGGCCTCTGTGTTCTCTTTTCCCTGTGTTGAAGCCCCTGACCTGTGTAGAACTTGGCTGGCCTCTGCTACTCTCTCTCTCTCCACCTGCGCTGTCGACAGGCAACCTCTGATGACTACCGCCGTTTCCCTCTCCACGGTGTCTGGCTCCCTGAACGGTGATTAGCAGGTGACCGGGTGACTGGAGTCCCCGCGGTTTGCCGGGTTCTCTGCTGGGCATGTAGCCCTCCTGCAGACGCGGACTTCGGTGTCCGGTGTGCTGTTTGGGCGAACCTATTCTGGCTCCTTGGTCCTCACTTTTCCTCCTGTACACACTCTTGGCTTGGCAGGACTCCTCGGAGGCGGTTCATGGTCACCTAACACGGCACCGATCACCAGGACGTATCCGCAGCTCTCCTGGCGTCTGCACACTCTGACTAACTCCTCCCCAGCATCAGAATTTATAGGGGATCTTGCCTAAGGGCAGCAAGTTGGGCTCCCCTACTGTGCTGGGGTGGAAGGTGTTGGAAGTGCTAGTGTACCTGCTGTGGATTTCCACCTGTGTTCTATGAAGGCCTGTGGGTACCTGTAGATGCAGGGCACCACACCTTCCTCACAGGGTTCAGAGGGGCCGGCTTTATAGACTGTGAATTGGGAACATAACCCTCAAAAAGCTATGGCATGGGAACTGAGCACTCGTGAACTGAGACCCCACTGTGAACTGCTCCCCTCTTACTACCATTAAGGGGAGTCCGAGACCTAGCACAGTCCTAACGTGAGGTAATGGGGTACCTTTGTTGTCCTGGAAGATTATTAGTCAGAAGGGGCGGACCTACCGTGCTGCAGCTGGTGCAGCTGCACCAGGGCCCCAGCCGGCTTGGGGGCCCCTTAGCCCTGCAGGGGGGCCCCCAACCGCCACCCATGTCCCTGTGCCAGTGTGGCAGACGAGAGGGGGTTAATCAGGGAAGCTTCCTGCTTCCCCCGGCTGAGCCCGCCCCTCCTCTCTCTGCCGCTGCTCCGGCTCCGGCTCACAGGAGTCGCAACGGCCGCTACACTGACAGCACATCCCCCCCAGTCCTCACCACCTACACTGATAGCACCCGCCCCCCCCCCCCTTTCTCAAAGGCTGCACCAGGGCCCCTGGGCAGCAAGGTCCGCCCCTGGTCAGAATAGAAGGGAAAATGGAGGAAATATGCATGCCTTCATACAAACTGGGGGAAACGGCTTCTTAGATGGTGGTTTGGGTAAAGATGGACATGCCCCAAAATAAACGAATGCCCCAACCCATAGCAAACAACCGAAGAGCGCACCCAAGTTAACACCCCACAACTGCATTGTTTCCTCAGACGGCAATTGCGGGACCACCTCCATGGGGAAAACAACAGGGGGCAGAGGCCAGGCTGTTCTTTCCCAGAGGCATCGATCTATCATGATGGCAAGGGACATAGCGTCCTCCAGTCACTTTGGGGCAGAGTACTGAGCCATGGAGTTCTGGAGCCTACTAGACAACCCATGACAGAATTCCATTGGGTGTCCGTGGCCCACCGCTGGAACTCTGAACAGTACTCGTCAACCGGCCATGTCCACCCTCGGCTGGAGTCTATGGAGGATCAACTCCACCAGAGAAATGCTCTCAAGTCCCCATAAACGAGAACCAAAGCCAAAACAAATCATCTACCAACCGTAATGATGGACAATTGGTTGGTACAGAGAAGACCCAGAACTGGGGATCCCCCCTAACAAGGGAAGCAACAATCCCTCCACGTTGTTCCTCGCTCCAGAGACCCTTTAATTTAGGCTAAAACACTATAATTGTAGTTATGAAAAAGTCCACTTGAAATGCAATTAACATAAATCAGGATTAAGCTGTCGTAATACCTTATTAACTTCATGAAACAACCATGGACCCTCTGGTGAGAAGGGGCCTCGTAGAGGATGGTTTGGTCCCATTTTAATAGTTGTTGAAAACCAACACCGGGAATGTGGTCAGTGCTCGCAAAGAGAACATGGCCAGGATGGGCACCGGGACCTCATGTAGCAGGTGGTTCAGAATGTACAGGTTTTAGGGAGACTTATACTTTTGGCATCATATTCTCATTTGAGATCAAAGGTGGACCTACCGTGGTGCAGCTGGTTCAGCTGCACCAGGGCCCCCACCGGCTAGGGGGCCCCTCAAGCCTGCAGGGCCCCCATAACCCGATGGCAGAGGAGAGGAGGGTCAGGCAAGGGAAGCAGGAAGCTTCATGCTTCCCTTGCCTGATCTCGCCCCTCCTCTCCTCTGCCCCACAGCCTCCCCGGCTCCCTGGAATGCATGCAGCGCAGGTAGGAGAGCTACCGCCTCCCGACCCCCTTCCCGTTCCTCACCGCCGGCACAATGCAACAATACACCCCCCCTCCCGTCCCTCACCGCCGGCCGCCAGCACAATACACTCCCCCCCCCCCCCGGCTCCTCACCAAGGTTACCCCAGGGCCCTCTGGGCTCAATGTCCGCCACTGTTTGAGACAAAATATCATTTTTTTACACAAAACAAGAGCAATATTTCCCCATAAACAAATAAAATTCTATGTCTTACTACTACACAATGTGTCCACCGAGTCGTCCTATTTGTAAACACAGAACACAATTTAAAAAGTTTACTCTTCCTCCTTTATTTGGAAGTTTCTGCCACGCCCCGGGCAAGGGTACTAGAGCCAGGCCCCTTCTCGTCATCGTCCGGGGGCTGCGGGATGTCACGGTGACGTGACCAGGCTCCGTGGGCCCGGGCGCGGCAATAAAAGATGAATAGGGGAATAAAGTTTGTTTAGAGAATGTACGTGACGCCACCCGTGGTGTGTGGCCAGCTGAAGCCACCGCTGCAGTCGGGTCTCCTGGGGATGATGGGAGTTGCAGCCAGTGTGATGCGCCCTCCACGGCTGGGGCTGTTTCCCATGGCTTCCGTGCAGATGGTGCGGAAGGGAAAGGGAGGCACCGTCAATATTCTCGGGCAGCCTCCAGCTGCCTGGTCTCCGTGTCAATCAGCCCCGTCCCGGTCACTGAATTACAAGCCACACACAGTTGTGGGCCTTTACCGGGTTTCACTGAAGCTCCGCAGTTCACACAGTACAACAGTTCACAAGCGGCTCCGGTCACAAACTAGCAGCTGGGACGCTCACTGATAGCACCCCCTCTCTAGTTCCTTTCGGGCCTCTGTTCTCGGTCCCGCACACAGACTACGGTACAGCGGTCACAGGCTTTTCATGGGGTACCCTTCCGGGCCTCCTAGCCCTCGTCCGACGGCCTTCCCTATGTCGTGCTGGGGGTTGGGTCCGGGACATAAAGACCCCGCACCCCGCTAGTATTTGTGATTGGGACGTGAAGCTTCCCGCTACTTCAACAGAGCTGGCACCCTGGTTCCGGCCCGGTGCCCTGCTTCGGGCACACTGTGGACCCCTTCTTCCTTCCCTTGGTACGCAGCCTGGGATCCGGATTAGCCATACGGTGGCACAGGCCGCCGGGTCCGGGTTCTTCCCGCTTGGTGTCAGCTGACTAGGCTGCTGTGTGTCTCGGCTCAGGAGTCCGGTTCTCCCTCCTCTCCTCCACTTTTCCTTCTTACTACTTTCTTAGAACTCTCTAAAACTCTCCTCCTAACTTAGTGTTCCAGAGTTTTTACTCCAGTTCCTCCTCCACCCCTTCCCGGGTTCCTCCTCAACTCTCCACCCTCCACTTGGTCCCTCCCGCTATCCCTTGCCAGACTTGAAGTAATTAGGACTAGGGATTGGGGGTTTTGTTGGGTGTTTGTGCGGAGTAACCAATTTACCAATCCAAGCCGCTATACCACTTAGTGGCAACCAGTCCGCAGGGGTGCCACATTTCCAGCTGTAATATGAAGTTATATGCTCAACCGTAGGGAAGGAATCTGGGCACTAGAGGGCTTTTGGTGTTTTTCCTAGGCTTGTATGTGCTGCCAGCAATATAGTGTTGTGCAAGTCTGCACAAGGTCCAGTCACAAAAATGTCCAAAACTTTAGAAGAAACAGACGGCACTCACCAATAGATGAAGGTCCTTTTAATCCAAGTGCTCCGTTAGGAGGTACGGGTTACAAACATTATGTGGCGGGGAGGGAGGTGCGGGGGGGATGACAAGCGCCCGTTGTCCTCCCCGTACCTCCCTCCCCGCCATATAATGCTTGTAACCCGTACCTCCTAACGGAGCACTTGGATTAAAAGAACCTTCATCTAATGGTGAGTGCCGTCTGTTTCTTCTAAATTTTTGGACATAAAGTTATATGCCACAGTGCTCTAAGGTAAAGTGACTATTTCTACACATGAGCTCCTGTGATGATCAATAGAGGCCACAGTATGCTGTATGGAGGATTATATAGGATGCATTATTTTATATGGAGGATTATATGGAAGACTACTTTATGTTATATAGAGGACAATAGAGGCTACATTATGGAGGATTATAGAGGCTACATCATGTTATATAGAGGATTATAGACCACATTATGCTGTATGGAGGATTATATAGGATGCATTATTTTATATGGAGGATTATATGGAAGACTACTTTATGTTATATAGAGGACAATAGAGGCTACATTATGGAGGATTATAGAGGCTACATCATGTTATATAGAGGATTATAGACCACATTATGCTGTATGGAGGATTATATAGGATGCATTATTTTATATGGAGGATTATATGGAAGACTACTTTATGTTATATAGAGGACAATAGAGGCTACATTATGGAGGATTATAGAGGCTACATCATGTTATATAGAGGATTATAGACCACATTATGCTGTATGGAGGATTATATAGGATGCATTATTTTATATGGAGGATTATATGGAAGACTACTTTATGTTATATAGAGGACAATAGAGGCTACATTATGGAGGATTATAGAGGCTACATCATGTTATATAGAGGATTATAGACCACATTATGCTATATGGAGGATTATAGAGGCTACATTGTTATATAGAGGATTGTAGGGGCCACATTATGCTGAATGGAGGATTATATAGGCTGCATTATTCTATATAGAAGATTATATTGTATGCAGGACTACATTATGTTATATAGAGGATTATAGACCACATTATGCTATATGAAGGATTATAGAGGCCACATTATGTGGCACCCCAGGAGTTAATGTGCCACAGTAACACCACAAAGGGTTAACTCCCCACACAACCCACAACACTACACTAGCGCATCCAGGCCAGAAGGGGGAGCTAAAGCTGCTTCCCTATATATTCTGGTGTGGAGAGGAAGTGGGGAAGAGCAGAGTGGTGGAGGAGCTAATGTGGTTTTCCTCAGAGTGGCGGTGACAGTCAGTTGGAGTTGGTTCAGTTCCTAGGAGGACTGAGGAAGAAAGACTGTGGTGTAAAGGAGCTGCCTTAGGCCTCTCCACAGCCTGCTACCCACTTCCAGGCCTAGCCAGGGTCTGAGGGAAGGAGTAAGAGAAACAGGAGAACACATCTGGGAGACTGAGTTACCTCATAACTCGCCCCGGAGGAGCGCACAGACCGGATACCGGATCCAAAACGGTGACTGACAGACACAGTACAGTAAACACCGGACTAGTGGAGGTTGTAGATCTACACTGTACCTCAGCGAAGCAACACGGCGGGGTCAGATATACAGAGGAAAGGCTCAAGTTGCCTAGCAAAGGGGCACCTGTGAGGAGAGACAGAGCCAGCAGCTCAGCTGAAGCAGCAGCAGGGCCACACACACAGCGCAGGAGAGGGAAGCTGAGGACCCGGACAGGGTGGGAGCAACCCGGCCCCAGTACAGACTCCGTGGACAGTACTCTGCTAACAACAACATCTGCAGTAAAGACTTGGAAAACTTAAAAACCGTGAGTCTGTGTGATCCTTGTGCTCAAATCCTGCGTTCCCTCACAAGCAGCTATCATCTCTACTACTACCCCTATCCTGCAATATCCATAGCACCATCTATAGACTGTTACTATCTCTGCCCCAGGGAACCAAGCTCTACTTGCGGAGAGCCATTACATCCCCAGCTGCCAAACATCATCCCCGGAGGTTCTGCAGCAGCGGTGGTCACCCTGACCACAACCCGTGGGTGGCGTCACGACAAACTCCGATGTAAATATTCCCCCATTTACTTGCAGAACCCGGGACACGGTCCAGACCAAGACCGCCGTGATATCCCCAGCAGTACCCTGGTCCGGTACCGAGTACCCCGTCCCAGTGGGCGCCATAACTATGCTATATGGAGAATAACAGTAAACCCTGGAGCTGGCCCTGTGTATAATCATAAGTTCAGAACAATCATACAACACTACTCAGTAATACCGAGCTTCCCACTGCCTCTGGAAGCAACTGCAGCAAAAGAACTCTCACAATATTAGTGGAATGTGTCCCCTGTCTGAGCAGCTGCACTAAAGCATTAAACCACCATGATTGAGAGAACATCCCTGTGGCTCCTGCAGAGCTCAGCTCACCCCCAGTCTATGTGCCCCCAAAGCCTCTGCAGTGCTGTATATGCTCTTAGTGTCTCCAGTGTAATGTATATGTAGCAGTCTCCTATGTGATGTATTTGATTAACAAAACTTATTATCACAGGGTTGACTGTGCTCCAGACCAACACAAACTTCGCTATGTTTGCATGTGATCTGGTACTTGATGGGAACGGTTAGGGTCATTGGCGTGAAGGGTCATTGGTGAAGGGACCTCCTGGGTCATCGTATGAAGGGACCTCCTGGGTCATCGTATGAAGGGACCTCCTGGGTCATTGTGTGAAGGGACCTCCAGGGTCATCGTGTGAAGGGATCTCCAGGGTCATTGTGTGAAGGGACCTCCAGGGTCATTGTGTGAAGGGACCTCCTGGGTCATTGTGTGAAGGGACCTCCTGTCTCATCGTGTGAAGGGACCTCTTGGGTTATTGTGTGAAGGGACCTCCCGGGTTATCGTGTGAAGGGATCTCCTAGGTCATCGTGTGAAGGGATCTCCTGAAACATCGTGTGAAGGGACCACCTGGGTCATCGTGTGAAGGGACCTCCTGGGTCATCATGTGAAGGGATCCCCCGGGTTATCGTGTGAAGGGATCTCCTAGGTCATCGTGTGAAGGGATTTCCTGAAACATCGTGTGAAGGGACCTCCTGGGTCATCCTATCCACCCATCAGCTCAATGCATGATTCATTAAACCATCTCAGACAACTATCTGGACAGATGTCTGTCCAGCCTCTGTGTGAACACTTCCTTTGAAGGGGTACTCACCACCAGCTCTCGTGGCCGCCTGTTCCACTCGTTGATCACACTCAATGTCAAAAATGTCAAAAACCTTTTCTAATATCTAATCTGTGTCTCTTCAGTTTCATCCCATTTTTTCGACTCATTCCTTGTGCAAATGAGAATAAAGCTGATCCCTCTACAGTGTGACAGCCCAAGAATAAAGCTGATCCCTCCACAGTATGACATCCCTAGAATAATGCTGATCCCTCTACAATTTGACTGCCCTAGAATAAAGCTGATCCCTCTACAGTGTGACAGCCCTAGAATAAAGCTGATCCCTCTACAGTGTGACAGCCCTAGAATAAAGCTTATCCTTCTACAGTGTGACAGTCCTAGAATAAAGCTGATCCCTCTACAGTGTGACAGCCCCAGAGTAAAGCTTATCCCTCTACAGTGTGACAGCCCTAGACTAAAGCTGATCCCTCTACAGTGTCACAGCCCTAGAATAAAACTAATCCCTCTACAGTGTGCCGCAATGGGACAAAATGCCGAATTGCCCGCGCTGCCACCAGGAATCACCAGGAAACAAAGAGTTAACTGGGCAGATGTTTCTTTATTCTATCCTACGCGTTTCAGAGCCTCTATCCGAGCTCCTTCCTCAGGGATAGACTTTCACTTGCGCTTCTCACTATGCAGAGCACGCGCTCGGCTGTGCTCGGCCATAGGATATAATGGTGGCACCGAGCGCAGCTGAGCGCAAATGCAGGGCATCTATGCGTCCCTGCACTAGGCTGCCCAAGCCCCTAAATGCCCCTGCGCTTGCATTTGCGCTGGCGCAGGCAGGCAGAGCAGCCTAGCGCAGAGACCTCATAGATGTGAAACAGGCCTTAATGTTTGATTGGTGAGGATGTGGTGCTGAAATGGAGTTTTTTCAATAGTGGGGTGGAGTCTCATGGGGGGGCCCCAAAATTTTGCCAGTGAGGGGCCCCAAAATTCCTAGTGGCAGCCCTGATGGTCACCGCTTATGGAGAAAAGAAGTGAAATGGTTTATTTTCAGAAACTCAGTTCCTATCACCAATTCTTCCAGCCTGAAAGTGAATTGCTATATGTTCAGAAACCCATTTCCTCCGATCGCTTGTTCTATGTGCACAAATGGGCGACACTCAAACAAGAAGTCAAATGATTTCCTTTAAACAATGCACTTACTGTGGCCTCCTCTGTGCACCTAAACAACTATCTACAGTCTTTTTAGCTGACTTTCTGTGAACCCTTCTTTCATGTCCCCAAATGGAGGCCAAAAGGAAGTCAAACCATTTACTTTAAGTAATTCACATTGTGTGAACACGTCTGTGTATTTGTCCAATCAGGGAGAAATGCTACATTTTACATCTGGGCAAGAAAATCGAAAATATCATACGGTAGAATAGGAGGAATAGAATTAAGCAACAGCTCGTGTGATAAGACTTGTGTACACAGATAGATCACAGACTGCACAGGAGTCACCAGTGTGATAAGACGTGTGTATACAGATAGATCATAGACTGCACAGGAGTCACCAGTGTGATAAGACTTGTGTACACAGATAGATCACAGACTGCACAGGAGTCACCAGTGTGATAAGACTTGTGTACACAGATAGATCACAGACTGCACAGGAGTCACCAGTGTGATAAGACGTGTGTATACAGATAGATCATAGACTGCACAGGAGTCACCAGTGTGATAAGACTTGTGTACACAGATAGATCACAGACTGCACAGGAGTCACCAGTGTGATAAGACTTGTGTATAGTAATAGATCACAGACTGTACAGGAGTCACCCAGTGTGGTAAGACTTGTGTATAGTAATAGACACAGACTGCACAGGAGTCACCAGTGTGATAAGAATTGTGTATACTAATAGATCACAGACTGCACAGGAGTCACCAGTGTGATAAGACCTGTGTATACTAATATGATCACAGACTGCACAGGAGTCACCAGTTTGATAAGACTTGGTATAGTAATAGACACAGACTGCACAGGAGTCACCAGTGTGATAAGACTTGTGTATACAGATAGATCACAGACTGCACAGGAGTCACCAGTGTGATAAGACTTGTGTATACAGAAAGATCACAGACTGCACAGGAGTCAACAGTGTGATAAGACTTGTGTATACAGATAGATCACAGACTGCACAGAGTCACCAGTGTGATAAGACTTGTGTATACAGATTAGATCACAGACTGCACAGGAGTCACCAGTGTGATAAGACTTGTGTATACAGATAGATCACAGACTGCACAGGAGTCACCAGTGTGATAAACTTGGTCATACAGATAGATCACAGACTGCACAGGAGTCACCAGTGTGATAGACTTGTGTATACTAATAGATCACAGACTGCACAGGAGTCACCAGTGTGATAAGACTTGTGTATACTAATAGATCACAGACTGCACAGGAGTCACCAGTGTGATAAGACTTGTGTATACAGATAGATCACAGACTGCACAGGAGTCACCAGTGTGATAAGACTTGTGTATACAGATAGATCACAGACTGCACAGGAGTCACCAGTGTGATAAGACTTGTGTATACTAATAGATCACAGACTGCACAGGAGTCACCAGTGTGATAAGACTTGTGTACACAGATAGATCACAGACTGCACAGGAGTCACCAGTGTGATAAGACTTGTGTACACAGATAGATCACAGAATACACAGGAGTCACCAGTGTGATAAGACTTGTGTATATAATAGACACAGACTGCACAGGAGTCACCAGTGTGATAAGACTTGTGTATAGTAATAGATCACAGACTGCACAGGAGTCACCAGTGTGATAAGACTTGTGTATAGTAATAGATCACAGACTGCACAGGAGTCACCAGTGTGATAAGACTTGTGTATAGTAATAGATCACAGACTGCACAGGAGTCACCAGATGTGATAAGACTTGTGTATAGTAATAGATCAAGACTGCACAGGAGTCACCAGTGTGATAAGACTTGTGTATAGTAATAGATCACAGACTGCACAGTAGTCACCAGTGTATAAGACTTGTGTATACAGATAGATCACAGACTGCACAGGAGTCACCAGTGTGATAAGACTTGTGTATACAGATAGATCACAGACTGCACAGGAGTCACCAGTGTGATAAGACTTGTGTATAGTAATAGATCACAGACTGCACAGGAGTCACCAGTGTGATAAGACTTGTGTATAGTAATAGATCACAGACTGCACAGGAGTCACCAGTGTGATAAGACTTGTGTATAGTAATAGATCACAGACTGCACAGGAGTCACCAGTGTGATAAGACTTGTGTATAGTAATAGATCACAGACTGCACAGGAGTCACCAGTGTGATAAGACTTGTGTATAGTAATAGATCACAGACTGCACAGGAGTCACCAGAGTGATAAGACTTGTGTATAGTAATAGATCACAGACTGCACAGGAGTCACCAGTGTGATAAGACTTGTGTACACAGATAGATCACAGACTGCACAGGAGTCACCAGTGTGATAAGACTTGTGTATATAATAGATCACAGACTGCACAGGAGTCACCAGTGTGATAAGACTTGTGTATAGTAATAGATCACAGACTGCACAGGAGTCACCAGTGTGATAAGACTTGTGTATACAGATAGATCACAGACTGCACAGGAGTCACCAGTGTGATAAGACTTGTGTATACAGATAGATCACAGACTGCACAGGAGTCACCAGTGTGATAAGACTTGTGCATAGTAATAGATCACAGATGCACAGGAGTCACCAGTGTAGATAAGACTTGTGTATATAATAGATCACAGACTGCACAGGAGTCCCAGTGTGATAAGACTTGTGTATAGTAATAGATCACAGACTGCACAGGAGTCACCAGTGTGATAAGACTTGTGTATAGTAATAGATCACAGACTGCACAGGAGTCACCAGTGTGATAAGACTTGTGTATATAATAGATCACAGACTGCACAGGAGTCACCAGTGTGATAAGACTTGTGTATAGTAATAGATCACAGACTGCACAGGAGTCACCAGTGTGATAAGACTTGTGTACACAGATAATCACAGACTGCACAGGAGTCCCAGTGTGATAAGACTTGTGTATAGTAATAGATCACAGACTGCACAGGAGTCACCAGTGTGATAAGACTTGTGTATAGTAATAGATCACAGACCGCACAGGAGTCACCAGTGTGATAAGACTTGTGTATAGTAATAGATCACAGACTGCACAGGAGTCACCAGTGTGATAAGACTTGTGTATAGTAATAGATCACAGACCGCACAGGAGTCACCAGTGTGATAAGACTTGTGTATAGTAATAGATCACAGACTGCACAGGAGTCACCAGAGTGATAAGACTTGTGTATTGTAATAGGTCACAGACTACACAGGAGTCACCAGTGTGATGCTGCAGGAAGAAAGACAAACACCATCCTGGGATGTGTTAACAGAAGCAAACAGTGTAGATCACGTGATGTCATTATCCTCCTCTACTCCTCTATGGTCAGACCTCATCTGGGTACTGTGTCCAGTTCTAGGCTCCACATTTTACATCAACAAACTGGAGCAAGTTGAGAGAAGAGCGACCGGAACGTTGACCGGTCTGCAAACCATGTCCTGTGAGGAAGAGGTACAGGATTTGGCAATGTTTATCTTGCAAAAAAGAAGACTGAGAGTCGACTTTATAGCTGTCTACAAATATCTCATGGGCTGTCACATTATAGAGGGATCACCTTTATTCTAGGGCACTCACACTGTAGAAGGATAAGCTTTATTCTAGAGCTGTCACACTGTAGAGGGATCAGCTTTATTCTAGGACTGTCACACTGTAGAGGGATCAGCATTATTCTAGGGCTGTCACACTGTAGAGGGATCAGCTTTATTCTAAGACTGTCACACTGTGGAGGGATCAGCATTATTCTAGGACTGTCCCATTGTAGAGGGATCAGCATTATTCTAGGGCTGTCACACTGTAGAGGGATCAGCTTTATTCTAGGACTGTCACACTGTAGAGGGATCAGCTTTATTCTAGAGCTGTCACACTGTAGAGGGATCAGCTTTATTCTAGGACTGTCACACTGAAGAGGGATCAGCATTATTCTAGGGCTGTCACACTGTAGAGGGATCAGCATTATTCTAGGGCTGTCACACTGTAGAGGGATCAGCATTATTCTAGGGCTGTCACACTATAGAGGGATAAGCTTTATTCTAGGACTGTCACACTGAAGAGGGATCAGTTTTATTCTAGGGCTGTCACACTGTAGAGGGATCAGCTTTAGTCTAGGGCTGTCACACTGTAGAGGGATAAGCTTTACTCTGGGGCTGTCACACTGTAGACGGATCAGCTTTTTTCTAGGACTGTCACACTGTAGAAGGATAAGCTTTATTCTAGGGCTGTCACACTGTAGAGGGATCAGCTTTATTCTAGGGATGTCATACTGTGGAGGGATCAGCTTTATTCTTGGGCTGTCACACTGTAGAGGGATCAGCTTTATTCTCATTTGCACAAGGAATGAGTCGAAGAAATGGGATGAAACTGAAGAGACACAGATTAGATATTAGAAAAGGTTTTTGACATTTTTGACATGGAGTGTGATCAACGAGTGGAACAGACGACCACGAGAGCTGGCGAGTTCTCCATCAATAGAAGTGTTCACACAGAGGCTGGACGGACATCTGTCCAGATGGTTGTCTGAGATGGTTTAATGAATCATGCATTGAGCTGATGGGTGGATAGGATGACCCAGGAGGTCCATTCACACAATGACCCAGGAGGTCCATTCACACGATGACCCGGGAGGTCCCTTCACACGATGAGACAGGAGGTCCCTTCACACAATGACCCAGGAGGTCCCTTCACACAATGACCCAGGAGTCCCTTCACAAGATGACTCAGGAGGTCCCTTCACACAATGACCAGGAGGTCCCTTCACACAATGACCCAGGAGGTCTCTTCACACAATGACCCAGGAGAGGTCCCTTCACACAATGACCCTGGAGAGTCCCTTCACACAATGACCCAGGAGGTCCCTTCACACATGACCCAGGAGGTCTCTTCACACAATGACCCAGGAGGTCCCTTCACACAATACAGAGGTCCTTCACACATGACCAGGAGGTCCCTTCACACATGATCGGGAGATCCCTCACAATGACAGGAGGTCCTTCACACAATGACCCAGGAGGTCCCTTCACACATGACCCAGGAGGTCCCTTCACACGATGACTCAGGAGGTCCCTTCACACAATGACCCAGGAGGTCCCTTCACACGATGACTCAGGAGATCCCTTCACACAATGACCCAGGAGGTCCCTTCACACATGACCCAGGAGGTCCCTTCACACATGACCCAGGAGGTCCCTTCACACGATGACCAGGAGGTCCCTTCACACGAATGACCCAGGAGGTCCCTTCACACGATGACCAGGAGGTCCCTTCACACATATGACCAGGAGGTCCCTTCACACAATGTTTCAGGAGGTCCCTTCACACGATGACCCAGGAGGTCCTTCACACGATGACCAGGAGGTCCCTTCACACGATGACCCAGGAGGTCCCTTCACACGATGACCAGGAGATCCCTTCACACATGACTCCAGGAGATCCCTTCACACGAGAGACCCAGGAGGTCCCTTCACACAATGACCCATGGAGGTCCCTTCACACGATGACCAGGAGGGTCCCTTCACACATGACCAGGAGGTCCCTTCACACAATGACCCAGGAGGTCCCTTCACCAATGAAGAGTCCCTTCCCACGATGACCCAGGAGGTCCCTTCAACGATGACCCAGGAGGTCCCTTCACACAATGACAGGAGGTCCCTTCATACGATGACCCGGGAGGTCCCTTCACATGATGACCCCGAGAGGAGGTCCCTTCATACAGATGACCCGGAGGTCCCTTCACATGATGACCCAGGAGGTCCCTTCACACGATGACCCGGAGGTCCCTTCACATGATGACCAGGAGGTCCCTTCACACGATGACCCAGGAGGTCCCTTCACACGATGACCCAGGAGGTCCCTTCACACACATGACCCAAGAGGTCCCTTCACACGATGACCCAGGAGGTCCCTTCACACAATGACCATCTCAGGATGGTCCCTTCACACAATGACTCGGAGGTCCTTCACACGATGACCAGGAGGTCCCTTCACACGATGACCCAGGAGGTCCCTTCACAGATGACCCAGGAGGTCCCCTTCACATACGATGACCCGGGAGGTCCCTTCACATGATGACCCGGAGGTCCCTTCACATGATGACCCAGGAGGTCCCTTCATACATGACCCAGGAGGTCCCTTCACACAATGACCCAGGAGGATCCCTTCACACGATGACCCAGGAGATCCCTTCACACAATGACCCGGGAGGTCCCTTCACATGATGACCAGGAGGTCCCTTCACACAATGACCCAGGAGGTCCCTTCACCAATGACCCAGGAGGTCCTTCCACAATGACCCAGGAGTCTCTTCACAATGACCAGAGATCCCTTCACACGATGACCCAGGAGAGTCCCTTCACCCACATGACCAGGAGGTCCCTTCACACATGACCCAGGAGGTCTCCTTCACACAATGACCCAGGAGGTCCCTTCACACAATGACCCAGGAGATCCCTTCACCAATGACCCAGGAGGTCCCTTCACACATGACCCAGGAGGTCTCTTCACACAATGACCCAGAAGTCCCTTCAACGATGACCCAGGAGGTCCCTTCACCAATGACCAGGAGGTCCCTTCACACAATGACCAGGAGGTCCTTCACACAATGACCCAGGAGGTCCCTTCACACAATGACCCAGGAGTCCCTTCACCAATGACCCAGGAGGTCCCTTCACACAATGACCCAGAGGTCCTTCACACAATGACCAGGAGATCCCTTCACACATGATGCAAGGAGGTCCCTTCACACGATGACCCAGGAGGTCCCTTCACACAATGATCAGGAGACCCCTTCACATATGACCCAGGAGGTCCCTTCACACAATGACCAGGAGGTCCCTTCACAATGACCCAGGAGGTCCCTTCACACGATGACTCAGGAGGTCCCTTCACACATATGACCCAGGAGGTCCCTTCACACGATGACCCAGGAGATCCCTTCACCAATGACCCAGGAGGTCCCTTCACACAATGACCAGGAGGTCTCTTCACACAATGACCCAGGAGGTCCCTTCACACAATGACCCAGGAGATCCCTTCACACAATGACCAGGAGGTCCCTTCACACAATGACCCAGGAGGTCCCTTCACACAATGACCAGGAGATCCTCACCAGTGCAGAGGTCCCTTCACACATGACACAGGAGGTCCCTTCACACGATGAGTCAGGAGATCCCTTCACACAATGACCCAGGAGGTCCCTTCACACAATGACCCAGGAGGTCCCTTCACACATGACCCAGGAGGTCCCTTCACACGATGACTCGGAGGTCCCTTCACACAATGACCCAGGAGGTCCCTTCACACGATGACCCAGGAGGTCCCTTCACACGATGACCCAGGAGGTCCCTTCACACAGTGACCCGGGAGGTCCCTTCACACGATGACCCAGGAGGTCCCTTCACACGATGATCCAGGAGGTCCCTTCACACGATGACCCAGGAGGTCCCTTCACACATGTCCAGGAGATCCCTTCACACAATGATGCAGAGGTCCCTTCACACCATGACCCAGGAGGTCCCTTCACACGATGACCAGGAGGATCCTTTCACACATGACCAGGAGGTCCCTTCACACAATGACCCAGGAGGTCCCTTCACACATGACCCTGGAGGTCCCTTCACACGATGACCCGGGAGGTCCCTTCACAGGATGACCCAGGAGGTCCTTCACATAATGACCCAGGAGGTCCCTTCACACAATGACCCAGGAGGTCCCTTCACACAATGACCCAGGAGGTCCCTTCACACCATGACCAGGAGTCCCTTCACACGATGACCGGAGGTCCCTTCACAGGATGACCCGGGAGGTCCCTTCACACGATGACCCGGAGGTCCTTCACAGGATGACCGGGAGGTCCCTTCACACGATGACCCAGAGGTCCCTTCACACGATGACCCGGGAGGTCCCTTCACACACATGACCCGGGAGGTCCCTTCACACGATGACCCAGGAGGTCCCTTCACATAATGACCCAGGAGGTCCCTTCACTAATGACCCAGGAGGTCCCTTCACACGATGACTCAGGAGATCCCTTCACACGATGGACCCAGGAGATCCCTTCACACGATGACCCAGTAGGTCCTTTCTACCTCTACCAGTCTATGACTCTCTTTACACACCTGCTCCCTGTGATCTCCTCTGGTCTTCAGCTAGACAAGATGTGAATTGGTTTCTCCTCTGGACACTTCTATGCATGTTCTCTATTGGTGGCCACAAAAATAGAAAGGAGAATGTTTCCTTTGAAGAGATCCATTACCTGTGATCCCCTGTTGCCTGTAAGATGATCAACTAAACAAGGTTAAAAAAAGTTTCATGAAGTTTGAGTTTCCGGTGCCATTGTTGTGTATGAACCGGTGGAGGTCAAACAAAGACAAAAATCAATGGTCCAATGATAGAACTGTCCATGTTCTGCCCAATTGGACCTACAAATGTAAGATCTAATTGTGCTATGTAAATGTATAGGCTTCAGGTAGAAATCGAGGAGCCAAAGACCCCTTACACAAACAAGTCCACGTCTAGCCCTGGAGACCCAACGTCTTGGCAGCTGCTGGTGTCCTTGCCGATGAGGTCACTTAAGGACACGTCCCCGGCAGCACATGATTGGCTCCTAGCCGACCCCAGAGCAACCTTTTCAGCAAGAATTATGATTTATGCTATAATCCGACTTGAAATGTTCCTTAGACTTTTCTAAGCTGTTACAGTATGATCCACTTACTTTGACTGTAGGCTTCCATTGTGCACCCATTCACCGGATGGAGACCTTCCACGTAGACATCAGCTGGTTCTTAATAGACGGGTACGAGGGGACTGAAGAATTGTACATCTATTGGGTGGAACATTCACTATATGGTGGTGACTGTATTTTAATTATCCGACTAGTTGGAGAAATGTCAAGATTTCGAGAGTAAAAGGCCTCCAAGCCTAGATCCTTATAGGTTTACATATATATCATTATTATAGCGCCATTATTCCATGGCACTTTAACATGTAAAAAGGGGCATACATAATAATCATAAACAATATAAGGCACAGACAGGTACAGGAGGAGAAGGACCCTGCCACGAGGGCTCACAGTCTACAAGGGATGGAGAACAGTAGGGGAGAGAGGACCCTGCCCACGAGGGCTCACAGTCTACAAGGGATGGGTGAGGAGAGAGGATCCTGTCCTCGAGGGCTCACAGTCTACAAGGGATGAGTGAGATACAGTAGGTTAGGAGAGAGGACCCTGCCCACAGGGTCACAGTCTACAAGGGATGGGTGAGGATACAGTAGGTGAGGAGAGAGAGACCTGCCCACGAGGGCTCACAGTCTACAAGGGATGGGTGAGGATACAGGAGGTAGGAGAGAGGACCCTGCCCATGAGGGCTCACAGTCTACAAGGGATGAGGTGAGGATACAGTGGTGGGAGAGAGGACCCTGCCCACGAGGGCTCACAGTCTACAAGGGATGGGTGAGGATACAGTAGGTGAGGAGAGAGACCCTGTCCAGAGGGCTCACAGTCTACAAGGGAGGGGAGGATACAGTAGGTGAGGAGAGAGACCTGCCCTCAAGGGCTCACAGTCTACAAGGGATGGGTGAGGATACAGCAGGGAGGAGAGAGGACCCTGCCACAAGGGCTCACAGTCTACAAGGGATGGGGTGAGGATACAGGTAGGTGAGGAGAGAGGACCCTGCCATGCAGGGCTCACAGTCTACAAGGGATGGGTGAGGATACAGGTAGGTGAGGAGAGAGGACCCTGCCCACGAGGGCTCACAGTCTACAAGGATGGGTGAGGATACAGTAGGTGAGAATGGACCTACCATGAGGTCATGGTGTAAAAGGGATGGGTGAGGATACAGTAGATGAGAGAGGACCCTGCCCACGAGGGCTCCAGTCTCAAGGGATGGGTGAGGATACAGTGATGAGGAGAGACCCTGCCCACGAGGCTCACAGTCTACAAAGGATGGGGAGGATACACTAGGAGATGGGAGATCTTGGTCTGAGATCATTGTAAGGTGTAGATTGTCGGAAGAGGAGTCTTCAGGTTCCCTTTGAAGGTTTCCACAGTAGAGGATTTTGAGCTTTAAACGCAGAGAATTCCAGATAGGGGAAGCACAGGAGAAATCTTGTATGCAGTTGTGGTAAGAAGAGATAAGAAGGAGCAGAGAAAGAGATCTTGAGAGGATTGCAGGTTACATAAAGGTAAGTACCAGGAGACCATGTCAAAGATATATGGAGGAGGCAGGTGTGGATGGCTTGTAGGTCACGGTTGGTTTTGAACTGGGACAGCAGAGAATAGCGGGGAGACAGTGGATTAGTCGGGCTGCAGAGTTCAGATAGATTGAAGTGGTGCAAGATGCTAGAGGGGAGTGCAGAGAGCAGAAGGTTGCAGTAGTTGAGGTGAAGATATTGGGCATGGACAAGTGTGTAGATCCGGAATATATACCATCCTAATATACTATACTAATATTACTATCCAAATGTTCAACATGAATAAACGTTTCCTCAAAATATGTCTTCTTTTGACCCATGTGTAGTATTGGCACTGGATGACAGTTTGTTCCATTTAATCCCCATTATTTTTCGCATTTGTTTCACACATTCCATCCGTCTCCACATAACCAGACTCTTCCGAATAACTTAATTCCAGTCTGCCTTATATCATTTCACAAACTTGGGAGGGAACCTAAAAAAATGCTACTGAGCAGGAGCCAAACAAAGGATTCTGGTAAAGGAAACAGCTCATAACGGCCAGGAAAACAAGCAGTAATGGCCCATGGCATGGCAATACGAGTCGTGAGTTATTACCTAGTCCTTGGTGTAGACTGCCAGGTCATACCACCGGCATGCACCAAGCCGTCCACCACACCCACATTTCTTCAAGTTAATAGTAACTTCCACACAAACACTTTACAATGAAATGTTACAAACATAAAAATCTAGGTTATATTGATGGAGACACTTTGTACAAAATACCCAACTAATACCCCACTGAATGTATGTATCACGTGTTGACTGCTCTGCAGTCCTTGTGAAAAGCCCTCTAGTTTCCATGAGAGTAAATTCCCTTTGGCACATTCAGACAACGTGTAGTTGCTGCTGTCTATGTGTAGGTGGCGCTGCAGGTGGGGAGTTGTGGGTTTGTCAGTCCTCCAGCAGATGTCTCTGATAGAGTTTAGTCTCTGCAAGACCTGGAGCTGAGAAGACGTGTGCTTTTTGCTGAAGCCTTGGTGTTTTCCTTATGTTGGGAGTTGCTGTGCTTCCAGCTCCATGGGTGGAGGTAAGGGAATCTTAGCTTAGGGCTGATCAGAACCAAAGGGCAAGGGTGGCAACCCAGACATCCTCACCATCAGAGGTCATTCCAGGAACAGGATGAGCCAGGGACGAGCTCCCCTGATTGCCTTTTTCCCATATTACCATCCTACTTCCGTATGCCCTTACCGTTATACCACCATGTGTGACAGGATAGCTGTCTGAGTATTCCCTTGGTGGTCTAGACTATCAAAATAAAGGGGTTATTTATGATAAAACAATCATAAGTGCAAATGCAAAGATTTCCTATAGACTAGTGCTTTTCAATCAGTTTCTCCAGAACTAATCGGAGTCATAGATCATAATGAATCCAAGTGGCACCAAGGAGGTCTTAGCATTACCACAATTTGGCTCTAGGTTTCCCAACGCTGACAGATAGCAGTAATGCATGTCTAAATTGCTAAGGAAATACATTTTAAAATTGAGACGCTTAGGGCATAAAAAAAGGCAAGTTTATGTGAGCCCAGAAGCTAGAGCCAAGGCGTATCTCTTTGCTGGATCAACCTTGACATGGCTGCTGGGCTCACATAAAGCTGACCTTTTTTATGCACTAAATGTCTCAATTTTTATTGTATTTCCTTAGCAGTAATGCATGTCTGAATTGCTATATTCAGTGTTTGCAAGTCTTATAGTTTCAGCATGCAGGTGTTTTTTTGTTAGAGTATATTTCATGTTCAATTTGCAGCTGTTCACACTTGTTTGCTAGGAAGCGCCATCAGTTTTTTTCCATTACTGATAGCACTGGACTAAGAGTCGCATATCACAAAATTGAACTAAAAATGGTCCAGGACAAATATTTATTGGTGTCCCATCTGTTGGACAATGAACAAACTCTCAGAGAGCTAATATGTTGCTGTAATAATTATAATGGATAACTCAGGAGTCTTTTTGCGTGGAGCAAAGACACAACAGAACACAGTTTATAGGTGAAATGTCTATATTATAACACGGTGATAAACAGCAAGTGCAGAGGAAAACTCATAGTCAATAAATATACAATTTAGATATTGAATGAAGCCTTAACAAAAAGTGTGTTGAAAAACCTCAGAAGAAAATGTAATTAGCGGAGCAGTCTATAAAGCGCAGTTTACACTTGGAGATGCTGTAAAAGGAAAATCTATGGCAAGTCCAAGCACAGAAATGTATAAGCAAGTCTATATAACACAATATATCATCCAAGGAGGCCTGGCAAATGAAGTCTTAGAAAGCCCATAACCAAAGCAGGCAACAAAGGACAGTGTCCTCGGAACCAGGCTGCTCATACGATGGAAGAGACGGTCAGCTGACCATCTCTTCCATCGTATGAGCAGCGCGGATCAGAGGGCACTGTCCATTTGTTGCCTTCACTGATTTCTACATTTCCAGTGGAGTGTTGGATCCTGCGGCAGCCATACTATACGCTTTGATACCAGTTGTGGGTGACACAACTGGCTCAGGTGAGCAGTTATATTTGTACTGCAATTGTTCCTTTAGAGATAAGACCCTATTGCACTCTCCTTCCTCCACAGTTACTGGCATAACGAAATGCAGAGCAAATTACCAGAGTCCAGAACAGTCTCGTGTACGAAACGACAGAGCAGTAACCAGCTTACCTAATGAGCCACAGCAGAGGGAGTAGCACAAGCAGCCAGAAGCAGAAGGAATGCTGGCACAGGTGTAGGTAGCTGAACCTGTGAAGAGCAGCAATCAGGAGATTCACACAGGGTTTGCAGGAGTAGGCAGAGAACTTGAGAATCCACTAGGAACAAGAAACCAAAGCAGAATACTCTAGCAGTGACTAGAGGCTGGGGTGGGGTTTATAAAGGCAGGAAGACAAAGGACACCATCTTGGAAGAGGATAATAATGCCCAAAAGGTCATCAAAATAGTCAAACTGACAGTTGATTTGGAGGTGAGCCATTCTCCTCCCCAATTCAGAGAGCCCCACTTTCCTCAAAACTCTCTGGTTCATGGTTTAAGCGTTGAACAGTCTATTGAGAGAAGGCGAAATCTACAAAATATAATGGCCATACCCCCCCTTCGTACTTTAGATAAGTACTCGAGAACATTAATTTTGAAGCCAAAAGCAATCTATAACAAGACATTCTGTGTTCAGGAATAATTGTTCAATCATTGTCCAAACCATAATCTGTATATTAAGCTGTGATATTATCTGCCAAGTTTTTTCCTACATAGTAAAACAAGATCGCACATTTCCAAGGCTGCTGTATAATGTTTGATATTTAATCTGACATGAGACACATGCCAGGAAGATGTAAATAAGCGAATTTAGGTTTGGCTCCAAGCTCCTGACACTTACGGGTCTGTGTTTACATGTCGGAGGGCTTACGCTACTGTGCGCTCCATCGTCTCCATTCATAAAACTACGAACACAAGCCACAATGTAACGTTTATGACTCTGCAGATATTGAGCATGACACTCGAATGTCAAGTAGAGATTAGTGGCCTCTGACACAACCACGCACTCGAAGAGAGGTTTCTAGTACATGAAAATTTCTCAGACAATCTTGAGTTAAAGCGTAACCGCCGTTTACATTTTTGTTTAATAATAATGTAGAGCAAGTGATTTTAATAAACTTTCAGATATATTTCGTAAGAAAATTCTGGTTGAAAACCATTCATAAACCTTCCACAAGATGTCCCCACTATACTGTTTGTGAAGTAGATATATGTTCATTATCAGTCAGATCCATCTTCACACTGAATATGGGGTATGTAACCATATAAAACAAAGGGGGTGTGGCCTACCCTGCTGATGAGGAAACAATGTATCAAATTACTTCAGGCTACAGCACAGTTGCTAAGCAATGTCAGAATGTCAGTTGCAAACTCCTCTTTCCTTGGCACAAGCTTCTCTGATCTGTCATCTGGCTCCACACAGCTTAGTCAGGATCTCAGTTAACCCCTTCTCTGCTGTCGCATTGCACTGCTCCCCCATCAGAAGCAGTGAAAATAGACACACAGTGCTGGCAGATACTAATGTTTGTGGCCAACAACAAACATGGAAACTATCAATGACAATTTCGTCCACTGTTCTGTAGGTGTGGCGGCATAGAAATGCATATTATGGAGCTGAGTATAATATAGGAAGTTATTATTAAAACTAATTAAGTTACCGAAGGAGCAATGACAAGTTCACAGATTTTCAACTCATCATACAAATTCTAATCCTACGGGGAAAACGTAATTGGCGAGTAGTAGAATCGTCCCTTATTACATCCCATTCTGCAGAAAGAGGCACAATATCCATGGATTCAGAGTGACCACACCACATAAGCTAAAGGCTTAAAGGAGAATAATCACAGTTCACTAATTAATCAAAATATGCCAGGACAATCAGTTTTTCACACAGGGCCCTGCAGGTTTGGATTTCTTTTTCCCTTAACAATAAAGTCCTTCATTTATAAACTGCATTCTGTGCTTACTTGTTATATCTTTGTCTAATATTTACATTTGTTTGATGATCTGAAACATTTCAATGTGTAAAACAAGGGCGTAACTACAATAGGTGCAAGGGCCCTGGAGCCTAGGGGGGCCCCAAAAGTCCCACTGACCTATAGAAAAATGCTAATGCTTTAAAGATTTGCAATAAGTGGGGGCCCCGTTGGAGCTTTTGCTTCGGGGCCCATGAGCTTCAGGTTTAGTCACTGGTTCAGGCTAAAGAATAAGAAATCAGGAAGGGGCAAACACTGCATGTGAGGGAAGATTAGACAAATAAAATACTGATAGGGGTTTGTTCAGTGGGGTAACTTGAAGCTCATGGGCCCCGATGAGAAAGCTCCAACGGGGCCCACAATTATTGCAAATCTTTAATAACATTATTCTTTTTCTATAGGCCAAAGGGACTTTTGGGGCCCCCTAGGCTACAGGGCCCGGGTACGATTGCAGCCCCTGCACCTGGTGTAGTTACCACCCCTGGGTTTGTTATATGTCTCCAAATAGAATGGAAGCAAATAGATGAGGCAGCAAATCAGGGAGAAGCAGTTATTATGGGGGACTTCAATCTAATATATAAAGGTGAGTGTATGTATGTATGTATGTGTGTATGTGACATAAGCCCCGCCTACTCCACATAGCCATGCCCACTTCAACAGCCTGCATCTACACATATCCCTGCCTCTACATAACCCCGCCCCAGGGACTACGTGGAGAGGTGGAGCTATGAAGGGGTGGGGCTACTGGGAGAAGTGGGGCTATGGGTAGGGCGGGGCTATACATGGGGTACCACTATCGAAGGGGCATGGTTACCGGGAGGGGGTGGGGGTATTATACATACACACACATACATTACCATATAGGAGCGATATTACCATATATGAGCATTACGCCCAGGCAACACTAGGCTCTACAGCGAGTTACCCTTATAAACTTGGGGATCGTAAACCTGCAGGATCCAGCAAACAATACAGATTTTTGATGATAAAATAAAACAAAACTGGTGCAGAATCCAACAGGAGGGGGATAGTGTCACTTCTAGATCTAATGTTAACCAATAGGCCAGAATATCAAATATACCATATCCCTTACAGCTGCATCTCAATGAATTAGATCATCAAACAGTTAATTTACTTCAGTAATTCAATACATAAAGTGACATTCATCTATTATATAGAGTCATTACACACAGAGGGATCTATTTCACGGGTTTATTTCTGTTAATGTTGATGATTAATGAAAACCCAAAAGGTTGTTATCTCAGAAAATTAAAGTAGGGAGGATGAAGGGTCTGAGCAGTGGCGGATTATAATAAGGTCAATCTGGGCGGTAGCCCAGGGCCCAGTGCTGTGGGGGGGGGCCCAGCAGCCCAGTGTAAATTGCCCCATTATAATCCGCGACTGTTGTGACACTTATATATATACACAAATATATTTTCACTTATTCCTTAATAAGAATAAGAAGTTTCTCAAAATCCAGAAGGCTTTTACCATCGGCGAAGAAATTATCGTAGCGCCATAAACTGTATGTGCAAGGACCTTAAAAATAAAAGAACTCAAATGAAATGAGAAACTCTCCTATGCATCCCGAATAGGTCTTGTACACAATATATACCCTGTGGGATTAAATAAGCAATAATTAGGAGAAAACCACTTTGGCTAATAAACAGAGCTATAACGGAGGCAATAAATAACAAAAATAAAGCTTTTAGCAAAGGGAAGCAGGAGGGGGGCGATGAAGCGTTACATAACTATCGAGAAAAATAAACTAAAATAAACAAATGAAGTCAGCAAAGATTGGGACAGAGAGGCTCATTGCCAAAAAAAAGTAAGAATAGTCCAAAAAGATTATTCAACTGCATAAACAGAAAGAAACTCCAAAATAAAAGAGTGCACCCCCTGAAGAATAATCTGATGAGATGATGAAGATGATGAGGGTAAAGCCACCTTCCTCTATACAGAATTTAAACAAGAAAATCTTCATGAAATAATGTCCCACCCCTTCTACTCCCAGATGTGACATGAGTCACGACAGTAATAACTAGTCCCAGAAGTGGAGAGGAAGACTACAATTACAGATACTGATTCTAATATCAATACTACTTACTGGATAAGAAAAGGGAGGTCAGATCCAGGAAATGGGCGCAGTACAACAAGGGGTTCAATTCTAGCCGAAGTCAGGAAAACCAGAGAGACAAAACAGAATACAGGGTGCAGGCAAAAGAGTAGTCAGGTCAAAGTCCAGGAAAGGGAATAAAGTCAGGCTGGGTCAGGCACAGAGCATAGAGGGATCAGGGCTACAAAGGCAAAAGTAAGTGTACGATTGACACTGAATGGAGAAGTTAGCATGCTTAAGTAGAGGCCTAATTAAGAGAAGTGAATGCAGGTGATTACAACACAGACTAACAGCTTCCACAACAATAGTAACAGACAAGGGAAGAGAGGAGATTGTGACACCAGAATTATGTCTTTTTAGGGCATAATGTATTGAAGCCGGACCCATCTTGTCTTCATTAACAACTTAACCTTACATTGATTTGGGCATGGTGCTGCTATATCTCTGAAGTATCCAAGAGCCATTTTTCAGCACCCAGTCAACCATGTGCCTTCTGTGTGGCCTTAAGGTATTACCATGGCCTGCAGCATCTCCAGACTTGTCTCCCATAAAGCAGTTATGTGACATCATTGGTTGCAAACTTCATAAGGGAGCAGCCGGTAGTGGATCTTGATGATTTGCATGCTCCAATGCATTCACTGTGGAAGAAGATCACTCAAAAAACCATTATTAACCTCATTGATAGAAGTCAAGCCATGTAAAGGGGTGTATATCTTCATGGGGCACTCATACTTAAAACTGAATAAATTGAGGTGTTTAGAAAATTTTGTTTCCATCAGGGCTGTGGAGTCGGGGAGTCAAATTCGGTGTCCATTTTGGGTGGAATCGAAGTCGGAGTTGGATTCAAGGAAATTGAGGAGTCAGATGTTTGGCTTTCTGGCTTCACAGTCATAGATGGAGTTGGAGTCGGACGTTTGGCTTCCTGGCTTCACAGCCATAGATGTGGAGTCGGAGTTGGTGTCCATTTTGTTGGAGTTGGAGTCAGATTCAGGGAAATTGAAGAGTCAGAATCAGAGTTGGAGTCAGATATTTGGCTTACTGACTTCATAGCCATAGTTGTGGAGTCGGAGTCGTGGAGTCAAACTTGGTGTCCATTTTGGTGGAGTTGGATTCAGGGAAATTGAGGAGTCTGAATTGGATGTGTGGCTTACTGACTTCACAGTCATGGTTGTGGAGTCGAAGTCAAGGAGTCGGAGTTCATTTTGGTGGAGTTAAAGTCAAGAAGTCTAAGGCGGAGTCAGGGAAATTGAATAGTTAGAATGAGAGTCGAAGTCAGATGTTTGGGTACCGTTACACCAGGTGACATCGCCAGAGATATCACCGGCGACGCACGGGAGCGCGCATGTTTTTGGCACCCCACCATGTTTACACGCGGCGATACCTCCAGCGACGCTTTGGTGATGTTACAGGCGACATCGCCGTTGGGGTGTCTACAAACCCCAGCAGCGATCCTGTAACATGGGAGCCATCGCCAATCGCCATGTTACATGGGGCGATGTGTACACATCGCCTGAGAGTGGTCGCCTGGTTTCAGAGCAGTGCTGGGAAACCAGTCGACCACTCACAGCTGATTTTCGGCTAATTATCGCCTCTTTACACTGTGCGACTCACCGGTGATGTCCCCGCCAATAGGCCTTGCCCCTGCGCCACCAGCGAAATCGCCGGCGATGTCACCTGGTATAACGGTACCCTTTGGCTTACTGACTTCACAGCCGGGGTTGTAGAGTCGGAGTTGGTGTCCATTTTGGTAGAGTCAGATTCTGGGACACTGAGCAGTCGGAGGTGGATGTGCGGCTTATTGACTTCATAGCCGGGGTTGGGAAGTCGGCGTTGATGTCCATTTTGGTAGAGTCAGATTCTGGGACACTGAGCAGTCGGAGTCGGATGTTTGGCTTACTGACTTCACAGCCGGGGTTGGGGAGTCGGCGTTGATGTCCATTTTGGTAGAGTTGGATTCTGGGACACTGAGCAGTTGGAGGTGGATGTGCGGCTTACTGACTTCACAGCCGGGGTTGGGGAGTCGGCGTTGATGTCCATTTTGGTAGAGTTGGATTCTGGGACACTGAGCAGTCGGAGGTGGATGTGCGGCTTATTGACTTCATAGCCGGGGTTGGGAAGTCGGCGTTGATGTCCATTTTGGTAGAGTTGGATTCTGGGACACTGAGCAGTTGGAGGTGGATGTGCGGCTTACTGACTTCACAGCCGGGGTTGGGGAGTCGGCGTTGATGTCCATTTTGGTAGAGTTGGATTCTGGGACACTGAGCATCGGAGGTGGATGTGCGGCTTATTGACTTCATAGCCGGGGTTGGGAAGTCGGCGTTGATGTCCATTTTGGTAGAGTTGGATTCTGGGACACTGAGCAGTTGGAGGTGGATGTGCGGCTTACTGACTTCACAGCCGGGGTTGGGGAGTCGGCGTTGATGTCCATTTTGGTGGAGTTGGATTTTGGGACACTGAGCAGTCGGAGGTGGATGTGTGGCTTACTGACTTCACAGCCGGGGTTGTAGAGCCAGAGTTGGTGTCCATTTTGGTGGAGTCGGATTCTGGGACATTGAGCAGTCGGAGTCGGATGTTGGCTTACTGACTTCACAGCCGGGGTTGGGAGTCGGCGTTGATGTCCATTTTGGTGGAGTTGGATTCTGGGACACTGAGCAGTCGGAGGTGGATGTGCGGCTTACTGACTTCACAGTCGGGGTTGTAGAGTCGGAGTTGGTGTCCATTTTGGTGGAGTCGGATTCTGGGACACTGAGCAGTCGGAGGTGGATGTGCGGCTTACTGACTTCACAGCCGGGGTTGGGGAGTCGGCGTTGATGTCCATTTTGGTGGAGTCGGATTCTGGGGCACTGAGCAGTCGGAGGTGGATGTGCGGCTTACTGACTTCACAGTCAATGTTATGGAGTCGGATTTAGGGGACTTGAAGAATTGGAATCAGAGTCGGAGTCGGATGTTTGGTTACCGCCTCCACAGACCTCGCTTCCATTGCAAATGTTTCTTCCACTTTTTCATCATTAGTAACATGTATCATCCTTGGAATTCCATTGTTACATGACTTCTCAGTGGTGAAGGGTGCACATTAGCGCCCCTCGCTCATATGAATCTGGAATATGGAGTTTGTTTTCGTGTGTCAGGCAGCCATGTTTTATGATAAATCCATGTTGATACAACCTGGCGCCGTGATCATAGGGGGATACATTCTTGTTTACTGGCGATGGGAGGTTAATGACGGCCTATGGGGATGGGGATTTGTTACAGAACGTTCTCATTTGTCATGATAAAACGAAAACAACGAATGTTCCCTCCACGTCCTAATCGTGTTCTCATACGGATCTTTCATGTTTTTGTGTTGTAGATTGGTACAGTACGGGGAGGGGGTGGTTACTTTGCTTTTCTTGCAGCTGAGACACAAGGTCCATGGTACAATACATTTGGGCGCTGTTCAAAGTACGAGCGGCGCGGCACGAGAATGAGATGTCCTGACGTTATTCTCTGAAATCCACAACCTCTCGGGGTTTCCAGAGAGATCAGTAAGTTAATCTAAGCTTCTCCCGAGTCAGATGACCCTTTTAGATGGTGTGTCAACTTAGGACGCTGCACCGTGTGCCCCGGTGTGAACGTGCAACCTCAGCGGCTCAGACCCGTCACACGAGGAGGGGGCCGAATTACACTGGAGTCATCTCCGGCTACTTACCAGGCAATTTCTGTGCTGTCAAATGTCTTTATCCAAAGCAAAAGAAAAACTGGTTTTGCAAATCTATCAATAAAAGAAAGAAAAAAGGAAACTAAATTGCTCCAAGGAATCTATTGAAAAACAATTCCGCTACACCTGTACGGCTGATCACTTGGGGATACTTTATAGGTGATCATCAATTAGTCAAATCCAGGTCTGATCCCACCGTTCTTTGTTTGTAAGGTGCCATCTAGTGTTGGGGGAACCCAACAAGCAGTGGCGGATTATAATGAGGTCAATATGGGCAGTCGCCCCGGGCCCAGTGCTGTGGGGGGGCCCAACAGCCCAGGGTAAATTGCCCCATTATAATCCACCACTGCCAACAAGGTTCAGGTACGGCGGACTCACCCAAACTTTTTGTTAAAGTCCGGGTTCAGGGCCAAATGTGACTCTGAACCCCAAACGCTGACTTTAAAGTTATGGGATGGGGGCTGTAAAAGAAAGATCGTTATTAAACAGCCTCGTCCCACCTAGCCTATGTTGGGGGCCGCTCATTAACTTCCTGGACCCAACAGCCAATCACAGATGCTGTTACAGAGAATGCTCATCTGTGATTGGCTGCTGGAGTAATCTGAAACCAACCCATACATTCTATTTAGAATGTATGGGCAGTTTCTAGATTACTCCAACAAGCCAATCACAAATGCCCGTTCTTTGTGATGTGTTTGATTGGCTCTTGGGTCCCTCTGCAGTGAATATGCAGAAAGTTAATGAGCGGCCCCCAGACATAGACGCGGTAGGTATAATGCTGTTTAATGATTGTCTTCATTGTTTTTACAACTCCTCTGCCCCCAAACCCAAACTTTAATACAGACTTCCCAGGGAAGTCTGTGTCCGGGATCTGTGCCCACACACTAGGTGTTCGGTACGGACCCTGAACTTTACAGTTCGGGTTCACGAGTTTATTGCACTATATTGTTTTTCGTGGAAAAACCCCTTTAATTTGATTAACAGAATCCTGTGAAATAGAGTGGCGATTTATCAACTGTGACATGGGTCACCTTCATTATGGAAATTAACGGGAAACATGGGGGGGGGAGGCATATTTTTTAGTACAGTCCCCGCCCTCCTACATGATGAAGCAGAGCTGTACACTGCAGTTCTAGGATCTATAGATCACTTATACATCAATAAAAACATATCTGCTCCTCAGATCTCACCCCTCCCTGAGGGGACAGAGAGCTGGAGGTGTGTTGGGGGTGTGGACCCTGGGAGCTTCAAGATTATTTTACATTCCTGCCCCCTCATACTTCTGTATGAACAGGGGATGTGGACCCTGGGAGCTCTAAGATCATTTTACATTCCTGTCCCCTCATACTTCTGTATGAACAGGGGGTGTGGACCCTGGGAGCTCTAAGATCATTTTACATTCCTGCCCCCTCATACTTCTGTATGAACTGGGGGTGTGGACCCTGGGAGCTCTAAGATTATTTTACATTCCTGCCCCCTCATACTTCTGTATGAACAGGGGGTGTGGACCCTGGGAGCTCTAAGATTATTTTACATTCCTGCCCCCTCATACTTCTGTATGAACAGGGGTGTGCCAGGGGGAGTGGATGCATGAAATTTATGTAGTAGGAAAGAGGGAGAGGATTCGACTTCTACCACTATGACCCACCGGACTCCCAGGCATCCGGGGCGTGGTGGACTGGCTTCCACCCACACTATGCAAGAAAGAAATCTCCAGTGCCACTTCTTGGTATTTTCTTCAATGCTTTATTGGTGTTAAGGTTATAAAAACATCAGTAATCCCACAGACGCATGGTCACACTACAATCCTGCCCCTGTATTACCATCCTATGTAATGTATGAACAGGGTGTTCTCCATTCAGGTAGCAATCATATCATCAAGCATATATAAATCCACGCTGTGATCTTCTGCTGTACAATGATATGATGGTGCATAATGTGTGCTGCCATGTATCAGGCTAGGAGCACAGGCAAAGCACAACATTGATTGATTCAGCACCGCAATGGTCTTCTCTCCCGCATATTAACTTGGTAGCTTCCTGTCCCATGAAACTTTATCACTATGCATGGCTGAATGTCACTGTCCCCTGAGGGAGGGTGAGAGCTGAGGAGCAGATATGATTGTATTGATGTATAAGTGTTGACTTATAGTCTCATGGTAATATTCCAACACTGCTTGCTGTCATCTATTTCCACCCAAGCCATTGTAACAGTGCATGTTAATATACCTGTGATTGCTGTAATGATCGCCATAGCAATATCAGCTTGACTTATAGTCTCATGGTAATATTCCAACACTGCACTTATTGTTAAGCTTCCGTGTCATCTCTATGCATTACATTACTCACTCACCAGTATATGACAATTTGGCAGATTGTAATAGTTATCTGTTGGAGGTGTTATAGTGTGGAGGGAGTCTTGCCCTTTCATCCTCTTGCACCCCTGCTGTTCCTTGTAGCTGCTAATTACCTGATACCATGTTTCCTCCCACAAGCCCCCTCACCTTATTCTGATAGTGTCTCCTATAAATTTAGCTCATTCTTAAGGGGTACACGTGTGGGGGGTCAGACACGTGTGGCATCTCATGCAAAGTGGCATTGAATGCTAAGTGGATGCAGTTATTTCATGGCAGTTAGTCAGGGCAGGAGTCAGGTAAGCCACCCTATTTAACAGGGAGAGAAAAAAAAAAAAAAACTTCTTTTCCTTTCCCTATCACCATGTCCTTTACTTCACCATCTATTGTTCTATGTGCTCTTGCTGGAAGACAATGACATAGAGGGACACTCAAACACTGTGCATAACTCCATTCACTACTAATCTTTACCATGTCTTGTATTTCACTGTTTGTTTTCTTATGTGCTCTCGCCACCAACTTTTATCACCCCATCCCCCCTCCATCACCACTCATTCACATCAGCCCCTCTCTCCTGCCCTACTCTATGTACAGCTCCCATGTTATCTTCAGTTTACTGAAGACTCTCAGCCCATCATATTCCAAAGCTTGTCATAATAAATCATGTCCTAATCCCAAAAACTATCTGCTCTTTCTCTTTTTACTGCTGCTCCTCTCAGGTGATATCTCTCCCAACCCTGGTCCGCCATCTGCTAACTTCAACCCCTCTCCCACCTCACACAGAAACCCCACTAACCTTATTAATATCACCTGCACACCTTCACCTCCCTCTTTTAATTGCGCTCTCTGGAATCCACGGTCTGTATGCAACAAACTTCCTTTCATTCACAATTACTTTCTCACTAACTCTCTTAACCTGCTGGCCCTCACAGAAACCTGGATCCAGGATTCAGACACTGCTTCCCCTGCTGCTATTTCTTACGGCGGCTTACACTTCTCTCACTCCCCTAGACCTGGGAACAGACGTGGCGGTGGAGTCGGCCTCCTCCTGTCCCCACAATGTACTTTCCTGGTCATTCCTCCAGCCCCATCACTCTCATTTCCTTCTTTTGAGGTCCATACCATTAGGCTATTCCATCCCCTCCCCCTCAAAGTAGCAGTGGTATACCGCCCCCCAGGGTCACCCACCCAGTTCCTCGACCATTTCTCCGCCTGGCTCCCGCATTTCATGTCCTCAGATTTACCAACCCTTATTCTGGGAGACTTTAACATTCCCATAAACAGCCCCATCTCCCCATCTGCATCCCAGCTCCTATCTCTAACTACCTCTCTTGGCCTATCACAGCTCTCAACCTCTAAGACACACGAAAACGGTAACACCCTTGACCTTGTCTTTACCCGGCTCTGCTCATCCTCCCCCTTGGATAACTCAACTCTACTCTCTGACCACAACATTCTTTCCTTCTCACTCACTAACCCTCAGCCAACACAGCCCAAGCCTACCTATCACACATCCAGAAATCTACAGGCCATTAACCCTCAAGCACTCACAGACTCCCTCATCTCATCTCTGTCCCCAATCTCTTCAATCTCTTCTCCAGATCAGGCAGTAAATCACTACAATGACTCTCTCAGAAGCTCCCTGGACCAAGTAGCGCCCCTCACCCGCAGAACCTCCAAACAGAGAACAAAACAGCCCTGGCTCACATCACAAACCCGATTCCTCCAGCGATGCTCCAGGAGTGCTGAACGCCTATGGAGGAAAACTCGCTCACCAGGAGACTTCATCCACTATAAATTCATGCTCAAAACCTACAACTCTGCCCTTCACCTTGCCAAACAGACCTACTTCACCACCCTGGTCTCCTCACTATCCAACAATCCAAAAAAACTCTTTGACACCTTTCACTCTCTCCTCAGTCCTAAAGTGCAGGCCCCCATCACCGACCTCTGTGCTGATGACCTGGCTTCCTACTTCATGGATAAAATAGACAACATCCGCCAGGAAATCAGCTCTCAGCCTCCAAGCGCTGCCACCCCCATTCTTCCTCACATCCCCACCGGTTCACTTTCCACATTTGACCCAGTCACAGAAGAAGAAGTCTCCAGGCTCCTATCTTCCTCTCGTCCCACCACATGCACTACCGACCCCATTCCCTCACACCTGCTCCAGTCCCTCTCTCCAGTCGTCACCACTCATCTAACCAAAATCTTCAATCTCTCCCTCTCTTCTGGCATTTTCCCCTCCTCCTTCAAACACTCGATCATTACTCCATTATTAAAGAAAACCACTCTCGACCCAACCTGCACAAATAACTACAGACCAGTCTCCAATCTCCCCTTCATCTCTAAACTCTTGGAGCGCCTGGTCTATTCCCGCCTCACCCGTTACCTCTCCGCTCACTCTCTTCTAGATCCATTACAGTCTGGTTTCCGCCCCCTTCACTCCACAGAAACTGCCCTCATCAAAGTGACCAATGACCTTCTGACAGCAAAACGTAATGGTGACCGCTCTCTGCTTATTCTCCTTGATCTCTCTGCAGCTTTTGACACTGTCGACCATCAGCTCCTACTCTCTATGCTGCACTCCATTGGCATAAAGGACACGGTTCTCTCCTGGCTCTACTCCTATCTTTCTGACCGCTCTTTCAGTGTATCTTTTGCTGGCTCCACTTCCCCCCCTCTTCCCCTCACTATTGGGGTCCCTCAGGGTTCAGTCCTTGGCCCTCTCCTCTTCTCTCTCTACACGGCCCCGATTGGACAGACCATCAGCAGATTTGGCTTCCAGTACCATCTTTATGCTGATGACACTCAACTATACACTTCAGCCCCTGACCTTACCCCTGCGGTAGTAAAGAACACCAATGACTGTCTAGCTGCAGTTTCCAATATCATGTCCACTCTCTATTTGAAACTAAACCTTTCCAAAACTGAACTTCTTCTGCTCCCCCCATCCACTAACCTCCCTAAATCGGACATCTCTCTCTCAGTATGCGGCACCACGATAACACCTAGGCAGCAGGCTCACTGTGATAATGCCTAGTCAGCAGGCTCGCTGTCTGGGTGTTATATTTGACACCGATCTCTCCTTCTCCTCCCACACGCAATCTCTCGTCCGCTCCTGTCGCTTACACCTGAAGAATATCTCTAGAGTCCGCCCCTTTCTCACCCTGGAAACAACAAAAACCCTCACCGTGGCCCTAATCCATTCCCGCCTTGACTATTGCAACTCTCTATTAAGCGGCCTCCCCCTCACCAGACTTTCTCCTCTCCAGTCCATCCTTAATGCAGCAGCCAGGATCACCCATCTGGCCAATCGTTACTCAGGTGCCTCCGCTCTGTGCCAGTCATTGCACTGGCTGCCCGTATACTACAGGATCAAATTCAAATTGCTTGTTCTCACCCACAAAGCTCTTCACAGTGCAGCTCCCCCCTACCTCTCCTCCCTCATCTCTGTCTATCACCCCACCCGCTCTCTACGTTCCTCAAATGACCTTCAACTAACATCTGCACTAATCCGATCCTCCCACTCCCGGCTCCAAGACTTTTCCAGAGCTGCACCAAACCTCTGGAATGCTTTACCCAAAGAAATCAGGACTATCCACAACTTGCATGGCTTCAGACGATCCCTAAAGACACATCTTTTTAAGGCGGCCTATCATACTCCCTAACATGTCCATTGTACTGTAGACAGTGAATGGGCTATCCTCTGGACATTATTCTTCTACAAACTCCACCAAACCATAAAGGTCTACACAGACTGATGACCATTCATGTAAGCTTAGCCCTATACCCCATTTCCTCAAGATGCCTGGACCACCAGTGCAATAAGCCCCGGCACCTTGCACAACCCCTATCCCGTTGTAGATTGTAAGCTCTTTTGAGCAGGGTCACCTTCATTTCTTGCTTTATTTATTGTATTTTTTTTTTTTTTTTTTTTTTTTTTCCACATTGATTCTATGCCTATTGTTTTTGTATCCAATGATTGTACTTTATTTGTTCTCTATTGTAATTACTTACTGTATATTTTCTGTACGCTAACCCTACATTGTAAAGCGCTGCGGAATATGTTGGCGCTATATAAATAAAGCTTTATTATTATTATTATTATTATAAGTGATCTATAGATCCTAGAACTGCAGTGTACAGCTCTGCTTCATCATGTAGGAGGGTGGGGACTGTATAAAAACGTATCTCCCCGGAGTTCCCATTTAAACTCCAGAAATGTTAAAAAATGTCAAAAATCATACTTTGTTTTGGCGAAGCAAATAGTAAACAAGGATAAACCTTACGCGTCTGTGATCAATTAGATCATTTTCAATCTGCTGCCACAAATATAGTTCCACGAGCCCCGGGCCGTGTGTACGGATGATGGGTCCACTGCTTTCCTCCATTTATTGGGAGCAGTCGATACTTTTCTTGGTTCCATGGGGAGGTCACATGCCCCCGGCCCGGTATTGTACCACGTCCTTAGTCTTGACTAGATACATGATTAAAGGGTCCAGAGAACATGTGCTGTTCCGGATCACAGCTGCATTCAGACTTTTGCCAAACGACTAAGAAAACAACTTAATTCTCCAGATGATATGAACAATAGTTCCAAACCTCACGAGTGAGAAGATGTTGCTTAATGTGTCCTGGGCTATTGACCGAATTCCGTGACACATTCAATAATACGTCTAAGTTCGATTCGAGGTCTCCTCCAGGTAACGAGATCCAGCCCTGATTGGTGGAACTAATTGCAAATCCCAATGAAAGAAATCACGTCATCATTCAATGAACTAAGATCAAGTCCATGTTCAACGAGCTCTTAATGTAGCCAATAAATCTCCTTGGTCTCCAGCCTTGAAGGCCACGGAGTCATTTTGCTCTGACCTTAATGCTGACCTCACGTATCATTTACCATCATTTCATCTTACTAGATCGAGTCAACTGTTCACATCTCATAATATATGATTAGATATGAATGTATCAATTACTGTTGAATATTATGATATTTTTAGGTCTTTGTAAAATCAAACAATTTGTATAAAATCGCCCCCAAAAATGCCCACTTACATATTGCAGAAAATTACATCGTCCGCAAAAGGCTCCTATGACTTCAGGAGTGACCCCATAGGCGTTTCCATACTGACTGCCAGCTAACACATTAAATGCATATCATAGCCTGTATAAAAGCAGAGACAGGGAATGCAGCAGCGATTGCAAGTTTATTTCAAATAATAAGGCTGCCTTCACGTTTGCGTTCCTCTCCGCAGCGTTCTGCGGAGGGGATCCGCAATGTGACCGCAGCACCGCAAGCCCCTATCTTTATAATGGGAGCACACGGTGCTGCGTATGACCGTGTGTCATGATATGTAGTTTTGCCCTGTCCTGTATTTGTATCATAATGCCATGTGATGTATGTAACTGTTCTCTGGTTTCTATTAGATGCAACTTAACTGTCCCTTCCCCAATACTTCCAGCCCTGAACCATAATGTAATTTAGGCTTGTGTCAACAGCTAGTGGAATTTCCCCTATTGTTCCTAAGCAGAAGATAACCTACAATACACATCCTCGCAGACACACCGGAGCCGACTGTCCTAGACTCTCCTGATGGACCCCTACCCCCTTCATGGGCTGCTCCCAGGAGCTCAGACAATCCATTCTTATTTTTAAGACCAGATCAGAGTTGGCTGTGGACAGGACAGGAGCGAGACCTGAGCTGAGGCCAGATCTCGTCGTCCGTGGGATTGTGTGGAATCCATTGGACTCGGTTGGACTATTGCTTTGTTATCCGGCACAAGGATTATCGGGAGGTGCCCCCGAATCTGCTTCCGTTGGACTAATTGTGGACTCTGTGGATCTCCCTGCGTGTGTTGTTCCAGTGTTCTTGTTAATAAATCGGTTGGATCGTCCCCAGGCCTGTTGTCCCTTCTTGCTCTGCCTTACACCCCGTCACAAACTGGTTGGCAGCGCTGGGATCAGAGCAGAAGGAATGGAGGACAACGACCCATCAACATCTGGAACCAAGACTTCAGGGTACAAGAACTGGACTGTGGCGAGTCTGCAAACAAAGGCCCGTGAAGTAGGAGTCCGTTTCAAAGGACTCTCCAAGGAGCAGCTGATTGAGGCTTTAGAAGGAGCTTGCCTGCAAGATGACGCTGAGGAAGCGTCCCCACAGCAAATGGAGGAAAGACAGCAGCCGGAGGTAAATACCCGGAAAAGTCAGTGGGTTGTGTGGTACGAGGAGGAGATGGCCTTGCTGGGGGAAGAGGCCACCATAGAAGATAAGCGGGAGGCCATTCATAGAGCTCAGGAGAGGCAGCGCAGGATAGAGGATGCTCAAAGCTCCAGACAGGCTGTAACCCCAGCACCCACCATGAAGGAACTCCCCAGAGTGTCCCGCAAAGACTTTAAGCAGTTTAATGAGGCTGCAGGTGACATTGAGGGCTTCTTCCAGGACTTTGAGCATCAGTGTCGATTAATGGAAGTCCCGGAAAGGGAGCGAGTCCGACATCTGGTGGGGCTCCTAGAGGGTGGAGCTGCGGAAGCTTATAGAGCTATGGACCCTCGGTGGAACTGTGAGTATGCGGAGATTAAACAGACTATTCTAGAACATTATGCTGTAACCCCAGATACTTACAGGACTCAGTTCCGCTCCTTAGCCTGTGATGGGGAAGTGTCTTTCAAGATATTCGCCCACAGACTCAAACAAATATGTCATCGCTGGCTTGAGGGAGAGGAGGCCTTAACCTGGGAGACCTTCCTCCAGGTTATTCTAAAGGAGCAGTTTTACGCCAAGTGCCCTGCTGAGATCCGGGAATGGGTACGTGAGAGGAGACCAGCCACAGTGGAGGAAGCTGCAGCTCTGGCTGATGAGGCTCTCACCATCAAGCCTCAGTGGAGGTATCTGCTGGAGGATGGAGAGAGGCCCACCAGCTTCCCAACACCGGTGGCCCCTTGCCCTGCTATTCCCATTGTTCATCGTTCCTCTAAGCCACCACCTCATGTTGATGCCCATGAGACTGTGCCTCCAGTTGCTCCTACAGCGTCTTTTGGAACACGACAAGGAGAGAAAGCAGCAGAGCGCAGGTGTTATGGTTGTGGGCATCCCGGGCATCTGCAGGCCTCATGCCCAGCCATTCAATGGAGGAGTCATCCTCAAACTCCTACAGCACCTTCAGGTGGGAGCCGACTGCCAGGCCCCCTTACACCCCGCCCAAGAGGGCGCTTTGGAAGTGGAAGGATCCCAGAGCGCAGATGTTATGGATGTGGGCAGTCTGGGCATTTGCAAGCCCAATGTCCAGGTGTTTGGAGGCAGAACAGCTACAGACCGCCTTTGCCTGTTCATTATCTACAGGCACCCACACCAGGAGAAGGTCTGGATTCAGTTCCTGAGGACTTGCCGAGTGACTCTGATATCCTGGCTCCCCTACCAGGAGTTTATGGGGTGCGGCCCGCAGCAACAAAGACTCCTGCTCATCGAGGTAAGCACTTGCAGGAGGTCGTGCTGGATGGACAGAGACTTGTTGGATTTTGTGACTCAGGGGCTTTCCTCACGCTGGCTGATCCCCGAGTGGTTCGGCCTGAGGCAATCCATAGAGGACCTGGGATTGTCATTGAACTGGCTGGTGGACAATGGAGGACTATTCCCAAAGCCACTGTGGATCTGAACTTTGGCTTTGGGGTCAGGCGATGTGTGGTTGGTGTGATGAGCGGCCTTCCGGCAGATGTCATTCTGGGCAATGATGTGGGGCAGCTACAATGCCAATTTGTGGCTGCATGAAGCCGAGTATAAGACCCACTATGACTGTGTGTACTTAACAAGCGACCTGTAGAGGTCCCTAGTACGTACACAAATTGCGGGGGGAAGGGATTGTCATGATATGTAGTTTTGCCCTGTCCTGTATTTGTATCATAATGCCATGTGATGTATGTAACTGTTCTCTGGTTTCTATTAGATGCAACTTAACTGTCCCTTCCCCAATACTTCCAGCCCTGAACCATAATGTAATTTAGGCTTGTGTCAACAGCTAGTGGAATTTCCCCTATTGTTCCTAAGCAGAAGATAACCTACAATACACATCCTCGCAGACACACCGGAGCCGACTGTCCTAGACTCTCCTGATGGACCCCTACCCCCTTCATGGGCTGCTCCCAGGAGCTCAGACAATCCATTCTTATTTTTAAGGGAGATCAGAGTTGGCTGTGGACAGGACAGGAGCGAGATCTGAGCTGAGGCCAGATCTCGTCGTCCGTGGGATTGTGTGGAATCCATTGGACTCGGTTGGACTATTGCTTTGTTATCCGGCACAAGGATTATCGGGAGGTGCCCCCGAATCTGCTTCCGTTGGACTAATTGTGGACTCTGTGGATCTCCCTGCGTGTGTTGTTCCAGTGTTCTTGTTAATAAATCGGTTGGATCGTCCCCAGGCCTGTTGTCCCTTCTTGCTCTGCCTTACACCCCGTCACACCGTGCGCACCCATTCACTGCCATATGTGATCTGTGCGCAGGCGGAGGCGACATGTTGCATTTCTGGTGCGGACGAGACTGGGCGATTTGTGCACAGGCATCCGCCTGCGCACAGATCACATATGGCAGTGAATGGGTGCGCACGGTCATGCGCAGTCAGCACCGTGCGCTCCCATTATAAAGATAGGGGCTTGCGGTGCTGCGGTCACATTGCGGCTCCCCTCCGCAGAACGCTGCAGAGGGGAACGCAAATGTGAAGGTAGCCTAAGACAATGTCACAGCTCTCAGCTCAGCAGTGGAGATATGAAAAGAAAGGCCTAAAACAAGGACAAATACACCCAAGATGAATGTGTTGTACAGCCTGCGCGGTAACACTTTACGTGGGAAACTCAACGAATCTGATGGCATAGGGCAATGACTAGGGCAGATTCTAGAGCAGAGCAATATACAAGTCATCTTGAAAATGATACAAAACTAGACGTGGCCGACAGTGCCTGGCCAAATAATGAAAAAGTCTTTGCAACACAGTTCACAGTACTGGGCTTAGAGCAGTGCAGTGCAGTTAGAAACACCAGTCCCGAACTGTCCAGAAATACGCACTGCACAAATACACAACAAACAGATTGCAGCAAAGAAGACTTAGTAATTTGTATGGAGCTGGCAGCAGGAAAGATCCCTTTCAAGGCACGCACTAGCTGCTGGAGAGTAACCAAGATTAAGCAGAGCAGGCGATTGCATAGCAGGAATATGTGGTGCCCCTGTGACTAGGCGCCACAGGGTAGTATTGCACCTTAATAATAATGTGTTAACCCTGTATCAGTTCAAGGTTCACCTTATGGAGTCTATTTTTACACCCACCTAGGACCACACCACTTAGAATAGGGGGGGGGGGGCGGTAATTTTGTAGGTCCCACAAAAGGGGGGTGGAGCCTAGGATAGAGTAGTGGGAGGGAAAGTTTATTTAGACAGTTAGTGTTGGGAAGGCAGTCAGCAAGGACGAGTCTAACAGCAACTCTGCTGAGAGGAACCCCAACCTTCAAGGGGGGGGACCAGGACATAGGGCAACGGGCCAGGACTGGTTGGAGCCGGCTGGTCACATTGGGGAAGCATCGGCAATGCGGGTAGCCGTAGCGGTCAGACGTTTATCATAGGAGAGCTTGGCAGAATGAGGTTTCCTGTGTATGGAGGAGCCGGGAGACATACCTTCCGGCCAAATAATAATGTGAACCACTAATGGGCATAATTGCTTATGGGGTCCCTTAGACAGTATTTTTTCTATGCGTTCCTTCTGAATTCGAGCTGCATATTCACATAGAGCTTTGACATGTCTGATTACTTGATAAGAAACACATATTTAATCTCTCTCAGTCTGCTGGATGTTTTCCTATAATGGCTGGCTGCCATATGTTTAACTTTCCATGTTTGCACTCTGTATACCAGGTAAAGAATACCTCATGTCTGGTAGACGCGCCAATAAACCGGCCCTCCATATCAAAGTCCCTTATTTGTTCACACGATATTGCAAACTTTTGCAGATAAATTCCATCCCTTCGTTACCTTTCTGCCAGGAAATAGCAGATGACTCTTATAATTAATGCTCTTGCCTTATTTTGTAAGAATACAATCTTTGCACTTACAAATAACACTGTTTAATAAAGATCGTAAGCTGCAGCAGATCGCCACCACTCACCACCACTAGTTTTCTCAACCAGAGGTGGTGAGTGGTGGCAACCTTCTGCAGTTTATTATCTATTATATTTATATACACCTCATTAAGAATTAGAGACCTGACACAAGCCTAATCTGTCGGCAGCACAAAGAAACATACTGTCCTTAAGGGTTTGCAGCAGCTGACGATGCCATTATAGCGGTTGTGTCTCACAGAACCCTACCAGGTGAGTGGATCCTTTTTCATTTGTCAATACTAATATTTGGAAAGACACTATTTGCTCTTCTAATTCTTCCAGTGTTTTATGTGTACCACGTAAAATGCGCCCCATACATTTGGGAAATGTTAGGTTAATGCGCTGAGCATGTTATGTATATTGAGGTTACCCAACTGCGCCCCAACAGCAAACAAATCAACACACATGATCCTTTGCATCCACAGAAGATAGGCTACGAACAGGGGAGCCGGGGAGCCCGGAAGCAACTTGCTCGCTTCTTCCCATTAAAAACACCTGTTTGCCTGGTCAACCATGAATCAGAAGGGATAACTGTACGGGATGTATTGCCATCTTAAGGAGCCGTTGCTTTTCCCCTTAAAGTTTACCTATACTTTAGTGGCACTCACCAGTTCAGATATGCAGTTTCTTTATTTTCCATCCATGGCTACATGAGTGTAGGGAAGGGGAGTGAGACTGGTGGATGACAGCTGGCCGTTTTGCACTTAGCTGACCACTTCAATGGGTGTCAGGACCCGTTGAAGTGCTCAGCTAGGTGCAAAACGGCAAGCCATCGTGCACAACTCTCACTCCTACTCCCTGCACCTATGTGTTACAAATAGGATAGAGGATGAGGGAATAGTAAACAAGATGGTATTGCGGACAAGGTAACTGAGTATCTGGTCTCAAGCTGTACTTAGAAGTATCTCTGATGGTGAGGAGGTCTGAGTCACCACCCTTGCCCTCAACTCCTCAACCTACCCTCCACCCACCACGGATCAGGATCAGCAGCCACTCCAGCAAAAGGAAAACTTCCAGAGACTGCAGCACAAACACCAACGTCCACACAGAAGCTCGGTCAAAGGCAGAGAGAAAACTCTAACAGCGACGCCACCTGGTGGAGGAAGAAGCTATTTAAAGGACAGGGGTGGAGAGTCCAGATGAATCACACTAAAACTTCCCTTCGTCCAGCACCTGGACAACTAGTACAGCACACAGCAGCAGAACTGACATTAACTCATGGAGTTCCAGAGGAAATTCACACACATTTATTCACAGCAGCATCCAACATAGACTACAGATATCAGCACAGGTCAGCGCATGACACCATGTAACTATGGACGGAAAATAAAGAAACACACACAGGCAGATAATAGAGTTTAGCAAAAGAGGCCACACTTGCTAGATAGTAACGACCGGATGGAATACTATTGCAATCAGTATTAAAATACTATCAAAAACCTCCAACAGCAGATAGTACCAAAAAATAACCCTGAGTCTTCTAAGACTCGCCACCCTCTATATCTGCAGGAACTTCTGTGAACCAAACTAGAATAAATAGATTCTAACACCAGGAGAACTGGAAGTTGCAGACAACAGTGAATAGCAATTCATACCTAGGAAGATAACTTCCTAACTGAGAGCAGGTAAACAAATATGCAGGCTAAATATCAACCCACAACTCAGGGCAAGACAAGCAATAAGCAGACCCTCAAGTACACAGCATGTGTGCCACATAATAACAAAACACCATTCACTTAGCTTGCAAGGATTCATAAAAGCAGGAAGGAACAAGGGAGAGATGTGAAAACCTCCAGGAATAATTACAACTGGCAGAGATTGATCAGCTCCGACCACCTATATGCTCCAATCCGAAGCAGACTACCAATCATCAGGATCAGCTGAGGAACTCTCCAAAACACAGCCAGCTGCATCACCAACAACAACCACAGGAGGGAGCTCACAACCACAATTCTTCATCAATGAATTCACAAACAGTCTGGCCTTGGACTGAGGTCCATGGCTAGCCCTATACCCAGAGGTGACGTCAGATGACGAGGAGGTCTGGGCCACCACCCTTGCCCTCTACTCCTCCTCTCACCTTCCACCATGAACAGGGGTAAACAGCAACCTCCAAGGTAAAAGCAGCAAGAAGCTTCAGCAGGTGTACAGTTGTCTTCTCTGCTCACTGGTCAAGGCAGAGTGAACTCAAACAATGACGTCAACTGGAGGAAGGAGAGGCTATTTTAAGGCTAGAGGTGTGATCACCTGATAATGTATACCTCTACCTGTAGCACATAGACAGCAACAGCAACTTCAGCCTTAACCCCGACTGAACCAGGGGAAATGGTTTAACTTCAGCATGGAGTGACAGTAACCCAGATCTGGCAGACTCTGGATCCCGATGTGGGGACAAATCCCCTAGGGGGTGTATCATTCGTGCCCGGATTTGTACACAGCTGGAAGAAACTGTATGCTCACAGATCAATGATAATACGGTGCAGGGGGCATACAGTTTTTTACCATTCCAGTGTGGGGTCCGGAGTTTGCAAAAAAAAAACAACCTGTCTAAAGGAGTGGTATAAAATTGCTTCAGAACTCAACATTGTTTCCAATGATTCAGTTGTAATGGAAACAAAAGTATCTTTGATGCCTAAATACTAAGTATGAGATACAGCAAAAGTGAAGAAAGAAAGTCTAAGCCGGGTTGATGGTCCCGTTCCATTGTGACCACAACTATTTATTACCTCCTACTACTGAACATGACTCCTCGTTGTTTAGTGTTACTGAGTCACGCAAATATATTCCCCTGCTTCATGGAAGTCATTCATCATCAATGAAACCTCCTGATTACAGGAGCAGATGTGAAACAGATCTGTTACTAAGTATGCATACTATGCAGGCCGTAATCTGTTAACACCGGGGCCGTCCTTGGATTAACGTTGGGGATTTCATTTCACAGGATACAATTTTTTATAATTTCACGGCTCATTTCCTCCGTCATTAATGAAGAATCAGATCCGATACAAGTCAATGGTGGCGGGGTCTATAGTTTGTTTACTGGAGCTGATGAGATGTGATAAGGCCGGAAGAGTTGTCATAGGGTCACGAAATGTAACGCTATTTATCAGCGCGGGTGGGATAAAGAAAAAACCCAAAATACTAATAGGATCTAGTAAAGCATAATATTGTGCCACTTATCTAATGCTACTTTGGATGATTACTCTATCATTTACACTGATGAGATCTAATGAGTATGGAACAGTTCCACGTAGGTTACATAATAGCGATTATTCAGTGGGATCAATTATTGCTGTTTCGGCTGATGAGAACTAATGAATGTTAAATAATGACATACTATCAGGAAATATGATGTAATTTAAGAGGAACAGCTTTACCTATCTTGGTCTCATTCCTGTATTGAAACTTCATATGTAATGTGTTTCCTTTGGCAGTGTAGGAGTTAATGTCAGTTTCTATTGCTGGCAAGGTTCCTTAGTTCTCTTCCCAGGTGTGGCTACTTTGTGATCACTCCCATCTCCTTTATCTGGTCACATGATCCAGCATTTCTTGCTGAAGATTTTACTCCATTCCTGGCATGACTCACTTAGGTGAAGGTGCTATTCTGGAGAAGCTGACCATTGCCAAGCCGTCTGCTGTCTAGGAGTGTGACAGCAGGTGTGAAATTGTTTAGTTATTTAGTTGGGCAGCACGGTGGCTCAAGTGGTTAGCACTGTAGCCTTTGCACACTAAGGACAACATCTGCCAGAGTTTGTATGTTCTCCCAGTGCTTGCATGGGTTTCCTCCCACATTGTAAAGACATACTGATAGGATGTTTAGATGTGAGCTCCAAGAGAGACAGCATTACTGATGTATGTAAAGTGCTATGGAATTAATAGCACTATATAAATGAATAAATATTATTATTATAGTTGTTTTCCTGTCTGTCTGTCCTTCCCCCTCTTGTTGTTATTATTGCAGTGGTTGGGACTAGTGCCCCCCGCTGACCTGTTTAGGGTTAACATCAGGGCCAGCGAGGAACTAGGTTTTCTGCTCGGTGACAGGGTGAAAGAACCCGTATAGGGATAGTAAGGAGATCAGGGCACAGCCACAGATGAGTTTAGAAGGACTCCTTTCCCCCATTCCCTACAAGCAGGGCCCCCCTCTTGTTGTTATGAGTGCAGTGGTTGGACTAATGCCCCCACCTGCCATCTCCCTGTTATGGGTTAACCTCAGGGCCAGCGACGGACTAGGTATCCTGCTCGGCGACAGGGTGAAAGAACTCGTATAGGGGTGGTAGGGAGATCAGGGCATAGCTACAGGTGAGTTTAGAAGGTCTCCTTTCCCCCATTCCCTACAAGCAGGGTCCCCTCTTCTTGTTATTATTGCAGTGCAGTGCCATCTCCCTGTTTAGGGTTAACATCAGGACCAGCAAGGGACTAGTTATCCTGCTCAGTGACGGAGTGAAAGAACCTGTATAGGGACGGTAGGGAGATCAGGGTACAGCCACAGATGAGTTTAGGACTGAGGTCTCCTTTCCTCCGTTCCCTACAAGCAGGGCTGCGTCCATTGTATTTGTGCCCTCGGTGTTTCCCCTGTCTGTTTCTTTGTGTTCTGCACCAGACACGGTTGGGCTGTATGCCACTGTCACGCACTGGATCTGGACGCACCTCAGCTTGTGGCGTAACAGTTATGTTAGTATCATACAATCTACTAAATTTACTCAGATGTTTTCGGATGATGAGATACTATATGAGTGGAATAAGTGTTTGCTAGTAGGAAAATAATATGTATCTGGATATAACCAGGGCATGTCAAAAACATTATGGGCAAACCAGTGTGCTGGGGCCCCTATGACAACCACCCAAAGCCACAGGAATAAAAAGTAGATGGTCAATAATATTTGACACATTCATTTTATTGGCACGTCAACAAAACTGGTGTTAAAACACTGTGTACAGCTTGTGGGACGGAGATTTTGTTGAAACTGGAATCTTATCTGACCTCAGTTATTAGCTGTGATAAAAATCTTTCTTTTTCTGGCTATATTTTGCTGGTTTTAAGGATGAAGGAGGCGCACTATTAGGTCAGTAGCAGGAGCAATGCTTAGGCAGATGCAGAGGTTCTTTTACTGTAAATGTAATAATATGTAAGGAGTGTGAGGCACCGCCGGCATGATCCGCATGGCCGGGGTACATCACATGTAGGATCAGAGGATGATCCTGTGCACACTGGCCGGTTTTCCTGTGATGATAATACTGTGTGAACCAACCTGAACACAATGAGGTTTCATGAGCCTAATGGCGGCAGTGAAGTGGGATGAGATCGAGAGTCCATGAGGAATAGGATGTAATAAGTGAGTGCTGACAACCCGGAACACAGGGAGTTAACCTGAGCTGTGGGACAGGCTGATTACCAGCAGCTGAGGGGGTGTGTCCATGTGGGAGTGGCTGGCAACGATAAGAGCCGGCCACCTGAGTGATTGAGAGATTCATTCTGGAGGCTGAGTTTGATCCTGGAAGCTGAGATTGATTCAGATGGAAGCTGAGACCAGCCAAGTGCAGAGCAGTCTGGAGGCTCTGAGTACATGATGGGAGCATGCTAGCTCCATGCCGGTGCCGAGGTCCGGGGTCGTGTCCGCACCTGGAGGGGGAAGCCGTGGTTGACCCGTGGACGCTAGACCGGACGTGGTTCACCTCACGTCCGGAAGGAGCCTGTGGCGATGCCTGGTGGAACCTGTGACACAGGTAGCGAGACCCGGATCCGTGCCCGTAAGAAAGCAGTTCCGAGCGATAGTGTGAACTTGCACCTTGTGTGTGTAAATCATGTTAGGCGAGTATAGACCGCCCTTGGACCGACTCAGTGGAGTCCGTTAAAGGTCCTGATGAACCGGAATGTATGTAGCCCGTGGAGGCAATTGTATGTAGTGTGCCAGGCGGGCATAGACCGCCTTTGGGTCCGAGTCAGAGTGCTCAGTTAAAGGACCTGATGGAACAATGTGTTTAACTATGTGTATGGGGGCTTAAGTAATGGCCCTGAATGAGAGATGATGACCTATGTAAGACCCATGTATAATCATGTGGAGAGACAGTGACCCAGCTGGTATGGATGATGTTGGAGGCGTTCCGTCCTTGGGACGAGAGGGAGGCTTGCCCTGCTGCTTGCAGAGGGTACCTGATCCCTCAACCACGACCTCTAATGGTGTGGGTGTGCCTGTGGTGCCAGAGACAGGGGTAATAGGGCTCCTAGTAGGTATCGGATGTGGTTCCCGTGTACTATGGTTTGCCAATCCCTGTAATGGGCCATGGAGGGGCCACAGTCCATGGATGTGGGCTGTGAGCAGGTATGTGATCCATGGACGTTTGAATGATGGATCACATACGGTGTGTAAGGTCCCGGTCAGGCAGGATTCCTGACTACGGGTGAATGTATATCATCATGCTGGGGTGACTAAAGCCAGGCGGCAGGTACCGCCATTGGGACCCACAGGGCCCGTTGAGGCGTATGTAACGAAGGTCAGAAGCAGGGGTTAGAAGGGCTCCCGTACTGGGTAAACGCGTGGTTAGGCCGGAGGCCGCAGCATCACGGTTACTAGGGTTTGCCAATCCCTGTTATGAACCCGGAAGGGTCATCATCGTATTGTAACTTATGTATAGTGTAAGTAGGCCGGAGGCCGTAGCCACCATGGAGCTGTTAGTAGAGCTCCAATGGGGACAGAGATGGTTACAGGTCCGGGTTACTATAAAACGTTATGTGCAATATAAGTGTTATGTGATGTTCAATGTAAATGTATGGTGTATTTATGTAAAGTGTTGTTAATCAATGTGATATGTGTCAAACATGCTACCCGGGTTATGTGATTAATATGTGAAAATAAAGCGGTAGACATTGGTTAACCTTATAAACACGTGTTCTTGTCGTTTTGCAAGCGGGTTCCCCGGTTGCTACCTCACAGGAGTTACTGAGGAATCTACTAGCAGTGGGAGCAAAGACACACCGGACCAAGTTTAAAGGTGAACAAGTCTGTATTCATCTAACATGATGTGCAGTAAGTGAGCAAGTTCATCAAAACATGCAGCAAACTGATTAGTCTCTAGAAATATTTCTTGTGCGATGATACCAATAAGGAAGTCTTTAAAAATAGTTCCCACAGGGACAAGCTGATAAAAATACAATCTATGAGCACAATACACCCAGGAAAATTGGGAATGGGAAGTCTCAGAAAAAACAAGTCAAGAATGTTTATAGTGCAGTGCAGCTTTAAGAAAGTCCTGACGTCCAGAACGCTGCTACTGCACAATAAACAATATTAGGAGCTGCAAGTACTAGCAGAGGGCACAGGGCTTACATGACACCAAGCTGGCAGAACAGTGGCAGATTCAGGAACACAGCACGGGCAGCTTGTAGCAGGAGGGTAGCTGAAAGCAGGCGTGGTTGCTGGAGTTCTGTCACAGATTTAGTCAGGAACTGTGGCTCTCTGGCGCTCTCTTATCCTGCTGGCCAAACACGGTATTGAGGATAAGCAAAGGTGCGCACCTGCTCTAATTTGTGTTGTCTAAGGTGGCACATGATGTGATGGGATGCCAGAAACATATATATAACTCAATCCAACCACCCTCAAGCCACAATATAACATAAATACAAAAAACTATGCTACCACCACTGATCTCTTTCGGGTGGATCGGTAACCTGTTTGGTAACATGAATTTGCGGGAGGAACATATTCAGCTCGCTCATAGGGCAAGAAGATCGAAACTAGCAGATTTTATACGTTTTTGCTCCAAAGAAATGGCAGCGTTTACAAAAAGATATTATAAAAGAGACAATTTACATATATGCATAAACAGTTATTAAATTAAAAGGGATTAAAATAAGACAGACTAAACCTGTGCCACCTGGTGACAGTCGCAGATTTAGGGGGAAAAGGCACCCTAGAAATGGGTTAGGATTCTGACTTCACAGTGATAGTGTGGTGCTATGTCCTTCGTTTAAGCTGGAATGAGGCACCTAAATGGTTGTTCTGGTTTTATGCTTTGAGGCATTAAACCAGGAACTCCACTTTGCTGACCTCACATGTGGGCTGTTTTCTTGTAGTAACACCCATCTCCACAATTATCAAAAACTCCATTTTTCCATATCTTTGGCTGGGATGCTCCCAGGTAAAGGATATGGAGATCATGTTTTCCCTTGTGATTTTTGGTGCTGTTTGACTCCAAATATGATATGTCTGTGATGTGCTGGTGGGCAAAATTAATTTCCCAGGTTTCCGATCTTTTTCCAGAAAAGCAAGAGGTACTGTCTGAGCCCCAAAAATTCCAGCATTCCAAAAATATGATTTATGCATTTGTGACATTACTGTGCATTTTTAAATTTGACGTTAAAAGTCTTTAACTGCAAAGATTCTCGTAGGGGAGGGAAAAGAAAACCAGCATCATCTAGCTCACTTTTACGACTTGGCTGGATCATAAAAATTCCTGACTGGGGGTAAAAGAGAGGAGATAGACAAAGTTTCCCTACAAACCAAAAAGGGGCGAAGAAGGGTGTCAGCTCTGCTGTGTCTTCTAAAACAATGAAAGAATTCATATTTTCCTTGACAAGTTCACACTGCAGATGCTGGAAAATGCAGAGCGGATTAGCAGGAAGTGGAGCAAATAAGAAAAGCAACAGGGAGCCAGGAATTTAAACTGAATACTAAAGCAGGGCTAGAAGGTGGACTAGGGTTTATAAAGGCAGGGAAGGAGGATCACATGAACAGAAGCACAGCAGCGGACACCATCTTGGAAAAGGGTCAGGATGCACAAAAAGATCAATAGAAGATCCAGAGTTCTGACAGTAAAGTTGTGCAAAAGTTAGTTACCCTTTAACTTACAAAGATTAGCAGGGGCCCCTAAGCTTGTAGGGGCCACAGGAAAATGCCCATTTGGCCCATGCGTTAAGATAGTCCTGGATATAGCATTATATAGCCTCTCTGCAGTTATATCAACTCTAAACTTATTTGCTTCAATTATACCAAAGTGTAAAATAGCATTAAGAATTTTTTGGATAACATTTTGTGGGTAATAAGTATGGTATGATAGTAGCAAAAATACCCATTTGTATCAATACTCCATATTAATACAACATGGTGTGATGTAACAACTGGCTATATTGTAAATGGCCGGTATCTATCGCACAGGCGGAGGTCTGCTGCGATGTGAACCTAGAATGGTTTCCCTGGGACTTGTTGTTCCATGACGTTTTTAGTGTGCATTCAGGTTCACATTATGGTCAGAAGTGATGGGAGGGACTGACCATCCACATACCTCCGATGGGTGTGTCTCAGCATTTATCATGTGACTGTTCCTGGGTCAGGTGCTCTTTGAGTCAAGCCAAGTCCTGCAAGGGAGAAAGAATCCCATAGAGACTACATATGTTTGGGGCATGCTCTGAGCTCCGGATAGGGTAAAAGACTTGAGATCCGTCAGTGGACACGTGTCATGTTCAAAGCCGAGGATAAGCATATATTTATGTTTCCTTGCGGTTTATGGAGGAAGAATAAACCAAATGAACTTTTCGATGGAGAATGTCGTTCCTGTAGCTACCTCACAACACAATGTAACTCTATAAGAGCCCTTGTTCTGGCCTCATTCTGGCTCTCATAGGGATGTATTGATTGTTTGTGATGTAAGTTCTGACTTCCGGCCAGTCTGAAGTTATGGGTACAAGATGGCACCGCATGACCAGAGCACTGCCGAAAAAGGATGAAGACGACATCAGGGGAGTATAATGCAAGAGGTAGGGGACTTACATGTAAAGCACCACTCCAGGGTAGAAAAAAAAAGAAATAAAGAGTTGGAGTGGTGCTTTAAAGCAAGGATGGGCAACTCCGGTCCTCAAGTGCAGGTTTTCAGGATTTCCTTAGCATTGCACAAGTGTTGGAATCATCACCAGAGCAGGTGATTAAATTAGCACCTGTGCAATGCTAAGAAAATCCTGAAAACATGCACTGTGTGCGTCCCTTGAGGACTGGAGTTGCCCACCCCTGCTTTAAAGGGAACCTAAGAGCTGATACATGTGCTAGATGTATGGGCAGCATGTAGCAGGCACTGACTGTATGATGTCAGCCTGCTATGTTTGACACTAAAACACTGCAGCCTTTCAGATAAAAACATACTCTAAAAGCTGACCTGGGACCAAGTTCCCTTGGTGTCCCGTGTTGACTGCTCTGCAGTCCATGTGAAAGGTGCTCTGCAGTTTAAATTAGAGTAAATGTCCTTTGGCACATTCAGAGTTAACGTGTAGATGTTGCTGTGTGTAGATTGCTGTCTATGTGTAGGTGGCTCTGCATTTAAATAGTTCCCTCTCCCATCAGCAGATGTCACTGACAGAGTTTAGTCTCTGCAAGACCGCTAGCTAAGAAGACGTGGGTGTACTTTGAGCTGAAGACTTCTTAGTGTTTTCCTTCTTGTGGGAGTTGCTGAGTTTTCCCAGTCCATGGGTGGAGTTGAGAGGCTCTTAGCCTAGGACTGATCAGGAGCATAGGGAAAGGGTGGTGGCCTGGACGTCCTCACCAGAGGTAATTCTTGGAATAGGGATTGCCAGGGGCCCCCAGCCTAAGGGTCAGACTGGCTCCCTTGATTGCCTTCAGCCCACCTTGCTTCCTAATTCTCTTACCATTATAACACCCCTCGTGACAATGGGAGACTGGTTCGACGTGCAGATCCCCAGTAGTGAAAGGTTTTGGGTTATATACACATAAAGACCTGTCACTCCAGGGGAGATGGTGGGCTTCTAAATCATGTTTTTCTCTGAAATACTGTGTTTCAGAGTCAAACCTAGCTGGCTGAAACCCTGCAGATTGTGTTTGATACATGCTGCCCATAGATCAGGAGGGATGCATCAGCTGTCAGATTCCCTTTAAATCCTCCACTATGAGCCACAGTGAGATTTAGGGATGATTATTTACCCTTCAGCATATGTTCCAGATTTCACCTTGTAGTCACATTGTATTTAGAAATACTTCCATGTAAGCTATAAATAGTGTACAAGGTAACACAGAATTTGGAAACCAAACAGGTGACTCCAAGCTTTTACCTTGAAAGTCCATGTGACCTCTTGATGTAGCTTATCGGCATGTGATATATGTTTGTCCAGTGTGACGACCACAGATCTGTCCAATGGTTGACTGTGCAGTACTGTGGATTAGGCTTGTTCTATTCTGTGTTTCTTTTTGAAAATGGAACTTTACAATATAGAAATTTGAATTGGTTGTATGAAAATAATGATCAGGAGCACAGCGCTCCCCAGCCTCTGTTTCCTGCTTGCCAATGAATGGTTTGTCAGTGCTTCAGGAGCACACCGCTCCCCAGCCTCTCAGTCTCCTGCTTGCCAATGAATGGTTTGTCAGTGCTTCAGGAGCACAGCGCTCCCCAGCCTCTGTTTCCTGCTTGCCAAGGAGTGGTGTGTCAATGCTTTAGTAGCACACCGCTCCCCAGCCTCTCAGTCTCCTGCTTGCCAATGAGTGGTTTGTCAGTGCTTCAGGAGCACAGCGCTCCCCAGCCTCTCAGTCTCCTGCTTGCCAATGAGTGGTTTGTCAGTGCTTCAGGAGCACAGCGCTCCCCAGCCTCTCAGTCTCCTGTTTACCAACAAGTGGTGCCAAGCTTCATAGCACACGGCTTCCAGCCTCTCAGTCCTTTCAACAGTGGGTCAATACTTCGTAGCACACGCTCCATGCCTCTCGTTCCTGCTTGCCAACAAGTGTGGGGTCAATGCTTGGAGCACACCGCTCCCCACCTCTGTTTCCTGCTTGCCAACAAGTGAGCGTCAATGCTTTGTAGCACACCGCTCCCCAACCTCTGTTCCTGCATTGCCAACGAGTGGTGTCAAGATTCAGTAGCACACCGCTCCCCAGCCTCTCAGTCTCCTGCATTGCCAACATTCATCAAGATTAGTAGCAATTATTATTCAGAGCCATTAATCATTGATTACATAATAAGAGGATTAATACAAACAAAAGTTAAAAATACAATGCACAAACTAACAGTGACAAACTGATACAGAAAAGAGAGAGGACCCTGCCCTTGCAGGCTTACATTCTACAGGGCTGTGGGGAGAGAGACAGTAGGTTGGGTCTGCTCTGGTGGTGTGGAGCGCTGGGTTCAGTGGTGGTGGAGCACCAGATCCAGTGGTGGTGGAGCACCGGGTCCAGTGGTGGTGGAGCACCGGGTCCAGTGGTGGTGAGGTGGCACTGTGGTCATTGCAGGCTGTAGGCTGTTCTGAAGAGATGGGTTTTCAGGTTCCACTTGAAGGTTCCGAGTGTGGGGGACAGTTGGATGTTTTGGGGTGCAGAGTTCCAGAGGACGGGGGATGCTCGGGCGAAGTCTTACAGGCGGTTAGATGAGGAACGTACAAGTGTGGAGGAAAGGAGGAGGTCTTGGGAGGATCGAAGATTACGAGTTGGATGATATCGGGAGATTAGTTCAGAGATATATGGGGGGGACAGATTGTGGACGGCTTTGTAAGTCAATGTTAGTAATTTGAATTGGATACACTGGTGAATTGGGAGCCAGTGGAGGGATTTGCAGAGGGGAGAAATGGAGGAGCAGCGAGGAGAGAGGTGGATTAGTCGGGCAGCAGAGTTAAGGACAGATTGGAGAGGTGCAAGAGTGTTAGCAGGGAGGCCACAGAGAAGGAGGTTACAGTAGTCGAGGCGGGAGATGATGAGGGCATGCACTAGTAGTTTAGTAGATTGAGGGCTGAGGAAGGGACGGATTCTGGAAATATTTTAGAGTTGGAGGCGGCAGGAGGTGGCGAGGGCTTGGATGTGCGGTGTGAAGGATAAGGCAGAGTCAAGGGTTACTCCGAGGCAGCGGACTCCAGGTACAAGGCAAAGTGTGATGTCATTTATTGTGATAGATCAGGTAAGGGAGGTGTGCGAGATGGAGGAAAGATGAGGAGTTCAGTTTTGTCTACATTAAGTTTTAGGAAGTAAAAGGAGGAGGAGGAGGATATGGCTGATAGACACTCTGGGATTCTGGACAGCAGAGAGGAGAAGGAGGATATGGCTGATAGACACTCCGGGATTCTGGACAGCAGAGAGGAGGAGGAGGAGGATATGGCTGATAGACACTCCGGGATTCTGGACAGCAGAGAGGAGGAGGAGGAGGATATGGCTGATAGACACTCCGGGATTCTGGACAGCAGAGAGGTGACGTCTGGGCCAGAGAGGTAGATCTGAGGGTCATCAGCGTACAGGTGATACTGGAAGCCATGGGACTGTATGAGGTGTCCTAGGCCAAGGGTATAGATGGAGAAGAGTAGAAGCCCCAGGACAGAGCCTTGAGGGACCCCAACAGAGAGGGGATGTGGTGAGGAGGTCGTGTGGGGGTGGGAGACACTAAATGTGCGGTTGCAGAGGTAGGAAGAGATCGAGGAGAGGACAAGGCCAGGGATACCAATGGAAGAGAGGATCTGTAATAGGAGACAGTGGTCCACTGTGTCGAATGCACAGGACCGGTCAAGAAGGAGGAGGATGGAGAAGTGTCCGTTAGCTTTGGCCGTGAGTAGGTCATTATTAATTTTGGTCAGGGCATTTTCAGTGGAGTGGTGGGGGCAGAAGGCGGATTGAAGGTCATCAAAGACAGAGTTGGATGAGAGGAGGGATGAGAGGACGGTGTGGACATGCTGCTCGAGAAGTTTGGAGCCGAACGGGAGCAGCGATATGGGGCGGTAGAGATGGCTTCTTCAAGACAGGTGAAATTGTTGCATGTTTGAAAGTGGAAGGGCAAACATGAACTGTAAGGGTCCATACCAAACACTAAGTCCGAACATGGACTTCCTTGAGAAGACCATTTTACACTTCAGGTTCAGTTTGGGGGCGGTGGGGGAGCTGTAAACAGCAAGAAAATAGTTATTAAATGGCAGCATTATACTTACCGGCATCCCGCCACTTGTACTTCTGCAGCCGCTCATTAACTTCCTGTATATTCACTGCAGAGGGGCAAAACAGCCAATCACAGATGCTGTCATATAAAATGGGCGTCAGAAACTATGTCACAGGCGCTCAATGCATCTCTATGAGAGCCAGATCGAGGCCAGAACAAGAATTCCATAGAGGCGTATGGAAAAGTGACATTCAACGTACTCCATGAAACACCGCAGTTGTCGGCTGGTCATCTGCTATATCACGTTCATGACAATATGGACGCTCTCAGCCTCTAAAGTGTCAGTATGTGCAGGGCCAGAGAGTTCGATTACACAGTGCTCCAATCATAATGAGGACGGGACTAGAGTACTGTAATGGAGAGGGGCGGAAAGGTGCACAGAGCCCTTGGCCGCACCATGGGGGAAACCAAGCCCTTGGTCATACCGTGAGTTCACCGAGTCCTTGGCCACATCGTGGGTGCACCTAAACCCTTGGCCACATCATGAGTGCACCGCGCCCTTGACCACACTGAGTGCACTGAGCCCTTGGCCACACCGTGAGTGCACCGTACCCTTGGCCACACCGTGAGTGCACCGAGCCCTTGGCCACACAGAGCCCTTGGCCACACCGTGAGTGCACCGAGCCCTTGGCCACACCATGAGTGCACTGAGCCCTTGGCCACACTGAGCCCTTGGCCACACTGTGAGTGCACTGAGCCCTTGGCCACACCGTGAGTGCACCGAGCCCTTGGCCTCACTGAGCCCTTGGCCACACCGTAAGTGCACCGAGCCCTTGGCCACACCGTGAGTGCACCGAGCCCTTGGCCACACCATGAGTGCACTGAGCCCTTGGCCACACTGAGCCCTTGGCCACACCGTGAGTGCACTGAGCCCTTGGCCACACCGTGAGTGCACCGAGCCCTTGGCCTCACTGAGCCCTTGGCCACACCGTGAGTGCACCGAGCCCTTGGCCACACCGTGAGTGCACTGAGCCCTTGGCCACACTGAGCCCTTGGCCACACCGTGAGTGCACCGAGCCCTTGGCCACGCCGTGAGTGCACCGAGCCCTTGGCCACACCGTGAGTGCACCGAGCCCTTGGCCACGCCGTGAGTGCAACGAAATGCTTGGCCACAGCCTGAGTGCACCAAGCCCTTGGCCACACCGTGAGTGCACTGAGCCCTTGACCATGCCGTGAGTGCACCTAGCCCTTGGCCACACCGTGAGTGCACTGAAACCCTCTCACTTACACACGCAATACAATTTTTTTTCCTCTCCAAAATGCATTAGCTAAAATCTACATCACCATTAGGATTTTTAGATCAAGGTGTAAATAGTTTAATTTCAGTGTTTAGGGGTGACAGACTCCCTTTACTACCATGTATGTTACACCTTCAATAGACGACAAGAAGTTTGCAACGTATTTTACAGACTTTTTTTTTAGATTATTTTACTTTTTTCTATTCTGTTGCTCCAAATATTTCCAACAATTCTTAATTTTACTTTTTTGTAAAAAAAAAAAAAAAAAAAACACAAGGATCAGCCTGAATATTTGCAAGTCCATTTTGTAACAAGGTGCCCAGACCACTTAATTATTTAGGAACAGGTTCGTGATTGCGCTCTATTACAGCGCCCACAGAGGATTGGCCTGGACATTATCCGGCTATTTAACCGTGCAAGAATTTGGCAAGGCGAGGTTTAACATTTAGATAAATATTTAAGCAGTGAGATAAGGCTGGAATAGAAATGAGACAAATGGACGTCTCTGTGCAGATTTCCAAACAGTAGAGATTTCAATACTGTGTTAATCATTCTATACAATAGAGAGGAGAATAAAATAGAGAGCGGCGGACGCCGATCCCCAGGTTCCAGATCTGCGCGAGGTTCTTTCAATGAACCGAGAGGGAACATCTTGATGCAATCATTGCGTTTCATTTACAAGGGGAAATAGTGCTGATTTTGATTAATCTCCATAATGTGTTTCTTATACATTATAAATATTTGGCACAGCGCGCACGCAGTAAATTTGGAGGAAACATGATAGATACATAAATTTCAGCAGATAAGTATAACTAGGGTCACCTTATCTGCCCAAGCAAATTAAATATTAAACTACAAAGGTTCCTGGAGAGATAAAAAAGAAACATTGGCTCCAAAAAAGTCAACTTTTTACTTAGAGGATATGTACATTATATTAGTTATTTATTTTTCTTACAATGATCAAGAGTTATATCCTGTATTATACTCCAGAGCTGCACTCACTATTCTGCTGGTGCAGTCACTGTGTACATACATTACATTACTGATCCTGAGTTACCTCCTGTATTATACTCCAGAGCTGCACTCACTATTCTGCTGGTGCAGTCACTGTGTACATACATTACATTACTGATCCTGAGTTACCTCCTGTATTATACTCCAGAGCTGCACTCACTATTCTGCTGGTGGAGTCACTGTGTACATACATTACATTACTGATCCTGAGTTACCTCCTGTATTATACTCCAGAGCTGCAGTCACTATTCTGCTGGTGGAGTCACTGTGTACATACATTACATTACTGATCCTGAGTTACCTCCTGTATTATACTCCAGAGCTGCACTCACTATTCTGCTGGTGCAGTCACTGTGTACATACATTACATTACTGATCCTGAGTTACCTCCTGTATTATACTCCAGAGCTGCACTCACTATTCTGCTGGTGCAGTCACTGTGTACATACATTACATTACTGATCCTGAGTTACCTCCTGTATTATACTCCAGAGCTGCACTCACTATTCTGCTGGTGCAGTCACTGTGTACATACATTACATTACTGATCCTGAGTTACCTCCTGTATTATACTCCAGAGCTGCACTCACTATTCTGCTGGTGCAGTCACTGTGTACATACATTACATTACTGATCCTGAGTTACCTCCTGTATTATACTCCAGAGCTGCACTCACTATTCTGCTGGTGCAGTCACTGTGTACATACATTACATTACTGATCCTGAGTTACCTCCTGTATTATACTCCAGAGCTGCACTCACTATTCTGCTGGTGCAGTCACTGTGTACATACATTACAATACTGATTCTGAGTTACCTCCTGTATTATACTCCAGAGCTGCACTTACTATTCTGCTGGTGCAGTCACTGTGTACATACATTACATTACTGATCCTGAGTTACCTCCTGTATTACACTCCAGAGCTGCACTCACTATTCTGCTGCTGCAGTCACTGTGTACATACATTACATTACTGATCCTGAGTTACCTCCTGTATTATACTCCAGAGCTGCACTCACTATTCTGCTGGTGCAGTCACTGTGTACATACATTACATTACTGATTCTGAGTTACCTCCTGTATTATACTCCAGAGCTGCACTTACTATTCTGCTGGTGCAGTCACTGTGTACATACATTACATTACTGATCCTGAGTTACCTCCTGTATTATCCTCCAGAGCTGCACTCACTATTCTGCTGGTGCAGTCACTGTGTACATACATTACATTACTGATCCTGAGTTACCTCCTGTATTATACTCCAGAGCTGCACTCACTATTCTGCTGGTGCAGTCACTGTGTACATACATTACATTACTGATCCTGAGTTACCTCCTGTATTATACTCCAGAGCTGCTCTCACTATTCTGCTGGTGCAGTCACTGTGTACATACATTACATTACTGATTCTGAGTTACCTCCTGTATTATACTCCAGAGCTGCACTTACTATTCTGCTGGTGCAGTCACTGTGTACATACATTACATTACTGATCCTGAGTTACCTCCTGTATTATCCTCCAGAGCTGCACTCACTATTCTGCTGGTGCAGTCACTGTGTACATACATTACATTACTGATCCTGAGTTACCTCCTGTATTATCCTCCAGAGCTGCACTCACTATTCTGCTGGTGCAGTCACTGTGTACATACATTACATTACTGATCCTGAGTTACCTCCTGTATTATACTCCAGAGCTGCACTCACTATTCTGCTGGTGCAGTCACTGTGTACATACATTACATTACTGATCCTGAGTTACCTCCTGTATTATACTCCAGAGCTGCTCTCACTATTCTGCTGGTGCAGTCACTGTGTACATACATTACATTACTGATTCTGAGTTACCTCCTGTATTATACTCCAGAGCTGCACTTACTATTCTGCTGGTGCAGTCACTGTGTACATACATTACATTACTGATCCTGAGTTACCTCCTGTATTATCCTCCAGAGCTGCACTCACTATTCTGCTGGTGCAGTCACTGTGTACATACATTACATTACTGATCCTGAGTTACCTCCTGTATTATACTCCAGAGCTGCACTCACTATTCTGCTGGTGCAATCACTGTGTACATACATTACATTACTGATCCTGAGTTCCCTCCTGTATTATACTCCAGAGCTGCACTCACTATTCTGCTGGTGCAGTCACTGTGTACATACATTACATTACTGATCCTGAGTTCCCTCCTGTGCTATACTCCAGAGCTGCACTCACTATTCTGCTGGTGCAGTCACTGTGTACATACATTACATTACTGATCCTGAGTTACCTCCTGTATTATACTCCAGAGCTGCACTCACTATTCTGCTGGTGCAGTCACTGTGTACATACATTACATTACTGATCCTGAGTTACCCCCTGTATTATACTCCAGAGCTGCACTCACTATTCTGCTGGTGCAGTCACTGTGTACATACATTACATCACTGATCCTGAGTTACCCCTGTATTATACTCCAGAGCTGCACTCACTATTCTGCTGGTGCAGTCACTGTGTACATACATTACATTACTGATCCTGAGTTACCTCCTGTATTATACTCCAGAGCTGCACTCACTATTCTGCTGGTGCAGTCACTGTGTACATACATTACATTACTGATCCTGAGTTACCCTCCTGTATTATACTCCAGAGCTGCACTCACTATTCTGCTGGTGCAGTCACTGTGTACATACATTACATCACTGATCCTGAGTTACCCCCTGTATTATACTCCAGAGCTGCACTCACTATTCTGCTGGTGCAGTCACTGTGTACATACATTACATCACTGATCCTGAGTTACCCCCTGTATTATACTCCAGAGCTGCACTCACTATTCTGCTGGTGCAGTCACTGTGTACATACATTACATCACTGATCCTGAGTTACCCCTGTATTATACTCCAGAGCTGCACTCACTATTCTGCTGGTGCAGTCACTGTGTACATACATTACATTACTGATCCTGAGTTACCTCCTGTATTATACCTCCAGAGCTGCACTCACTATTCTGCTGGTGCAGTCACTGTGTACATACATTACATTACTGATCCTGAGTTACCTCCTGTATTATACCCAGAGCTGCACTCACTATTCTGCTGGTGCAGTCACTGTGTACATACATACATTACTGATCCTGAGTTACCTCCTGTATTATACTCCAGAGCTGCACTCACTATTCTGCTGGTGCAGTCACTGTGTACATACATTACATTACTGATCCTGAGTTACCCCTGTATTATACTCCAGAGCTGCACTCACTATTCTGCTGGTGCAGTCACTGTGTACATACATTACATTACTGATCCTGAGTTACCTCCTGTATTATACCCAGAGCTGCACTCACTATTCTGCTGGTGCAGTCACTGTGTACATACATTACATTACTGATCCTGAGTTACCTCCTGTATTATACCCCAGAGCTGCACTCACTATTCTGCTGGTGCAGTCACTGTGTACATACATACATTACTGATCTGAGTTACCTCCTGTATTATACTCCAGAGCTGCACTCACTATTCTGCTGTGCAGTCACTGTGTACATACAACTTTGATCCTGATTACTCCGTATTATACTCCAGAGCTGCACTCACTATTCTGCTGGTGCAGTCACTGTGTATGGATACATACAGTTGTGGCCAAAAGTATTGCCCCCCCTGCAGTTCTGTCAGATAATCCTCAGTTTCTTCCTGAAAATGATTGCAATCACAAATTCTTTGCTATTATTATCTTCATTTAATTTGTGTTCAATGAAAAAACACAAAAAGAGAATTGTCCTAAAGCCAAATTGGATGTAATTCCACACAGAAAAATCATGTGATGCTTCTGTAATTAGTGTAATTAACAGCACCTGTAACTTACCTGTGGCACCTAACAGGTGTTGGCAATAACTAAATCACAAATGGTAAAAGGTTTTGCAGATATATACTGGGCACTGCTGTGCTACAGGGACCGGTGCTACTTACACATGTAAGGGTGCGAGTAAAGCAGGTTCATGTGCCCGGGTGCACGCTTATTAGACAGCAATATCAATGGATAAGAAAAAATTGCGGCACTCACCGAGCAAATCTTTTTCCTTTTTTATTTCAGAGTCCTCTTTACATGGTTTCTCTGCGATGGGGGAGGGAGTGAGGAGACACACAGGTAAAAAAAGATTTGCTCGGTGAGTGCCGCAATTTTTTCTTATCCATTGAATAACTAAATCACACTTGCAGCCAGTTGACATGGATTAAAGTTGACTCAACCTCTGTCCTGTGTCCTTGTGTGTACCACATTGAGCATGGAGAAAAGAAAGAAGACCAAAGAACTGTCTGAGGACTTGAGAAACCAAATTGTGAGGAAGCATGAGCAAACTCAAGGCTACAAGTCCATCTCCAAACACCTGAATGTTCCTGTGTCTACCGTGCGCAGTGTCATCAAGAAGTGTAAAGCCCATGGCACTGTGGCTAACCTCCCTAGATGTGGACGGAAAAGAAACATTGATGAGAGATTTCAACGCAAGATTGTGCGGATGGTGGATAAAGAACCTCGACTAACATCCAAACAAGTTCAAGCTGCCCTGCAGTCCGAGGGTACAACAGTGTCACCCCGTACTATCCGTCAGTGTCTGAATGAAAAGGGACTGCATGGTAGAGACCCAGGAAGACCCCACTTCTTACCCCGAGACATAAAAAAGCCAGGCTGGAGTTTGCCAAAACATACCTGAGAAAGCCTAAAACGTTTTGGAAGAATGTTCTCTGGTCAGATGAGACAAAAGTAGAGCAAAGGGCAAAGGCATCAACATAGAGTTTACAGGAGAAAAAAAGAGGCATTCAGAGAAAAGAACACGCTCCCTACAGTCAGACATGGCGGAGGCTCCCTGATGGTTTGGGGTTGCTTTGCTGCCTCTGGCACTGGACTGCTTGACCGTGTGCATGGCATTATGAAGCCTGAAGACTACCAACACATTGTGCAGCATAATGTAGGGCCCAGTGTGAGAAAGCTGGGTCTCCCTCAGAGGTCATGGGTCTTCCAGCAGGACAATGACCCAAAACACACTTCAAAAAGCCCTAGAAAATGGTGTGAGAGAAAGCACTGAAGACTTCTAAGGTGGCAGCAATGAGTCCAGACCTGAATCCCATAGACACCTGTGGAGAGATGTAACAATGGCAGTTTGGAGAAGGCGCCTTCACATATCAGGGACCTGGAGCAGTTTGCCAAAGAAGAATGGTGTAAAATTCCAGCAGAGCATTGTAAGAAACTCATTGATGGTTACCGGAAGCGGCTGATCGCAGTTATTTTGGCTAAAGGTTGTGCCACCAAGTATTAGGCTGAGGGTGCCAATACTTTTGTCTGGCCCATTTTTGGAGTTTTGTGTGAAATGATCAATGTTTTGCTTTTTCCTTCATTCTCTTTTGTGTTTTTTCATTGAAGACAAATTAAATGAAGATAATAATAGCAAAGAATTTGTGATTGCAATCATTTTCAGGAAGAAACTGAGGATTATCTGACAGAATTGCAGGGGGTCAATACTTTTGGCCACAACTGTATAAAATCTGCCTCCCCTCGTAATTGTAAAACCTGATGCAACTGGATGCTCCTGCATCGGTTTTATTACTGATTTAGGTGACGGATCCGGTTGCATCAGGTAGAGAACGTTTTTTTGATGGATCTGGTGAAAAATGACACAACCCTAATGGGAGATCATACGAAACTGTCTTCTGGCCATGCTCAGTCAGGGATCTCAAACAAGCTCCAGGCTTCGAGGGCTGCAAACAGTGCAGGTTTTCAGGATTTCCTTAGCATTGCACAGATGACAATTGAGCGACTGGCTCTTTTACCCTTTTTCTGTATTTAGGTAAGACTCTATTGCACTTTTCTTTCCACAGTTTATTGTTTTAACTTTACAAGTGATAATTGAATCACCTGCGCAGGTGATGATTCCAACGCCTGTGCAATGCTAAGGAAATCCTCAAAACATTCACTGTTGAGTTTGAGGTCCCTGCTTTAATTCTTATGAAAGGGAACTAACTAGTAGGATTTATGACTATAAAGTGAAGCCGGTGCCTTACAGGCACTGGGATTAATGAATGCATTCATACCTTTACTTCAATGAGTCCATGTATGATTGCAGAGAAAAGAGTCATAAAACTCCTGGAAAACAGGGCAGCAGATGATTGATGTGTGCAGCACTGCATCACTTATTCTGGGTTGTTTTATTTGTCCCCCTCTGTGGGCATGACTTTTGGCTGTTAGCCAACCACCCCTCCTTCCCCCACCTTCCCTTTCATGTCTACTTTCAGTTTTGTCAGGCTAGGATATAGATAAATAGGAGGGGGGGGGGGGTTGGCTTACAACCAAAAGGCATGCCCACAGAGGAGGAAAAAATAAGAACACCCAGAATACCAACGCTTTGCTGCACACATCAATCATCTGCTGCCCTGTTTTCTAGGTGTTTTATGACACTTTTCTCTGCAATCAAACATGGAATCATTAAAGTAAAGGTCTGATTGCACTCAGTATCCCAGAGCCTGTAAGGAGAGGAGCATAGCACAGTAGCTCTCCTGCCTCCCTCACTATTCCCCACCTGCTAATGATCTTTGACTAACAGGTCAGTCTTGATCCTTTGACACAACTCTCATGCCTAAGTTTACCAAGAGTTGTCTCCTAAGAGGGTGCAACCAGGGGCGTAACTAAAATAGGTGCAGGGGTTGCAATTGCACCCGGGCCCTGGAACCTGGGGGACCCTAAAAGTCCCTTTGGCCTATAGAAAAAAACTATCCTTACCAAAAATTTGCAATAATCGGGGGCCCCATTGGAGGTTGTGCACAGGGCCCATGAGCTTCAAGTTACGCCACCAACAGAAAAGGGCCCCTGTCCAAGAGCAATATTTGGGCCCTTTGGCCGCCCAAGAGCTCATCAAAATACACAGTCTACCCGCATTAGAGGTAGAAATGGGGCCCCCTTACCAAGGGTGCTGGTGGCATCGGTGCGGGGGGGAGGGGTACTGGTGGCGCCGGCACGGTCCGGGGGGGAGCGGGGTGCTGGTGGCGGTGTCGGCGTGGTCCCGGGGGGGGGGTGCGATGTGGTGCTGGCGTTTGCGGCGGCTCTCCTACCTGCGCAAGTGCGCTCCTGGGAGCCGGAGGGGCAGAGGAGGGGGGGGGGCGGGATCATGCAGGGGAAGCAGGAAGCTTTCTGCTTCATTTGCCTGACCCTCCTCTTCTCTGACGGCGGCTTGCGGGGGTCCTGCAGGCTTGAAGGGGCCCCCTAGCCGGTCGGGGCCCTGGTGCAGCTGCACCAGCTGCACCACGGTAGTTCCGCCCCTGTGTCCACCCTTGGGTGCGACGTATGCACAGGAAACCTCCAATGACATTGCGACAGCCGGACGCCGGATGAGCTACCCACTTTGAGAAGGGCGAACCGGGCAATGACAGGCAGCGAAGCGAAGACAAGTCGATGAGACGAGAGAGACCTGTCAGTCACATACTGGAGGCCGGCGATAGGCGGAGAATGAAGAGAAAGCTGGATTACTCTAACATTCTACGAGTAAGGTACGCTTCTAATAAGCAATAAAGGGACTGTCCACATGGCATTAGTTAGGGGTGTAATATCCTGATGATGACAGGTTCCCGTATAGAGGACAACGTTCTTAATTCTCACCACCATTCATCCAACCACCTCATTGTTAGCTCAGAGGCTTCAGTCTTGCACCCACGTCCACATGCTGAAGGTCTTAAAACTTTTAAGTACTAAAACTAAGTGTTCTCAGCTTCCTGAGTTACTCTATAAAATGTGCCGCGTCAGGCAATCCGAGGATTCCGGCACGTTACCTCGAGGAGCCGCGTTTGGCTCCAGGCGCTGGTGTTGGCGCCCTACTTTAATGTATGGAATCGTCCAGTTAATGTATATGCTTCATTGCCGCGTATCAGAAGATTAATAAATAACATACCCTGCCGCTCGCCAAGTCTCAAACTGCGTCCAGAAATGTCTACATAGAAAAGAACAAGCGTACAAATGGGAATTGTTGACATAAAACGAGATCCTGGGAAAGGGGCATATGGATCGTGTTATAGCTGTAACATACATCAAACAGATTCCTAAGCGCTCTATGACATCTCCCCCGTCCAAAATAAAACCTCTCTCCATATGAAATATCTGTCTCATTGGCATAGACTTGTTAAAAGAGATCTTCCCTAACAGAGGACAGTGTGAAAAGATATATCCATAAGACACCAGCTAAGAAAATAAGCTGCAACAAGAGCCAGAGATCGGATCATGTTGTTACATACATATTATTTAATAGGAAAGAACGTTGGGGACAAGTATCAAAAAAAGGTCTCGAAATATCTCCAATTATTATTGGTACATGAGGATCCGCGGACGAGGCTGTTGGGGCCACTCGCAGACAAACAGACAAAATCCTGAACTGTCGTCCTGTCCCTTTAAGAGGTATTTCTCTGCTTGGTGACAGCTGGAGGTTTCCTACCTGCCGACCTTTCAGCTGTCTCTATTTATACTCTTTGGCTCCCATGGTGCATTGCTGGTGCAATATTATTATTAATACATATTATTAGTAAATATTTATTAAATAAATAATAAATATTATTATTATAGCGTGTTTGGAGTTGGTGTTGCTTCCCGGCTTTGCTTCATTCAGCTTAGTGTTCCTAACTCTCCCCCTTTTTGTCTCCTTGGTGCTTTCCTTTAGTTGTTTTCTGGGTACACCAGTGTTCACCCTGTCTGATTCCTACATCAGCTTTGTTGAGGGACAGACAGGGACGAGGTGTCCTGCTCGGCGACAGTTGCGAAGACTGTATAGGGTTGTTAGGGGAGTCAGGTGTCAGCGCTAGTATTTCTAGGGGTCACCATCTCCTATTTGCCCTTAGCGTCAGGGACTCCTTTGCCCCTTTTGTCGTCTTGTGCTGGGTGTCTGATTCCTACATCAGCTTTGTTGAGGGACAGACAGGGACGAGGTATCCTGCTCGGCGACAGTTGCGAAGACTGTATAGGGTTGTTAGGGAGTCAGGTGTCAGCGCTAGTATTTCTAGGGGTCACCATCTCCTATTTGCCCTTAGCGTCAGGGACTCCTTTGCCCCTTTTGTCGTCATGTGCTGGGTGTCTCCCTACGTCCTACATGTCACAAATACTCAGAGATATATCCAATGCCTTGACGTATTATCTCTCTAGTATTTCTATTACTCATGATAGTAGGTCCAAGAGTATGAGATAATATTTCCCGTGGTCTGTTATTATATTCAAAGCTTTCACATTATTTCTAAACCTCTCACATATTATCTTTAATCTCTAAGGCCACGTTCACATGTTCAGTTTTTGAGTTTTTGGTCAGGTGGTAGCACCTGATGAAGACAGATGAATTACAGTCGAAACGCGTAGTGGCTGTGCAAGGGACCAATAAAGGTCTGTTCTAATCTAAAACCTGTCATCTTTATGGGATCTTCTACCCCAGCGCTCCAGAAGCCAGTATCTACATTCCAGCTCTGCAGGTGGGGAATTGCAGGCTTGTCAGGTGACCACAGCCCTGGCCTTTAAATAGTTCCCTCTTCCACCAGATGTCGCTGATAGAGTGTAGTCTCTGCAAGACCTGGAGCTGGGAAGACGTGTGTGCTTTTTGCTGAAGCCTTCTTGGAATTTGTCTTCTGCTGGGAGTTGCTGTTTTCTGGGAGTTGTTGGGAGTTGCTAGGAGTTTTCCCAGACCATGGGTGGAGATGAAGGGGTCTTAGCCTAGGGCTGATCAAGAGCAAAGGGCAAGGGTGGTGGAGTGGACATCCTCACCATTAGAGGTAATTCCCGGAACAGGATGAGTTATGGACCCCCAGTCTAAGGGTCAGACTCGCTCCCATGCTCGCCTTTTGCCCATCTTACCATCCTGCTTCCTTATCCCTTTTACCATTATACCTCCCTGTGTGCCAATTAGTTTCAGTACTATCTGATACAGTGTCCAAGGCTCTAAAAAATTTCTTCAGTGTTCTGAGATATGAAGTCCAAGTTTCTGAGAATTATTTACAAACGCTCTCAGCAGTGGGGTAACTAGAAGCTCATGGGCCCGATGCAAAAGCTCCAACAGGACCCCCCAATTATTGCACATCTTTAATAGTATTAGTCTTTTTCTATAGGCCAAATGGACTTTTGGGGCCCCCCTAGGCTCCAGGGCCCGGGTGGTATTGCAGCCCCTGCATCTATTGTAGTTACACCCCTGACTCTGAGACATTAGTTCCAGTGTTCTGTGATACAGTGTCCAGGGCTCTGAGATATTTGTTTCCAATCCAGTGAGATATTACTTCCAAGTCTCAGATATTATCTCCAATATTCTCTGATATTGTCCAGAACTCAGATATTATCTCCAATTCTCTAACACATTATGAACTATTAAATATAATGCACTGAGATACCAGGTCCAATCACCTGAGAGATGGACTGTGAGTTATTAGTAACTTCTATAATACTGAAATATTATTCCCCAAACCCTTCAATGTGATATCCAAGCCAATGAAATATTACGGTATCTACTTACTATTTTCAATGAGATATTATATCCAATGCTTTGAGATAATATTTCTATTTCTACGATACTTCAATGTCTGGTGCTTGGACATATAGCCAATCTCCAAGGTGTTATCTATATTGCTATAAAATGTTAAGGTGAAGGTTCTGAAATGTTCCAATACAATGGTTTAAGATACTATGTCCTATGTTTTAATATATTATATCTAGGGTTCTTAGAAGTTATATTTAAAATGTAAATGTCATTTCATTGAAAAAAAACAAACAAAAACCCAATCCTGCACTGGTTGTTAATGATGGGTCACCTAGCAGCTAAGATAATGTTTTTTTGTGCCATATGACTTATTTTCTCACATTTTTCTGTTCTCTGCATTTTATGGCTGTGTGGGTGTGGCCAGCAGTTCACAACAGTGAGGAGTGCAATGTGACAGCAGAGAAGGGGTTAACAGAGTTCGTAACTGAGCTGTGTGGAGACAGATGACAGATCCAGAGAAGCTTGTGCCAAGGAAAGAGGAGTTTACACTGATCCTGATCTTAGCAACTGTGCTGTAGCCTGAGATAATCTGATACATTGTTTCCTCGTCAATTGCAGACAGCAGTGTAGGCTGCGCCTCCTTTACCCTTATATGGTTACAAGCCCGTATTCAGTGTGAAGACGGATCTGACTGATAATGAACCTATGTCTGCTTCACACACAGTGCAGTGGGGACACCTTGTGGAAGGTTTATGAATAGTTTTCCACCAGAATTCTCTGATAAACTATATTTGAAAGTTTATTATAATCACTTGCTCTACATTACTATTAAATAAAGATTTAAACAGAGGTTAGGCTTTAATGGGGTATTCCCATGTCCAAGATCCAATCCCAATATGTAGTAAGTGTGATAATAATAATATTAGCAAATCCCTCCAATTAGCAATGTAGTATAGTTCTCCTGATTAGTTGATTACCTCAAGTGCAGGACATTACAGCTTAGGTATCCACGGTTATGACCTCTCAGTTACAGTTAGTGGTCATAGCCATGGATACCTAAGCTGTAATGTCCTGCACATGAGCCAATCAGGAGAACTATACTATATTTCTAATTGTAGATATTTGTTAATATTTTTATTATTACACCTATACACATTGAAATAGGATATTGGAAATGAGAGTACCCTTTAATTATCTTACTATTGGATCCAATGATCAGCGGTATTAACTAAAGCGCTAAAACATTTTCTCTAATGTTATTGAAGATTATCTCCTAAACTTGGCGAGATAATTGTGAAAGCAGTGTTTTTAACAAAACACGTTCACAATTATTTTTCAGTGTAAATTCCCCTTAAGGGGAACCAACCCAAAGGATTTAGGGCTATAATAGTGAAGCCAGTCCCTTACAGGCTCTGGGATACTGAATGCAATCAGACCTTTACTTCAATGATTCCATTTTTGATTGCAGAGAAAAGTGTCATAAAACTCCTGGAAAACAGGGCAGCAGATGATTGATGTGTGCAGCACTGCGTCACAATTTGGGGTTGTTGTTTATTCCTCCTCTGTGGGCATGGCTTTCGACTGTAAGCCAAACGCTCCCCCCTCCCTCTCATCTCTACTTTCAGTTTTGCTAGGCACCCTGTGGCTGGAGTATAGTGCGGCATCCCAGAGTCCGGTTGAAACAATGGTATTGCCTCCCTCGGGCAGTGATGTCATGCTTGGAAGCAAGAAAGGGTATCCACACCAGGTAAGCCCACAGTGTACAACACCTTTCCTGACTCCAGACCAGAAGGAGGAGCTCTGAGTCTCAGGTTCAGGGGAGCTCCCCTATAAATTCTGGCCCAGAGGCAGGGTTAGTCAGTTCAGCTCCTAGGAGGGCTGTGAAGAGGTCCTGTAGACTGGAGCAGAGTAAGGCTCATCCCAGGACAGAGACTAGCCAGTGTGAGGGACCCATGGGAGGGAGAGAAGAAGGCCTGGGGAGCGGAGCCAGAGATCTGGCTCACCCCAGTGCTGAGTGTCTGCAACGGACACCGGAGTCCTAGGTTGTGGGGCTATTCCGGGCCCAGCAGCCAAATCCGGAGGGCGGGAGATTCCAAGTCTATCGGCCACAGCACCTGGAGATCAAGCAGTATGAGGGAGTTCAAGAACAATGCCAGAGGAGTGGAGCCCTGGAAGATCTCAAGCTGCCTGTCATACAGGTGAAAGACTTAACAGCAGAGAGAGAGGGTCGCAGCATAGCTACAGGCAGCCAAGACCAGCACAGACACGCACAGCAGGGAGGCCTCAGAGCTCACCGGGAGTGGAGATCCCCAACTTGCTTTCAGGTACCCAGTGTCCTAACATCTCCTGTGGACAGTACCTTGGTCTGGGCTTGCTATCTTCAGTAAAGGTAAAGGAGACATTAACTGTGTGTCTGTCCGTTACTCTGCGCCCTCAGTCCTGCACCCCATCAGCCTATCATCACCATAGACTTGGGGAGCGATATCACCGTAGCTGCACTCCCATCATCCCCAGAGGTCCTGCACCGCTGCGTCGGCCCCAATATCTGAATACTATGGGTGGTGTCATGTCCACCATTCAGAACTTTTAAAGTCTCAACCCCTTTTAAAGCCGGGTTTCAACCCCTGTGGGAGGGTTTGGCTTACAGCCGAAATCCACGCCCACAGAACAGGGAAAACAACCCCAAATAGTGACGCAGTCCTGCCCACATCAATCATCTGCTGCCCTGTTTTCCAGGAGTTTTATGACACTTTTCTCTGCAATTAAACACAGAATCATTCAAGTAAAGATCTGATTGCACTTAGTATCCCAGAGCCTATAAGACACCGGCTTCACTTTATAGCTCTAAATCCTGCTGGTTGGTTCCCTTTAAGACATTATTTTCATGGTTTTGGGATAATATATCTGAGTATTTATAATCATTAAGTTCAGTTCTATGAAATATCTGTAATGTTCTCAAAATATTGTATAGGACTCTGAGATAATATCTTCAATATTTTTCCAATTCTCCCTTACATGAACTCTAATGATCCGAGACAATATTAGAAGTGGTTATATGTCATCTCGGGGCGCTAAGACTTTTTATTTAGTACTCGGGATGTTATTACTAAGCATTAAAGTATTAAATACAAGACCTGACATAACGTGCTCCGCTCTGCCGTATGATCTGAGCCTTAGGATATTATTATTATTACTTCTTTTTTTAGGAAAATGGGTGATAAAGTAAGACAGCCGTACTCAGCACTTTAAGAAAGTACATATGTGCTTTTTACCAAAGTAATAATTCTATACAATCTTCACAGAATACTGTCACTTAAAGCCCGAAATGCTACCACCATACATAAATCCTGCAGTGATGCAACAGAAATAAAGTATATACATAAATATCGTATTTTTCGGATTATAAAATACACTTTTTTCCCCAAATGATGTGCATCTTACAATCCGAATCTTGTTTTTATTTATTTTTTATTTTTTAAAATCATCAAGGGGGCATTGTAATAATGGAGCGGAGGTGCCGGAAGCAGGGTCCACGGAGGACGGGGGCAGAGCTGGGGCTGTGTTGAGGCGATGTCCGGTGGTGGCCGCCATTTTCTGGAAGTCCCGGACACTAGAACGTGAGGAGCAGATTGCCAATGCCTGCGGGAACACGGGAAAATGGTGGCCACCACTGGACACAGCTCCAGCTCTGGTCCCGCAGTCTTGCCCAAATACCCACATCCTCTGTAGACCCTGCCTCCTGCACCTCCGCTCCATCACCGCAGGCCCCTCCTCAGTAAGCCATCAGAATGTGGGGCATGTACAAGGTGAGGGACATATATACCAGGATGGGATCAGGATTGGGGACATATATACCAGGATGGGGGACATATATGTGGTGACCCTGAGGGTCCAGTCGACACAAAGGTACTGCATCTCAGTCAAAGGTGTTCTACCCCACTCTTGGGTAAGGAGGGGGCACTACCCGGTGCCCACACACCCGCACCCAACACCACACTACTGCAGGCCAGGAGATTTAGGCGGACCCTATTGAAGGAGGGCCCCATCTCAGGATGGAGGGAGGAACTAGGTAGAGGGGTTGACTGGAGGAAGTAGATAAGGGTAGGACGTTCAGAGGCAGAGGAAGTTGAGAGAACGTGAGGAAAACATCAGTTAGTCAGGAGTTAGTGAGTAGTCAGTGAGTGAGAGGGAGTTGGAGAGACGTCCTGGGGACTGGAGCAGAGAGAAGCTCGTCCCAGGATAAGAGAAGTGAGAACAGAGATGTAGGAGCCGGTGATTGGCTCCAGAGACAGAGAAGGGGTCCAAGGGGTACGGAAAGTGAGGGATCCATCCTTGGTGTCCGAATACACACCGATCGTAGTCAGATTGAGGGACCAGGTCGCAGTGGAGACTGGCCCCAGACTATAGGGGAGACTATAGGACTCAACTAGCAAACCGGAGGTTGCGGCATCTGTAAATGCAACAGCCACATCCGCACACAATAGCTAAAAAGGCATCCGCATAGGGTCAAGGGGACCAGGAAGATATCGCCTGACAGGCCCCAAGGCTGCTGGCTTGGCACACTTAGTGTGAGGCACAGAATAGGAGGGCGAGAGCCAGGGCAGAGAGACCACCCAGAAAGGTACAACAGAAGAGGGTCCCGATGAATTGAACTTAAGTTATCCCAGAGTTGGCTGGAACACTAACCCGGAAGACACAGCACCCGGTTGGTTGTTGTAACCTGGAGAACTGTGAGTAAAGTGTGAAGACTGCATCCCGCTGTGTCCTCAGATTTATTTACTGCGTCACTTGCCCTTTGCTGCATCAGGAACCATCATCTCATAGACTTTATAACTGCCCTGGGCCTTGCTCTACCTGTGGAGAGCTGTAACAACTTTGCTCCATCACCAATCGCCCCAATGGATCTGAACCGCAGCGTCAGCCATCCAATTGACGAACACTATGGGTGGCGTCACAAATTAATTCCCCTTATAAACTTCCCCCATTTTTATGACACAGCCATGGTCACGCCATGAACATCCCCTAAAAATGATCTGGCCCGGTTCAGAGTACCCCACGGTCCAGGTGTCTGGGTGTGTCATATATATACCAGGATGGGGAAACATATACCAGGATGGGGAAACATATACCAGGGTGGGGGACATATATACCAGGGTGGGGGACATATATAAGAAGGTAGGGGACATATACAGTGCTGTGCAAATTAGGTTAGGGAGCGCCGGATTGCCCTGGATCCGGGAGGATCCGGGCAAATCCGGGGTAATCCGGGAATAGGCAATTAGAGGAGATATTCTCCTCTTGGACGTTGCAAGCAGCGTTTTTGTGTCCGTGAGAGAATACTGAATTCTCCTGGATTGTCCCAGACAGATAGAAACCGGATGGCAGAGAGCTGCAACCGGCTTCTATCCGGCCCCATAGTATACATGGACAGCCTCGGATCGGATCTGACCCACAATGTGAAGGCGGCCTAAGAGAAATCGCTTCCCGTTTCAAGAATAATTCGCTGCACAATGAAACTGGATTGTTTTCTCCAAAACCAAAAGGGAAACGTGGAAGAAAAAGGAAAACGACACCAAGAACAGATAAAACACTGATCAGAAATAGTAACACTAATGCAAGAAAAACAAGGAGAGACTTGCTTTGTCCCAATTAATTTGCACAGCACTGTAAGCAGCTGAAATATTAGACATGGAAACAAGCAAGAAAAATTGTGCTACATTGTGTAAAATGCTGAATGAAGAGAAAGGGAAATCGCTGAACCTGATTACACTGATAACGTTCCAGAAAACGTAAAAGCAGAAGTCGGTAAAAAGATCTAAGTCTCCGCGACACAAAATGTGACGGTGTCATAGAGGAGGATAAAGAACAAGTGCATGCTCCAGAAATGATGAAAGTCAATGCTGTTATTGTACAATCGGTGACTTGGACAAACTGGACACAAATCACTGATTCTCTAGAGGCTGAAAATGTCACATAACTCAGAAATAAACCAGAGAGAAGTCAAGAAGAGCAACATCAGCTTACAAAAAACACAGTGCTGAGGAAACATGGTATATAGATTAGAAGCACAACCATCTATGTCCAACCAGAGCATTAGTACTATAATACTGCCCCTATGTACAAGAATATAACTACTATAATACTGCTCCTATATACAAGAATATAACTACTATAATACTGCCCCTATATACAAGAATATAACTACTATAATACTGCTCCTATATACAAGAATATAACTACTATAATACTGCTCCTATATACAAGAATATAACTACTATAATACTGCTCCTATATAGAAGAATATAACTACTATAATACTGCTCCTATATACAAGAATATAACTACTATAATACTGCTCCTATATACAAGAATATAACTGCTATAATACTGCTCCTATATACAAGAATATAACTACTATAATACTGCCCCTATATACAAAATATAACTACTATAATACTGCTCCTATATACAAGAATATAACTACTATAATACTGCTCCTATATACAAGAATATAACTACTATAATACTGCTCCTATATACAAGAATATAACTACTATAATACTGCGCCTATATACAAGAATACAACTACTATAATACTGCCCCTATATACAAGAATATAACTACTATAATACTGCTCCTATATACAAGAATATAACTACTATAATACTGCTCCTATATACAGGAATATAACTACTATAATACTGCTCCTATATACAGGAATATAACTACTATAATACTGCCCCTATATACAAGAATATAACTACTATAATACTGCTCCTATATACAAGAATACAACTACTATAATACTGCTCCTATATACAAGAATATAACTACTATAATACTGCTCCTATGTACAAGAATATAACTACTATAATACTGCTCCTATATACAAGAATATAACTACTATAATACTGCCCCTATGTACAAGAATATAACTACTATAATACTGCTCCTATATACAAGAATATAACTACTATAATACTGCTCCTATATACAAGAATATAACTACTATAATACTGCTCCTATGTACAAGAATATAACTACTATAATACTGCTCCTATATACAAGAATATAACTACTATAATACTGCTCCTATATACAAGAATATAACTACTATAATACTGCTCCTATATACAAGAATATAACTACTATAATACTGCTCCTATATACAAGATCTATATACAAGAATATAACTACTATAATACTGCTCCTATATACAAGAATATAACTACTATAATACTGCCCCTATGTACAAGAATATAACTACTATAATACTGCTCCTATATACAAGAATAAAACTACTATAATACTGCTCCTATATACAAGAATATAACTACTATAATACTGCCCCTATATACAAGAATATAACTACTATAATACTGCTCCTATACACAAGAATATACCTACTATAATACTGCCCCTATGTACAAGAATATAACTACTATAATACTGCTCCTATGTACAAGACTATAACTACTATAATACTGCTCCTATGTACAAGAATATAACTACTATAATACTGCCCCTATGTACAAGAATATAACTACGACAATACTGCTCCTATATACAAGAATATAACTACTATAATACTGCCCCTATTTACAAGAATATAACTACTTTAATACTGCTCCTATATACAAGCATATAACTACTATAATACTGCCCCTATATACAAGAATATTACTACTATAATACTGCTCCTATATACAAGAATATAACTACTATAATACTGCTCCTATATACAAGAATATAACTACTATAATACTGCTCCTATATACAAGAATATAACTACTATAATACTGCCCCTATATACAAGAATATAACTACTATAATACTGCTCCTATACACAAGAATATACCTACTATAATACTGCCCCTATGTACAAGAATATAACTACTATAATACTGCTCCTATGTACAAGACTATAACTACTATAATACTGCTCCTATGTACAAGAATATAACTACTATAATACTGCTCCTATATACAAGAATATAACTACTATAATACTGCTCCTATATACAAGAATATAACTACTATAATACTGCTCCTATATACAAGAATATAACTACTATAATACTGCCCCTATATACAAGAATATAACTACTATAATACTGCCCCTATGTACAAGAATAACTACTATAATACTGCCCCTATGTACAAGAATATAACTACTATAATACTGCCCCTATATACAAGAATATAACTACTATAATACTGCTCCTATATACAAGAATATAACTACTATAATACTGCTCCTATAGACAAGAATATACCTACTATAATACTGCCCCTATGTACAAGAATATAACTACTATAATACTGCTCCTATGTACAAGACTATAACTACTATAATACTGCTCCTATGTACAAGAATATAACTACTATAATACTGCCCCTATATACAAGAATATAACTACTATAATACTGCCCCTATGTACAAGAATATAACTACTATAATACTGCTCCTATATACAAGAATATAACTACTATAATACTGCCCCTATATACAAGAATATAACTACTATAATACTGCCCCTATGTACAAGAATATAACTACTATAATACTGCTCCTATATACAAGAATATAACTACTATAATACTGCCCCTATATACAAGAATATAACTACTATAATACTGCTCCTATATACAAGAATATATCTACTATAATACTGCTCCTATATACAAGAATATAACTACTATAATACTGCCCCTATGGGGCAAAATATGGACCTGCAATTTTGATCAATTCCGATCTGATTGAAGTTGTTCTCCCTGAATTGATATTTGCAGGCTGTTGCATTGATCTCTATTGTTTATCTCTGTCTCAAAGTTCATCGTGATTTGGCAGCTCATCAACTTCCTATAAAAGAGTGATCACAATACAATGTATTATCCTGTGCGTCGTCTCTCCTTGTCCCCTGTGTTACTGCATTTCATGCAGACGGGGTTTCTCAGAATGTTGTTCGCTACATGAGACAACTGAGCGATTTATACTTTTTGAACTAATAAAACCTAAATTTAAAGGTGAACTCTGGAGAGATAAAATATGTTGTCCAGTCCCTGCCCTCCTATACTATAATGCTGAGCTGCCTGTTATATTAATTCTAAACATTGTACATATATAATCAGTTATTCACCAACTGCTCCTTACCAGTCACCCCCTCCCATAGGGGTCAATATGTCACTCCTGATTGGGCAGCTCTCCCTTCCCTCCCAGAAAGCCTCGGAGCCAGTGTGACACTTCCTTATTTCTCCTTCAATCACGTGGGCGTGATGTCACATCAGGTCCTGTACTAAGCTGTGCAGAGAGCAGGAGGGGAGACCTGTGTCGATAGGACCTGATGTGACATCACGCCCACATGATTGAATGAGGAATGAGTAAGTTTCGAAGCTTCCTGAGAGGGACAACTTGACCCCTATGGGAGGGATGACAGTTAAGGCTACTTTCACATAACGATTTTGTAAAATCCGATGCTGTCCGATATAAATCGGACAGCATCGGATTCTTCTGATGCCTGGAATCGGGTGCCAAATAGGCATCCGATTCCGACAGAAAATAGGATGCCCGCCCTCCTGTCAGATCGCTCCCTGAGAGCTGTCACAGTCTCTCCCCCGGTCCTCTTCTTTATCCCCTGTGTCTCCCCTCTTGGCCCCCGGTCCTCTCATCCCCTGTGTCTCCCCTCTTGGCCCCCGGTCCTCCCCTCTTGGCCCCCGGTCCTCCCCTCTTGGCCCCCGGTCCTCCCCTCTTGGCCCCCGGTCCTCTACTCCCCTGTGTCTCCCCTCTTGGACCCCGGTCCTCCCCTCTTGGCCCCCGGTCCTCTCATCCCCTGTGTCTCCCCTCTTGGCCCCCGGTCCTCCCCTCTTGGCCCCCGGTCCTCCCCTCTTGGCCCCCGGTCCTCTACTCCCCTGTGTCTCCCCTCTTGGACCCCGGTCCTCCCCTCTTGGCCCCCGGTCCTCTCATCCCCTGTGTCTCCCCTCTTGGCCCCGGTCCTCCCCTCTTGGCCCCCGGTCCTCCCCTCTTGGCCCCCGGTCCTCTACTCCCCTGTGTCTCCCCTCTTGGACCCCGGTCCTCCCCTCTTGGCCCCCGGTCCTCTCATCCCCTGTGTCTCCCCTCTTGGCCCCCGGTCCTCCCCTCTTGGCCCCCGGTCCTCCCCTCTTGGCCCCCGGTCCTCTACTCCCCTGTGTCTCCCCTCTTGGACCCCGGTCCTCCCCTCTTGGCCCCCGGTCCTCTCATCCCCTGTGTCTCCCCTCTTGGCCCCCGGTCCTCCCCTCTTGGCCCCCGGTCCTCCTATGTGTCCTCCCCCAGTCCTTCAATGTGCTGCCCCCATGTGTCCTCTGATCCCCCCATGTGTCCCCCTCCTCTCCTCTTGTCCCCCTCCTCTCCTCTTGTCCTCCTCCTCTCCTCTTGTCCTCCTCCTCCTCTCCTCCTCTCCTTTCTCACCTGTCCACGACTCCTGCACGGTCCCGCGCGTCTCCGGTATCTTGCTGTTCTGTCTACTGTGCTGCCAGGACCTCTCGTGTCCTGGCAGTCATGTGATTGTGACATCACGGCAGGTCTTATCAGCACAGACGGCAAGATACCTGGAGACACCGGAGACGCCGGGAGACGACGTGGGCCTCGTGGACAGGTGAGCATAGTTTTTTTTTTATTATTAACCCCTTAATTTACTTTTAGGAGCTATTTTAGTGTACTGAGCATGCTCAGTACACTAAAATCGGTCCGAGGAGACATCACATGTTTCCTCGGACGCTGCTCCATAGGGCCCCATGCTAAATTGATCGGGTCGGATCGGATGTGCACTAAATGCCATCCGATCTGGTCCGATCCGAATCTGTCCGATTTTATTTTCGGTGCAAAAATCGGAGCAAGCTCCGATTTTTGCACCGATAAAAAAATCGGACAGATTCGGATCGGACCAAATCGGATGGCATTTAGTGCACATCCGATTCGGTCCGATGCCCATAGGCCTGCATGGGGTCCGAAAATCGGTCCGATGCTGTCCGATTTTGATCGGACAGCATCGGAACTGAAAAAATCGTTATGTGAAAGCAGCCTCACAGTTAGTGAATACCTTATTTATATTAATTCTAAACATTATACAAGTGCAACAGGCAGCTCAGCATTATAATATAGGAGGACGAGGACTGTACAACAAATAATCTCCCCAGAGTTCCCCTGTAAGGTCTGCGATACTAAAAGAAAGACTTCAGTGTCTGGAAACAAATTACCCTTTCTCCATTAATATATTTTTACAGTATAACCAATGATGAGTGTAACACGACTAAAGCATCTGTAAGGCCAGGGACCCACCATTGTGCATGCGCAGCTACTCAAGCTGCCGTCATCTTTGGACATTTGGGTATACAAGGATGGCGGCAGAATGACGCACAACGGGGCAGAGAGAGCGTACGGGGACTGAGAGTGTGCACAGGGGGGAGACAGAGTGCACAGGTGGGCACAGAGAGCACATAGGGGGCAGAGAGAGCACATGGGGGCAGAGAGTAGACAGAGTGCACAGTGGGGCAGAGTTGTGGTAAATATGACTCACACTCATTCTATGTAGCAGAGTCACTCCTCCCATCCCAGCTCTTTTACAGCCACATGTTCTAATAGAGCATAAGGACAGAGGTTTCCCAACTGAGAGTCAAGAATTTTATGTTACACTGCCCCTCGCACATGTTCAGGATTCCAAGTAAAAATCCATGAAAAATCCACCTGCAATCCATATCCTGAACCTTGTAAATGTGGTTTCTGCAACATACTATGGAAGGTTTTCTGTGAACAAAATATTGGCAAACATAAGCATTATGCTACTTATTTCCATTATGAGGTAGTGCTTACTGAGCGTGTTGGGGAACACTCAACCGCACAAGTAACGCACGTTGCAACGTTTTCTATATAAACATGTCCAGTCGGTATAGTCCATCTCAATGCCTCAGTAGGAATAGTACACAGTCCAGAACCTTTCAATGGCAGCTACAACCACCAAGCTTCAGATACATCCCTCAGCAAGGTAATAACATCAATGTCCGTATCAAACATGGCCTTTTACCTTATGCAGGGTCTAGCTGCTTCCATCACCTCTGCTCAATCAGAGCTGCAGTTTAAGGTTCTCCAGATGTGGTCTCCAGTACTCGTTCCTTCCAGTGATAACTGCTTCCCAAGCACAGATAACCAGTCTCCTGAATGTGCCATTCAAACACCACAAGGCCAGCTCCACTCTCAGGCATGCACTCTTGCCATGTGGACCAAACAGGAAGTCTTCGCATCGCAGACCATGTGATCCATCAGTAATCTCACTATATCCATGAGATACACCTATGGGAGGCATGTGGATGTTCAGTCCCTCCCATCACTTCTGAACATCCTATGAAACCAGCCCTTAACATAAAAATAAGATTGTTGGTACTTTAAGTCTCAGCAAACTATCTGATTCCATATCAGATCTCCATGTGCGCGTATATACCGGCCATATACATCGCCGGTATACCTCACAGCATGAATTTTGACCTGAAAAGTCAGGGATTTATCTGCATTATAGAGGGTGAATCATTGTGTGGATCGTCATCTCAAGAAAAAATCAAAAAGTCAACCTTCCGCCACAGATTCAGCAATTACAGATGTATCAAGCAGGAACACAATGTGCTACTCACCATGTAAGGTCTCATTAGTATTTTTTCCATCAGTGTTGGTGTGTCAAAGCCAGAGGAAAACTGTAATTAAAAGGTTGACACCTGTCTAGTGATTTGGAGATCCTCCTGATGTTGGCAACAATTAATGATGAAATACTGATCAAAAATACTGAAGTGTGAATGCGGCGTAATGCGTAGTTCTCATGCACTATTTGTGTAGGAGGGGGCTTCTATAGGGATTGTATGCATTACACAAATTGAGAGCACTGAAAATCTGCTGCATTAAATTGATGGCAGAGCAGAATGTTCATCTGATGCTTGATATATCTGCATGTGTGGAACCCACTGGGACAGGGTACTCGGTAACAGACCAGGTTGCTACTGGGGTTGTCACAAAGGGCCTGGTCCAGATCGTGTCCCGGGTTCCGTAAGTAAAAGGGGGTACTTACAAGGGATGAATGTTTGTCGTGACGCCACCCACGGTGTGTGGTCAGTAATGGGACCACCGCTGCTGCAGATCCTCCGGGGATGATGTTGGGCAGCTTTAGATGGAACGGCTCTCCGTAGGTAGAGGCTGGTTCCCCGGAGCAGTAGAACGTAGAGTCTATGAAGGATATGATAAATGTGGTAGTAAGGGGATGATAGTGGAGACGGGTTCAAGCATCACACACTCACATTTCTGAAGTTTTCCAAAGCTTTACTGCAGATGTAGTAACAGAGTTTTGTCCACGGAGTCTGTACTGGGGCCGGGTTGCTCCCACCCTGTCCGGGTCCTCAGCTTCCTCCTGCTGCGCTGTGTGTGTGTGGCCCTGCTGCTGCTTCTAGCTGAGCTGCTGGCACTGTCTCTCTCCTCACAGGTACCCCTTGGCTAGGCAACTTGAGTCTTCCTTGTGCTTCCGACCCCACCGTGTTGCTTTGCTCAGGTACAGTATCAATCTACAACCTCCACTATCCCGGGATTTACTGTGCTGTGTGTGTCAGTCACAGTTTCGGATCCGGTGTCCGATCTGTGCGCTCCTCTGGGGCGAGTGGTGATAGCACTCAGACTCCCGGATGTGTTCCTCTGTCTTTAATTCTCCTTCCCTCAGACCCTGGCTAGGCCTGGAATCAATGAGCAGACTGTAGAGTGGCCTGACGCAGCTCCTTTACACTACAGTCTCCCTCAGTTCTCCCAGGAACTGGACTCTTCACAGTACTGCTACGTACTTTACTCTCCACTACTTCCTCTTGACCCGGAGTATATGAGGGAGCTGGTTTAGCTCCCCCTCCTGGCCCAGAGGTGCTAGTGTAGTGTCAGTGTGTTGTGGGGAGGGAACTCGTGTGATGTTACTGTGGCACATTAACCCCTGGGGTGCCACACATGCATCAGGTTTGCATTTGTAGGGGGGAGGAGACATCTGCAGACTGTCAGCATCTGAACAAATCTATTTCCAAACCAGGATGATAGTGTCATGATTCCTCATTGTATCTTTGATGCAGGGAAAAAAATCATTGGTTCAACATGTGAAGCTGCACAGGGGCCAAAGAGGTCAGGGGGCCCAACCTCCTAAGGTGAAGAAATTGTGTATTATGAAGAACTATTAGACTCCAATGGGCTCACATATTATTCTTTCATTTGTTTGTGTCCACCAGTGATGCACTTTTCTGCACTGTAAAACCAGGGCCGGGCTGAGCTGTCAGTTTGGTGAGTGACCGCTCGGTTGTCCAATCTAGTGCTAGGGTGTGCTGAACTGTTGATGTGTTGATTGAAGCTCAGCCGTCCAAGCTGAGACTTTGAGGTGCTGAGCTTCTTCAGGTGTTTCCTGTTCTCTTTGATTGCACAGTTACTTAGCTGAGGAGTTTGTCCCAGATGTTTGTCCCAGGAGTTTGCCTGCCAGTCGTAGCATTTTGCTCATTGGTGCTTGTTGGCTCTGTTCATCAGTGCTTTGTGTTCTGATTAGATCTTGGACCTTCTCTGACCATCCATTCACTTTGATCTGCTATCCTCCTGATATTCTGATTCGGAACATTTGACTACCCTGCCTCACGGCTTGTCAGTGTTTTGACTAGTGTAGCGGATAGGTTGATAGCATTTACTCAAGAGCAGAGCTGGGGACAAATCCAGGGCAGCAAAAAAATGCTTCTTTTTCCCAAGTAAGGCTATGTGCCCACTGTGCGTTTGTGCTGCGTTCTCTTGCAGCACCCACAGCTTTAACATAAAAGTCTATGGGATTTTCCAAAAGCTGTGCCCACATGTGCGTTTTTGTTGCAGAAATTGCCTGCTTTTGTTTAATGTCCCTGCAATTAACTTTGTTTTCCCATAGACTCCATTCTAAGCCCACCCAAAAAAACATCACAAACGGATCGGTATCCCACAGTGCATTTTATCTTTTTATCCAGTGATTTCCAATGCAAAAACGCACCAATACTCACCCTCCCCGGAAAGCCCCGGTGATTCTTCCTCTGTGCAGCATTGAGAGCTGTGTTTATCGATCTTCCAGAACCTGCGCCATGTGATTCAGCCTGTCACATGGTGCGCAGGATCTGGCAGATAGATAAAGACAGCTCCCGCCGCTGCACAGAGGAAGAATCACCGGGGATCACCAGGGAGGGTGAGAAAGTGTCTGTGTCTGTCTGTGTGTGTCCCCTTATTTGTGCTGCATTTGTTTATAGACAGCTGCGTTTATACAGCTGAGAAACCACGCACAAACACAGCAGAAAAAGAAGCACAGTGGGCACATAGCCGAACTTTTAAAAATGCACGACACCTAAAAATCACATTAACTTTAACGCTGAAGCTGTGGGTGCAGAAACGCAGCAGAAATGCACAGTGGGCACAAGGGCTTACTCAGGAGCAGAGCTGGGCATTCAGATACAAGGCCAGGGCAGCAGAAAAGTGCTTCTTTTTCCCAAGTGACAAATGAAACATCTACCTCCAACTTTGTGCTCACCTACTCTGTGAGGGAGGGAGGCCGGGACCCGTCATGTGCCAAACTCTCTGTTCCCCGTTTTCTTACTTACCTGTCCCGTCCTCCCGCGATGCCTGCCCGCGCTATCCCTGCTGCAGCTCCATCCTCCCGCATCTCCCCTGCTCCCTCTTATTGCCAGGTTGCGGGAGAGCACGCTCAGGTTCTTTGTATTTAAAGAGCCAGTGCACCCTTTTTCCAATCCACCCCTCTCAGCCAATCACTGAGAGGTTTTGCATGTTTAAGACACTCACCTAAGGAGGGAGGTGCCTGGGCAACTGTGTGCTGTGTTCTAAAAGTTGCTGTGCTCAGGTCCCCAGATCAGCGCTTGCTCGCTATAAGCCTTGCCTGTGTTCCGTCCTTAACGTCTAGTGTTTTCTTCTAGTGCTGGTGTCCCCGTCCTGGTAACACGACTGCCTGGAGTATTGCCATCCTAACTAACTATCCTGCGGATTCGTTCGGTACCTTCCGGACCCCTGGACCATCCCTCAGTGACACAGCCTTGTGCGTCCTCTGGATTCCTCTCGCTATCCCGGTTCCTCGCTGGTTTGCCCTATCTGGTTCCCTGGACCTCTCGTTCCTTTTGGGTCTGACCCTCTGGTCTCCTATCTGTTGCACTTAGAACCTCCATTGCTGTGCCGGCTCGACCCACGTATAGGGGGTACGCTCGCCGATGCTCCCTCGGGGGAATTCGGTGTCTCAGCCCAGGGAATCCTCCCTTGTGGTTTCTCCTATCTTATCTTTAATAAAGTCTTGCATTTATCCGACATCCTAGTCCAGCTGGTTCCTTGGGTTCAGCCTCCACAGAAGCCACTGTGGTCTATCCTCATTCCAATTTCCCTGGCCTGATACATTGTGATCAGATGTAATCTTGGAGGAACATGTTCAGTTTCCCTGCAGCGCCACCACTGACGAAATAAAATATGACATCATTTTTTGTTAGCTGACTGTATAATATAGGAATGGGTCAGGTCCCACAATGCTACTCTGATTTAGTAATTGAAGCTACTAACCCAATTATTACTTGAAATGTTCCATACAGCCCTGATCGTTACAATTCCCTCATTATGCAACAAGATAATATAACCTCATGCAGTAGCTCAACTGTCCAATCTAGTGCAGGGGTGTGCTGAGCTGCCGGTGTGTTGATTGACAGGTCAAGCTTAGACTGGGAGATGCTGAGCTTTTTCAGGTATTTCCTGTTCTCTTTGATTGCCCAGCTACTTAGCTGAGCAGTTTGTCCCAGATCTCTGCCAGTCATAGCATTTTGCTCATTGGTGCATGTTGGCTCCGTTTATCTGTGATCTGTGTTCTGATTAGACCTTGAATCTCCTCTTCCATCCATTTGCCTTGACCCTTAGCTTTGATCTACTATCCTCCTGATATTCTGACCCCGAAACGTTTGACTACTCTTCCTCATGGCTTGTCAGTCTAGATAAAGTTGATAGAATTTATTCAGGAACAGAGCTGGGGATTCAGATACAAAGCCAGGGCTGCAAAAACATGCAACTTTTTCCCCAAGCTTCAACTTTGCTACTTACACTGATACATTGTTTACACTGTTACATTGTAATCAGATGGCAGTAACCATTCAATTTCCCTGCAGTGCCACCACTGGTGAAATAAAACATTGCATCATTTGCTCTGTCTGATTGTGTAATATAGGGTCGGGTCAGGTTCCACAATGCTGCTCTGATTTATTAATGAAGCTACCTACCCAATTATTGAAATTTTCCATACAGCCCTGATCGACAATTCCCTCATTCTGCAACAAGCTCATATAACCTCATGCAGTAGCTCAACTGTCCAATCTAGTGCAGGGGCGTGCTAAGCTGCTGGTGTGTTGATTGATAGGTCAAGCTTAGACTAGGAGGTCCTGAGCTTGTTCAGGTATTTCCTGTTCTCTTTGATTGCCCAGCTACTTTGCTTAGCAGTTAGTCCCAGATCTCTGCCAGTCATAGCATTTTGCTCATTGGTGCATGTTGGCTCCATTCATCAGTGCTTTGTGTTCTGATTAGACCTTGGACCTCCTCTGCCATCCATTTGCCTTGACCCTTAGCTTTGATCTGCTATCCTCCTGATGTTCTGACCCCAAAACGTTTAACTATCCTTCCTCATTGTCAGTGTAGACAGGTCAGGAGCAGAGCTGGGGATTCAGATACAAAGCCAGGGACGCAAACTCCAACTTTCCTACCTACTCTGATACATTGTTTACACTGATACATTGTAATCAGATGGCAGTAACCATTCAATTTCTCTGCAGCGCCACCACTGGTGACATAAAGCATTGCATCATTTTCTCTTGGCTGACTGTGTTAAATAGGGCGGGGTCAGGTCCCACAAAGCTACTAACCCAATTATTACTTGAAATTTTCCATACAGCCCTGATCATTACGACAATTCCCTCATTATGCAACGCGCTCATATAACCTGGTGCCACAGCTTCCGCCACAGTCACTCCACATCTAACGATCTCCCCGTCTACCTGCAGCCAAGTGATCTTGTGTCACATTGACTTTTGCGGGATGGCCGAATTTCAATACACGGCAATTACAGGTTGTATCTACCAACAACACAAAAAAAAACTCCAGTCAAAGGTTAATTGTCAGGATAAATGTCCCGTTGGCTCGGCGGCACGGGCGGACATGCCAGCTATTAACATGTAGTCTGGCCGTGGGTACCGTATTACACAATGAGTGTTCATTGAGATGTGAACGGAGCCATGGAAGAGTCGCTGCAAACATGTTTTCAACTTTGCTCCGCAATTAAATTTCAGCAAGTCACAAAAATAGAGACAGCCTTGACATTGAAGTTAATAATCTACCCCCTCCCCACCCCTGGACCTTTATTATAGAGTCAACACCGGGCCCCGCCACCCCCCGCCACCCCCCGCCACCTCCCGCCACCCCCCGCCACCCCCCGCCACCCCCCGCCACCCCCAGCACAGATGGACACAGGAATAAACACATTTGCGAAACTAATACAACAATTTCGCTCTTTTTTTTGGCATCGGGAATTCAGTGAAATTATAGAAAATGATCCTTGTTTTTTACAAGAACAGTTACATTGGTGGCCAAGAAAGCTTGGAAGGACCCGACACTGAAAATCACATTATTCAACAACAAAAATGATGTTTTTATATATTCTTTTAAGGACTGGGCTTAACACTTTCTGTTTTTCTGTGTGTAATTTGTTGACCTAGGTGTCACGATGGCCTCTCTTACTTTGGAAACTTGTGACAGATTTTGGACCCGTGTCTCATTCATGTATTGAGACTTCATATTAAACGTGTTTCTTTCCTTTGGCAGTGTAGGAGTTAATGTCCGTTTCTGTTGTCGGCAAGCTAGCTAGTTCTTTGTCCAGCTGTGGCTACTCTGTGATCACTCCCATCCCCTTTATATGATCAACATGGTTCCAGCATCCTTTGCTGGTGATTGAATTCCATTCCTGGCCTGGCTACCTGAGGTGAAGGTGCTATTCTGGAGAACTGACTATTGCCAAGCCGTCTGCTGAGTGGCAGCAGGTGTGAAGTTATTTTTGTCGTTCTCCTGTCTGTTTCCTTTCCCCTCTTGTTGTTATTATTACAGTGGTTGGGACTAGTGCTCCTGCATCAGGGCCAGCGAGGGACTAGGTATCCTGCTCGGCGACAGGGTGAAATAACCTGTATATGGGCACAGCCTCAGGTGAGTGCAGGAGGTCTCCTCTTCCCCATTCCCTATGAGCAGGGCACTCCACTGTATTTGCCCTCCCTGGTGTCTCTCCATCTGTAGTATGCTGTAGTGCGCCGCACACAGTTGACCCGTGCGTCCCTGCCACTCAATGTTTCTGGACATCCCCTGCGTCCAGTGTGAAAATAGACGTGTCTTCTAGTGCTTCTAGCTCCTGGGACCCAATCCAAAATCTGTGTTAGCCCCCCATCTCCCCAAAGATCATACAACATGGTGTCATTGAATAGGCTCTCTGGCTCCAACCGTCCTACTTCTTCTATAATGAAGCCCCTGCATAAGTATTGTCCTAACCGCCTCTTGTTTCTGGTGGTCAGAGCAGCCTCAAAATAAAAGACCAGTTTTTCAAATGGCGGCCAGAAATGAATCCTCACTAGGGTGGAAACACACTTATGCGAGATGCAGGCAGGTGTCTCACATGCATCTTGCATGACTCACCCACAACGTCCCCTGCTCCTGGAGAGGAGTGTGGATCTGCATAGTAACACAATCAGCTGACTCGCTCCCGTTCAAAGAGGCAGGGGCCGTTCTGGGTGAGTCATGTGAGGTATAGTGCATTTCCACCCTAACATTGACTGCCACAATAAAATGTATAACTTTGTAAAGACTTCACTTGGTGCAAAGATTTTGTGGGGCACTCCCTGAACACATAATGATTATGATTATTTATTCTCTTATATGGCGCCATCATACAGCAGCCTTTCACATACATTAGCAACAAATAAACCTCAAACTAAAGCAGATCATACTTATGCTACCTCTCTACTGCACGTACACAGAAATAATACTGTTATGCTATAGACATGAATAGTACTGCTATGATATACACAGATCAAGCTACAGTATTATAAATAGCACCGCTATGCTGTATACGAATAAAACCACTACTAGACTATACACATAAATAGTACTGCCCTACTCTTATATAAGGGCCACGTCACACACACAGATAATTGTGCAGATATTGTTCGCAGATCTCTGGTTGCAGTGAAATCATGGACACATGGTTCCATTTTGTGGCTGTGTACAAATGTAACAATGTGTCCATGATTTCACTGCAACCAGAGATCTGCGAACAATATCTGCACAATTATCTGTGTGTGAGACGTGGCCCTAAGGCTGGGGTCACACACACAGATATCTGGGCAGATATTGGTCACAGATCTCTGGTTGCAGTGAAATCATGGACACATTGTTACATTTGTACACAGCCACAAAATAGAACAATGTGTCCATGATTTCACTGCAACCAGAGATCTGCGAACAATATCTGCCCAGATATCTGTGTGTGTGACCCCATAAGTGAAACCAATAATCTCTGATGGCCACTTTACACACACCAATTTATCTGTCCAACTTCTGAACAACTTACTGGTTGCAGTGAAATCATGGACCCATTGTTACATTTGTACACAGCCACAAAATAGAACAATGTGTCCATGATTTCACTGCAACCAGTAAGTTATTCAGAAGTTGGACAGATAAGTTGGTGTGTGTAAAGTGGCCCTTAGGATGCCTTCACACTTGCGTTTGGAACGCAGCGCACCAATTGCAGCCAAACGCTTGCGCATTGCGTTCCTATGTTTAACATGGGAACACATGTGCCTGCGTTTGGCTGCATTCGGTTGCGTTTGCGTTCGGACGCGCACAATTTGTGCACCCTCCAAGCGCTCTCCGAACGCAGCATGTTGCATTTTTTGTGCCTTCGCGGGCGCTTGTTTTATCTGCAAGCGTACAAACCATGCATTGAAGTCAATGGATCCGCAGTGTCCTCCGCATGACAGCTGCGGATCTCATTGAAATCTCTCCCGGTGGCTGCCGGTGATCAGCTACAGCCGCCGCTGCTCTCCTGCCAGTGTGAGTACGGGAGATTTGAAGCAGCGATCAGCTGTTTCTTATCTCCTGCACCGATATCACCTATTCGGTGTTGGCGCGGGAGATTTAAACAGCTGTCAGATCAGCTGTATCTTCAAATCTCCCGCGCTGACACCAGTGGGAGATCAGCTGATCTCCTCCTCCCGGCCGCCCCCGAGACAGCTGATTGGCTGGCCGGGGTGCATACTAATGTGAACGCATGCGGAGATTCTCCACTGTGTTCACATCAGTATGGGCTGCGTTGCACTGCGTTTACGTCTGCTTGCCATACCGATGCAGACACAAACGCAAGTGTGAAGGCAGCCTTAATTAGTACTGCTATAACATACACAAACTAAACTCCTATACTATACACATAAATAGTACCGCTATACTGTATATAAATAAGACCACTAATCGATTAAATAGTACTGCTATAACATACACAAATTAACTACTATACACTTAAATGGTAGTGCTCTACTGTAAATGAATGAGACCACTAATCGGTTAAATAGTACTGCTATAATATACTGTACATGAATTAAACTACTATACACATAAATAGTACCACTATGCTGTATACAAATAAACATAATATAACATACACATGAATAGCGCTGGTATAGTATACACGTCCTGTACTAAACACATAAGTAAACCACTATAGTATGTGCTTAAAACAGCGCTGCACATAAATAGTAGGGCTATACTGTATACCGCACATATACCTGTTTACACTCACCTTTATATATACTACATTCACATTATTCTAATATTTATATACTGTATATCGTTCCCATGCATTACACATATAACCCTCATACAAATATACACAAATTGAATACATATAGAAGCACAATAAATATCTAGATATGGAAGTATCACATATATGTTAATAGGCTGCACATGCAAAACTTGCAAATATGGTCATGCACATTAATCAAGATTAAAAGCCGTCAAAACACATTCTGCATTCTCCCATAACAAGAATGCAAGATCTCTCCTCTCAGAGTCTACTCACTATGATACTGTCCCCTATAGATGAGAAGATAATGCATTTAAAGGGGATATCCAGGATTAATAAAACTTAAACACATTTTTTTTTTCAAAAACAGCGCCACCCCTGTTTACAGGCTCCATGTGGTATTACAGCATAGGTCTATTCACTTAAATGGAGCTGAGCTGCAATATCACACTTAACCTATAGACAGGGGTGGCGCTGTTTGCAAAGGAAATCAGCCATGTTTGTAGAATTCTGGACAACCTGTTCAATAGGAAGACATTGGTCCCTATACACAGGAAGATAATGGTTCATCAATCACTGCCCCCTATAATCAAAAATAACAAGATACACACCAGGGTTAAACCTTCTCCTATGATTAGGAATGATGGTCAGAGCCAACGAGTGATAACTTTCCAGAACAGAGTTCAGATTTTAATTGGGATGTTTTTGTTTTCATTGTGACATTGGCTGCACACAGTGTCCGGGCCCCGCGCTCCTGGTTGTTAATCCATATTTAAAGGGAACCTGAAGAGCAATGTATGATGCCCAAACCACAAACCAGTATGAATGGGAGCCCGGCGGCATGACTGCAACACGCATTTGCTCTGCAACACGAGCGTAGATCAACACATCATGCATCTCAGTGAATTAGAAATCATCAAAAAGTGACTTTAGTTCAGTAATTCAATACATACAGTTAAACACACTAATTATATAGAGTCATTACACACAGAGGGATCTATTACAAGTGTTTATTTATGTTAATGTTGATGATTAATGAAAACTCAAAGGTCATTACCTCAGAAAATTAAAGTAGGGAGGATAAAGGGTCTGAGCAGTGGCGGATTATAATCGAGGTCAATCTGGGCGGCAGCCCAGGGCCCAGTGCTGTGGGGGGCCCAGCAGCCCAGGGTAAATTGCCCCATTATAATCTGCCACTGTTGTGACAAATTGTCCGAACCACTGCCACCCCCCTCTTCCTCCCTCACGTCATGACGTAGACGTGCAGGAGGATGTTGCAAAACACTGCAGGTGCTGGAGGAGAGCACCTACGCAGCCCGCCTGTTCACACTGCCAAAGAGGAGCAGTCCTGAGCAGAGCAGCTCATTTTGCTGCCAGCCTGCTCAATCCTTGGCAGCTGCCCTTCTCTCCAGACTCCAGGCCTCCTGAGTCTACAGACTGCACCGACTCACCGGCTGCTGTCCAACCCACGCTCCAGCTGCGTGCTTAAAAGAGGAGAGTATCGGTCATCACGCTATTTTCCAAATTTCCACAGATCGCAGGCCCCACAGAGAAGTGGAACATGCCTGACAGAGTTAGAAAAGTGAGTGAGTCAGTGCAATATGTTTGAACTTGTCCTGCTGCTCTGCTGTGTCTGTGCCAGTCTGCCCATGTAAATTGTCTGCCGCCCACTATTATCTTGAATACTCAGCGTGTGCACCCACTTGCTGTTCGAGGTGGATGCAGCGGCTACCTTTCCCTGACTGGCTGCATTCCGGGGTAATGCGTTCCCTATCCCTATTACTTGTGCACCCACTGCCTCTCCACCTTGAATAGACACATGTGAATGCCTCTACATCTGTGTGTGTCCTGACCCTACATGTGGATATTTTCCTGGATAATTATTATGGATCCATACATACATGATTCAAGCAAAATATCCAGATTGAGGACAGACACACACAGCATGTAGAGGCATTTCACATGTGTCTATTCAAGGTGGAGGGGCAGTAGGTGCACACGCTGAGTATTTGGTGAGTTTTTACCTCAGTATCTGTAAGGCTCGTGCACACACTGAGTATTTGGTGAGGTTTTACCTCAGTATCTGTAAGGCCTCGTGCACACGCTGAGTATTTGGTGAGTTTTTACCTCAGTATCTGTAAGGCCTCGTGCACACACTGAGTATTTGGTGAGTTTTACCTCAGTATCTGTAAGGCCTCGTGCACACGCTGAGTATTTGGTGAGTTTTTACCTCAGTATCTGTAAGGCCTCGTGCACACGCTGAGTATTTGGTGAGTTTTTACCTCAGTATCTGTAAGGCCTCGTGCACACACTGAGTATTTGGTGAGTTTTTACCTCAGTATCTGTAAGGCCTCGTGCACACGCTGAGTATTTGGTGAGATTTTACCTCAGTATCTGTAAGGCCTCGTGCACACGCTGAGTATTTGGTGAGTTTTTACCTCAGTATCTGTAAGGCCTCGTGCACACGCTGAGTATTTGGTGAGTTTTTACCTCAGTATATGTAAGGCCTCGTGCACACCTGAGTATTGGTGAGTTTTTACCTCAGTATCTGTAAGGCCTCGTGCACACGCTGAGTATTTGGGGAGTTTTTACCTCAGTATCTGTAAGGCCTCGTGCACACGCTGAGTATTTGGTGAGTTTTTACCTCAGTATATGTAAGGCCTCGTGCACCACTGAGTATTTGGTGAGTTGTTACCTCAGTATCTGTAAGGCCTCGTGCACAACGTGAGTATTTGGTGAGTTTTTACCTCAGTATTGTAAGACCTCGTGCACACGCTGAGTATTTGGTGAGTTTTTACCTCAGTATCTGTAAGGCCTCGTGCACACGCTGAGTATTTGGTGACTTTTACCTCAGTATCTGTAAGGCCTCGTGCACACGCTGAGTATTTGGTGACTTTTACCTCAGTATCTGTAATGGCCACTTTATGGTGGGTTTGACACACACCATTTCTGCTCCAATATCTGAACAGGCTCTGTTGCAGTGAAATCATGGACACATAGTTCCATTTTGTGCTGTGTACAAAATGGAGCAATGTCTTCGATTTTCCTGCAACCAGAATTGTCAGATATTGGACACAGAAATTGTTGTGTAAACCACCATTACACACGGTACATTTTCTAGCTTATCCACAGTAATCTTACTGGCTGCAGTGAAATCATGAGACTTAATTCCATTTTGTAACAGCAACAAGATACCATGTCTCATGATTAACTGAACCATAAGTTACCTGTGGATAAGCTAGGAAATGTACCTGTGTAAAGTGGCATTAGCCCCGTGCACACCTGATTATTTGGTGACTTTTTACCTCAAATATTGAAGGCCTGTGCACACGCTGAGTATTGGTGAGTTTTACTTCAGTAATTAAGCCCCGTGTCACCTGTATTGGTCAGATGTTCCTCAGTAAATGTAAGCCCCGAGCACACATGAGTATTTGGCAGTTTTTACTCAGTATCTGTAAGGCCTCGTGCAACGCTGAGTATTTTGTTTGAAGTTAAAACCAGTACTGTAAGGCCCGTGCTCAACGATAGTTATGTGATTTACCTCAGATCTGTAAGCTGTGCACACGTGAGTATTTGAGGTTTTTTACCTCAGTAGTTGAAGCTCGTGCCACGCTGAGTATTTGGTGAGTTTTTAACCATAATGTAAGGCCTCGTCAGCACACGCGGTATTGTGATTTTACCTCATATCTGTAAGGCCTCGGCTACGCTGATATTTGGTGATTTGCACCTCAGATCTGTAGCCTCGGCACACACTGAGTATCTTGTAGATTTACCTCAGTAATCTGTAAGGTCTCTGACCGCTGATATGGTGAGGTTTACCTCAGTATCTGATAAGGCCTGTGCACACGCCTGAGTATTTGGTGAGTTGTACTCGATCTGTAAGGCCTCGTGCACACGCTGAGTATTTGGTGAGGTTTTACCTCAGTATATGTAAGGCCTCGTGCACACGCTGAGTATTTGGTGAGTTTTTACCTCAGTATATGTAAGGCCTCGTGCACACGCTGAGTATTTGGTGAGTTATTACCTCAGTATATGTAAGGCCTCGTGCACACGCTGAGTATTTGGTGATTTTACCTCAGTATCTGTAAGGCCTCGTGCACACACTGAGTATTTGGTGAGGTTTTACCTCAGTATCTGTAAGGTCTCGTGCACACGCTGAGTATTTGGTGAGGTTTTACCTCAGTATCTGTAAGGTCTCGTGCACACGCTGAGTATTTGGTGAGGTTTTACCTCAGTATCTGTACTTAAATGGAACACAACTTCGTTTTTGCTGAATTTTTTAAAGAAACAACATGTGAGACTATGTTCAGACTGGACATTTTTGCTTCATTTTTAGTGCTGTGTTTTTGCAGTGGAAACACAGCACTTAAATAGATTTTTTGGCAAAGCCTGAGTTTTCGATAAATGCTGTTCAGATGCTGCAGGTTTTACTGGTCCACACAGGGGAGCCCCCTCTTTTTTTTTTTTTCACAAAATATTGAAGAAGGAATTGACATCACAGAGCCTTCTTTTCTTCATACAGCCACCATTACTCATTGTTCATGTATTGTACAACGGTTGTTAAAAACGCAGCAAAAAAAGATGCATTTCTTAAAATCCTTTTAAAATAGTAAATCCTATTCATTTTTGCTTCTGAAAAGTCGGAAAAAACACAGCACCAAAGAAAAAAAGCACGGTGTGAACATAGCCTTAATGTACAGATTCACCTTTACATCTGCAAGTCACAAGTGTTAGGTTCTCTTTAAAGTGAACCTGTCACCAGATTTGGGTGTTTTAAGCTTAAAGTGACCCCTCAGCAGCACCTATGCTGCGTATAAGAAGGCGGCTATTATGTCCTGAATGCCCCCCTGTACACCGAATAAATAACTTATAAATAATAACAAATAACTTGTCTCTGCCGCAAGCCGCCGCGTCACCACGCCAGCCGAAAAGCGCCGCCGAACAGCCCATTTCTGTGGTGGGGCGGCCCTGGATGAGGGCTATACCACCAGCCCAAGGGGCACTTGCCCCCCTGCCACCTGGGCCAGTCTGCCCCTGGTAACAACTTCACCTATTGAGAAGTGAAGGACGTAGGCGATCAAACGACCGCAAGTATCGTTTGCTTGTCGCGGAATTGTTGCTGCGTCGTTAACGATATCTGATTGTGTGACATCTCACTAGCGATCATTGAACATCGTTCTAGCGATCTAGGTCAAGTCGGAACGTTGATCGGATCGTTCGACCATTGAAGCGTGAGACGGAGCCTTTAGGCCGGTTTCACATCACGGCAAGATCAGGTCCGGGGCTGTCCGGGTGAACATGACAACCCCGGTCGCAATTTTGCACTAATGCAGCCCTATGGGGCCGGATGGCAGCTATTTGCCATCCAGTTTCCATCTGTCTCGGAGGATTCAAGAGAATTCTGATTTTTTTTTCCCGGATACAGAAACGTTGCTTGCAGCATTTTTTGTGTCCAGGGTAAAATATCGGCACAAATCAGATCCTCCCGGATCCGGCGCCATAGACCGGATCGCGCCGGATCTGATTTGTGCCGATTATTTTTCCCCTGGACACAAAAATGGTGCGATTTGGCGCCCCCTAACATGGGGGTCTATGGCCCCGGATGAGCACAGTTCCGACATTAAACGGATCCGGGAATCGGACACCGGGTGCTGGAGTTTAGCAGCGAGCACTGCTAAACTTTAGCACCTTGAGCTGTCCCTGCTAACCGCGATTTTGAAATTGCTGCGGCTGCGATATGAGGAATCCGGCTGCAAACCGGACCGGAGGGCATAGATCTGTTTCAAAATCGGGTTCACACCGGACAGTCCCGAACCTGATCAGGCTATGATGTGAAACCAGCCTTAGGCCGCTTCACATCACAGCGAAATCCGATCCGGGGCTGTCAGGGATGACCGGACGCAGCTGCCGTCGCTGATTGATCAGGACCGCGGCTCGCGGGGAGCTAGCCACGGTCCTGAGACAACAGTGCAAGTGTCCGGTTCCAGGATCCTCCCAAACCGGGGCAATTCAGCCCCATAGGCTCCCATGTTAGGGAGCGACGGATAGCACCAGATCTGGGGGAATCCGGGAGAATTTGGAATCCGGCAATTTGGGGAGATTTTTCTCCCCGGACACAAAAACGTTGCAAGCAAAAAAAAAAAGAAAAATCCGATTTCTCCATATTCTGCCGGAGAGATGGAAACTGGATGGCAGAGAGCTGCCATCCGGCTCCATCCAGCCCCTTAGGATACTATGGGGCCAAACTCCGGTCCGGGGCTCTCTGGTTTACACTGGACAGCCCCGGACCGGACTCTGCCGTGGTGTGAAATAGGCGATGCTGGAGGGGGTGCTTTTAGTTGAATACACAAAAATCTGGTGACAGGTTCACTTTAAATATTATTGCATTGCTTTGCAGGTGTGCACTGCCAGGGGCGTAACTACAACAGGTGCAGGAGTTGCAATCACACCCGGGCCCTGGAGCCTGGGGGGCCCCAAAAGTCCCTCTGGCCTATAGAAAAAGACTAATGTTATTAAAGATTTGCTATAATTGGGGGCCCCATTGGAGCTTTCGCATCAGGGCCCCTGGGCCTGACGTTACACCACTGTGCACTGCACAATGCCTACTACGTCTATCCAAAAAGCCCTGCACGTTTTTATGTGTAAGGCTATGTGCCCACTGTGCGTTTCTGTGCTGCGTTTTCTGCACTATAAACACTTGATCCCCAGCTTTGTAATTCAATTCAATGATTTTCAGTAAGCTGTGCCCACATGTGCATTTTTCAGCCAAAAACGCGTGTGTTTATAAAAGTCCCTTTCAACTATCTTGTTCTTTTCTGGGCTGCATTTTCAGTTGCCGCCATTCTAATTAGATGAAAATCGCAGGTTATAGTTTCACGCAGCAACTATTGTTCTGGAATAATCTGTTTCAGGTATATGATGACCCCGTCACATGACCTGGGGGCCCACAGAGTCTGAACAGCCCGGGGCCCTGGCTACCCTTAATCCACCCCTGGGTCTGAGAGATAAAATATGACCTAAATAAGTATCAGAGGCTTCACCTTGTGTGGTTGCGAGAGTCACAACCACTATAAAAGCAGATCACGGCTGCTGCTGTCCCCAGTGTGGTGCATATAGAGTAGGCAGGATGAAGGGTTAAACACCGTGCTGCCGTATTCCACCACACATCAAAGTGGGAATATAATAATGATTTATTAGTCAACACATTTCAGGGCTCCCTGGCTCTTCCTCAGGACAAATCAATATCATATTGCCATGTTTCTGGGATCCCTGAAATGTGTTGACTAATAAATCAATATAATATTCCTGCTTTGATGTCTGGTGGAATACAGCAGCGTGGTGTTTAACCCTTCATCCTCCCTACTCTATACGCACAACGCTGGGGACTGCAGCAGCCGTGATCTGCTTTTATAGTGGTTGTGACTCTCACAACCACACAAGGTGAAGCCTCTGATACCTATTTAGGTCAGATTTTATCTCTCAGACCCATCATCCTCCCGACTTTAATTTTCTGAGATAATGATCATTAATCATCAACATTAACAGAAATAAACACATGAAATAGATCCCGCTGTGTGTAATGACTCTATATAATAGATGTGGTCACTTTATGTATTGAATTACTGATATAAAGTCACTTTTTGATGATCTCATTCATTGAGACGCTCCTGTATGTCCTGTAAGCCCGTCCTATACTCTCTTTCTGCAGCCTTCTTGCTTGTCCAGTGTCAATCCGGTCGGGCTGCGATGAGAAGTGACCTGCCGGCAGTTGCAGTTTGTTTCATGGAGCTCACAAGAGGAGGTCACTCTTCAATACATCTCTATGGGATCCTCGATCTGGTTGTCATAGAGGTGCATGGAGCACCTGTGACATAACGTCTGACTTCCAACCAGTCTGAAGCTGTGGACACGAGATGATATCGCGGGCTCAGTAAAGTATTAAAATGCCGGAGGGTGAGTATAAGACACGGGCTTATATTTAAAGCACCACTACAATGGTGGAAAAGAAAAAACGCTATAGTGGTGCTTTAAGTCCTACAACCTCAATTTGTTTCTTGCATAACTTTAGAACCCAATTATTTAAAAGGTAACATCAACTAAAAAAACAAATAAAACACAGCAAAGCTGCACATGTGAAAGTGCCCTGGGTGTGCTCCACCTGCAGAAACATCATAGCACTGCAGTGTCTGTTTCAGCCACTAGATGGAGCTTGTCATACTGCACCAGAGAGCAGCAGCAGCCAGGCAGGGGCATGCACAGGTTACTGCTCTGTATATAGTTTATTATAGGCCACACACTGCAGCCTCTGGAGGATGGAATGGATGTGGAGCTCATATATCACAACACACTTTCATTATGCAACTAAACAAATTACATAAATCTTTACTTTGGTGATTTACACTAACTAGTGCCCCTACTATACCCTGGCGAGAAAAGGGCTTCAAAGGGTCAGTTGACCAAGAGCCGGAAACAGCTCCCTACATTACCCCAATAGGTAACCAGTGAATAAAGACGGGGAGCTAATAGGTAACAGGTATAAAACATAATTTAACCCCTTCACCCCCGGGCATTTTCTGATTTTCATTTTTCCCTCCCCTTCTTCCAAGAGCCATAACATTTTTTTTATTTTCCAGTCGCTACAGACATAAAAGGTTTTTGTTGTTGTTTTTGCAGGATGAATTGTACTTTTAATGAAGTCATTTATTTTACCATATAGTGTACAGGAAAATGGGAACATAATACCAAGTGCAGTGAAATTGAAAAAAAAGTACAATTACATGTTTGTTTTTTGTTTTTTTTTATTCACCATGTTCATTATATGTAACACTGAGGTGTCGGTATGATGTCTGGGGTCAGTACTATAGGTAACACTGAGTGTCAGTATGATGTCTGGGGTCAGTACTATATGGTAACACTGAGGTGTCGGTATGATGTCTGGGGTCAGTACTATATCGGTAACACTGAGGTGTCGGTATGATGTCTGGGGTCAGTACTATATGGTAACACTGAGGTGTCGGTATGATGTCTGGGGTCAGTACTATATGGTAACACTGAGGTGTCGGTGTGATGTCTGGGGTCAGTACTATATGTAACACTGAGGTGTTAGTATGATGTCTGGGTCAGTACTATATGGTAACACTGAGGTGTCGGTATGATGTCTGGGGTCAGTACTATATGGTAACACTGAGGTGTCGTATGATCTCTGGGGTTAGTACTATATGGTAACACTGACGTGTCAGTATGATGTCTGGGGTCAGTACTATATGGTAACACTGACGTGTCGGTATGATGTCTGGGGTCAGTACTATATGGTAACACTGAGGTGTCGGTATGATGTCTGGGGTCAGTACTATATGGTAACACTGAGGTGTCGGTATGATGTCTGGGGTCAGTACTATATGGTAACACTGACGTGTCGGTATGATGTCTGGGTCAGTACTATATGGTAACACTGAGGTGTCGTATGATGTCTGGGGTCAGTACTATATGGTAACCTGAGGTGTCGGTATGATGTCTGGGGTCAGTACTATATGGTAACACTGATGTGTCGTATGATGTCTGGGGTCAGTACTATATGGTAACACTGAGGTGTCGGTATGATGTCTGGGGTCAGTACTATACGTAACACTGAGGTGTCGGTATGATGCTTGGGTCAGTACTATATGGTAACACTGAGGTGTCGGTATGATGTCTGGGGTCATTACTATCTGGTAACACTGAGGGCGTATGAGTCTGGTCAGTACTATGTAAACTGAGTGTCTATGGGTCAGGTCAGTACTATATGGTAACACTGAGGTGTCGGTATGATGTCTGGGGTCAGTACTATATGGTAACACTGAGGTGTCGGTATGATGTCTGGGGTCAGTACTATATGGTAACACTGATGTGTCGGTATGATGTCTGGGGTCAGTACTATATGGTAACACTGAGGTGTCGGTGTGATGTCTGGGGTCAGTGCTATATGGTAACACTGAGGTGTCGTGTGTGATGTCTGGGGTCAGTACTATATGGTAACACTGAGGTGTCGGTAGTGATGTCTGGGGTCAGTACTATATGGTAACACTGAGTGTCGGTTGATGTCTGGGGTCAGTACTATATGGTAACACTGAGGTGTCGGTATGATGTCTGGGTCAGTACTATATGGTAACACTGAGGTGTCGGTATGATGTCTGGGGTCAGTACTATATGGTAACACTGAGGTGTCGGTATGATGTCTGGGTCAGTACTATATGGTAACACTGAGTGTCGGTATGATGCTGGGGTCAGTACTATATGGTAACACTGAGGTGTCGGTATGATGTCTGGTCAGTACTATATGGTAACACTGAGGTGTCGGTATGATGTCCTGGGGTCAGTACTATATGGTAACACTGAGGTGTCGGTATGATGTCTGGGTCAGTACTATATGGTAACACTGATGTGTCGGTATGATGTCTGGGGTCAGTACTATATGGTAACACTGAGGTGTCGGTATGATGTCTGGGGTCAGTACTATATGTAACACTGAGGTGTCGGTATGATGTCTGGGGTCAGTGACTATATGGTAACACTGACGTGTCGGTATGATGTCTGGGGTCAGTACTATATGGTAACACTGAGGTGTCGGTGTGATGTCTGGGGTCAGTACTATATGGTAACACTGAGGTGTCGGTATGATGTCTGGGGTCAGTACTATATGGTAACACTGAGGTGTCGGTATGATGTCTGGGGTCAGTACTATATGGTAACACTGAGGTGTCGGTATGATGTCCTGGGTCAGTACTATATGGTAACACTGAGGTGTCGGTGTGATGTCTGGGGTCAGTACTATATGGTAACACTGAGGTGTCGGTATGATGTCTGGGGTCAGTACTATATGGTAACACTGAGGTGTCGGTATGATGTCTGGGGTCAGTACTATATGGTAACACTGAGGTGTCGGTATGATTCTGGGGTCAGTACTATATGGTAACACTGAGGTGTCGGTGTGATGTCTGGGGTCAGTACTATATGGTAACACTGAGGTGTCGGTATGATGTCTGGGGTCAGTACTATATGGTAACACTGAGGTGTCGGTATGATATCTGGGGTCAGTACTATATGGTAACACTGAGGTGTCGTAGATGTCTAGGTCATACTATATGGTAACACTGAGGTGTCGGTATGATGTCTGGGGTCAGTACTATATGGTAACACTGAGATGTCGGTATGATGTCTGGGGTCAGTACTATATGGTAACACTGAGGTGTCGGTATGATGTCTCGGGTCAGTACTATATGGTAACACTGAGGTGTCGGTATGATGTCTCAGGTTGGTCTGAGTTTGTAGATACCAAATATTTCACTTTTACTGTTATCTAAGGCTGGCTTCACACCACAGTTTGATCCGGTCCAATGTAAACCTGACAGCCCCAGACCAGTTTTTGGCCCCATAGCAGCATATGGAGCTGGATGACAGCTCTCTGCCATCCGGTTTCATCTCTCCGGATGAATCCGGGAGAATTCGGATTATTCTCCCCGGACACAAAATTGTTGCTTGCAACGTTTTTGTGTCCGGGGAGAAAAATTTCCCCAAATAGCTGAATCCCGGATTGTCCCGGATCTGGGGCAATGCGGTTCTCCCTAACTTGGGAGCCTATGGGGCCGGACTACAGATGGACGTCCAGCCACAGTTAGTTGGGCATTACTAATAGGCTCTTGTTCAGACACGATGCATATACTCATGCAGTATTAACTAGCCCACCACACCTGGCACTACTAATAGGCTCCTGTTCAGACACTATCTATATCTCACCTATCTATATCACAGACTCCCTATGCATTCCTCATTAGTGTGTGTTTTATGCAAGCAGCTGCTCCCCTCCACATAAAGGCTGTGAGTGGTTGCTCTATCTGCACTATGCGACAGGTCTGCCCCATCTCTGTGTTAGGAACTTCTTTGCACCTGGGTTGTGCAACCAGTATTAGCTTGGCTACCGTGAGTTATTTTTTGCAGATTAGGAGCAAGGTCAAGGTTGGTGGACCAGACATCCTCTCCTTCAAAAGTAATTCTGGGAACAGGGTGAGCCAGGACCCTTAGACTAAGGGTCAGTCTAGTTCCCTGATCACCTTTGCCATTCATTGCTATCCTACTAAATTATTATACCACCCCGTGACAGGTAGTATGTGGGATGTTTTGAGCAATATTCTATTTGTAAAATGCAGTATGGTAATATGGCAGTAATACACAAAATATGAAGAGATTATGTGCAAGGCATATGGCATTATCTTGGCCATATAGACTGGCATTACATGCTTTTTGGCAGTATCATTTTTTTAAATAAAGACCCCACGAGACCCAAAAGATAAGGGTTAGCAGGTGCCAGGCTCTTATACAAAGATCAGTTAGTTCTGCTAGCGCCACTTCACTCCCGAGCCCAATATCCCTCTATATTAGAGCACTGTTCCTGCTTCTGTTCACCAGGGATTCAATTGTATGAATCATCTAAAACAATGCAAGTGGGGGAATATTATTACATGCGGTTCAGATATAGTTACTAAATGTCTGTTTGGTGATCATGAACTGGAAGTGCACAAGCAGACCACTGAGGAGGTATACCCAAACCACTGAGGAGGTATACCCGGACCACTGAGGAGGTATAACACCGGACCATTGAGGAGGTATACCCAGACCATTGAGGAGGTATACCCGGACCATTGAGGAGGTATACCCGGACCATTGAGGAGGTATACCCGGACCATTGAGGAGGTATACCCGGACCATTGAGGAGGTATATCCGGACCATTGAGGAGGTATACCCGGACCATTGAGGAGGTATACCCGGACCATTGAGGAGGTATACCCGGACCATTGAGGAGGTATACCCAGACCATTGAGGAGGTATACCCAGACCATTGAGGAGGTATACCCAGACCATTGAGGAGGTATACCCAGACCACTGAGGAGGTATACCCAGACCATTGAGGAGGTATACCCAGACCATTGAGGAGGTATACCCAGACCATTGAGGAGGTATACCCGGACCATTGAGGAGGTATACCCAGACCACTGAGGAGGTATACCCAGACCACTGAGGAGGTATAACCGGATCATTGAGGAGGTGTACCCAGACCATTGAGGAGGTATACCCAGACCATTGAGGAGGTATACCCAGACCATTGAGGAGGTATACCCAGACCACTGAGGAGGTATACCCAGACCACTGAGGAGGTATAACCGGATCATTGAGGAGGTATAACCGGACCATTGAGGAGGTATAACCGGACCACTGAGGAGGTATAACCTGACCACTGAGGAGGTATACTCAGACCACTGAGGGAGTATAAGACCTGACCATTGAGGAGGTATACCCAGACCATTGAGGAGGTATACCCAGACCATTGAGGAGGTATACCCAGACCATTGAGGAGGTATACCCAGACCATTGAGGAGGTATACCCAGACCATTGAGGAGGTATACCCAGACCATTGAGGAGGTATACCCAGACCATTGAGGAGGTATACCCGGACCACTGAGGAGGGAGGTATACCCGGACCACTGAGGAGGTATACCCGGACCATTGAGGAGGTATGCCCAGACCACTGAGGAGGTATACCCAGACCATTGAGGAGGTATACCCAGACCACTGAGGAGGTATACCCGGACCACTGAGGAGGTATACCCGGACCACTGAGGAGGTATACCCGGACCATTGAGGAGGTATACCCGGACCACTGAGGAGATATACCCGGACCACTGAGGAGGTATACCCGGACCATTGAGGAGGTATACCCAGACCACTGAGGAGGTATACCCGGACCACTGAGGAGGTATACCCAGACCACTGAGGAGGTATACCCAGACCACTGAGGAGGTATACCCGGACCATTGAGGAGGTATACCCGGACCCCTGAGGAGGTATACCCAGACCACTGAGGATGGCTCACAGCTGTATGATTCTTCATAGTATTTTTTATCTTATATAAGGTTCTGATGGTTTTTCACTGTAATCTCTCTTGTTATGATGTGCAGATTTAGGCTGCATGAAAAACTAAAGGTTTATGTTTATAAATGATCCCAGAATGTGATAATCTCTTATAATGTGCTGTAGATGGATTCACCGGCTGAAATGTGTTTTTTGGCAGCGGCGTCTCGGCTCCTGTTGATTTCAGAGTAACCGGAGAGACCTAGTTAGATAATGAGCTGGCAGGCGGCACAGAAATGTTTACTGTGTTCTTTACAATGAAAAGACATTTCTGCGCTTTCAGCTTCGTCCCTGCAAACAAGAGAATTCAGAAATTATCGAAATACAGCAAAGATTTGCAACGTGAACTGACACAACCCTGACAGCGGGGACATGACATGAGATTACCCAGAGATGGTGTGAATCGCTAATCACTTTAATGTATCCTCCCCGAGATCCCCTCTCACCCCCAGACCTCACCCTGTTATCTCTGCTAATCCCGCTGCACTTGGGTGCACTGTGCACCCAGACAAGGGGGGCATCTAGAAGTCATCATACCCCCTACTCCCCTTCCATTGGCACCATCATCACCTGTCTAGAATGAAGTGATCTACTAACTTTATACCACCTAAGGATAGAGAGAACCAATGAGGAATCTGGTTGGGGACTCTCCTATGGTATGTAAGCGCCCCATAGCTCCTATGTAGCTATATAGACTCCAATCTCAGTGCAAGTAATGATGGCGCATCATCAAATTCCGGACATAGCTTGCGCTTTACTCACAACTATCACCCTTTCTGGACAATCATTCCCATCCTTAAATACGAAGCCATGGGCGGCTCTTATGCGAGGACCCTTGCATTATGACACCTGTGCAAGACATTCAATCGGTGCAACCTGTGCATAAATAATATATTATATAGGTCGATTGGGATTAACATAATTAATAATATTTGCCAAATGCCAGAATAATGAGCGAGAATTTTTTAAGGCATTTTTATTACTTTCTGCAAAGTCACACGTTTCCATACACTAAGATCACTGTGCCTTTATAAAAATTTGGGACAGCCCATTATAATGATGTCATGTGTTTGGAAGCTTCTGATAGGTTTATTGGCAACATTTGAGTTCATTAGAGACACACCTGTGGATGTATTTCAATGCACACCTGAATCACACTGCTTCTTTGTGTAGCATCATGAGAAATCAGCCAAGATATCAGGAAGAGACTTGGTTCTTCTTTGGGTGCAATTTCCAGATACCTGAAGGTGCTTTGTTCATCTGTACAGGCAATTATAAGCAAGTACAAACAAGCTGGAAATGTCCAGCCATCATACCACTCAGGAAGGAGATGGGTTCTGTGTCCCAGAGACAAATGTCCTTTGGTCCAACTTGTGGGAAAATGTCCATGCCATCATACCACTCAGGAAGGAGATGGGTTCTGTGTCCCAGAAACAAATGTCCTTTGGTCCAACTTGTGGAAATGTCCAGCCATCATACCACTCAGGAAGGAGATGGGTTCTGTGTCCCAGAGACAAATGTCCTTTGGTCCAACTTGTGGAAAATGTCCCAGCCATCATACCACTCAGGAAGGAGATGGGTTCTGTGTCCCAGAGACAAATGTCCTTTGGTCCAACTTGTGCATCTCAGTCCAAGAACGAAAGCAAAAGACCTTGTGAAGATGATGGCGGAAGCTGGTAAGATTGTGTCATTATTCACAGTGAAACGAGCACTGTATCAACATGGGCTGAAGGGCCGCTCTGCCAGGAAGAAGCCGTTACTCCAAAAGAATTAGACGAAAGCCAACGTCAATGTCGATGGTCACCGTGTTGGCCCCGGCTCAGCCAGTGACTGTTTAAGCAGGTATTTCTGGTGAGCCAATATGGGACTGGGATGGAAGCAGAGAATTATTGTGTCCTGCTTTGCTTACACCAATCCGAGCTCCTTTAAAATACTTTTTATTCCCTTGATAAATGTTATACTAGTGAAAGACCTAAGTGTCGCACAAAGATCATAAATATTATGTAAGGACCCGTGCACCGAAACCAAAAAAAAGGCAATTGAAACAGGGTAATAAGTGTATACCAATGTGCGTTTTGTGGGGTAATTGTGTTACGAGCCCCACTGCAGCTGGTAAGTGAATTACCTAGTCTATGTACGGGGCTCTCAACTACGTTGGGGCGATGTGCTACTTTTGTACTAGTGGCAGCTTTCCTAATGCGGGAGGAAGCGGCGGAGGTTACAATGTTGCCGTTTTGTGATTTTCATCTGTTCCTGTTTTGTTTGTGCTATCTTCAGTTATATAATTGTTCTCTCTTCGCTCTCTCTCTGTACAAAAATTCAAGGTGCATTTGAGGTCACGCCGGATCCACTGGCGCAGAACCATTGTTGTTCTTTTACAAAGCCCAAATCCACTCCCCGCTTCCATTTTATTATTAGTAGGGCGGAGGGGGGGGGGGAGCTGTTCGCAGGGGTTAATAATGCGGTTGAGAAGCTAACAGCCATTTACTTGTAGCATTGGACATGCAGATAGGTATTTGAATGAGCAGCAACAATGTGATTTTTCTGCATCCTCTCTTCCCCCTGGGTTTAGTAGCAGGGACATTATTTTCCCAGTCTCCCACTGGGAGTCGGAGTCCTTTATTCAACCCGCCAGAAACATTTCAAAGCGGGTTCCCTCCGAGTCTCATACTCAGGAGCAGTCAATGTCAGACTCTTTTTTAAAAGACCCATCAAAAAGACACAAGGTGGGGACAACAATGCCAGACGCTGTGAAAAAAAAAAAAAAAAAAAAAAAAGGGATGGGGGGGGGGGGGCGGAAAACCCTTACTTACCCCCCCCAACCCTCCAAACTTGCATATCATTCTGGGGGTGGTGAGGATACATATTTCATGTTAGGCAGCCTCAGCTTTGACAGATTGCTTCTTTCTCATAGTTGAATGAGATCCCAGGACACGGCATATAAAAATAAAACTACTCTTTTATTAATGAATTAGTGCCAATTAAAGTATTTCAGGGAAATTATTCAGAGATGAAGCTGAAGGAACGCTGGACACTGGGAGGAAATTTGCTCCATGACTCATGCAGTTCTCTGCCATTGAAAGGAAAGAGCGTTTTTTTTTTGGAGTGTCCTGTTTTAACCCCTAGATCTATTGATAAGTGCCATGACCCAAAGGAAGGAAACTATATCCATAATGACTAAAGTGTGCAGATAACGTCTCCCCTTATCCCACTGTCGAGGGAACTTGTCACAGTTAGTGAAAAGTTTTGAAACTTTGTAACTTACTTGGCAACATCTCTTCTATGACATCTTCTGCTGTCATTTACTAGAAACAGTCGTTATTGCCAACAAGTGTAAGTACACACGAGATAAAAGTTGGCAGAACATGCTCATGTCATCAGCATTGTGTGCGGGGACTTCCTGACACTGCTGTCACGGCGAAAGGACATGTTGGATTTTGGCATGTGTGTCTGTCGTAAGGGCCAAGGGTTAAGTTCACGGTAGCCCTAACCATACATTTAAAGGGAGGTTGAAAACTTGAGAAATGAATAAAAAGGTAAGTTTGTGATACCAGATGAATGTTCAGCCTGTATATGGCTTCCACTGTAGATGATCCCGGGGAGACAGTTGGCAATGGCAGTGCAGGTGTTTAACCCTTCCCAACTAGGGCTGGCTCCCAGAGATATGATGGAGGTGATGGTGGTGAATGTAGTGGAGGAAAGAGACACCAGGAGTCAGTCTTTGCTTTACCTTTTACTGCAGATCCAGGGTATATAATGATCACCAGGTTTATGGTCTTGCCAGTCTGATGAGAATGTAGTCCACTGTGTTGGGTGAGTAATTTGGCCTTCTTGCTGACTGCCCTTGTTTGAAGGTTTCTTGGTGCACTTAGCTATCCAGTACTCCCGTTCCTGTGGTTACCTCCTGCCAGGCTGGTGATTGTGGATCTAGTTCCCTGATCCGCTGTACTTCTGTTGACATGCCCCTTCAGGCCTCGGAACCGGGCTGTTTTGAGGCTTCATCACGGGGATCACAGGGACTGAGACCCAGCTCCGTGACCCTGGTGGTGTCATTAAAAGTTCGGTGTGTGTGGCTCTCTCTCTCCTAGGGATAGGGATCTGGCGTGGAAGGTTCATTCTGGGCAGGTGTGACTGGACCTGGGGATACTTGTTAATTTACACGTGATGCCACCCGCAGGTTGCGGCTATAGCTGGCTGCCACTGCTTGACAGTCTTCCTAGGGGCCGATGGTTGGGAGGCAGCAATGCTCTCTACGGGTAGGGCTGACCCCTGGGATGGCCAAAGGTACCTGAGTGAGTTGGTAGTGGGGTATCTGGTGCTCTTGACGACGTAAAGAAAGTCACAGTCACGACGGGTTGCAGTCTTCAGGTCTTTTACTCAGTCTTTGTGTAACAGCCCACTGGTCATTGAGTTCTCGGAGTAGGGATCCAGCTACTCACTGATAGAAGGAGGTACGTTAACTACCTCCTACTATGTCCTTTCCAGGTTGTCTCACACAGCGCTTGCCTCGTCCGTCCTGCCTTGCGCCTTGCCACACAGAGCTCTGAGCCAGTGACTATGGGCTTTTCTTAGGGGTTTCCCTGCAGTGCCACCTTTTCAGCAGATGTGCGCGGTTGCTGACTGTGTCACCTTGGAAGTGACACAGCCTCCGGGTTGCTACTGAGCCTGATCTTCTCCACTAGTCTTTTGGGTTCCCGTGCCCCTTGCGGCCTAGTCCCTCCACTTGCCTGCACCTGACAATGAATGCGAGACCCACGGGTGGATTGCTCACTTCCCGTGCCTCTGTGACCCCCTCTTCCTCCTGAAGCCACTTGGGTGATGTTCTGCTCTAGGATTCGGCCTTAGGACGAGCTCCCACTTGCTCCAGTCCTCTGGACACTTCTCAGGCGTATGTTCTCTAGCTTCTCTCCAACTCAACCTTGGTTCTCAATGGCCTCTCCACAGCTGTTCTGCCACATCTCCTCAGCTGGTCACTCTCTTTATTAACTGTCTTTCTTCTCACTGTCAACTCCTACGTTCTAGATGTTTCGCTCTCTTTTTATACCCTCTGTCATGTGACCCACGTCATCTACATTGTTCTTTTGACCTAACTCCTCCAAAGTGCTCCCTCTAACTACTTCCTTCACCACCCAACCCCATTACAATTGTTCCTAGTGTGATCTGGGTGTTCCAGTACTGGTCTATAACCCCCTAACAGGTGCAGTACCTCTGTGGCGACTGGATCCGCAGGGGCGCCACACTGTCATCCTGGAAATCTCCATATTAAAAACCCACCAGCTTCCAATTTCTGCTACCAGGCCATGTAAGCCTGAAGGCCTAGGGTTTGGTTGCATTCATTTATATAAATATTAATTCCATATTTTACATACATTTGCAACTCTGTCCCCATTGGGGCTCACAATCTAAATATCTTACTAGTATGTCTATGGAGACCAGAGTGCCCAGAGGAAAGCCATGAGAATATGGGTAGAATATACAAACTCCTTGCAGATGTCATCCTTGGAGAGATTTGAACCCAGTTCTGCAAGGCTGCAATGCTAACCACTGAGCCACCATATACAGTGCTAACCACTGAGCCACCATATACAGTGCTAATCACTGAGCCACCGTATACAGTGCTAACCACTGAGCCACCGTATACAGTGCTAACCACTGAGCCACCTATACAGTGCTAACCACTGAGCCACCATATACAGTGCTAACCACTGAGCCTCCATATACAGTGCTAACCCCTGAGCCACCGTATACAGTGCTAACTACTGAGTCACCGTATACAGTGCTAACCACTGAGCCACCATATACAGTGCTAACCACTGAGCCACCATATACAGTGCTAACCACTGAGCCACCATATACAGTGCTAACCACTGAGCCACCATATACAGTGCTAGTCACTGAGCCACCGTATACAGTGCTAACCACTGAACCACCATACAGTGCTAACCACTGAGCCACCATATACAGTGCTAATCACTGAGCCACCATATACAGTGCTAACCACTGAGCCACCATATACAGTGCTAACCACTGAGCCACCATATACAGTGCTAACCACTGAGCCACCATATACAGTGCAAACCACTGAGCCACCGTATACAGTGCTAACCACTGAGCCACCATATACAGTGCTAACCACTGAGCCACCATACAGTGCTAACCACTGAGCCACCATATACAGTGCTAACCACTGAGCCACCATATACAGTGCTAACCACTGAACCACCATACAGTGCTAACCACTGAGCCACCGTATACAGTGCTAACCACTGAGCCACCATACAGTGCTAACCACTGAGCCACCATATACAGTGCTAACCACTGATCCACCATATACAGTGCTAACCACTGAGCCACCATATACAGTGCTAACCACTGAGCCACCATACAGTGCTAACCACTGAGCCACCATATACAGTGCTAACCACTGAGCCACCATATACAGTGCTAACCACTGAGCCACCATACACAGTGCTAACCACTGAGCCACCGTATACAGAGCTAACCACTGAGCCACCATATACAGTGCTAATCACTGAGCCACCATATACAGTGCTAACCACTGAGCCACCATATACAGTGCTAACCACTGAGCCACCATATACAGTGCTAACCACTGAGCCACCATATACAGTGCAAACAACTGAGCCACCGTATACAGTGCTAACCACTGAGCCACCATACAGTGCTAACCACTGAGCCACCATATACATTGCTAACCACTGAGCCACCATATACATTGCTAACCACTGAGCCACCATATACAGTGCTAACCACTGAGCCACCGTATACAGTGCTAACCACTGAGCCACCATATACAGTGCTAACCACTGAGCCACCATATACAGTGCTAACCACTGAGCCACTGTCCCACCCATTCCTTGCGGCTTTTCACTTTGGAGTAGCTCCTGCTGCCTGCTCACTGGACCTCTCCTTTGCCTACTCTGCCCTACTACACCCAGGGCCGCACCGTCCATTGGACAGTGTGAGCCCTTACACTCAGGCGGCAAGCTGGCAGGTGGAGCGGCTTAGAAGGGGGCGGCGCCATATCGACACAGCGTCCCCCTGTCATGGCGCCAGCGGCAAGGCGCAGGTAAGACCCGCAGAGTGGTGGCCCTCCACACCACGGATGCAGGGGGTGGCGGTGCTAGTCTCTGATAGCACATCCCCCCCCCCCCCCCGGTCCTCACCCGCGGCTGCAGGGGCGGCGGTGCTGGTTTCTGATAGCACCCTAAACCCCCCCTCCCCCGGTCCTCACCTTGTGGTTCAGGTGGCAGAGGGGCTTGGTGCACCCCTGACTACACCCTAACTAACCCCTCCCTCATACCAGATGCTGAGTCACAGCCCAATCCAGGTCTTTAGTGCTCAGCTTCCTGGTTAGAGATCAGGCAGTGTGAGTTTATGCTTTAAGCTTCAGACTTCCAGCAGAGTGAGCTCCAATTCTCCTCAGACATGGCATTACAAAAGATATTAAGGCAATATACCATTTGTGGCAACCAGACACAGGGACATCACACATGACTTATCCTTTGTTCTCACGGGAGAGTAGCGGCTTCCAGAGGTGCGTTGTTGCAGCTGTTTCCTCATTAGCATTGAAATAACATGCTCATGCATATTTGTACACATTTTGTTCAGAAAAGGGTTGCTGACGCCACATACTTTGGCACAGTAGCTGTCAATCATTTACACGTTCCGGTAGGTACATCTTTTGCATCTTCAGATCCACGAGTGCTTGGTTTCGGACAACCCCTTTAAGTACACAAACGGTTCAGGGATTCCAAACAGAGGTTGTGAAAATGGTAAACATTGTATACATCGCATTGCAAAACTGGACTGGAAAATAAAGCCTTGACCCAAAGTCAGCAACCTGCCAATGTTATTACACTATGCCGGAACGTGCTGGCAGTTATAGTTGTTGTTTTAACAGCTTAATTACTACAAAACAACATTTCTCTTTAGTAGTTGAGTTAATTGTAATTAACGATGTAACATCTCTCAATTGAATACTAGAGATTTAGGCTGAGGTATAAATGGCAACACAGAGGGTGATTATATATCATTTACAGCCGGCGCTGGCAGTCATTTTCCAGGCTAACGAGGTTTACAATTTGCACTGAACAATCGATATTTGCTTGTGCTAGAATGTGTTTTCCATACTATGCAGTTGTGTGAGAACACAAGGCTAAAGGAACATTCCATAGAATAATGATATACTATGTTATAACCAGTGCAGGTCCCTCGGGGGCAGATCATAACATGCCCCACCCCTCTAACAGGCATAACACCATATATAAGCTTTAACTGTTACTTCAAGTATAGCTACAGGAGGATTGAGCTTATACCCATAGCCACAGTGTTGGAACAGTGTACACAACCATCAGCCCCATAGAAAGACAGCAGAACGCGGACGTTACTGTCACGATTCCACCACTCATGGTGTCCTATGGATACTATGAGTGGCAGCTTATCCGCCCTATAGGGTCTGAGGCATGTTGGGTTGTCAGTATGGTGATTGACAGTCCCAGTCGTCCAATCTAAGTCCGGGACATGCCAGTTACCTTATCTGGCCAGGACTGAGGGGTTTCCTTCAAGTGTCACCCGTTCTGGGTAATTTCATGGCAATTTAACTTATTTGAGGTAGCGCTCACTGAGTGTGTTGGGGGACACTCACTTACTGCGCAATTCAAACACACATGTAAGAGTTTCTTATAAAAGATAAGTCCATTGGGTTTATTTAACAGTCATAAACCGTTACTCTGGTTATGTAGCTGATAATTGGAAAACAGTCTCCATGAAGACTATATAAAATACAGTCCTTACTTCAGCGTGTATGAAGCACATATTGGGTAAACGTTTATGACCTCCAGTCCGTTTCAACCACGGATATCCTGCACTGTTCACTAACTGACTTCAGTCAGCACACAATGTCCCACTCAGTGTTTACCTGCTCTTGCAGCTTAGCAGGATTCAGACTGGCTCCTTCCAGTCTTGCCGTCCAGGAGGTTGCACACAGGGATCACCCACCAGGCCCTTGGACTTACTCTGTATTGACACATGTCGTGAGTCCAGATCCTCAGGGTCTCAGTTACCACCTGGACTTACAGGAGCTCTAGCCAGCTCCACTCTTAGGCATGCTTGATTGCCCTATGGTTCAAACAAGAGGTGCAGGACCTTGCTTACATCCCAGTCAAGGAAACAAAAAAACGGAAAACACCCCAGGAAGTTAGTTCAGTCAGTTAGTGAGTTCAGTCAGTTAGTGAGTTCAGTCAGTTAGTGAGTTCAGTCAGTCGAGCAGTCAAGTTCAGTCAGACGAAGAGGAGAGAGCACCATCGCAACACGGGACTGAAAGGACACGGACCCGGCGGCCTGTACCACCATGAGGCTTGTCCAGGTCCTGGGCTGCAGACCGTAGAGACAGAAGGAGTCCTAGGGGCGCAGATAGTGAGCAATCCATGTGTGTACCCGAATGGTCAGGAAAGCTGAAGGACTGGGTAGAAACCAGGGTGCCGACTCTGAGGAGGCCAGGGCGCTCTACGCTCCAACCACGAAATCCGGCGTGGTGAGGGAGTCTTTATGACCCGTGACCCAAAACCCGGTGCAGCTAAGAGAAGGCCACCGTACTAGGGCCAGGGGACCAGGCAGGTCGCCCAACTAAGGCCTGTGGCCGCTGGATCGTAGCTTTGCATGCAGGAGAGTAAGAAAGAGAGGCCCATGGAAAGGAACACGAAAGGGGGTGATCTGGATCGACCATCCTGGCTGCTAAAAGACTACCGGAGCCGCCACTGCACTGTCTTGTAACTTGTACATCTGCCGAGAAAGCGAAGTATACCGGGTTGAAGCTCAGCACTGTGTAAGACTGTAATTTCAGCACCTGAGGAGAGGTAGACTGAATCGCCGAGTCTGCAGCAAGAGCCTGCCCAAGAGAATCCCTGAACCCTGCCAGCAGCCGGCTCAGCCCCGCTGGCCTCCCATTCCCCAAATCACCTACACAGACTCTACGGTTGCTCTAGGGACCCGCTCTTCCCGTGGAGAGCTCAACCATACAAGCTGCTACTCCCATTAACCTATGAGGGCCCGACTGTAGCAGCGGCTATACCGGCCGCCTTCCATGGGTGGTGTCACAAACAAAAACTCTTTTTTTTTTTAAAATTTTTATATTTTATTTTATCCCTTTTTTAATTCCCCCTTTTTACTGCTCGCCCGACGAGGGGATCATGGACCGGGTCATGCCACCGTGACATCCCACAGCCCCAATGACGTCAAGAGGGCCGGGTGCCGAGTACCCCACTGTCCCCACCGGGGCAAGCCACACACACATCCCATTTGACTCAGAGTTTGTAGGGGAGGTGTGGATTTGGAAAGGCAGGTTTGGGGATGGGGTACAGGTACAGCGAGGGTGTTTTTTGGGGGAACGGGTTAGGAGGGGTGCGGGTTAAGGGGCGAGAGGGGCTATTTTTAGGCGAGGTGGGGGTCCAGGTTTGGGGAGGGTGTGGGGGACAGGTTTGGGGGTAAGGGAAGTTTTGGGTGGGGGCGGAGTGTGAGGGGTAGGTTTGGGGGTGAGCGTGGACGGATGGGGTGAGTTGGGGGGAGGAGTGGGGGCAGGTTTGATGCGTATTGTGGACATACATACACACACACGCAAACATACACTCCGCTTATAACTAAGAACAATTAGTTACTATGCCCAGGCTCTACAGCCAGTTATCTATATGTTGCAGTTATGAGCTGCGACGCTCCTGCATCATATCCAAGCCCTAAAAAGGTATTTAGAAAGGGTTGAAAAATGCCAGCAGTCAGGGGTGTAACTACAAACAGATGAAGAGGTCGCAGTTGCACTCGGGCCCTGGAGTCTAGGGGCCCCAACAGTCCCTTAGGCTTATGGAAAAAGAATAGTGCTGTTGCAAAAACCTAGGCAGGACCTGCAGCTCTCTGGCGCCCCCTTATCCTGCTGCGAAACCCAGTATTGCCAGAGGATAAGAAAAGGAGCCCAGCTGCTCTAATTTATGTTGTCTACTGCCGCATGTGATGAGACGGGATATATATATACCACCAGTTCCTGCTAGGAACATATATATATATACCTTGATCCAGTCACCCTCAGGCCCAGGAATTCCCACTTGTGTTCACCTCCCTGGTGGGCTAGTTCTCTGAGATCCACCTCTTTCACAATTCTCCAAAAACCTCAATTTTTCATATCTTTGGTTGGGCCGCTGCCACATCAAAACCATGGACATCATGTTTTCCCTTGAGAATTTACACAAAGAGTGATATGAAATATGATATATCTGTGATGTCCAGAAGGTCAGAACCCATTTCCCAGGTTTCTGATTGTTTCCACGATATAAAAGATATACCATCATAATTGAAAAAAGGTAAACATCCTAAAAATATGATTTATGAATCTGTGCCATGAACTTTTTCTTATTTTATTTTTTATTTTATTATATTTTTAAAAATTATGAAATTCAGTAAGGACCAAACCAGATTAGACTAGCTGAGTCCCTCTTAGCTCAGTTTATGGCTTGGCGTAAAAATTCCTGACTGGGGGAAAGTGAAGCGCAGATCTATGTATCTCCCTTACAAACGAACAAGGGATGAAGAATTAATAAATCTCTGGCTGTCCTTTTAACATTTTAAAACCATGACAAAATTCATATTTTCCTGACTCCTCCCCCTTTTAGACTGCGCTACGGAGGTAGGACCTCTGGGCTTTCTGACATGCGCAGATTGGTGATCTCTCCCACTACCTGGATCCCACAGGACCTTCTCTGATTCGGGCTCAGATACGGGAATCGGGAGTCTCTGCGAGGCCTTTCAGCACCTCAGGACTGTCATTCGCTGGGTCGACAGTCTGACACCCCTGACTAGAGATAGCCAGAAGTGGCGTGGAAGCCTCGACTTCGCAGGAACCATCCTGGACCTGTTCTGGGTCAGCAGGTGGTCCGGTTATCCCTCTACAGGTTGAAGACCTAGAATGCAGTGGAGGCCCTGCATTCCCAGTACTCAGGCTGTGGGTGAGAGTACCTCGAGAGGCCATCTCCTCAGGGAGTGACGCCACCTTCTGATTGGCCTGACTGGCCAGGGACACAGCTTTCCCATCACCGGTGGCTCAGTGGTTAGCACTGTAGCCTTGGAGCTCTGGGTCCTGATTTCAAATCCCACCAAAGACAACATCTGCAAGGAGTTTGTATGTTCTCCTTGTGTCCTCGTGGGTTTCCTCCAGGTTCTCCGGTTTCCTCCTACACTCCAAAGACTGATAGGGAATATAGATTGTGAGCCCCAATGGGGACAGTGTTGCAAATTAGTAGTGAATTGTTTCACTGTAACCATTACCCAATTAAACTCCCTCTGAGGAGATCTAATATAACCCTGCAGATGGGACAGGTCACTACTCCCTATCATATCTGTGATGCCATGTTGGCTGCTAGTAATGATAAACAGGAAAGAATATAAGGGCAGACTAAATGTATCCCATATTACGGTGTATGTCAGCCATGTGGACGATGGTCGTTATTAGTGGCACTTGCTATGGCTGATAGGGGTGCTGACCTTCATGATATGTCTATAGACATGGCAGGCTACGAGAGACTCCGCGAAGAACCTCACAATTGACCAACTGAATGTACCCGCACCGGTATGGTCAGTGATCCGTCTCACGCTCCAGTTGATTACCTTTTTTCCCTGGATCCGGTGGATGTCCTCTAGCAGATGTGTTATTTCAAACTTGGGTCTGGGCATGCTCAGACCAAAAACCGGATCTGGCGTCCAGATTCAATCAGATTCGGAGTCAATAGAGCCTCATTGTAATGTTGCCCGGCATTGCCCAGGATTCAGGTGTGCACGATTCTGTCACGGAGAACAAAGTTGCTCCAAAATGCGTTTTTGGTCTCGGTGCAAAAACCGTGAATACCCGGATCAGGGGGAGCCATAAAGAGCTGGATGCACCCGCAAAAGCCTGCAGTCACATTGAAGGTCAACGGGGGCGAAAATGGATGTGGGTGCACCCAGGTCCAGCTGGAGTCACAGGGATACCGAGAAACAGTGGTGTGAAGCCAGCCTTAAAAGTATCATCTACTGCCATGTTATATACTGTAAAGGTGCCCACACACATTAGGGAAAAGTCAGACGGCGCATGTATTGATATGTTCAGACTCTGCCCAGAAGGAAGACGTTGAGGGAAGAAGAGTGGGAATACACCCAGATGAACGAGTGTTCAGGTGTATGGCCACCTCATTATCCTTTTTACCTGCTGTATATAAACTCAAGATTTCAGTGGAAAAAATAAACTACATCTTCTGTATACATGTCCCTACGGCTGAGTTCAAGCTATCTGATGAGCCGTCTACATGTAAGTTCATGGTCCACCGGTATAAGGAGAAATGATAGCCCAAGCACCTGATACAAAGCAGTGAAGTTGTGGAGACAGAATACAGTCAACCCTTTGTGATAAGTTTGTAAAGCATTTACATCCCATAGGAGATGCTGGGAATGCTGCATATACATCACATAGGAAACACTGGGACTGCTGTATATAAATGACATAGGAAACACTGGGACTGCTGTAATACACATAGAAGACACTGAGACTGCTGTATATGCATCACATAGGAAACACTGAGACTGTTGTATATAAATCACATAGGAAACACTGCGACTGCTGTATATACATAACATAGGAGATACTGAGACTGCTGTATATGCATCACATGGGAGACACTCGGTTTGCTGTATGTAAATCACATAGAAGATACTAGGACAGCTGTATATACATCACATAAACGACAATGAGACTGCTGTATATACATCACATAGGAGACACCAAGACTGCACGATATACATCATGTAGGAGATACTGGACTACTGTATATAAATCAGATAGGAGACACTGAGATAAGACAAAAGGCAGCTGCCGGCTCCAGCATCGCAGTCTCCGGCAATCTGCCCATGGGCCGTAGAAAAGGTCTTGAGCTCTGCCATACATCTGCTAAGAATAATGTAAAATCACACAGCCAGGTATACTGATACATAAAACAAGGTCATACAGAGTACTGTACAAACACAGAGAGTGCACAGGAGCTAAAAGGTAAATTAGATTATCTTCATGATAACACAGCTGGGGCTGCACAGGAGCAGCGGTGCTGCAGTGAGGCAAGTGCTGCTGGGAAATGTAGTTTCAGCCGGTAAGAATTAAGCCACCAATTCAGCTATGTAAAGCTACGATCTGCCTACTTTGGACACATCATACGAAGAGAGAAATCACTAGAGAAGGACATTATGGCAGGAAGAATAAAAGGTACAAGGTGAAGAGGAAGACCAGCAACCAGATGGATTGATACTGTCAAGATAACGGAAGAGAAGACATTGGTGGGCCCATCTAGGCTTAGAGAAGAACCTGGTAGACTTATCTAGGCTTGAAGAAGACATTGATGGACCTATCTAAGCTTGGAGAAGACCCTACTAGACCTATCTACGCTTGAAGAAGACCCTGATGGACCTATCTACGCTTGAAGAAGACCTTGATGGACCTATCTAGGCTTGGAGAAGACCCTGGTGGACCTACCTAGACTTGAAGGAGACACTGCTAGACCTATCTAGGTTTGGAGGAGACCCTGGTGGACCTATCTAGGCTTGAAGAAGACCCTGGTGGACCTATCTAGACTGGGAGAAGACCCTGGTGGACCTATCTAGGCTGGGAGAAGACCCTGGTGGACCTACCTAGACTTGAAGGAGACACTGCTAGACCTATCTAGGTTTGGAGGAGACCCTGGTGGACCTATCTAGGCTTGAAGAAGACCCTGGTGGACCTATCTAGACTGGGAGAAGACCCTGGTGGACCTATCTAGGCTGGGAGAAGACCCTGGTGGACCGACCTAGGCTTGGAAAAGACCATGGTGAAGCTATCTAGGCTGGGAGAAGACCTAGTGAACATACATAGACTTGGAGAAGACCCTGGTGGTGCTATATAGGCTCGTGCAAGATCGATCTTCCTACAGAGCGTTCATCCATCAAGTCGCCATGGCTCGAGATCGAGGTGAAGGCCGATAAGTAATAACAAAAGCTGGGGATAGAGAGGGGCAAATCAAGATGAAAATGGACACGGAGGTACAACCAAGAGACTTTGTGTTGGGCATAATGGAGTATCCATTGTCTGTGCTTTGCTAGAAATAATGCTGGTCTTGATATAACCCATCACTGAGCAAAGCTACGTTATAGAGCGGATACAATGTATTTCTTATAGTTGCTACAATTGTTAACAAAAGTAAATGCCAAAGTTCCGAAGCATTCCACACAGGTAGAGAAGGTTTAATGTGGTGGAAAAGGGCACAGGGAATAGTTTTGTTTGCTACTTTGTTATTCTTCTCTTTCCACTTTATGAAAACTAAGGACGGGTCGAGCAAAAAAAGCTGGAAAAAATGTCTGTAATTTTTTTTAAGATTCGCTTTGGAATTTTGCGATCTTTTTTTTCATATTTCCGTCTCCAGTCCTGGCGCAGAACACCTGACACGCTGCCCACGCAATGTCCGGACGGCCGCTGTGTGGTCACTCGTTATCTAGAATATGAGCCGCTATTTGTAAACAGAACATAGACAGACAATTGTTTGCTAAACATGTGTAATGTGATGTGACTGTTCCCACTGTTCATAGTAAAGTGTCCACGTGTTAAATGAGGCCGCAATATATGAAAAGAATGAGCGGCGCGGTCATCCTCTGTCCCAATTCTGTCCGAATAATGTTTGCTGCAGACAACATGTGTAAGTCTGGAGATGCGTTTCCATAGCAATTTAATGGGTCCATTCATTTATTCGCCATGCTGCTGGGACTACCACCTAGGGTGCCAATTAGTGCCATTAATGATGTTTTAATTAGTATGTTGACACTTTTTACATAGCTTTGCCCTCGAGACCACCTCGTCATATGCCGGAGCTGCACGCCACGACATAGAGCTACCCGGCCTGGTCACACCATTCAACAGCAATGAGGAGCAGGAATACCCCTCCATACATAAGGACTTGATCGTAAAGAACAGGGAAGTATTATTACATTCTTGGAGGCAGATTACACCAGCCAAAAATATAAGATTTTAGGAATAAATTGTAACGTTGTATTAAAGGATGCATGACTCTTGATACATTGGCAATGCATTTTGGCTATCCTAAAGCCAGAAAATGAAACTTACGCCTGCTACAGGGGCACCTCAAAGAATGAGAATATCATCCAATACATAAAGTGAAACACATATATTATATAGTCATTACACACAGAGGGATCTATTTCATGTGTTTATTTCTGTTAATGTTGATGATTAATGATCATTATCTCAGAAAATTAAAGTAGGGAGGATGAAGGGTCTGAGAGAACAAATACAACCTAAATAGGCATCAGAAGCTTCACCTTGTGTGGTTGTGAGAGTCACAACCACTATAAAAGCAGATCACGGCTGCTGCAGTCCCCAGCGTGGTGCCTATAGAGAGGAGGGAGGATGAAGCTTTAAACACCGCCTGCTGTATTCCACCAACATCAAAGGGGAACATAATATTGATGTATAAGTCAATGTGACATGCCCCGTGGGGGCCGTGGAATACTCAAAGCCGGTCTGTCGATGTCATTGGGGGGGTGTCACGGGTGTATCTGGAGGCACGGATGAGGCTGTTGAGGTCACTCACAGAAGGTCGCAGCGTTTGGCCGAACAGTCAAAATCCTAAATAATGTCTCTGTCCCTTTAGGAGGCATCTCTGTCCTAGTGATAGCTGGAGGTCACTAGGACCCAGCGGATTTCTCTTCGGTTGCCTACTTATACCTCTTGGCTCCCAGGATGAACTGCTGGTGATAGCTGTTCAGGTGTTTCTGGTTGCATCCCAGCTCAAAGCAGTGTTTCCTGGAGTCTGTTGGTTTGCTGTTTGGATGTGTTCAAGCTAAGTTTATTTCTTTATCTCTTTGTTTCCCTTGTATGTTTCTTTAGTTGCTAGCTGGGCTGACTAGTGATCACTAGTTGTAGTCAAGGGACAGCTAGGGCAGGTATCCCGTTCGGCGACAGTTGCGGAAACTCTATAGGGACTTTAGGGGAGCCAGGTGTCAGCGCTAGTTTATCTAGGGGTCACCATCTTCCCTTTTGGCCTTAGCATCAGGAATTCCTTCCCCCCCTCCCTCTAGTCATCTTGCACTGGGAGTCTCCCTACACCCACCAGGTGAGCCAGACCCCTGCCTTAGCAGTCAATTAAAAGGGGGACAGGTTTTTGTTGCTTTTAGGGGATTACTGAACTTGGGGATAATTGTCCTCGTGACGCCCCCTGCAAGTTGCAGCTATTGATGACCACTGCTGCAATACAGTTTCTCTCTGGGGTTGATGGCAATGCAGCTGAGTTGGTGAGCTCCCCACGGGTAGGGCCAGCCCCAGGGCAGCAGATGTTACTTAGGTGAGTTGGTACTGATGTTACAGTACAGGGCTGATGGCGCAGCAATAAAGTTCACAACACAGCAGGGTGCAGTCTCAAGGTCTTTACTCACAGTTCCATTGTTCCAGGTTAGTCACTGTGTAACAGCCCGCTGAGCGCTGAGTTCTTGGAGGAGGGGATCCAGCTATCTCCCGGGTAGCTTGGTGGCACTTAACCGGTACCCCTTCCACTGTCCTGTCTTGGTCGTCTCATTCTGCCTGGCTTTGTCCTCCTGCCTTGCACCTCAACACAAAGCCCCGAGCCAGTGGCGCGGGGCTTTGTAGGGCAACTTCTCTCTCTGTCCCTTGGACCCTACGTGGCCCCTTTTCGGCGGTGTGTGCGGTATTGGCTGCAGCACCTGGAGATACTGTAGCCTTCGGGTTGCTGGCTGAGCCTGGTCATTCTCCACTAGTCTGGGCCGGTCCCACTACACTGCAAGCTGGTCCCTTCACACCACTTCGGTCAATTTGGAAGCAGTCGCCCACGGCTGGACTGTTCACTACCCTTGGGATCCCTTATGTCTTTGGGAGAACCCTCACTTTCTTGGCTCCACCATCAGGTCTTGTCTCTCCCTGGTCTTGGGACGAGCTCCCATGGCTCCAGTCCCCAGGAAGTCTTGTACTCACTCTTGTCCTTCTCTGACAGGCTCTCTGACCCTCACAGACTCCTGTAGCTTTGCCAGCCACCCAACAACTGCCTTCTAGACATTTATCTAGTCATTTCTCCTCATCCTTTTATATTGCCTGTCACGTGTCCTATATCATCAGGGCCGGGTCCGCACCCGGATACCTGGGCAAGTGCCGGGGCCCTGAACTGCTGGAGGGGGCCCACTGGCCGTCAAGGACAGGCAGCCTGACAGCCAGGGACCCATTAGGGACAGACAACCATGAGAACAAGTGGCACATCAACCAGCCTCAGCAAGCAGCTGAGTGCTCCCCTGAGCTGCCAGTGCACATAGTAATTTGCATGCGATGCAGATTAGCCATGTGCTGGCTCCAGGGAGCAGTGGAGCTTCCTCCTCTGACTACTGCATGATGAGTCATCACTGTGCGACCTCATCATACTGCTGCAGCCAGCAGGAAGCAGGAGGAAGCTCCACAGTCCCCGGAGTCTTCTGCTATAAGGATGTGGTGGGGAAGCATCGGAGGAGGACTCAGCCCCGGGGGAGCGAATGGAAGGTGAGTATGATCAGGTTTTTTTTTTTACAATGTGCAGCAAGATGGGGGATTATATGTACCATGGAGGCTGTGCTGGGATATATAGAGGTTGTACTGGGGTATATAGAGGCTGTGTTGGGGTTAATAGAGGCTGTGCTGTGTGTATATGAAGGCTGTTCTGGGGTATACAGAGACTGTGCTGGCTGTAAATGGAGGATGTGCTGGGGTATATAGAGGCTGTCTGGGGTATATAGAGGCTGTTGTGGGGCATATACAGGCTGTGCTGGGTGTATATGAAGGCTATTCTGGGGTATACAGAGACTGTGCTGTCTGTAAATGGAGGCGTTTGGGTATATAGAGTGTACTGGGTATATAGAGGCTGTGTTGGGTATATAAGGCTGTGCTGGGTTTATATGGGCTGTGCTGGGTGTATATGGAGGCTGTGCTGGTGTATATAGAGGCTGTGCTGGGGTATACAGAGGCTGTGCTGTATATGGAGGCTGTGCTGGCTGTAAATGGAGGCTGTGTTGAAGTATATAGAGGCTGTACTGGATATATAGAAGGCTGTACTGGGATATGGGCTGTGTTGAGTATATAGAGGCTGTGTTGATGTACATAGAAGCTGTGTTGGGTATATAGAGGCTGTGCTGGGTGTAAACGAGACTGTGCTGGCTGTAAATGGAGGCTGTGCTGGTGTATATAGAGGCTGTGCTGGGGTATACAGAGGCTGTGCTGTATATGGAGGCTGTGCTGGCTGTAAATGGAGGTTGTGTTGGGGTATATAGAAGCTGTGTTGGGGTATATAGAGGCTGTGCTGGGTGTATATGGAGGCTGTGCTGGCTGTAAATGGAGGCTGTGCTGGTGTATATAGAGGCTGTGCGGATGTGTGCTGGGGTATATAGAGGCTGTGCTTGATATATATGGAGGCAGTCCTGGTGTATATGGAGGCAGTGCTGGGATATATATAGGCTGTGTTGGGATATATAGAGCTGTGCTGGGTATATAGAGGCTGTGCTTGGTTTATATGGAGGCTGTGCTGGGGTAAATGAAGGCTGTGCTGGCTGTAAATGTAGGCTGTGCTGGCTGTAAATGTAGGCTGTGCTGGGTATATAGAGGCTGTGCTGGGTATATAGAGGCTGCGCTGTGTGTGTATGGAGGCTGTGCTGGCAGTAAATGGAGGCTGTGCTGGGGTATATAGAGGCTGTGCTGGGTGTATATGGAGGCTGTGCTAACAGTATATGCGGCATATGAGGCTGCTGCTGGGGTATATGGAGGCTGCTGCTTGGTACATGGAGGCTGCTGCAGAGGTATATGGAGGCTTTGCAGATGTATATGGAGACTGTGTGGGGTATATGGAGGCTGCTGCTGTGCTGTATATATAATATGGAGGCTGCGCTGGGCTATATATATTATTTGGAGGCTGTGCTGTATATATAATATGGAGGCTGTGCTGGGCTGTATATATTATTTGGAGGCTGCTGCTGGGTTGCCACAACTTCCAAATAATATATACAGCCTGGCACAGCCTCTATATACTATATACAGGCCAGCACATCCTCCAAATAATATATACAACCCACAGCCTCTATATTATATATACAGCCCGGCAGTCTCCATATTATAAATACAGCCCTGAACATCCTCTATATTATATATAGAGCCCACCCACGAGCCTCTATATTATATATACACAGCCTGCAGCTTCTATATTATATCAATGTATCATGGTTTGTGCTAAAGGGGCCCACTGATACTGTTTAGCCCAGGGCCCACAAAAACCTGGAGCCGGCCCTGGATATTCTCCATGGGTTTTCTGCTGGTTCCTATAGAAAAAGACTAATCCTATAAGGTACCTTTACACGCCGCAATATCTGCTGGCGATATGAGGCGATCTAACGTGTGCTGCACGTTTTTCATGTCGAATCAGATCGCTGCTGGCGGCATTACACGCCGCAATTTCACCCTCAACCTAAGGCTATGTGTCCCCCAGAAATCGGCTCACCCTCAGCAGAACCAATCCGGTTGACTTCCCTCGCCGCTTCACATGCCGCAATCCCCAATGCAATGTGGGCGTACATGTTCAGCGCTGCGAAGAGATAGACGTGCCGCAGTGGTTTACACAGCACCCCATACACGCTCAGTTGGCCAACGCTACAGCGTTACGATTGGTCAGCCTGCTCTGGAAGGCTAGATAATACATGACGCCATTGAAGATGTGTGTATTGCTGAACGGACAGCTCTTCAGATATGGCGCCGAGTCAACTGTCAGCCAATGGGAACACAGTAGCCACCACCAATCATCGCTGACGGGCTCGGTCTCCAGCACGCTGTGGCACACTGCCGGGAAATCAATAGGCGGCGCTGATTCCATCACTGTCGCCCGTTCACACGTCAAAAGCCGGGAATGTTGCCTTCATGATCGCCTCTGATTTTGGAGCAGTGCTGTGAAATCTGAACCAGGCCAGGGGCGGACCTACTGTGGTGCAGCTGGTTCAGCTGCACCAGGGCCCCGACCTCAAGCCTGCAGGGGGCCCCCAGCCGACCCTCTAACCCGATGTCAGAGGAGAGGAGGGTCAGGCAAGGGAAGCCTCCCTTGCCTGATCCCTCCCCACCTCTCCTCTGCCCCTCTGCCACACTCTGCATGCACTCGGCGCGCGAGCTCAGCAGGTAGGAGAGCCGCATCACCAATAACCACCCCCCTTGCACCTGCCACGGCCGCCAGCACCCAACCCCCCGCCGACGTCCATCAGAACCCACCCCCCCGCTCCTCAATGACGGCCGCCAGCATCCCCCCCCTTCCCGCCCCTCAACGACGGCCGCCAGCACCGCCCCAACCACCCCCGCTCCTCAACATGGCTGTCTGAGCTCAAGATCCGCCACTGAACCAGGCGACAGGTGATTTATCGCCGCCAAATTCCCCAAATGACACGCCGCAACTGGGAGGCAATTTGACGGTGATAGTTTCAGGGTGACATATCTCCGTCAGGATTCCCAGCAGATATTGCGGCGTGTAAAGGTACCCTTAAAGATTTGCAATAATTGGGGGCCCCGTCGGAGCTTTCACATTGGGGCCCATGAGCTACTGATCTAAGACCAATGTCAGACGGTCGTATAAAACAGACAACACTGGCATCAAACTGCCCGGACTCTCTCCTAACCCGAGCCTGACAGCTGCATGTATGTGTATACAGCTCTCATGCTCAGGTCAGGGGAGCCATGGCCAGTTTGGGCATTTTGATACCATCGTTGACAGTGTTATATGGACATCTGACCTCGGTCTACGGCGGACTTATCTCGGCACGTTTTTGACAACCCTTTTCCAATGAAAGTTCATTGAGATGAACTTATAAGTGTTGAATTTACCTATTGCGCCACCACAGGGTGAATGAAGTATGACATGGGTTAGGTCTTCCGGAGAAAGGAATGTCTTTTGTAGCCACTCTCTATTCTGGATGATGGTGTAGAGTAGAGTCGCAGGAGCCCTCCTATTAACCTTGCCATCTTACTGACCAAATTCAGGGGTTCCCCTTTAAATATCTGTGGGTCACCCTTATACTCCAGTGCAGGACGGTTGACAATAATGTGCAGATGGTATTAGCAAGGGCAGCAGTGGATTTCTTTTTTCTGTTCTTCCGAGCATAGATAGCATCATTCTTTTGGAAATAATCCATGGTCTCAGCCAACAGTGTCCTGAATGACTTCCCCTCACAAAGGGAAAAAAGTGGATACGCAAAACAAGGGACCTTTTCAAGGTTTTTTTTGTGTGATGAATGGCAGCGTTGAATACCAAGTCCCCACACTGATGAGACAAATGATATCACATGTTCAAACCTCAATACAACAGTCAGAATTCTGTCTAAATCAGTGACAAGATCAGGCACCCACAAGCTCTCACTCCTTCCAGGGGCGGACACATACCAGGGAGCTGGCAGATATTGCCCCTCTGTCCGGGGTCTGAGGAGCTGGCAGATATTGCCCCTCTGTCCGGGGTCTGAGGAGCTGGCAGATATTGCCCCTCTGTCCGGGGTCTGAGGAGCTGGCAGATATTGCCCCTCCGTCCGGGGTGTGAGGAGCTGGCAGATATTGCCCCTCCGTCCGGGGTGTGAGGAGCTGGCAGATATTGCCCCTCTGTCCGGGGTCTGAGGAGCTGGCAGATATTGCCCCTCCGTCCGGGGTCTGAGGAGCTGGCACATATTGCCCCTCCGTCCGGGGTGTGAGGAGCTGGCAGATATTGCCCCTCCGTCCGGGGTGTGAGGAGCTGGCAGATATTGCCCCTCCGTCCGGGGTGTGAGGAGCTGGCAGATATTGCCCCTCCATCCAGGGTCTGAGGAGCTGGCAGATATTGCTCCTCCGTCCGGGGTGTGAGGAGCTGGCAGATATTGCCCCTCCGTCCGGGGTCTGAGGAGCTGGCAGGTATTGCCCCTCTGTCCGGGGTCGGAGGAGCTGGCAGATATTGCCCCTCCGTCCGGGGTCTGAGGAGCTGGCAGATATTGCCCCTCCGTCCAGGGTCTGAGGAGCTGGCAGATATTGCCCCTCGGTCCGGGGTGTGAGGAGCTGGCAGATATTGCCCCTCCGTCCGGGGTCTGAGGAGCTGGCAGATATTGCCCCTCGGTCCGGGGTCTGAGGAGCTGGCAGATATTGCCCCTCTGTCCGGGGTCTGAGGAGCTGGCAGATATTACCCCTCTGTCCGGGGTCTGAGGAGCTGGCAGATATTGCCCCTCTGTCCGGGGTCTGAGGAGCTGGCAGATATTGCCCCTCCGTCCGGGGTGTGAGGAGCTGGCAGATATTGCCCCTCCGTCCGGGGTCTGAGGAGCTGGCAGATATTGCCCCTCCGTCCGGGGTCTGAGGAGCTGGCAGATATTGCCCCTCCGTCCGGGGTCTGAGGAGCTGGCAGATATTGCCCCTCCCTATATTCAATATGTGCGATCACATAGCCCCTATATATTATATGAGCCATCACATCGATCCTTATATACAGTATAAGCCATCACATAGCCCCTATATATTGTATAAGCCATCACATAGCCCCTTACATACAGTATGAACTCGGACATAGCTCTCTATATACAGCATGAACCTTCACATAGCCCTCTATATACAATATGACCCCTCACATAGCCCCCATATACAGTATGAGCCCCCACATTGCCCTTATAAACAGTATGAGCCCCCACATAGCTCCTACAAATAGTATGAGCCTCCACATAGCTCTTATATAGAGCACTAGATGGCAGCCCGATTCTAAAGAATCGGGTAGTCTAGAATCCATATATAGTTTATTTACGAATAGTTAGGGTAGTGCGGTGAAATTAATTGTGTGTATACAGGCGGCTCTGTGGGTAGCAGAGTATATGGTGGCTCAATGGCTAGCACTGTGCGCGGTGGCTCAGTGGTTAGCAGTGAGTGCGGTGAGATTGGTCAGCGCAGCGGCGTGGGCAGAGTGGTGAGCGCAGCGGCGTAGGCAGAGTGGTCAGCGCAGCGGCGTGGGCAGTGCGGTCAGTGCAGCGGTGTGGGCAGTGTGGTCAGCGCAGCGGCGTGGGCAGAGTGGTCAGCGCAGCGCCGTGGGCAGAGTGGCACATACATACAACACACACACACGCACACACAACACACACACACACATACCGCTATACTTACCACCGACCCTGCGTCTTCTCCGGCGCCTGGATCCTGAGTCAACATGTGGCCACCCCCGGACGACTGGAGAGGGCAGGGGACGGCTGGAGGGGGCAGAGGACGGCTGGAGGGGGCAGAGGACGGCTGGAGGGGGCAGAGGACGGCTGGAGGGGGCAGAGGACAGCTGGAGGGGGCAGAGGACGGCTGGACGGGGCAGAGGACGGCTGGACGGGGCAGAGGACGGCTGGACGGGGCAGAGGACGGCTGGACGGGGCAGAGGACGGCTGGACGGGGCAGAGGACGGCTGGACGGGGCAGAGGACGGCTGGAGGCTGGAGGGGGCACAGGTTGGAGGGGGCACAGGCTGGAGGGGGCACAGGCTGGAGGGGGCACAGGCTGGAGGGGGCACAGGCTGGAGGGGGCACAGGCTGGAGGGGGCACAGGCTGGAGGGGGCACAGGCAGGAGGGGGCACAGGGCACAGGCTGGAGGGGGCAGAGGCTGGAGGGGGCAGAGGCTAAAGGGAGGACAGGCTGGAGGGGGCACAGGCTGAAGGGGGCACAGGCTGGAGGGGGCACAGGGCACAGGCTGGAGGGGGCACAGGCTGGAGGGGGCACAGGCTGGAGGGGGCACAGGACACAGGCTGGAGGGGGCACAGGCTGGAGGGGGCACAGGCTGGAGGGGGCACAGGCTGGAAGGGGCACAGGCTGGAGGGGGCACAGGCTGGAAGGGGCACAGGCTGGAGGGGGCACAGGCAGGAGGGGGCACAGGCAGGAGGGGGCACAGGCTGGAAGGGGCACAGGCTGGAGGGGGCACAGGCAGGAGGGGCACAGGCAGGAGGGGCACAGGCAGGAGGGGGCACAGGCAGGAGGGGGCAGAGGCTAAAGGGAGGACAGGCTGGAGGGGGCACAGGCTGGAGGGGGCAGAGGCTGGAGGTGGCAGAGGCTGGAGGGGGCAGAGGCTAAAGGGAGGACAGGCTGGAGGGGGCACAGGCTGAAGGGGGCACAGGCTGAAGGGGGCACAGGCTGAAGGGGGCAGAGGGCACAGGCTGGAGGGAGCACAGGGCACAGGCTGGAGGGAGCACAGGGCACAGGCTGGAGGGGGCACAGGGCACAGGCTGGAGGGGGCACAGGCTGGAGGGGGCACAGGCTGGAGGGGGCACAGGCTGGAGGGGGCACAGGACACAGGCTGGAGGGGGCACAGGCTGGAGGGGGCACAGGACACAGGCTGGAGGGGGCACAGGGCACAGGCTGGAGGGGGCACAGGCTGGAGGGGGCACAGGCTGGAAGGGGCACAGGCTGGAAGGGGCACAGGCTGGAGGGGGCACAGGCTGGAGGGGGCACAGGACACAGGCTGGAGGGGGCACAGGACACAGGCTGGAGGGGGCACAGGGCACAGGCTGGAGGGGGCACAGGGCACAGGCTGGAGGGGGCACAGGCTGGAGGGGGCACAGGCTGGAAGGGGCACAGGCTGGAGGGGGCACAGGCTGGAGGGGGCAGAGGCAGGCGGGGGCACAGGCTGGAGGGGGCACAGGCTGGAGGGGGCACAGGGCACAGGCTGGAGGGGGCAGAGGCTAAAGGGAGGACAGGCTGGAGGGGGCACAGGCTGAAGGGGGCACAGGCTGAAGGGGCAGAGGGCACAGGCTGGAGGGAGCACAGGGCACAGGCTGGAGGGAGCACAGGGCACAGGCTGGAGGGGGCACAGGCTGGAGGGGGCACAGGCTGGAGGGGGCACAGGCTGGAAGGGGCACAGGCTGGAGGGGGCACAGGCTGGAAGGGGCACAGGCTGGAGGGGGCAGAGGCAGGCGGGGGCACAGGCTGGAGGGGGCACAGGGCACAGGCTGGAGGGGGCAGAGGCTAAAGGGAGGACAGGCTGGAGGGGGCACAGGCTGAAGGGGGCACAGGCTGAAGGGGGCAGAGGGCACAGGCTGGAGGGGGCACAGGGCACAGGCTGGAGGGAGCACAGGGCACAGGCTGGAGGGGGCACAGGCTGGAGGGGGCATAGGCTGGAGGGGGCACAGGACACAGGCTGGAGGGGGCACAGGGCACAGGCTGGAGGGAGCACAGGCTGGAGAAGGCACAGGCTGGAGGGAGCACAGGCTGCAGCGGAGCCGGCGGGCACAGGCTGAGGCGGAGGCTGGAGGGCAGACTCACCGCGCCGCGCGTCGGGTGTAGGAGGAGAGGAGGGGCGGGCAGAGCTGCAGGACAGAAAGTCCCACCCTCCCTCCTCTCCAGGCGCGCGGGTACCCCCAGAGGTTATGTGGCCCCCCGAGGTGGCGGGGGAGCGTTGCCGGCGGAGGCCGCACACCGGAGTGTGGGCCGGTCCGGGCCGGTTCCCTCATGTTGATGGGCGCACACCAGGCTGTGTGCGGACCCAGTGGCGGCATGGCGGTCCCTGATGGAGAGTGGGCGGTGAGCTGCAGGGCTGTGGGCCGGATGTGGGTGGGCGCAGACGGGGCTCTGTGCAAGGCCGGTGGCTGGGGCTCTGTGGGTCTGGTGCTTCCGGTTCCGGTGTTTGACACAGGACGGAGGCCATCACGGAAGTTGAGCGGATTTTGGGCGGAAGTGGCCTTCGGGTTTTATGTATAAGATGAGCCCTCACATTACTCCTATGTATAGTATGAGCCCCTACTTAGCTTCCTATATACAGTTGTGGCCAAAAGTATTGACACCCCTGCCATTCTGTCAGATAATCCTCAGTTTCTTCCTGAAAATGATTGCAATCACTAATTCTTTGCTATTATTATCTTCATTTAATTTGTCTTCAATGAAAAAAACACAAAAGAGAATTGTCCTAAAGCCAAATTGGATCTAATTCCACCAAACATAAAAAAGGGGGTGGACAAAAGTATTGGCACTGTTAGAAAAATCATGTGATGCTTCTCTAATTTGTGTAATTAACAGCACCTGTAACTTACCTGTGGCACCTAACAGGTGTTGGCAATAACTAAATCACACTTGCAGCCAGTTGACATGGATTAAAGTTGACTCAACCTCTGTCCTGTGTCCTTGTGTGTACCACATTGAGCATGGAGAAAAGAAAGAAGACCAAACAACTGTCTGAGGACTTGAGAAACCAAATTGTGAGGAAGCATGAGCAATCTCAAGGCTACAAGTCCATCTCCAAACACCTGAATGTTCCTGTGTCTACCGTGCGCAGTGTCATCAAGAAGGGTAAAGCCCATGGCACTGTGGCTAACCTCCCTAGATGTGGACGGGAAAGAAAAATTGACGAGAGATTTCAACGAAACTGAGTATTATCTGACAGAATTGCAGGGGTGTCAATACTTTTGGCCACAACTATATCAGGCTAGGAGCACAGGCAAAGCACTGCATTGATTGATCAGCACCGCAATGGTCTTCTCTCCCCCATATCAACTTGGTAGCTGCCAATCCCCTGATACTTTAGCATTATGCATGGCTGAATGTCCCTGTCCCCTGAGGAGCAGATATGATTTTATTGATGTATAAGTGATCTATAGATCCTAGAACTGCAGTGCGCGGCTCTGCTTCATCATGTAGGAGGGCTGGGGACTGTATAAAAACGTATCTCCCCGGAGCTCCCCTTTAATTTATCTCTAAACCCCAAAGTCCATTATATGCACACCCCCATCTACTCTGGAGGGCGGCTCTTCATAGTGGGTTTCTAGCCCATTTAGCAGACAACCACGCACCTGCAGACTGTTTGCAGCCTATGCAGAGGATCTGGAGCTCTGTATCACACATATGGAATCACGAGCCTTGTCAAGATACTAAAGAAACCAACTATTTGGAACACTAAAGCTAAAATTTACATGGAAACAGACGATTTTTCTACGTTTTACCCTAAAATTTGCTCCATGTGGGACAGGCACAGGTGTGTTGACTTAGCCTCGATGTCTAAAGAGGAAGCCTGACTTAGTGGGGTTGATGGTAAAGCTGGGGGTCTCCTCAGGTGCGGCCCTTGGGGGCATTACTTACAGCCTCACACCTCGGAGCAGAGCTGTGAAGACATTTTTACAAGCCCAAATGGTGGGAAGTCCACGTGCGCAGGCGCTATGGTGGGTGTTTAGGGCTCCTTCAAGACTCTTACAATAAAGGATTTCTTGGCAACTCTCAAATCCATAAAACACCCCTTAAAAATTACTGCAAATATTGAAAATTCAACACAATTAAAAAGTGGTCAAAATGTTTCCAAAGATTTAGGATGAAATGATTATAAGTGTCCAGGCATAGAGTGTAAAGATAGCGAACCCCAGAGCCGCACCCCGCCGGTGACTCTACAAGTCAGGTCACTTTCCCACTGAGCCAGGTACAAAGGCCCTCAGCTCGGCTCCCCAAAAAAGATCCGGATCCTTTTGGACCCTAAACCGTTCTAATTAAATATGTGTTCGCCCAGGATGGGCAGATGATGTTGTTTACAGATGGGCGAGGTCACAGACACCCGCCAACGTAATGTTATGCAAAGTTGGAGCCATTGACAGGATTTAGTGGCTCTCACCAGTGTGTCGGCTCTTTGTGCCGGATTTGTCATCACCGATGCGTCCCTATATTACATGAGTGCATCAGGGACAGCAGGGTACAAGTCATGTATAGGGTCATAGATAGGGGGTGCACTGTGTGTTTTGCATTCATAAATGGAACCCTAGATGATCTATTGCTATGACATGGGTAGGGGGGATTCAATATTTGATCTGAGGTATTACATGGGAAGGGAGGTTCACCATGATCTGTGTAGTGGTGCTGCATGAATCGGGTAAGGATTGGTCTGTGTAGTATGGGCCATTATATGGGTAAGGTATGCACTCTGTGATTAGGGACCTTATATGGGTAAGGTATGCACTCTGTGATTAGGGCCGTTATATGGGTAAGGTATGCACTCTGTGATTAGGGGCATTATATGGGTAAGGTATGCACTCTGTGATTAGGGGCATTATATGGGTAAGGTATGCACTCTGTGATTAGGGGCATTATATGGGTAAGGTATGCACTCTGTGATTAGGGCCGTTATATGGGTAAGGTATGCACTCTGTGATTAGGGGCATTATATGGGTAAGCTATGCACTCTGTGATTAGGAGCATTATATGGGTAAGGTATGCACTCTGTGATTAGGGACATTATATGGGTAAGGTATGCACTCTGTGATTAGGGACATTATATGGGTAAGGTATGCACTCTGTGATTAGGGGCATTATATGGATAAGGTATGCACCCTGTGATTAGGGGCATTATATGGGTAAGGTATGCAGTCTGTGATTAGGGGTATTATATGGGTAAGGTATGCACTCTGTGATTAGGGCCAATATATGGGTAAGGTATGCACTCTGTGATTAGGGCCGTTATATGGGTAAGGTATGCACTCTGTGATTAGGGGCATTATATGGGTAAGGTATGCACTCTGTGATTAGGGGCATTATATGGGTAAGGTATGCACTCTGTGATTAGGGGCATTATATGGATAAGGTATGCACTCTGTGATTAGGGGCATTATATGAGTAAGGTATGCACTCTGTGATTAGGGGCATTATATGGGTAAGGTATGCACTCTGTGATTAGGAGCACTATATGGGTAAGGTATGCACTCTGTGATTAGGGGCATTATATGGATAAGGTATGCACTCTGTGATTAGGGACATTATATGGGTAAGGTATGCACCCTGTGATTAGGGGCATTATATGGGTAAGGTATGCACTCTGTGATTAGGGACATTATATGGGTAAGGTATGCACTCTGTGATTAGGAGCATTATATGGGTAAGGTATGCACTCTGTGATATGGGCCATTATATGGGTAAGGTATGCACTCTGTGATTAGGGCCGTTATATGGGTAAGGTATGCACTCTGTGATTAGGGGCATTATATGGGTAAGGTATGCACTCTGTGATTAGGGACATTATATGGGTAAGGTATGCACCCTGTGATTAGGGCCATTATATGGGTAAGGTATGCACTCTGTGATTAGGAGCATTATATGGGTAAGGTATGCACTCTGTGATATGGGCCATTATATGGGTAAGGTATGCACTCTGTGATTAGGGCCGTTATATGGGTAAGGTATGCACTCTGTGATTAGGAGCACTATATGGGTAAGGTATGCACTCTGTTATTAGGGACATTATATGGGTAAGGTATGCACTCTGTGATTAGGGGCACTATATGGATAAGGTATGCACTCTGTGATTAGAGGCATTATATGGGTAAGGTATGCACTCTGTGATTAGGGGCATTATATGGGTAAGGTATGCACTCTGTGATTAGGGGCATTATATGGGTAAGGTATGCACTCTGTGATTAGGGGCACTATATGGATAAGGTATGCACTCTGTGATTAGGGGCATTATATGGGTAAGGTATGCACTCTGTGATTAGGAGCACTATATGGGTAAGGTATGCACTCTGTGATTAGGGGCATTATATGAGTAAGGTATGCACTCTGTGATTAGGGGCATTATATGGGTAAGGTATGCACTCTGTGATTAGGAGCATTATATGGATAAGGTATGCACTCTGTGATTAGGGGCATTATATGCGTAAGGTATGCACTCTGTGATTAGGAGCACTATATGGGTAAGGTATGCACTCTGTGATTTGGGACATTATATGGGTAAGGTATGCACTCTGTGATTAGGGGCATTATATGGGTAAGGTATGCACTCTGTGATTAGGGGCAATATATGGTAAGGTATGCACTCTGTGATTAGGGCATTATATGGATAAGGTATGCACTCTGATTAGGAGCATTATATGGGTAAGGTATGCACTCTGTGATTAGGGACATTATATGGGTAAGGTATGCACTCTGTGATTAGGGGCATTATATGGGTAAGGTATGCACTCTGTGATTAGGGCATTATATGCGTAAGGTATGCACTCTGTGATTAGGGCATATATGGGTAAGGTATGCACTCTGTGATTAGGGCATTATATGGGTAAGGTATGCACTCTGTGATTAGGGCATTATATGGGTAAGGTATGCACTCTGTGATTAGGGGCATTATATGGGTAAGGTATGCACTCTGTGATTAGGAGCCATATATGGATAAGGTATGCACTCTGTGATTAGGGCCCATTATATGGGTAAGGTATGCACTCTGTGATTAGGGACCATTATATGGGTAAGGTATGCACTCTGTGATTAGGGGCATTATATGGGTAAGGTATGCACTCTGTGATTAGGGGCATTATATGGGTAAGGTATGCACTCTGTATTGGGGTATTAATGGGAGAGGTGCACTCTGTGATAGGGTAATATTGGGTAAGGGTATGCACTGTGATTGGGGCATTATATTGGTAAGGTATGCACTTGTATTAGGATTAATATAGGGTTGGTATGCATGAGGTGATTATTGGTTATATGGGTAAGGTATGCACTCTGTGATTAGGGCCATTATATGGGTAAGGTATGCACTCTGTGATTAGGGCCATTATATGGGTAAGGTATGCACTCTGTGATTAGGGGCATTATATGGGTAAGGTATGCACTCTGTGATTAGGGGCATTATATGGGTAAGGTATGCACTCTGTTATCTGGGGTATTACATGGGAAGGAGGTGCACTATGTTATCTGCGGTAATACTTGGGTAGGGGTGCACTGTCTTATCTGGGGTATTATATTAGCAAGGGGTCCACTGTTTTAGCTGTAGTGTTACATAGGTAGGGGGTCTGGGGTACTATATGGCATGGAGGTGGATTATTTGATCTGCAGTATTACTTGGGTAGGGATGCACTGTGTTCTCCAGCATTACTTGTTTTTAGATTCCACTGTGTAGTATGGGGCATTATATGGATAAGGTATGCACCCTGAGTTTTGTGGTATTATATGGGTAAGGTATGAACACAATGATTTAGGGCATTATATGAGTGAGGGGTCCACTCAGTGATTTGTGCCATTACTTGGTTGGGGGAGATCTACAGGGGGATGCCTGTGTTCTGAGCTCTGGTATCGCAGCTGATGCCCGTGTTCTGAGCTCTGGTATCGCAGCTGATGCCTGTGTTCTGAGCTCTGGAGCAGTATCGCAGCTGATGCCCGTGTTCTGAGCTCTGGTATCGCAGCTGATGCCTGTGTTCTGAGCTCTGGAGCAGTATCGCAGCTGATGCCCGTGTTCTGAACTCTGGTATCGCAGCTGATGCCTGTGTTCTGAGCTCTGGAGTGGTATCGCAGCTGATGCCCGTGTTCTGAGCTCTGGTATCGCAGCTGATACCTGTGTTCTGAGCTCTGGAGCAGTATCGCAGCTGATGCCCGTGTTCTGAGCTCTGGTATCGCAGCTGATGCCTGTGTTCTGAGCTCTGGAGCGGTATCGCAGCTGATGCCCGTGTTCTGAGCTCTGGTATCGCAGCTGATGCCCGTGTTCTGAGCTCTGGAGCGTATCGCAGCTGATGCCCGTGTTCTGAGCTCTGGTATCGCAGCTGATGCCCGTGTTCTGAGCTCTGGTATCGCAGCTGATGCCCGTGTTCTGAGCTCTGGATGAGGGTATCTGCAGCTGGTGACCACGTCGTTCTGAGCTCTGGTATCGCAGCTGATGCCCGTGTTCTGAGCTCTGGTATCGCAGCTGATGCCCGTGTTCTGAGCTCTGGTTATCGCAGCTGATGCCCGTGTTCTGAGCTCTGGATGAGCGTGGTATCTGAGCTGAGACATGCCCGTGTTTCTGAGCTCTGGTATCGCAGCTGATGCCCGTGTGTTCTGAGCTCTGGTATCGCAGCTGATGCCCGTGTTCTGAGCTCTGGGTATCGCAGCTGATGCCGTGTTCTGAGCTCTGGTATCGCAGCTGATGCCCGTGTTCTGAGCTCTGGTATCGCAGCTGATGCCGTGTTTCTGAGCTCTGAGGTATCGCAGCTGATGCCCGTGTTCTGAGCTCTGGTATCGCAGCTGATGCCCGTGTTCTGAGCTCTGGTATCGCAGCTGATGCCCGTGTTCTGAGCTCTGGTATCGCAGCTGATGCCCGTGTTCTGAGCTCTGGTATCGCAGCTGATGCCCGTGTTCTGAGCTCTGGTATCGCAGCTGATGCCCGTGTTCTGAGCTCTGGATGTATCGCAGCTGATGCCCGTGTTCTGAGCTCTGGTATCGCAGCTGATGCCCGTGTTCTGAGCTCTGGTATCGCAGCTGATGCCCGTGTTCTGAGCTCTGTTATCGCAGCTGATGCCCGTGTTCTGTAGCTCTGGAGCGCTATCGCAGCTGATACCCATGTTCTGAGCTCTGGTATCGAAGCTGATGCCCGTGTTCTGAGCTCTGGAGCGTATCGCAGCTGATGCCCGTGTTCTGAGCTCTGGTATCGCAGCTGATGCCCGTGTTCTGAGCTCTGGAGCGCTATCGCAGCTGATGCCCGTGTTCTGAGCTCTGGTATCGCAGCTGATGCCCGTGTTCTGAGCTCTGGAGCATATCGCAGCTGATGCCCATGTTCTGAGCTCTGGAGCGTATCGCAGCTGATGCCCGTGTTCTGAGCTCTGGTATCGCAGCTGATGCCCGTGTGTTCTGAGCTCTGGTATCACAGCTGATGCCCGTGTTCTGAGCTCTGGTATCGCAGCTGATGCCCGTGTTCTGAGCTCTGGTATCGCAGCTGATGCCCGTGTTCTGAGCTCTGGTATCGCAGCTGATGCCCGTGTTCTGAGCTCTGGTTATCGCAGCTGATGCACGTGTTCTGAGCTCTGGAGCGTATCGCAGCTGATGCCCGTGTTCTGAGCTCTGGTATCGCAGATGATGCCTGTGTTCTGAGCTCTGGAGCGGTATCGCAGCTGATGCCGTGTTCTGAGCTCTGGTATCGCAGCTGATGCCCGTGTTCTGAGCTCTGGTATCGCAGCTGATGCCCGTGTTCTGAGCTCTGGAGTGGTATCGCAGCTGATGCCCGTGTTCTGAGCTCTGGTATCGCAGCTGATGCCCGTGTTCTGAGCTCTGGGTATCGCAGCTGATGCCCGTGTTCTGAGCTCTGTTATCGCAGCTGATGCCCGTGTTCTGAGCTCTGGAGCGGTATCGCAGCTGATGCCCGTGTTCTGAGCTCTGGTATCGCAGCTGATGCCCGTGTTCTGAGCTCTGGTATCGCAGCTGATGCCCGTGTTCTGAGCTCTGGAGCGGTATCGCAGCTGATGCCCGTGTTCTGAGCTCTGGTATCCAGCTGATGCCCGTGTTCTGAGCTCTGGTATCCAGCTGATGCCCGTGTTCTGAGCTCTGGTATCGCAGCTGATGCCCGTGTTCTGAGCTCTGGTATCGCAGCTGATGCCGTGTTCTGAGCTCTGGTATCGCAGCTGATGCCCGTGTTCTGAGCTCTGGTATCGCAGCTGATGCCCGATAGCTGAGCCGTGTTCTGAGCTCTGTATCGCAGCTGATGCCGTGTTCTGGCTCTGGTATCGCAGCTGATGCCCGTGTTCTGAGCTCTGTATCGAGGAGCCCGTGTTCTGAGCTCGGTATCGCAGCTATGCCGTGTTCTGAGCTCTGGTATCGCAGCTGATGCCGTTTCTGAGCTTGTATCGCAGCTGATGCCGTGTTCTGAGCTCTGGAGGGTATCGCAGCTGATCCCGTGTTCTGACTCTGGTATCGCAGTGATGCCGTTTCTGAGCTCTGGTATCGCAGCTGATGCCCGTTTTGAGCTCTGTATCGCAGCTGTGCCCGTGGTTCTGAGCTCTGGATTCGCAGCTGATGCCCGTGTTCTGAGCTCTGGTATCGCAGCTGATGCCCGTGTTCTGAGCTCTGGTATCGCAGCTGATGCCCGTGTTCTGAGCTCTGGTATCGCAGCTGATGCCCGTGTTCTGAGCTCTGGTATCCAGCTGATGCCCTGTTCTGAGCTCTGGTATCGCAGCTGATGCCCGTGTTCTGAGCTCTGGTATCGCAGCTGATGCCCGTGTTCTGAGCTCTGGTATCGCAGCTGATGCCCGTGTTCTGAGCTCTGGAGCTACGCAGCTGATGCCCGTGTTCTAAAAAAAAAAAAAAAAAAAAAAAAAAAAAACTGATGCCCGTGTTCTGTGCTCTGGAGCGCTATCGCAGCTGATACCCATGTTCTGAGCTCTGGTATCGAAGCTGATGCCCGTGTTCTGAGCTCTGGAGCGTATCGCAGCTGATGCCCGTGTTCTGAGCTCTGGTATCGCAGCTGATGCCCGTGTTCTGAGCTCTGGGTATCGCAGCTGATGCCCGTGTTCTGAGCTCTGGTATCGCAGCTGATGCCGTGTTCTGAGCTCTGGAGCAGTATCGCAGCTGATGCCCTGTTCTGAGCTCTGAGCGGTATCGCAGCTGATGCCCGTGTTCTGAGCTCTGGTATCGCAGCTGATGCCCGTGTTCTGAGCTCTGGTATCACAGCTGATGCCCGTGTTCTGAGCTCTGGTATCGCAGCTGATGCCCGTGTTCTGAGCTCTGGTATCGCAGCTGATGCCCGTGTTCTGAGCTCTGGTATCGCAGCTGATGCCCGTGTTCTGAGCTCTGGTATCGCAGCTGATGCCGTGTTCTGAGCTCTGGAGATCGCAGCTGATGCCCGTGTTCTGAGCTCTGGTATCGCAGCTGATGCCGTGTTCTGAGCTCTGGAGCGTATCGCAGCTGATGCCGTGTTCTGAGCTCTGGTATCGCAGCTGATGCCCGTGTTCTGAGCTCTGGTATCGCAGCTGATGCCCGTGTTTCTGAGCTCTGGAGTGGTATCGCAGCTGATGCCCGTGTTCTGAGCTCTGGTATCGCAGCTGATGCCCGTGTTTCTGAGCTCTGGTATCGCAGCTGATGCCCGTGTTCTGAGCTCTGGTATCGCAGCTGATGCCCGTGTTCTGAGCTCTGGAGCGTATCGCAGCTGATGCCCGTTTCTGAGCTCTGGTATCGCAGCTGATGCCCGTGTTCTGAGCTCTGGTATCGCAGCTGATGCCCGTGTTCTGAGCTCTGGACTATCGCAGCTGATGCCCGTGTTCTGAGCTCTGGTATCACAGCTGATGCCCTGTTGTTCTGAGCCTCTGGTATCACAGCTGATGCCCGTGTTCTGAGCTCTGGTATGCAGCTGATGCCCGTGTTCTGAGCTCTGGTATCGCAGCTGATGCCCGTGTTCTGACTCTGGTATCGCAGCTGATGCCGTGTTCTGAGCTCTGGTATCCAGCTGATGCCCGTGTTCTGAGCTCTGGTATCCAGCTGATGCCCGTGTTCTGGCTCTGGAGCGCTATCGCAGCTGATCCCATGTTCTGAGCTCTGGTATCGAAGCTGATGCCCGTGTTCTGAGCTCTGGAGCGTATCGCAGCTGATGCCCGTGTTCTGAGCTCTGGTATCGCGGTATCGCAGTGATGCACCCTGTTCTGAGCTCTGGGGCGCTATCGCAGCTGATGCCCGTGTTCTGAGCTCTGGTATCGCAGCTGATGCCCGTGTTCTGAGCTCTGGACATATCGCAGCTGATGCCCATGTTCTGAGCTCTGGAGCGGTATCGCAGCTGATGCCCGTGTTCTGAGCTCTGGTATCGCAGCTGATGCCCGTGTTCTGAGCTCTGGTATCACAGCTGATGCCGTGTTTCTGAGCTCTGGTATCGCAGCTGATGCCCGTGTTCTGAGCTCTGGTTATCGCAGCTGATGCCCGTGTTCTCGAGCTCTGGTATCGCAGCTGATGCCCGTGTTCTGAGCTCTGGTATCGCAGCTGATGCACGTGTTCTGAGCTCTGGAGACGGTACGCAGCTGATGCCCGTGTTCTGAGCTCTGGTATCGCAGATGATGCCTGTGTTCTGAGCTCTGGAGCGGTATCGCAGCTGATGGCCGTGTTCTGAGCTCTGGTATCGCAGCTGATGCCCGTGTTCTGAGCTCTGGTATCGCAGCTGATGCCCGTTTCTGAGCTCTGAGTGGTATCGCAGCTGATGCCCGTGTTCTGAGCTTGGTATTGCAGCTGATGCCCGTGTTCTGAGCTCTGGTATCGCAGCTGATGCCCGTGTTCTGAGCTCTGGTATCGCAGCTGTTACCCGTGTTCTGAGCTCTGGTATCGCAGCTGATGCCCGTGTTCTGAGCTCTGGTATCGCAGCTGATGCCCGTGTTCTGAGCTCTGGAGCGCTATCGCAGCTCGTCTCTCACTCCCTCCCCCTCCTTGCAGAGTCATTTTCCGGAGACTTTGGCTGGCAGCCCCAGATCTCTGCAGTGCTGTCCTCACATGAACCCACTCCGGCTGCCAGAGTTCAGTACGCGGCTACAGGAGGTGAGTGGCCCAAACCAGAGGGAGCGGGGCGGCTGCATTCACACAGGTACATGCCTGCGACACAGGTGCGTCTCTACATCACCTGACGCATCCGGACACACCACAGTCAGAAGGTAAGAGGATAATGGGGCCATAAAAACGTGCCTGTCCCCAAAGTGTGCGGAGGAGGTGGGGGGGGAGCGGAGGACGGGGTGTACAGCTGCAGACACTGGAGCCACGGGAGGGCGGACATGTAAATGATTCCCAGCTCCTCTGCCAGCTGGGAGGGAGGACAACAAGTGGCACATCCGCATGTGCCCTGTGTACAGCGCCCCCAGCAGGCAGAGATGCCTCACACCCTGTGTACAGCGCCCCCAGCAGGCAGAGATGCCTCACACCCTGTGTACAGCGCCCCCAGCAGGCAGAGATGCCTCACACCCTGTGTACAGCGCCACCAACAGGCAGAGATGCCTCACACCCTGTGTACAGCCCCCTGCAGGAAGAGATGCCTCACACCCTGTGTACAGCGCCCCCAGCAGGCAGAGATGCCTCACACCCTGTGCACAGCGCCCCCAGCAGGCAGAGATGCCTCACACCCTGTGCACAGCGCCCCCAGCAGGCAGAGACGCCTCACACCCTGTGCACAGCGCCCCCAGCAGACAGAGACGTCTCACACCCTGTGTACAGCCTCCAGCAGGCAGAGATGCCTCACACCCTGTGTACAGCCTCCAGCAGGCAGAGATGCCTCACACCCTGTGCACAGCGCCCCCAGCAGACAGAGATGTCTCACACCCTGTGTACAGCGCCCCCAGCAGGCAGAGATGCCTCACACCCTGTGTACAGTGCCCCCAGCAGGCAGAGATGCCTCACACCCTGTGCACAGCGCCCCCAGCAGGCAGAGATGCCTCCACACCCTGTGCACAGCGCCCCCAGCAGGCAGAGATGCCTCACACCCTGTGTACAGCGCCCCCAGCAGGCAGAGATGCCTCACACCCTGTGTACAGAGCCCCCAGCAGGCAGAGATGCCCTACACCCTGTGTACAGCGCCCCCAGCAGGCAGAGATGCCTCACACCCTGTGCACAGCGCCCCCAGCAGGCAGAGATGCCTCACACCCTGTGCACAGCGCCCCCAGCAGGCAGAGATGCCTCACACCCTGTGTACAGCGCCCCCAGCAGGCAGAGATGCCTCACACCCTGTGTACAGAGCCCCCAGCAGGCAGAGATGCCTCACACCCTGTGTACAGCGCCCCCAGCAGGCAGAGATGCCTCACACCCTGTGTACAGCGCCCCCAGCAGGCAGAGATGCCTCACACCCTGTGTACAGCGCCCCCAGCAGGCAGAGATGCCTCACACCCTGTGTACAGCGCCCCCAGCAGGCAGAGATGCCTCACACCCTGTGCACAGCGCCCCCAGCAGGCAGAGATGCCTCACACCCTGTGCACAGCGCCCCCAGCAGGCAGAGATGCCTCACACCCTGTGTACAGCGCCCCCAGCAGGCAGAGATGCCTCACACCCTGTGCACAGCGCCCCCAGCAGGCAGAGATGCCTCACACCCTGTGTACAGCGCCCCCAGCAGGCAGAGATGCCTCACACCCTGTGTACAGCGCCCCCAGCAGGCAGAGATGCCTCACACCCTGTGTACAGCGCTCCCAGCAGGCAGAGATGCCTCACACCCTGTGTACAGCGCCCCCAGCAGGCAGAGATGCCTCACACCCTGTGCACAGCGCCCCCAGCAGGCAGAGATGCCTCACACCCTGTGTACAGCGCCCCCAGCAGGCAGAGATGCCTCACACCCTGTGTACAGCGCCCCCAGCAGGCAGAGATGCCTCACACCCTGTGTACAGCGCTCCCAGCAGGCAGAGATGCCTCACACCCTGTGTACAGCGCCCCCAGCAGGCAGAGATGCCTCACACCCTGTGTACAGCGCCCCCACAGGCAGAGATGCCTCACACCCTGTGTACAGCGCCCCCAGCAGGCAGAGATGCCTCACACCCTGTGTACAGCGCCCCCAGCAGGCAGAGATGCCTCACACCCTGTGTACAGCGCCCCCAGCAGGCAGAGATGCCTCACCAACCCTGTGCACAGCGCCCCCAGCAGGCAGAGATGCCTCACACCCTGTGCACAGCGCCCCCTGCAGGCAGAGATGCCTCACACCCTATATGCAGTGCCCCCAGCAGGCAGAGATGCCTCACACCCTGTGCACAGCGCCCCCAGTAGGCAGAGATGCCTCACACCCTGTGTACAGCGCCCCCAGCAGGCAGAGATGCCTCACACCCTGTGTACAGCGCCCCCAGCAGGCAGAGATGCCTCACACCCTGTGTACAGCGCCTCCAGCAGGCAGAGATGCCTCACACCCTGTGTACTGCGCCCCCAGCAGGCAGAGATGCCTCACACCCTGTGTACAGAGCCCCCAGCAGGCAGAGATGCCTCACACCCTGTGTACAGCGCCCCCAGCAGGCAGAGATGCCTCACACCCGTGTACAGCGCCCCCAGCAGGCAGAGATGCCTCACACCCTGTGCACAGCGCCCCCAGCAGGCAGAGATGCCTCACACCCTGTGTACAGCGCCCCAGCAGGCAGAGATGCCTCACACCCTGTGACAGCGCCCCCAGCAGGCAGAGATGCCTCACACCCTGTGTACAGCGCCCCCAGCAGCAGAGATGCCTCACACCCTGTGTACAGCGCCCCCAGCAGGCAGAGATGCCTCACACCCTGTGTACAGCGCCCCAGCAGGCAGAGATGCCTCACACCCTGTGTACAGCGCCCCCAGCAGGCAGAGATGCCTCACACCCTGTGTACAGCGCCCCCAGCAGGCAGAGATGCCTCACACCCTGTGTACAGCGCCCCCAGCAGGCAGAGATGCCTCACACCCTGTGTACAGGCCCCCAGCAGGCAGAGATGCCTCACACCCTGTGTACAGGGCCCCCAGCAGGCAGAGATGTCTCACACCCTCTGTACAGCGCCCCCAGCAAACAGAGATGCCTCACACCCTGTGCACAGCGCCCCCAGCAGGCAGAGATGCCTCACACCCTCTGTACAGCGCCCCAGCAAACAGAGATGCCTCACACCCTGTGTACAGGGCCCCCCGCAGGCAGAGATGCCTCACACCCTATGTACAGCGCCCCCAGCAGGCAGAGATGCCTCACACCCTATGCACAGCGCCCCCAGCAGGCAGAGATGCCTCACACCCTGTGTACAGCGCCCCCTGCAGGCAGAGATGCCTCACGCCCTGTGTACAGCGCCTCCAGCAGGCAGAGATGCCTCACACCCTGTGCACAGCGCCCCCAGCAGGCAGAGATGCCTCACACCCTGTGCACAGCGCCCCCTGCAGGCAGAGATGCCTCACACCCTATATGCAGCGCCCCCAGCAGGCAGAGATGCCTCACACCCTGTGTACAGTGCCCTCAGCAGGCAGAGATGCCTCACACCCTGTGTACAGCGCCCCCAGTAGGCAGAGATGCCTCACACCCTGTGTACAGCGCCCCCAGCAGGCAGAGATGCCTCACACCCTGTGCACAGCGCCCCCAGCAGGCAGAGATGCCTCACACCCTGTGTACAGAGCCCCCAGCAGGCAGAGATGCCTCACACCCTGTGTACAGCGCCCCCAGCAGGCAGAGATGCCTCACACCCTGTGTACAGCGCTCCCAGCAGGCAGAGATGCCTCACACCCTGTGTACAGCGCCCCCAGCAGGCAGAGATGCCTCACACCCTGTGTACAGCGCCCCCAGCAGGCAGAGATGCCTCACACCCTGTGTACAGCGCCCCCAGCAGGCAGAGATGCCTCACACCCTGTGCACAGCGCCCCCAGCAGGCAGAGATGCCTCACACCCTGTGTACAGCGCCCCCAGCAGGCAGAGATGCCTCACACCCTGTGCACAGCGCCCCCAGCAGGCAGAGATGCCTCACAACCTGTGCACAGCGCCCCCAGCAGGCAGAGATGCCTCACACCCTGTGTACAGCGCCCCCAGCAGGCAGAGATGCCTCACACCCTGTGTACAGCTCCCCCAGCAGGCAGAGATGCCTCACACCCTGTGTACAGCGCCCCCAGCAGACAGGGATGCCTCACACCCTGTGCACAGCGCCCCCAGCAGGCAGGGATGCCTCACACCCTGTGCAGAGCGCCCCCAGCAGGCAGAGATGCCTCACACCCTATATGCAGCGCCCCCAGCAGGCAGAGATGCCTCACACCCTGTGCAAGAGCGCCCCCAGCAGGCAGGGATGCCTCACACCCTGTGCAGAGCGCCCCCAGCAGGCAGAGATGCCTCACACCCTGAGTACAGCGCCCCCAGCAGGCAGAGATGCCTCACACCCTGTGTACAGCGCCCCCAGCAGGCAGAGATGCCTCACACCCTGTGTACAGCGCCCCCAGCAGGCAGAGATGCCTCACACCCTGTGTACAGCGCCCCCAGCAGGCAGAGATGCCTCACACCCTATGTACAGCGCCCCCAGCAGGCAGAGATGCCTCACACCCTGTGTACAGCGCCCCCAGCAGGCAGAGATGCCTCACACCCTGTGTAAAGCCGCCCCAGCAGGCAGAGATGCCTCACACCCTGTGTACAGCGCCCCCAGCAGGCAGAGATGCCTCACACCCTGTGCACAGCGCCCCCAGCAGGCAGAGATGCCTCACACCCTGTGACAGCGCCCCCAGCAGGCAGAGATGCCTCACACCCTGTGACAGCGCCCCAGCAGGCAGAGATGCCTCCACACCTGTGTACAGCGCCCCAGCAGGCAGAGATGCCTCACACCCTGTGTACAGCGCCCCACAGCAGGCAGAGATGCCTCACACCCTGTGCACAGCGCCCCCAGCAGGCAGAGATGCCTCACACCCTGTGTACAGCGCCCCCAGCAGGCAGAGATGCCTCACACCCTGTGACAGCGCCCCCAGCAGGCAGAGATGCCTCACACCCTGTGTACAGCGCCCCCAGCAGGCAGAGATGCCTCACACCCTGTGTACAGCGCCCCCAGCAGGCAGAGATGCCTCACACCCTGTGCACAGCGCCCCCAGCAGGCAGAGATGCCTCACACCCTGTGTACAGCGCCCCCAGCAGGCAGAGATGCCTCACACCCTGTGTACAGCGCCCCCAGCAGGCAGAGATGCCTCACACCCTGTGTACAGCGCCCCAGCAGGCAGAGATGCCTCACACCCTGTGTACAGCGCCCCCAGCAGGCAGAGATGCCTCACACCCTGTGTACAGCGCCCCCAGCAGGCAGAGATGCCTCACACCCTGTGCACAGCGCCCCCAGCAGGCAGAGATGCCTCACACCCTGTGTACAGCGCCCCCAGCAGGCAGAGATGCCTCACACCCTGTGTACAGCGCCCCCAGCAGGCAGAGATGCCTCACACCCTGTGTACAGCGCCCCAGCAGGCAGAGATGCCTCACACCCTGTGTACAGCGCCCCCAGCAGGCAGAGATGCCTCACACCCTGTGCACAGCGCCCCCAGCAGGCAGAGATGCCTCACACCCTGTGTACAGCGCCCCCAGCAGGCAGAGATGCCTCACACCCTGTGTACAGCGCCCCCAGCAGGCAGAGATGCCTCACACCCTGTGTACAGCGCCCCCAGCAGGCAGAGATGCCTCACACCCTGTGTACAGCGCCCCCAGCAGGCAGAGATGCCTCACACCCTGTGTACAGCGCCCCCAGCAGGCAGAGATGCCTCACACCCTGTGTACAGCGCCCCCAGCAGGCAGAGATGCCTCACACCCTGTGTACAGCGCCCCCAGCAGGCAGAGATGCCTCACACCCTGTGCACAGCGCCCCAGCAGCAGAGATGCCTCACACCCTGTGTACAGCGCCCCCAGCAGGCAGAGATGCCTCACACCCTGTGTACAGCGCCCCCAGCAGGCAGAGATGCCTCACACCCTGTGTACAGCGCCCCCAGCAGGCAGAGATGCCTCACACCCTGTGTACAGCGCCCCCAGCAGGCAGAGATGCCTCACACCCTGTGTACAGCGCCCCCAGCAGGCAGAGATGCCTCACACCCTGTGTACAGCGCCCCCAGCAGCAGAGATGCCTCACACCCTGTGTACAGCGCCCCCAGCAGGCAGAGATGCCTCACACCCTGTGTACAGCGCCCCCAGCAGGCAGAGATGCCTCACACCCTGTGTACAGCGCCCCCAGCAGGCAGAGATGCCTCACACCCTGTGACAGCGCCCCCAGCAGGCAGAGATGCCTCACACCCTGTGTACAGCGCCCCCAGCAGGCAGAGATGCCTCACACCCTGTGACAGCGCCCCCAGCAGGCAGAGATGCCTCACACCCTGTGTACAGCGCCCCCAGCAGGCAGAGATGCCTCACACCCTGGTACAGCGCCCCCAGCAGGCAGAGATGCCTCACACCCTGTGTACAGCGCCCCCAGCAGGCAGAGATGCCTCACACCCCTGTGTACAGCGCCCCCAGCAGGCAGAGATGCCTCAACACCCTGTGACAGCGCCCCCAGCAGGCAGAGATGCCTCACACCCTGTGTACAGCGCCCCCAGCAGGCAGAGATGCCTCACACCCTGTGTACAGCGCCCCCAGCAGGCAGAGATGCCTCACACCCTGTGTACAGCGCCCCAGCAGGCAGAGATGCCTCACACCCTGTGTACAGCGCCCCCAGCAGGCAGAGATGCCTCACACCCTGTGTACAGCGCCCCCAGCAGGCAGAGATGCCTCACACCCTGTGTACAGCGCCCCCAGCAGGCAGAGATGCCTCACACCCTGTGTACAGGCCCCCAGCAGCAGAGATTGCCTCACACCCTGTGTACAGCGCCCCCAGCAGGCAGAGATGCCTCACACCCTGTGTACAGCGCCCCCAGCAGGCAGAGATGCCTCACACCCTGTGTACACGCCCCCAGCAGGCAGAGATGCTCACACCCTGTGTACAGGCCCCCAGCAGGCAGAGATGCCTCACACCCTGTGTACAGCGCCCCCAGCAGGCAGAGATGCTCACACCCTGTGTAATGCCCCCAGCAGGCAGAGATGCCTCACACCCTGTGTACAGCGCCCCCAGCAGGCAGAGATGCCTCACACCCTGTGTACAGGCCCCCAGCAGGCAGAGATGCCTCACACCCTGTGTACAGCGCCCCCAGCAGGCAGAGATGCCTCACACCCTGTGTACAGCGCCCCCAGCAGGCAGAGATGCCTCACACCCTGTGCACAGCGCCCCAGCAGGCAGAGATGCCTCACACCCTGTGTACAGCGCCCCCAGCAGGCAGAGATGCCTCACACCCTGTGACAATGCCCCCAGCAGGCAGAGATGCCTCACACCCTGTGTACAGCGCCCCCAGCAGGCAGAGATGCATCACACCCTGTGTACAATGCCCCCAGCAGGCAGAGATGCCTCACACCCTGTGTACAGCGCCCCCAGCAGGCAGAGATGCCTCACACCCTGTGTACAGTGCCCCCAGCAGGCAGAGATGCCTCACACCCTGTGTACAGCGCCCCCAGCAGGCAGAGATGCCTCACACCCTGTGTACAGCGCCCCCAGCAGGCAGAGATGCCTCACACCCTGTGCAAGCGCCCCCAGCAGGCAGAGATGCCTCACACCCTGTGTACAGCGCCCCAGCAGGCAGAGATGCCTCACACCCTGTGTACAGCGCCCCCAGCAGGCAGAGATGCATCACACCCTGTGTACAGCGCCCCCAGCAGGCAGAGATGCCTCACACCCTGTGCACAGCTGCCCCCAACAGGCAGAGATGCCTCACACCCTGTGCACAGCGCCCCCAGCAGGCAGAGATGCCTCACACCCTGTGACAGCGCCCCCAGCAGGCAGAGATGCCTCACACCCTGTGTACAGCGCCCCCAGCAGGCAGAGATGCCTCACACCCTGTGTACAGCGCCCCCACAGGCAGAGATGCCTCACACCCTGTGTACAGGCCCCCAGCAGGCAGAGATGCCTCACACCCTGTGTACAGCGCCCCCAGCAGGCAGAGATGCCTCACAACCTGATGCACAGCGCCCCCAGCAGGCAGAGATGCCTCACACCCTGTGTACAGCGCCACCCAGCAGGCAGAGATGCCTCACACCCTGTGTACAGCGCCCCCAGCAGGCAGAGATGCCTCACACCCTGTGTACAGGCCCCAGCAGGCAGAGATGCCTCACACCCTTGTACAGTGCCCCTGCAGGCAGAGATGCCTCACACCCTGTGCACAGCGCCCCCAGCAGGCAGAGATGCCTCACACCCTGTGTACAGGGCCCCCAGCAGGCAGAGATGACTCACACCCTGTGTACAGCGCCCCCAGCAGGCAGAGATGCTCACACCCTGTGTACAGCGCCCCCAGCAGGCAGAGATGCCTCACACCCTGTGTACAGCGCCCCCAGCAGGCAGAGATGCCTCACACCCTGTGTACAGCGCCCCCAGCAGGCAGAGATGCTCACACCCTGTGTACAGCGCCCCCAGTAGGCAGAGATGCCTCACACCCTGAGTACAGCGCCCCCAGCAGGCAGAGATGCCTCACACCCTGTGTACAGCGCCACCGCAGGCAGAGATGCCTCACACCCTGTGTACAGCGCCCCCAGCAGGCAGAGATGCCTCACACCCTGTGTACAGCGCCCCAGAAGGCAGAGATGCCTCACACCCTGTGTACAGCGCCCCCTGCAGGCAGAGATGCCTCACACCCTGTGTACAGCGCCCCCAGCAGGCAGAGATGCCTCGCACACCTGTGCACAGGCCCCCAGCAGGCAGAGATGCCTCGCACCCTGTGCACAGTGCCCCCAGCAGGCAGAGATGCCTCGCACCCTGTGTACAGCGCCCCCAGCAGGCAGAGATGCCTCACACCCTGTGCACAGTGCCCCCAGCAGGCAGAGATGCCTCACACCCTGTGTACAGCGCCCCCAGCAGGCAGAGATGCCTCACACCCTGTGCACAGCGCCCCCAGCAGGCAGAGATGCCTCACACCCTGTGTACAGCGCCCCTCAGCAGGCAGAGATGCCTCACACCCTGTGTCACAGTGCCCCCAGCAGGCAGAGATGCCTCACACCCTGTGTACAGCGCCCCCAGCAGGCAGAGATGCCTCACACCCTGTGCACAGTGCCCCCAGTAGGCAGAGATGCCTCACACCCTGTGTACAGCGCCCCCAGCAGGCAGAGATGCCTCACACCCTGTGCACAGCGCCCCCAGCAGGCAGAGATGCCTCACACCCTGTGTACAGCGCCCCTCAGCAGGCAGAGATGCCTCACACCCTGTGCACAGCGCCCCCAGCAGGCAGGAATACTTATTGCTATCATGGTTTGTACCACATGATTATCACTGCTGTAACTGAAAAGTAACGGACAATTCTCTAATTTCTATACTCATGAATATCGCTGGTCCCCATCCCACTTGCAGATACAGAATATACAAGATATGCAAGGTAATCAGATATTAGACGATGAGTGGAAAATAATCAGAAGGATTAATAATGGATAAGAGGGCGAAAACCAAAGGATGGATGGATAGATAGATAGATAGATAGATAGAGAATAGATGAGATAGATGAGATAGATAGATAGATACGATAGATACGATAGATACGATAGATAAATAGATAGATAGATAGATAGACACATAGATAGATAGATAGATAGATAGATAGATAGATAGATAGATAGATAGATAGATAGATATACGAATGATATAAGGATAGATAGATAGATTAGATAGATAGACAATAGATATGATAGAACAGATTAGATAGATAGATAGATAGTAGACGATAGAAAGAATAGATGAGATAGATAGTAGATAGTAGATAGAGACAATAGATAGATAGAGATAGATGGATAGAAGATAGATAGATAGATACATAGAGAATAATGTTAGATAGATAATATCGAGAATAGATGAGTAGATAGATACATAGAATAGATGAGATAGATAGATAACGATAGATAGATAGATAGATAGATAGATAGATAGATAGATAGATAGATAGATAATTTGGGGTAATTCCCCAGGTTCGTAAGGTTAGAAATTCTTGTTTAATGGACTCAATCCTTGTGCCTTGTGGGTGAGAGATAGACAGGATGACAGATATGAGCCCGGGGTGCGGTGGATATGTTCCGCGGTGGATATGTTCCTGCGGTGGATATGTTCCGCGGTGGATATGTTCCGTGATCTTGTCGGTGCCATTCGGGATTTTCATTTCAGTGAAATACTAGAAATTTCTTTCAGGGAAAACCTGACATTACTCAAGACGTCCTAGGAGTAGGAAATACACATGGAGCGTGGAGGGGGCGACACATGGGATCAATGCTGAATCCAGGGGTGACCACACGTGATCATGTGCACATGTATCATTAACTCTTCATGGTGCAGTGCGTGGATGTGACAGTGTGACAATCCTGCAGTCACACTGAAAGGGTTTTTCCTTAAAGGCTGCTGTCGAGACATGAGTGGAGGTCGCTCACCCGAGCTTTATATATACCGTACCTCTATAATTTCTTAAATTTTTGGGAGATTTTTGTCCTTTGCAATAATGGTTAGGGTGTTAGAGTATGATAAAATAAAAGTGGTGAAGTGTCTGTAGGGAAGAAGGGCTTGACTCTCTAGGGGTGGGCATCACATGGAGCACACATTATCCTCAGCAGTAAATGTATGTGTGGGGAACAATAATTGGAGGTGATCCACGGATTAGTGGCATATAACTAGTGGGAGGTAAAGGGTGGGGCATACAGGGCATCACCAGAACTAAGTATAAGCCTTGTCTGTAGAGGATAGTGCAGGGGTTGCATAGGGTCATGGTGTAGAAGTACGGTACTTGCAGCAGTGTAACTACAACAGGTGCAGGGGTTGCAATCGCACCCGGGTCCTGGAGCCTAGGGGGCCCCAAAAGTACCGTTGGCCTTTAAAAAAAAGATTAATACTATTAAATATTTGCAATAATTGGGGGCCCCCGTTGGATCTTTTGCATCAGGACCCCTGAGCTTCAAGTTACGGCACTGGGTACAGGGGTTGCAGTTGCACCTGGCCCTGGAGCCTAGGGGGCCTCAAAGTCCCTTTGACCTATAGAAAAAGACTAATTCTATTAAAGATTTGCAATAACTGGGGGCCCCACTGGAACTTTTGACTCGGGGGCCATGAGCTTCAAGTTACGGCACTGGGTGCAGGGTTTTGAATTACACCTGAGCCTGGAGCCTAGGGGGGGGCCCCAAAATTCCCTTTGGCCTATAGAAAAAGACTATTGCTATTAAAGTTTTGCAATAATTGGGGCCCGTTGGAGCTTTTGCACCTGGGGCCCATAAGCTTCAAGTTACACCACTGGCAGTGTCGTAACTTCAGGCCCAGGGGCCCCGGTGCGAGAGCTCCAACGGGGCCCCCAATTATTGCAAAACTTTAATAGTATTACTCTTTTTCTATAGGCCAAAGGGACTTTTGGGGCCCCTAGGCTCTAGGGCCCGGGTGCGATCGCAACCCCTGCACCTGTTGTAGTTATGCCCCTGACCACTGGCTACTTGCATTAATGATAATAATGATTGGTTGGTCACAAGGTTGGGGGGTTAAATAGCAAAATCTGACTCTATAAAGCTATGGGGTGCAGGGGCGACATATCATTGGTGCAGCCTGCGTAGCTGCACAGGGGCCCTAGGGGTCAGGGGGCCCATTTCGACCTTCAAAGCAGGAGGAATTGTGCATTGTGATGAGCTGTCGGACTATAAAGGGCCCCATATACTGTTCTTGCACAGGGCCCTTTTCTGTCTGTGATAGGGTGTGTAGGTGAATGAAGCACCTGGGTGGGGGCAGGGGGTACATTATATGAGGTGCCCGGGGCAGCGGTGGCGGCTGTGAATTCAGCTCGCTGTGCTGCAGTTTTGCAGGAATTAGCAGTAATTTCGCCGTTTCGCTCTCGTCTTCTCGCTCTCAGAGAGAGAGAGGACATTTGAGGTGAAGCACACAAGACTCCCACGCTTTAGATCCGAGATCTCACCAGCCGCGCTCAGAACAAGCTGCTGAAATAAAACCAGCACATTTCTCTAAAGGGCAGTTTAAAATAGCGAAGCCTTGTAATTTGTACCCACAAATTAGGAGTGGAGAATGCTGACAACCCCCCGGGGCTTCCAAAATCACCAGGACAAATGTCTATAGAGCCATAAACCTCAGCTGTGAATATGGAGAACCGCTGCGTACCCCAAATTACTAATCCCCCCCCCCCCCCTAGTGTCCTTACACGTACCCCCCTGATAGCACAGCCAGGCCCCAGCACAACTCCACTGAGCCAATAATATGATAATCTCACACAATCTCTACAGACGGTATCCTCAGGTGACTCCTCACACATTCTACACTCCTTTATTTCTCCTATTCCAATGCGATTCTGGTGGATGATCTAGAACGAATCACTATAAGGAGGCGGCGAGTGGATATGAAGAGAGATTAGAAGATCAGGTAATATTATGTGATAGATGGATAAAAAGAACAAATGGGACCAGATATAAAGTGCAGAGACTGCGGCAGATACAGAGTTCAGCAGATATCATCGTCAGACAGTCAATGTCTGCATATATCTTGGTGCCCAGTGTGTAAATAGATAGATAGATAGATATAGATATAGATAGATAGATACATATAGATATAGATAGATAGATACATATAGATATATAGATATACATATAGATAGATAGATATAGATATAGATAGATAGATAGATAGATACATATAGATATATAGATATACATATAGATATAGATAGATAGATAGAGATAGATAGATATAGATATACAGATAGATAGATATAGATATATAGATAGAAAGATAAATATAGATATAGATAGATAGATACATATAGATATATAGATATAGATAGATAGATATACATATAGATATAGATAGATAGATATAGATATATAGATAGAAAGATAGATATGGATAGATATAGATAGATAATAGATATACATATAGATATAGATAGATAGATATAGATATACATATAGATAGATATAGATATATAGATAGAAAGATAGATAGATATAGATAGATAGATACATATAGATATATACATATAGATATAGATAGATAGATATATAGATAGATAGATAGATATAGATATATAGATAGAAAGATAGATATGGATAGATATAGATAGATAATAGATATACATATAGATAGATAGATAGATATACATATAGATATACATATAGATAGATATAGATATAGATAGAAACATATAGATATACATATAGATATAGATAGATAGATAATTATTGGGTAGACAAATCATAGAGAAAAAAATATGTGATAACGTACTAAGTTGCTTGGTATCTAGATACAATACAGTATCCAAGCAACAAATTATTTAAGCTGCTTGGTATTATTATTATTATTATTATTATTATTATTATTATTATTATTGCACTATTTATTCCATGTGAAAGGACATACATAGATAAATACAATAATCATGAACAATACAAGGCACAGACAGGTACAGGAGGAGAGAGGACCCTGCCCATGAGGGCTCACAGTCTACAAGGGATGAGTGAGGATACAGTAGGTGAGGAGGGAGGACCCTGCCCACGAGGGCTCACAGTCTACAATGGATGGGTGAGGATACAGTACGTGAGGAGAGAGGACCCTGCCCACGAGGGCTCACAGTCTACAAGGGATGTGTGAGGATACAGTAGGTGAGGAGAGAGGACCCTGCCCACGAGGGCTCACAGTCTACAAGGGGTGAGTGAGGAGAGAGGACCCTGCCCACGAGGGCTCACAGTCTACAAGGGGTGAGTGAGGAGAGAGGAGCCTGCCCACGAGGGCTCACAGTCTACAAGGGATGGTGTGAGGATACAGTAGGTGAGGAGAGAGGATCCTGCCCACGAGGGCTCACAGTCTACAAGGGATGGGTGAGGATACAGTAGGTGAGGAGAGAGGACCCTGCCCACGAGGGCTCACAGTCTACAAGGGATGGGTGAGGATACAGTAGGTGAGGAGAGAGGACCCTGCCCACAAGGGCTCACAGTCTACAAGGGATGGATGAGGATACAGTAGGTGAGGAGAGAGGACCCTGCCCATGAGGGCTCACAGTCTACAAGGGATGGATGAGGATACAGTAGGTGAGGAGAGAGGACCCTGCCCATGAGGGCTCACAGTCTACAAGGGATAGGTGAGGATACAGAAGGTGAGGAGAGAGGACCCTACTCACAATGGCTCACAGTCTACAAGGGATGGGTGAGGATACAGTAGGAGAGGAGAGAGGACCCTGCCCCGAGGGCTCACAGTCTACAAGGGATGGGTGAGGATACAGTAGGTGAGGAGAGAGGACCCTACCCACGAGGGCTCACAGTCTACAAGGGATGGGTGAGGATACAGTAGGTGAGGGGAGAGGACCCTGCCCACGAGGACTCACAATGTATAAGGGATGGGTGAGGATACAGTAGGTGAGGAGAGGACCCTGCCCACGAGGGCTCACAGTCTACAAGGGATGGGTGAGGATACAGTACGTGACTGTAATATTTCTATGTAGTTGGTCAGTGGCCCCCAGAGTTAATGTTACTGATGGCTTCTGTAGCTCCAGTGTATCTCAGCATCGTGCTATCTAACAGCACTGTATCTAAACAGCAAAGACATCTTTTATTTCTCTTCGGGCAATGTAATTGTTCCCTTACAGATCAGACATTGCATCTCTGCACCAGATTTGCCTCATCTGATTTCCGGATAAACAAGGCTGATATTGTGCAATGTCCCCCCCACCCCCCATTTGGGCCCCTGCTGACCCCTCTCTATGTATACCACGACCTGTACACGTCCTGGATTACTAATGACATTTACTTAGTGAAGTGTCACCTTGTGCCATGCGGAGGGTGAAGATAACACATGAATAGTGCCGCCATGTAAGGCTCATAATGTGTCAGATTTACAAAATATTAATCACTACTGTAAAATATTAATCACAGTCTCTTGTGCCAATCCCTTAATTTGCCAAAACATTACATCCTCTAAAGGGGTAGAATAAAATGACAACGCTTCAATATGCCGGTCCTCCATAGACATGCTGAATTGTAGTTACATCTTGTATTATCCTCCAGAGCTGCATTCATAATCTTCCTGCAGAATAGTGAGTGCAGCTCTGGAGTATAACACAGGAGGTAACTCAGGATCAGTAATGTAATGTATGTACACAGTGACTGCACCAGCAGAATAGTGAGTGCAGCTCTGGAGTATAATACAGGAGGTAACTCAGGATCAGTAATGTAATGTATGTACACAGTGACTGCACCAGCAGAATAGTGAGTGCAGCTCTGAAGTATAATACAGGAGGTAACTCAGGATCAGTAATGTAATGTATGTACACAGTGACTGCACCAGCAGAATAGTGAGTGCAGCTCTGGAGTATAATACAGGAGGTAACTCAGGATCAGTAATGTAATGTATGTACACAGTGACTGCACCAGCAGAATAGTGAGTGCAGCTCTGGAGTATAATGCAAGAGGTAACTCAGGATCAGTAATGTAATGTATGTACACAGTGACTGCACCAGCAGAATAGTGAGTGCAGCTCTGGAGTATAATACAGGAGGTAACTCAGGATCAGTAATGTAATGTATGTACACAGTGACTGCACCAGCAGAATAGTGAGTGCAGCTCTGGAGTATAATGCAGGAGGTAACTCAGGATCAGTAATGTAATGTATGTACACAGTGACTGCACCAGCAGAATAGTGAGTGCAGCTCTGGAGTATAATGCAGGAGGAAACTCAGGATCAGTAATGTAATGTATGTATACAGTGACTGCACCAGCAGAATAGTGAGTGCAGCTCTGGAGGATAATACAGGAGGTAACTCAGGATCAGTAATGTAATGTATGTACACAGTGACTGCACCAGCAGAATAGTGAGTGCAGCTCTGGAGTATAATACAGGAGGTAACTCAGGATCAGTAATGTAATGTATGTACACAGTGACTGCACCAGCAGAATAGTGAGTGCAGCTCTGGAGTATAATACAGGGGGTAACTCAGGATCAGTAATGTATGTACATAGTGACTGCACCAGCAGAATAGTGAGTGCAGTTCTGGAGTATAATACAGGGGGTAACTCAGGATCAGTAATGTAATGTATGTACACAGTGACTGCACCAGCAGAATAGTGAGTGCAGTTCTGGAGTATAATACAGGAGGTAACTCAGGATCAGTAATGTAATGTATGTACACAGTGACTGCACCAGCAGAATAGTGAGTGCAGCTCTGGAGTATAATACAGGAGGTAGGGCAGCACGGTGGCTCAAGTGGTTAGCACTGTAGCCTTTGCAGCGCTGGGGTCTTGAGGTCCTGGGTTCAATTCCCCCCAAGGACACTAAGGACAACATCTGCAAGGAGTTTGTATGTTCTCCCCGTGTTTGCGTGGGTTTCCTCCCACATTGTAAAGACATACTGATAGGATGTTTAGATTGTGAGCTCCAAGAGAGAGACAGCATTACTGATGTATGTAAAGTGCTATGGAATTAATAGCGCTATATAAATGAATAAATAATAAATAATAATAACTCAGGATCAGTAATGTAATGTATGTACACAGTGACTGCACCAGCAGAATAGTGAGTGCAGCTCTGGAGGATAATACAGGAGGTAACTCAGGATCAGTAATGTAATGTATGTACACAGTGACTGCACCAGCAGAATAGTGAGTGCAGCTCTGGAGTATAATACAGGGGGTAACTCAGGGTCAGTAATGTAATGTATGTACACAGTGACTGCACCAGCAGAATAGCGAGTGCAGCTCTGGAGTATAATACAGGAGGTAACTCAGGATCAGTAATGTAATGTATGTACACAGTGACTGCACCAGCAGAATAGCGAGTGCAGCTCTGGAGTATAATACAGGAGGTAACTCAGGATCAGTAATGTAATGTATGTACACAGTGACTGCACTAGCAGAATAGTGAGTGCAGCTCTGGAGTATAATACAGGAGGTAACTCAGGATCAGTAATGTAATGTGTGTACACAGTGACTGCACCAGCAGAATAGTGAGTGCAGCTCTGGAGTATAATACAGGAGGTAACTCAGGATCAGTAATGTAATGTGTGTACACAGTGACTGCACCAGCAGAATAGTGAGTGCAGCTCTGGAGTATAATACAGGAGGTAACTCAGGATCAGTAATGTAATGTGTGTACACAGTGACTGCACCAGCAGAATAGTGAGTGCAGCTCTGGAATATAATACAGGAGGTAACTCAGGATCAGTAATGTAATGTATGTACACAGTGACTGCACCAGCAGAACAGTGAGTGCGGCTCTGGAGTATAATACAGGAGGTAACTCAGGATCAGTAATGTATGTATGTACACAGTGACTGCACCAGCAGAATAGAGAGTGCGGCTCTGGAGTATAATACAGGAGGTAACTCAGGATCAGTAATGTAATGTATGTACACAGTGACTGCACCAGCAGAATAGTGAGTGCGGCTCTGGAGTATAATACAGGAGGTAACTCAGGATCAGTAATGTAATGTATGTACACAGTGACTGCACCAGCAGAAGCACATTCCTCCTCCCTCTCCTTTTTTGCTCTGTAATGAGTCACACAACAGACAGACCAGAGGAGGGCAGGGCAGTGTAGTGATACATGAATATTCATTCCTTGGGGAGAGGGCAGCAGAGAGCTCACTGTGACTGACAGATGGAATAAATCTTTTATTTTGAAGTTTACAGAAGATAGGAGGGAAGCATTAATAATAGAGATACATGTATGGAGAGAGCTTAGAGAAAGGAATTAAAAAATCATAGCAGTTACTTATGGATTTTTGACCTGACAGATTCCCTTTAAGATCTCTGCTTGCTGTGTGTGAATGAGACAACTTAGAGGCTATAAACCTATATAGTCATACAATTATTCACAGTTGCAATTAGACCTATTCTTCTAACATTCGGACCCATTATGTCAGCCCAGGTCACATACCATTGTCAGAATCCTGTGAGTGGCTTAGGTGGTAGGCGTGGATTGGCGTCTGTGGGCATGGCTCAGCACTTCATCAAGGGAACAAACGTTCATTTTTAAGTCCATATGGTCGTGGAGCTGATCATAACAGAAGCGAGGGTCTGGTGGTAAGACCCCCAGGTTTGAGGGATGCAGGCACGCCGACCAGTCCACCCGCCAACTCCTGAAAGTATGCCGCCATTGTCCAGGTTGCATACAGACACGTTTGCAAAATTTGTAATAATGTTTGTATAAAAAAATATGTTTTCAATCATTGGCAGCAAGCAGAGATCTTCACAAGTGTGAGGATTTTTAGCACAAAGTACATTGGAAAGTTTGCAATCTGATTGCTTGTTGGAAGAATCATTTGAATTGCATTATTGCATTATTTTCAGCTAATAGCGAATGTTGCGTTTGCTACAATTACCACTTACCAACCAATAAAAATATATTAAAGCCCAACTATTGTGTGTTCTGAATGATTGCCATTGGTGGAAATGATGGCTTTTAGTCCCTGGGTGGTGATGATTATTGTAGATTGTCCCCCGCACATCGATTCTCTGCCTACATATTGGTTCGGTCGTTGGATCACAGATAATTGACCTTCCGTACATAGGAATATTCAGTGAGTTCTGTAACTTGTTTCCATGGTTACAGAATGTGCTAAAAAGTTCAATTATTCTTTAACCGTCCAGAGACAAAACGCAAATTGTTATCCCCAAAATCACATTATTTTTCACGAAGCAAAGCAAATGCAGACTTATTGTTACTTTTCAGACTAAGCCAAAAAAAAGTTTCTTTTTTGTACTTTTGTGTTTTCAACCCTATGGACTTTTAATGTTCAGCTTCATATAGCTGGTCCTGTTCTTATCTGCTAAAACTACATTTCCTAGCAAAATTCGCTTCCTGTAAGTGCTGCAGAACCCTCCCTCCCCTGTGTGCTCCTGACTAGCTCCCCCCCCCCATCCCCACCATGAGTCATCTCCAAGCTAATCACCTAGTGTAGAATTCACCTTATGTTCCGGTGCATCATCTCCCATCTATATCAGTATAGCTGCCTGTGTGCTTATACTGCATTGTAAGCTGGTTCTAGTAGAGCTCAATTTTCCTGTACTTCTTCACAATGACAGCTTAGAATTATGTTTGTTGCTTGCTGTTGTAGATCAGTTTTTTGATTCTGCAAATGCCACTGTTTTGATGCATGTAGCAGAAGATAATTTTCTGTCCTATGCATCAACATAGCAGCTATTGGTCTTTCAAAAACACAACTCGACTAATTACAACCCTACTATACACACTGCCCCATCCTGCAATATATCACTCCTATCAGCTGCTCTATATACAGCCCCATCCTGCACTAATTATTCAACCCTTCGAGCTGCTCTATACAACAGCCCCACATCCTGCAATATATCACTCCTTTTGGCTGCTCTATATACAATCCTATCCTGCAGGGTACCCCTCTTCTCAGCCTCTCTACATACAGTCCATCCTCAAGAACATCACTGCTTAGTTACCAACCCCATACTGCAGATACCACTCTTGTCAGCCGCTCTATATACAACCCCACCCTGAAGGTATATCCTTTTCTCAGCTCCTTTATATACAGTCCATCCTTCAGTACATCGCTCTTTAGTTACCAACACACCCACACACAGTTGCCTCCTGGTTTGAGTTTGCATTAAAATGAATAATGCTTCACCCCTTTCCATGAACTCATCACTCACAGTATTATATTATTATTATTATTAATTTATATAGCGCCATTAGGTTCCATGGCGCTTTACATGAGGATAAGGGAGACAAGAACACAGTAGAAGCTCCATTCTAGAAATGACCTAGTAATAACATAAAGCAGGGCGGGGTAGACAAAAAAAGCACAATAGGATCTTCACTGTGTGAAAATAGTTAGATGAAAGAGAGTTGCTCCTGTGTGTTCTATGAACTAGAAAGTAGGGTTGTAATTAGTCGAGTTGTGTTTTTGAAAGACCAATAGCTGCTATGTTGATGCATAGGACAGAAAATTATCTTCTGCCAATGCATCACAACAGTGGCATTTGCAGTATCACAAAACTGATCTATCAACAACAGCAAGCAACAAATATAATTCTAAGCTGTCATTGTGAAGAAGTACAGGAAAATTGAGCCAGCTGAGAGACTGCACCGGCGTGATCGACCAGGTCACGGGAGCTAGACCAGGATTGTGGCAACGGCAATTGGCAGGTAAATAAGCCTGGATTGGCAGTCCTTTGGGGGATGAAAAGCGCAGTAGGGATATTGGCACAACTAAATAATTTATGTGTATGTTATTATGAGTACATTGTGATTGGTAATACCCCAATAGTCCATATCTACAAGAGAAATCTTCTTGGTCGCTGAGGGTCTGACGGCTGAGACCCCTCACCAATCCCAAGACTGTCTAAATGGAGTGGAAGATGAACATGCGCACCTCTGCTCCTTTCGTCCCCCAGCGCTCCAGATGTTATTTACTCCCTTTAAAGATCCTTGGCCACAAAGTTAAACATTTTTAATTGCCTCCACCTCAATGGGCCCCAATGCAAAAATCTTCAATGGGGACCCCAACTATCAAGGGTGTATCATAGAAATGTTCTTTGTATATGGTCCTGGGCTGCAGTGCCGGTGTGCTGCTGAAACTCCTGCAACGCTTATACCCAATGAGCCATTGATGGCACACGTCTTTATAGGCATCCCCCAGGAAACAGGCACTTTGCACCCTCTATAGCAGAGGACATTTCTAACCTTGAGAGCCACATCCAGCTTATAAAGATGGTCACCAGCCACATCAGCAACAAGAGAGGGTTGCAAACAATATCCGGTCCCTGTCCCCCTCAAAGTGGTGACACCCAGAGCCCCCATTACCATCTCAAATACTAAACCTAATGCAAGTCAATGGGGAACTCTGGAAGATTTCCTAAAAACTATTCAAGTTTCCCATTGATTTGCATTAGGTTCAATATTCGAGATGAATACCCGAGTAGTATCTTCTGAAAAGATCTGATATGTGTGGCATCAGCTGAATACACGGGGCCTGATTTGCCTTAATTCACATGCACCAGTCTGGCACCATGGGAGTGGGTTTTAAGATGCACCAGTAAATGCTGCTTTCAATGGTTCTGCTTTATGTGTATGTTGGAGGCCGTGTGGCACAACTAATATAAAAATATATAGAATATGAACACTCTGAGAGATTGCCTTGACGTGGCGGAGTGGCTCAAAACATTGATCAATATTTTGCCAAAAATCTCAATTTTATGATATTCTACAGTTTGGAAGTAATATGTGCATTTGCACAATCTTTATTGCAAGCTATCTTCTGGTATTACTGGCATACTTGCTGGTTTCCAAATAGTAAAATGTATGTAGTTAAAATAATCTGAACCTGAATATTTCATTACTCGCCCATCACTATCGATAACCCTGTTTTTATGCTGTTTTTCTTTCATATTTCCTCTTATTTTTTGTATGTTTAAATGGAATATAGGTGAAGCAATATAGTATTTTTGCAAAAACCTCACTCTAAAAAATGCATCAAAAACCATGATAAGAACCATTGCATAAACATGCGACTTTTCACAATGTACAAAGGGTAAATGCACCATTGCATGGGCTTTATTCAAAGACGTGTTAATCCATAAACTCTGCAATGCAAAATACTTTAAGTGCATTGTTTTTCATTCAAATAAATAGGAAGATTTTAAGCAATATTTGAACCATTGCTAAAAATAAAGGTATTAAAAATCTCTTTGTGAACATACCCATAGGCTAAGTGCACATTGTTATATTTGGCTATTGTGGGACTCATACTTTCATGAGGTACATGTCTGACATTGATCACAATGGCCACCTAAACCTCTATCCATCCTAGGAATCATGTCTGACATTGGTCACAATGGCCGCCTAAACATCTGTCCATCCTAGGAATCATGTCTGACATTGGTCACAATGGCCGCCTAAACATCTATCCATCCTAGGAATCATGTCTGACATTGATCACAATGGCCGCCTAAACATCTATCCATCCTAGGAATCATGTCTGACATTGGTCACAATGGCCGCCTAAACATCTATCCATCCTAGGAATCATGTCCGACATTGATCACAATGGCCGCCTAAACATCTGTCCATCCTAGGAATCATGTCTGACATTGGTCACAATGGCCACCTAAACCTCTATCCATCCTAGGAATCATGTCTGACATTGATCACAATGGCCGCCTAAACATCTGTCCATCCTAGGAATCATGTCTGACATTGGTCACAATGGCCACCTAAACCTCTATCCATCCTAGGAATCATGTCTGACATTGATCACAATGGCCGCCTAAACATCTATCCATCCTAGGAATCATGTCTGACATTGGTCACAATGGCCGCCTATCTATCCATCCTAGGAATCATGTCTGACATTGGTCACAATGGCCACCTAAACATCTATCCATCCTAGGAATCAGGTCTGACATTGGTCACAATGGCCGCCTAAACATCTATCCATCCTAGGAATCATGTCTGACATTGGTCACAATGGCCACCTAAACATCTATCCATCCTAGGAATCATGTCTGACATTGGTCACAATGGCCACCTAAACATCTATCCATCCTAGGAATCAGGTCTGACATTGGTCACAATGGCCACCTAAACATCTATCCATCCTAGGAATCATGTCTGACATTGGTCACAATGGCCACCTAAACCTCTATCCATCCTAGGAATCAGGTCTGACATTGGTCACAATGGCCACCTAAACCTCTGTCCATCCTAGGAATCATGTCTGACATTGATCACAATGGCCACCTAAACCTCTGTCCATCCTAGGAATCATGTCTGACATTGGTCACAATGGCCACCTAAACATCTATCCATCCTAGGAATCATGTCTGACATTGGTCACAATGGCCACCTAAACATCTATCCATCCTAGGAATCATGTCTGACATTGATCACAATGGCCACCTAAACATCTGTCCATCCAAGGAATCATGTCTGACATTGGTCACAATGGCCACCTAAACATCTATCCATCCTAGGAATCATGTCTGACATTGATCACAATGGCCACCTAAACATCTATCCATCCTAGGAATCATGTCTGACATTGATCACAATGGCCGCCTAAACATCTATCCATCCTAGGAATCATGTCTGACATTGATCACAATGGCCACCTAAACCTCTATCCATCCTAGGAATCAGGTCTGACATTGGTCACAATGGCCACCTAAACATCTGTCCATCCAAGGAATCATGTCTGACATTGGTCACAATGGCCACCTAAACATCTATCCATCCTAGGAATCATGTCTGACATTGATCACAATGGCCGCCTAAACATCTATCCATCCTAGGAATCATGTCTGACATTGGTCACAATGGCCACCTAAACATCTATCCATCCTAGGAATCATGTCTGACATTGATCACAATGGCCACCTAAACATCTGTCCATCCAAGGAATCATGTCTGACATTGGTCACAATGGCCGCCTAAACATCTATCCATCCTAGGAATCATGTCTGACATTGATCACAATTGCCACCTAAACCTCTATCCATCCTAGGAATCAGGTCTGACATTGGTCACAATGGCCGCCTAAACCTCTGTCCATCCAAGGAATCATGTCTGACATTGGTCACAATGGCCGCCTAAACATCTATCCATCCTAGGAATCATGTCTGACATTGGTCACAATGGCCGCCTAAACCTCTATCCATCCTAGGATTCATGTCTGACATTGATCACAATGGCCGCCTAAACATCTATCCATCCTAGGAATCAGGTCTGACATTGGTCACAATGGCCGCCTAAACCTCTGTCCATCCTAGGAATCATGTCTGACATTGGTCACAATGGCCGCCTAAACATCTGTCCATCCTAGGAATCATGTCTGACATTGGTCACAATGGCCGCCTAAACATCTATCCATCCTAGGAATCATGTCCGACATTGGTCACAATGGCCTCCTAAACATCTGTCCATCCTAGGAATCCAATTAAAAAATTGTATTGAACACATTGTAGCAACCTGAAGCAGCAGGATTCTACCTGACTCCATTACAGTGAATGGGCAAAAAATTGGATCCTGAGAGAATCAGGTTTTTGCTGAAAAATCATCTGGTCTTGCCTGATTTGGAAAAAAAAAACACTTAAGCGTTCAACAGCCTAAGGCCGGCTTCACACCACGGTTTTTGGCATCAGGTTCTGTCCGGTTTGAACCGGACAGAACCTGATCCGTTTTTGCCTTCCATGTTTCCCTATGGTGCTGGATTGGTCCTATCTGGCCGTCTGTTTTTGTGTATTCTGTGCTGGATTCATTTTTGTCCAGTTTTTCATTTTCCCCAAAATCGGAGACTGCAGCATTTTTGGTCTCTGGTGAAAAAATCGGACAGAAACAGATCCAAGGCGATCCGGCACCTATACTATGGGAGTCTATGGGCGCTGGATCTGTGAAAAAAAACTGATTGTTTCCTGATTCCGATTTTAAGCACAGAGCATACTCAGAAATCCTGCTGTGCAAACTTCAGCACCATGGACAGCCCTACTTCCAGCACAGGCTGTGAATTCAGCACCAAGGACAGTGCCATAGCAGACACAGGCAAACGTCAGCACCATGGACAGCACTACTTCCAGCACAGGCTATGAATTCAACACCAAGGATAGCGGCAGAGCAGACAGAGGCAAACTTCAGCACCATGGACAGCGGCAGAAAAGGAATCCTGATAAAAACAGGATCCGGGACCATTTTTGGCCACACTTTCTACACATCCTGTCCTCCCGGTGATCCTGCAAAAAACAAGCTAACCTTAACCGGACAAAAAACAGTTGTGTCTGCAGAAAGGATTGCCGCTGGATCCGTTCTATCAGACGTTTAATGGACATGTAAACTGAGGCTTAGATTGTGGAAGGCGATGATTGGCGCCCTCCAATTAAGAGGTAGTGGCACTCTTTTACACTTGCTACCATTCACACCATGCTTTTTCTTTGATTCTCTGGATGTGTAGGGCTTATATTCTAGATGACTGTATCACACAATATGGCAGGATATTAACACCCAATATTGCCAAAGGTCAATGTCAATTAATAAGAGGTCCAACAATTAAATAATAGGGTTGTCCAAGCAGCGTGTTTGTTCCCATACATCTCAAAGTTCCAAGAAATGTAGCAAGTGTGGTCAGAAATAGAGCAATATTGTATCAGTGACTCTTCTCTTCACCCCCTAAATATAATCAAACGTAAGAAATGTGACCTTGTACCCTGGGGGGTGATTGGGATTGCACTCCAGGTTTAGGATATTCTGGTGGCTTTGATCCAGTTGGTATTGGGGCCCTGGCTCATGTTGGTATCTGGGCTCCCCTTTTTATGACATTAATGTCCGGCTGTAGTTGGACACTAATTCTGTTAGACTCTTGTGCATAAGCTCTTGTTGGTGTCTAGTGTCCATGTTCTAGATATGCCCTGGTGGTCCAGTACTAGTTGTAAGCTAAACTCCTGTTCTGATTGGCATGAAAAGCCTTCATTTGTGTGGTCATCCAATAGTATCATTGTAGTAGAAAGTAGTCTTGCTGGGATCTAGGGCATCGGTTCTATTTATGATCTGCTGGTCTGTGTCCAGTTGGTGCATGCACATAGGTTAGTGTTTACCTCTATGCACCAGTTCTTGTCTGCTTCACTAATTATATCTAGGGTGTAACGCACGGGTCTTTGTCAGCAGGTACAGCACTGACTCTTGCTGGCGTCTGTTCCTTTTGGTGTTTCCCCCACCTGCCACCTTTTCCTCCTGTATCCATTTTCATTGGTGATTGGTGCACACTTTTCTGTTTTTTGGCATCTGGTTCTGTGATTTTCCTTGGCACCAGGTTGTCCTGGTTGAGTCTGCACCGAGCACATTATCATGCGCTTTACCTCCCATCCCTACAAAGTTACCATTTTTAAAGGAAAACTGTTAGGTCAAAAACCCACATGTAACTGCTATCATTTTCTAATTCCTCTCTAAGCTCTCTCTATTCATGTATTTCTATTATGTATACTTCCCTCCTATCCTGTGTAAACTTCAAAATGAAAGATTAATTCCATCTGAGTTCTCTGCTTCCCACTCCCCAAGGAATGAATATTCATGCATCACTACACTGCCCTGCCCTCCTCTATGATCTGTAGTGTGTGACTCATTACAGAGCAGAAAGGAGAGGGGAGGAGGTGTGTACTCTTAGAGATCTTCACATTGTATATCTGAGACATGTGTGTAGTGTGTGCAGTCTGAGATATTTCTATGGGATTATTAGAACATTTGATCATTTGCTCAGCAGATACACACATTACATGTCTGCAGGAAAACCAATGTTCATATAATAGAAATCTTACAGATAGCACATAGTGCAGGACAAAACAACACCCCCTCCCAGCACAGAGCACATAGGGGAGGGACAGAACACCAGCTTGGGTGGCTTTGGATATTTAAATAACAATTATACAGCAGCCGGACTAATCAGCTGTGAATATAATGGAGAGCACTAATGCAGCATCTGCCTGCAGGGTGTGAAAATTCTTATATCAAATAAACTACAAATGGTACAATAATGAATTTACATGTTTTTAAAAGATCTGCCCAGACACTATTCATGGGTAATATAAGTATTATACTGAAAAATGACCTGACGGTGTCCGTTTAATGTTCTGTAGTGTCATGGAGGTCTGATAGAGCAGAAAGTTCTGAATACCTATTTATATAACTGAAATATTTTTTAGGGACTTGTCCACAGATAATGATGTAAATATAAACCTGCAAGTAGAATAGATGGAAGATCAGGAGGATGATGCCTACTTTGCTATGTAATATCATAGAAGATTCCAGTATGGACTACATACATTCTACTCACAGTACTGCTTAGATAGATTAGATGCATATAGATACATACAGTAGATAGATTATATAGATATGGGATAGAGACAGGAGGATAGATAGATAATATGAATATGGTATACAGAGAAGGATAGATAGATAGATAGATAGATAATATGAATATGGTATGCAGAGAGATAATATGAATATGGTATACAGAGATGCATAGATAGATACAGAGATAGATAGACGATAGATAATATAGATATGGGACAGAAAGAAGCATGGATAAATTATAGAGATATGGGATAGAGAGAAGGATAAATAGATACAGAGATATATAGACAATAGATAATATAGATATGGGATAGAGAGAAAGAAGGATGGATAGATTATAGAGATATGGGATAGAGAGAAGGATAAATAGATACAGAGATATATAGACAATAGATAATATAGATATGGGATAGAGAGAAAGAAGGATGGATAGATTATAGAGATATGGATAGAGAGAAGGATAAATAGATACAGAGATATATAGACAATAGATAATATAGATATGGGATAGAGAGAAAGAAGGATGGATAGATTATAGAGATATGGGATAGAGAGAAGGATAGATAGATAGATGCATATATAGACGATGGATAATATAGATATGGGATAGAAAGAAGGATGAATAGATAGATATAGCTACATAAATAGATTACATATATATATATATATATATATAGGATATAGAGAGAACGATAGATAGATAGATAGATAGATAGATAGATAGATAATATAGATATAGGATAGAGAGAAAGAAGGATGCATAGATAGATTCTATAGATATGGGATAGAGAGAGAAGGATAGATAGATAGATACAGAGATAGATAGAAGATGGATAATATAGATATGGAATAGAGAGAAAGATGAATAGATAACTATAGGTAGATAAATAGACAGATTATATAGATGTGGCATATAGAAAGAAGGATAGATAGATGACAGAGATGACAGAGGGAGAGAGAGATTACAAAAAGAGATATATTAGGATATACAGTATATGTATGAGAGATATCAAAAACACAGAAAAATGGAAAACAAATAGAAAGTGAGATGTTCCATAAGATTCCTTTAAGATGATGGGAGTATAGGTGTATCACGGTCCAGGGCTTAAACTCACTGAAGAGTCAGTCAGAATTCCATCCTTTATCCTCCTTCTCCTACGCGTTTCGGCGCCTAGTCTGGCACCTTCATCAGGGATATCCCGAAACGCGTAGGAGAAGGAGAATAAAGGATGGAAATCTGACTGACTCTTTGGTGAGTTTTTTAAGCCCTGGAGCAGCGCGGACCGTGATACACCTATACTCCCATCATCTTTCTGGATTATAACCACTGTTCAGTGGTCGGTGGAGGTCCTGCAGCAGCTTGGAATAATATTTCCTAAACGCCTTCAAACCAGTTGTGGGGATCACAACTGCACCAGGTGAGCGGCTTCTCAGCACCACCCCATTACCATTAGTGTCACTAGTGATAGGGCACTACTGCGCCTCTTGTCCCCCACCCGTTTATATTTTACAATAAGATTCCTTTACACAGTTTCCTTTAAAATGTTCCTGATTTCCATCACATCCCGCCATTACTCTGATAAACTTTCTATCTCTCCAATCGTCAGGTTTATATTTTGTGGAAGTTTCCACCTGATTGTTCTGTGTATAATCCGCTGCATTGTGACCGGAATCTGCTTTATTTGGAAAGTTTCTTCCTATTTTCAGGCTGAGAATAGTTTTATTATTGAGAAAATAAACGAAAATCTTCTGGCTGACAGTCAGACTCCTGCAGGCTCCTCAAGATGAAGAATGAGGCTTTATATTCCTGCTGCTAGAATCAGCACCCTCAGCCCCTACCATCCTCCTCCTTGTAGCCTGCCATACTCCTCCTTGTAGAATGCCATCCTCCTCCTTGTAGTGCACCATCCTCCTCCTTGTAGTCTGCCATCCTCCTCCTTGTAGAATGCCATCCTCCTCCTTGTAGAATGCCATCCTCCTCCTTGTAGCCTGCCATCCTCCTCCTTGTAGCCTGCCATCCTCCTCCTTGTAGCCTGCCATCCTCCTCCTTGTAGCCTGCCATCCTCCTCCTTGTAGCCTGCCATCCTCCTCCTTGTAGCCTGCCATCCTCCTCCTTGTAGAATGCCATCCTCCTCCTTGTAGCCAACCATCCTCCTCCTTGTAGCCTGCCATCCTCCTCCTTGTAGCCTGTCATCCTCCTCCTTGTAGCCTGTCATCCTCCTCCTCAGCCCCTGTCATCCTCCTCCTTGTAGTCTACCGCACTCATCCTTGTATTCTGCCATCCTCCTCCTTGTAGTCTACCACACTCCTCCTTGTATTCTGCCATCCTCCACCTTGTAGTCTGCTATCCTCCTGTTACGCATTGACTGCCTTGCTGTATGGAAGTGCTGCTGCTGTGGTTTAAATCAAGCCTTTTTTTTTCCTGCTCAGTGTGGAGAGAGGAACCTAATGAGCGGGAGCTGAGAGTGCAGGTGTGTGATGAATATGACTCATGCTTAGGTGAGCTGAGGGGCGTGCCTGGGCTGGTTGCTCCGCACCGCACCCTGATGTTGCTGATTCAGTTCACTTCTGGACTGTCACCTGGTGTGAGCAGACGCTGACCTGAAGCTGCTGTGTTCTTTTTTTCCCTTGGAAGTTGCTGGGCTCCGTGGTCCGTGGGTGGTGGTAGGGGCTTAGGGCTTCTCAGGAGCTTTAGGGACTTAGGCTGGTGGCTCGAACCTCCTCACCTTCAGAAGTACCTTCGAGATCAGGGCGAGTAAGGAACCCCAGTATCAGGGCCAGAGTAGGCTCCCCTGATCCCCCTCATCCAGCTCTTGCTACCCCGACTCCTCCCAGCATGACACCCCCTCAGCCCTGACATCCTCCTCATTGTAGTCTGCCATCCTCGTCTTTGTCGTGTGGCATTCTCGTCTTTGTAGTCTGCATCCTCCTCCTTGTAGTCTGCCATCTTCCTCCTCCTCTTCCCCTCCTTCCTCTTCCTTGAAATCTGCCATCCTCCTCTTTGTAATCTGCCATTCTCCTCCTTGTAATCTGCCATCCTCCTCCTTGAAGTCTGCCACCCTCCTCCTTTTACTCTGACACACTCATCCTTGTATCCTGCCATCCTCCTCCTTATAGTCTGCCATCCTCCTTGTAGCCTGCTATCCTCCTCCTTGTAGTCTACCATCCTCCTCCTTGTAGCCTGCCATCCTCCTCCTTGTAGCCTGCCATCCTCCTCCTTGTAGCCTGCTATCCTCCTCCTTGTAGTCTACCATCCTCCTCCTTGTAGTCTACCATCCTCCTCCTTGTAGCCTGCCATCCTCCTCCTTGTAGTCTGCTATCCTCCTCCTTGTAGTCTACCATCCTCCTCCTTGTAGCCTGCCATCCTCCTCCTTGTAGCCTGCCATCCTCCTCCTTGTAGCCTGCTATCCTCCTCCTTGTAGTCTACCATCCTCCTCCTTGTAGCCTGCCATCCTTCTTGTAGTCTGCCATACTCCTCATTGTAGCCTGCTATCCTCCTTTTTGTAGTCTGCCATCCTCTCTTCTTTTAGCCTGCCATCCTCCTCCTTGTAGTCTGCCATCCTCCTCCTTGCAGTCTGCCATCCTCCTCCTTATAGCCTGCCATCCTCCTCCTTATAGTCTGCCATCCTTCTTCATGTAGTCTCCCATCTTCTTTCTGGTAGTCTGCCATACTCCTCCTTGTAGTTTACCATCCTCCTCCTTGTAGCCTGCCATCCTCTTCCTTGTAGTCTACCATCCTCCTCCTTATAGTCTACCATCCTCCTCCTTGTAGTCTACCATCCTCCTCCTTATACTCTACCATCCTCCTCCTTGTAGTTAGCAATCCTCCTCCATATAGTCTACCATCCTCCTCCTTATACTCTGCCATCCTCCTCCTTATAGTCTACCATCCTCCTCCTTGTAGTCTGCCATCCTCCTCCTTGTAGCCTGCCATCCTCCTCCTTGTAGCCTGCCATCCTCCTCCTTGTAGTCTGCCATCCTCCTCCTTGTAGTCTGCCATCCTCCTCCTTGTAGTCTGCCATCCTCCTCCTTGTAGTCTGCCATCCTCCTCCTTGTAGTCTACCATCCTCCTCCTTGTAGTCTACCATCCTCCTCCTTATACTCTACCATCCTCCTCCTTGTAGTCTGCAATCCTCCTCCATATAGTCTACCATCCTCCTCCTTGTAGTCTGCCATCCTCCTCCTTATAGTCTACCATTCTCCTCCTTGTAGTCTGCCATCCTCCTCCTTGTAGTCTGCCATCCTCCTCCTTGTAGCCTGCCATCCTCCTCCTTGTAGTCTACCATTCTCCTCCTTGTAGTCTGCCATCCTCCTCCTTGTAGTATTCCATCCTCCTCCTTGTATCCTGCCATCCTCCTCCTTGTATCCTGCCATCCTCCTCCTTGTATCCTGCCATCCTCCTCCTTGTAGCCTGCCATCCTCCTCCTTGTAGTATTCCATCCTCCTCCTTGTAGTCTGCCATCCTACTCCTTATAGTCTACCATCCTCCTCCTTGTATCTTGCCATCCTCCTCCTTGTAGCCTGCCATCCTCCTCTTTGTCCATTCTCACACAAATCCTCTCACTTCTCTTCTAAAAGTGCATTTCGTCTCATTTCTAAACTGTAGTGAAAATGGAAACATTGTAGCATGTTTATGTAACTGTAGAAATATAGATATACATAATACATGCAGTAAAATAGATATATAAATATACTAATACAGTAAAATGCAGATATATAAATATATAATACATGCAGTAAAATGCAGATATATAAATATACTAATACATGTAGTAAAATGTGTAGAATAAATTATACAACTAAAGAAACACAATTAAAATAATGCTTAAATTTAGATCAAAGTAAATAATAATTCATAAAATGTAAATTAACTTTTAAATAAAATCAAGCCAAATTCATAAATTAGTTGTAATAAAAATCCAAGTAGAATAAATGACTTCCATAAAAAATATATTTTAGTCATACATTATGCATTTAGGAAATGATAAAAAGTAGAAAATATCGTTTTGTTCCATTTATTAGAAAACATATTTGAGAAAATATCATCTTTTTATTTCAAGAAAATGTCTAAAATATTTATTAAACAAAATGTAACAGAATTGAATGTATCTTGTTTAAAACTCGCCTAGGAAACAATAAAAATGAATAGAAATGAATAAAATGAATAAAAATGAATAAAATGAATGCATGTTATCTTGATCTTGTGTAGGAAACAATAAAAATGAGGTGGATATTTTAAAGTGAATAAAAGTCTGAAACAATCAGTCTTAATAAAGAATGAAAACAATAAAGAAGAGAATTGTTACATGTAGAAGTGATAGTTTGTCTGGTGGGAATTGAAGAGTCATTATTTTGTGTAATATATTTGTAAGCAAATTCAATAAATGTGAACTTGAATAAATAATGATAAATAGAATAATATAATGTAAGAGAGGAATAGGGAGGCTGGGGATTGTGCTGCTGGATCGTGTTCAGAGCTTCCCCTGTGCAGACATTTGTCGGGAATAGACTCAGTGTTCAGAGCTGATCTCCACACTCTGCTGTATACAGACTGATCACTAATGCTGCACCACAACACACAGCCTTACTGAATACATGCATTTATCTCATATAGAATGCTGTTATCATTAGTGATGCTGCTATTAATGCGCAGGATTTCAGGCTCATTCGTTTACACTCTCACACTACAAGAGTTGGATAATAGCAGCATTATGGCAATTATTGTTATTATGGATCCACAGTAATGTCACTTTCTAATTCAGTATTTGGACTTTTATGCTGCATATGAATGGGGATGTAAACAATGTATGAATACATAAGTTGTGTGTGCAAAGAGAGAGAGAGAGTTGTATAATATCACCATTATGGCAATTGTTTTTTATTATATGTCCAATGTACTGTTACTGTGTAATGTGTTTAGATATATATGCTGCATATAAATGGAGAATATATATATAATACATGAATACATATGTAGGGTGTGCATGTATACATATTTATATGAGTTATTTAGTCGTGTACTGTTACTGTCTAATGTTGTATTTGAATTTATATACTGCATGTACATAGATACATCTATCTATCCATGCACACATACATATAAACCACATAGTGCATCCATAATATATATATGTATGTGTGCATGGATAGATAGATAGATAGATAGATAGATAGATAGATAGATAGATAGATAGATAGATAGATAGATAATGGATAGAGATTGGTATGGACATCTGTCTCTGTTTTATAATATTGGATTTAGATGTATATGACCTACTTATATAGAGATAAGTGTATATGTCTAAACACTGTACCATGAAGTGTACGTATATATATACATATATATATATATTTTGTATATATATATATATATATATATATATATATATATATATATATATTATATATATATACACATGCATGCAATTCTTAGTACAGTATTTAGAATATATATATATATATATATATATATATATATATATATATATATATATATATATATAAATCTATTATAATATATATATATATATTAATATAATATAATAGATTTATATTTATATTATATCTGGCAGCACTACCAAACAAGACTGGATGCAACAACAACCTACTAAGGAAATGTCCAAACCTCATAGATACCAAACTGACATAAAGCAGGCAGCTCTGCAACAGAATAGTGATGAAAACTTGTGGCTTTCTGATTTATAAGTTGTGGCAACGTTTCAGTGGATGTCTCCACCTTTATCAAGCCATATATATATATATATACACACACACATATATAAATACTGTACTATCAAGTATATGTATGTTTATATATATTAATATATAAATAAGTATGTACCTATCTCCATACATTTATACGTATAGACTATAAATATACAAATATATATATATACACTTCATAGTACAGTATATATATATATATAATTTACATATACATTAGACATATTCAGAAAACATACATATATATGTATAAATTACATATATAAATTAGTGTATACCTATGTTTATACATACGTAAATATATATATACACTTCATAGCACAGTATTTAGACATGTATACATATTTAGATATCTAAAAACGTCTCATGTACTTCTGTGCTATAATATTGTATTCAGATATATATGTCCATATATAGATATATATACAGGCAAAGCACTCAAGTATATTTATACTTGTATCTATCTAGCGATCTCACCTATGATCTCAGGGTGCGGCTCGTGGACACATCGTTAGTGAGGTGTCACATGTATAGATAACGATGTCAGGGGTGCGGCTCGTGGACACATCGTTAGTGAGGTGTCACATGTATAGATAACGATGTCAGGGGTGCAGCTCGTGGACACATCGTTAGTGAGGTGTCACATGTGTAGATAACGATGTCAGGGGTGCGGCTCGTGGACACATCGTTAGTGAGGTGTCACATGTATAGATAACGATGTCAGGGGTGCGGCTCGTGGACACATCGTTAGTGAGGTGTCACATGTATAGATAACGATGTCAGGGGTGCGGCTCGTGGACACATCATTAGTGAGGTGTCACATGTATAGATATCGATGTCAGGGGTGCGGCTCGTGGACACATCGTTAGTGAGGTGTCACATGTATAGATAACAATGTCAGGGTGCGGCTCGTGGACACATCGTTAGTGAGGTGTCACATGTATAGATAACGATGTCAGGGGTGCGGCTCGTGGACACATCGTTAGTGAGGTGTCACATGTATAGATAAAGATGTCAGGGGTGCGGCTCGTGGACACATCGTTAGTGAGGTGTCACATGTATAGATAATGATGTCAGGGGTGCGGCTCGTGGACACATCGTTAGTGAGGTGTCACATGTATAGATAACGATGTCAGGGGTGCGGCTCGTGGACACATCGTTAGTGAGGTGTCACATGTATAGATAACGATGTCAGGGGTGCGGCTCGTGGACACATCGTTAGTGAGGTGTCACATGTATAGATAACGATGTCAGGGGTGCAGCTCGTGGACACATCGTTAGTGAGGAGTCACATGTATAGATAACGATGTCAAGGGTGCGGCTCGTGGACACATCGTTAGTGAGGTGTCACATGTATAGATAACGATGTCAGGGGTGCGGCTCGTGGACACATCGTTAGTGAGGTGTCACATGTATAGATAACGATGTCAGGGGTGCGGCTCGTGGACACATCGTTAGTGAGGTGTCACATGTATAGATAACGACGTCAGGGGTGCGGCTCGTGGACACATCGTTAGTGAGGTGTCACATGTATAGATAATGATGTCAGGGGTGCAGCTCGTGGACACATCGTTAGTGAGGTGTCACATGTATAGATAACGATGTCAGGGTGCGGCTCGTGGACACATCGTTAGTGAGGTGTCACATGTATAGATAACGACGTCAGGGGTGCGGCTCGTGGACACATCGTTAGTGAGGTGTCACATGTATAGATAACGATGTCAGGGGTGCAGCTCGTGGACACAAAGTTAGTGAGGTGTCACATGTATAGATAATGATGTCAGGGGTGCAGCTCGTGGACACATCGTTAGTGAGGTGTCACATGTATAGATAACGATGTCAGGGGTGCGGCTCGTGGACACATCGTTAGTGAGGTGTCACATGTATAGATAATGATGTCAGGGGTGCAGCTCGTGGACACATCGTTAGTGAGGTGTCACATGTATAGATAATGATGTCAGGGGTGCAGCTCGTGGACACATCGTTAGTGAGGAGTCACATGTATAGATAACGATGTCAGGGGTGCGGCTCGTGGACACATCGTTAGTGAGGTGTCACATGTATAGATAAAGATGTCAGGGGTGCGGCTCGTGGACACATCGTTAGTGAGGTGTCACATGTATAGATAATGATGTCAGGGGTGCAGCTCGTGGACACATCGTTAGTGAGGTGTCACATGTATAGATAACGATGTCAGGGGTGCGGCTCGTGGACACATCGTTAGTGAGGTGTCACATGTATAGATAACGATGTCAGGGGTGCAGCTCGTGGACACATCGTTAGTGAGGTGTCACATGTATAGATAACGATGTCAGGGGTGCTGCTCGTGGACACATCGTTAGTGAGGTGTCACATGTATAGATAACGATGTCAGGGGTGCAGCTCGTGGACACATCGTTAGTGAGGTGTCACATGTATAGATAACGATGTCAGGGGTGCGGCTCGTGGACACATCGTTAGTGAGGTGTCACATGTATAGATAACGATGTCAGGGGTGCTGCTCGTGGACACATCGTTAGTGAGGTGTCACATGTATAGATAACGATGTCAGGGGTGCTGCTCGTGGACACATCGTTAGTGAGGTGTCACATGTATAGATAACGATGTCAGGGGTGCGGCTCGTGGACACATCGTTAGTGAGGTGTCACATGTATAGATAACGATGTCAGGGGTGCTGCTCGTGGACACATCGTTAGTGAGGTGTCACATGTATAGATAACGATGTCAGGGGTGCGGCTCGTGGACACATCGTTAGTGAGGTGTCACATGTATAGATAACGATGTCAGGGGTGCGGCTCGTGGACACATCGTTAGTGAGGTGTCACATGTATAGATAACGATGTCAGGGGTGCGGCTCGTGGACACATCGTTAGTGAGGTGTCACATGTATAGATAACGATGTGAGGGGTGCGGCTCGTGGATACATCGTTAGTGAGGTGTCACATGTACAGATAACGATGTCAGGGGTGCGGCTCGTGGACACATCGTTAGTGAGGTGTCACATGTATAGATAACGTTCAGGACGCAGCAGCGATGTTACGTGCAGGGATCGTTCACACAACCAGCGACTGATGATTGTCAATGATGTGAATAGGAGAAATCATAAAGGAGATCGGTTTATGGCGGGGTCACACAGAACGATGCAGCAGATTGCAGGATAGAAATTGTCTGATGTGGGGTCCGAATCTCATATCTGTGATGTACGATCAGATCAGTTATCACTTGTAAGATCCACGTGTCATGATGATGACCTTTGACACACCTAAAGCAGGAATGAATGTCTCACATGGATTTATGGCTGTCTACACTCATTGAGGAATTTTCAGGTCTCGATCAACCCCTAATCATAGAACAATAACACAATCTGTGCCTCTTATCTCGGCACTTTGATTTTACCTCCCCAGCTCCTCTCCTCCTCCCTAGCCTGACTCTGCTTTACATCACCTGTCGTATTTACTGCATTATTCCACCCTAAATCTGTGTCATTCTCAGCCTGATGAAGGGGCCACAGTGTCCCGATAGCTTGCTATGTTTACCATCTTTTCACTTAGCCATTAAAAGGTATCAACCACTGAGGACTCAGATTCTAAAGTAAAGTAAAGGATCCCATTTATGTTACCGGATCAGTTTCATATGGAAGATCAATAGAGATCAGTTACCGGACCCGTTCTCCATAGACTCCAATGTTAACAATAGGGATCCTGGAAAAATGATTATTTTCCCAAACGTGTGTCGGCAGCATGGAATCCACTGGATCCGATCTAACAGTGGATTCCTGGCTGTGTGAACTGGGCCCGGTTTCTGCAGGAGGTGTAGTGTAATCCGTCTATGCTGCACATCGGCGTCACTCGTATAATCGGACCGGCCTCCTTCCCTCCGTTACGTAACGGCCGTATACTGTTTATTGACATACATGAGGAGCAGACGTAACACTATGACTAAGTCAGCAAGATTATCTAACCGCCTAATGTAATGAATGGAATTCCACACGCACTATACAATCAGGGGAAGGAGCCAATATGGGGGACGCTGCGTGCCAAGAAATGTGGCTGCAGCTCCGGGGACTCGGCTATAGTATACAGCTATATATAGCTACAGAGGAGGGAGGAGGAGAAAAGAGAAAGAAAAGAACGAGAAAAGAGATGGACGAGACAGATAACAAAAAGAAAGAAAAGAGGGGGATCACTAACACCCGGCAAAAAAAGATACAATGAATGGATCATGGGCCCTAGGCTCTGGTTTTATGGGGTCACTACAAGGGCGGACGGGCCCAAGCCGAGGCGTAGCGTCAGGCCCAGGGGCCCCGATGTGAAAGCTCCAATTATTGTATATCTTTAATAATATTAGTCTTTATTTCTATAGGCCAAAGGGACTTTTGGGGCCCCCCTAGGCTGCAGGGGCAACCCCTGTACCTATTGTAGCTACGCCCCTGGGTCCAAGAGGTTAGGGGGCCCATGTCTACTTCTATAGCAAATAGCAGAGGGGCCCCTTCTGTCTATGTCCGTCAGTGGGTCACTACTACCCTATCTATAGGTCGAGATCAATAACGGCGATGTATTTGGGAAGATCAGAAGCCACTGGTTCTCTTTCCACTTTTGGCCACTCTTGATGGGTTGGAGACCTCCAGTGTCACGCCGCGGACTAGGGAGTGACAGTGCCGCATCGACCATTGGTGTCATGCGCGCTACACGCAACAACACACGGGGGTAACTCCGGGGAGACAAATAGAACGGAGGGCCCTGTTCGTAGGGAACAGGAGAAAGGAGACCTAACTTGTCACTGTGCCCTGATCTCCCTACTGTCTCTATATGAGTTCTTTCAACCCGTCGCCGAGCAGGATACCTAGTCCCTCACCGGCCTGATGTTAACCCTCAATAGGAAGTTGTCCGGCGGGAGCACTAGTCCCAACCGCTGCATTAATAACAACAAGTGGGGAAGGAAAGACAGGCAGGGGTACAACAAGACAACTTCACGCCACCTGCCACAATAGGCAGTAAATAGCTTGGCAACGGTCAGCTTCTCCAGAGTAGCACCTTCACCAAAGGTAGGTAGGCCAGAAATAGAGGTAAATCACCAGCAAGGAATGCCATATAAAGGAGATTGGAGTGATAACAAAGTATCTACATCTGGGAAGGGAACTAAGGAGCATTGTAGGAATAGTAAGAGAGGTCAGTGACATCTAGGTGGTGGAGTAATCACTAGTAATGAGTGAGCACTACCATGTGATCGCTACTCGAAACGAGCAGATCGGACACTTGGATGGGTGGACTTGAGTACTGAGTATAATGGAATTCAATGGGAAGCCCATAAACAACGCTTGAGTGTCTCATTGACTTCCATACATGAACCGAACCTTGCAAGTGTCCAACCTGCTTGATTCAAGTACCGGGCACCCATGCATGGCAGTGCTCGCTCATCACTAGTGATCACTCCTCCTGTAAATCATCCGCGCATCTACTGCAATATCAAAACGCAAAACCGGTGCAACCCGGACGATTGGCGCCATCATTTCTTCCCAATATCTACACGCCTAGCGGTGAATGTCTGATCTACTGCAGCGACTGGAGGAGGTCAAAGTGCTACAATGTTGACCGTTTCCCAAATATCCGGACAATGCTGGATACGTGATGTGCCAGTCCCCGTGTGCCAGCTCGGAGCGGGCATTGTGAGGCAGAAAGGTGTGACTGTATTTGCGCTATGGGTGGTAAAACACATTTGCTGGTTAATAAACTGTGGCTGATACAGGCTGAGTCCCATAACCCTGTGTTTATGCAAGTTCCTTTTAATCCCATCCAATCTTTCACCCTGTCCCTAGATGGCCTGAGCGGAAAATGTCCCAGCATACAGTTGCTCAACTGGAATGAGGACAAGTTGTTTGCGGTGGCCCCTGTCCAAGTGTCTGTGCAGTAACCTTTGTCTTAACTAGCCTTCAGAGGCATTTGGGAGTGAGCGTCCTACGCCTTACTGACTACCATCATCTCCCCGGGAAAGGAAAGACACCGGAATGGTGGATCAGTCTGCAGAATGTGCAGGACAACTGCTTACAGAGCAATTCCTACATACACTGCCCTGGGTGACAGCAGGAGGATGGAGTAACAACATGCAAAAGGCTCCTAGTTACCCTACAGACTCCTGGCTACCTGCAGTATTGCAACAGTCGCTATCAGGCATGCAGACTACAGACTGCCATAAACAGCGGCGGACCACTACCAGTTACCTCCAGTCCCACAGACAATTATTCAGCTCCCTGGTGGAGACACGGGGGTCAGTGGGTGATCTCCTCTGTGGAGACACGGGGTCAGTGGGTGCTCTCCTCTGTGGAGACACGGGGTCAGTGGGTGCTCTCCTCTGTGGAGACACGGGGGTCAGTGGGGGCTCTCCTCTGTGGAGACACGGGGTCAGTGGGTGCTCTCCTCTGTGGAGACACGGGGGTCAGTGGGTGATCTCCTCTGTGGAGACACGGGGGTCAGTGGGTGCTCTCCTCTGTGGAGACACGGGGGTCAGTGGGTGCTCTCCTCTGTGGAGACACGGGGGTCAGTGGGTGCTCTCCTCTGTGGAGACACGGGGGTCAGTGGGGGCTCTCCTCTGTGGAGACACGGGGGTCAGTGGGGGCTCTCCTCTGTGGAGACACGGGGGGGTCAGTGGGTGCTCTCCTCTGTGGAGACACGGGGGTCAGTGGGTGCTCTCCTCTGTGGAGACACGGGGGTCAGTGGGTGCTCTCCTCTGTGGAGACACGGGGGTCAGTGGGTGCTCTCCTCTGTGGAGACACGGGGGTCAGTGGGCGCTCTCCTCTGTGGAGACACGGGGTCAGTGGGCGCTCTCCTCTGTGGAGACACGGGGTCAGTGGGTGCTCTCCTCTGTGGAGACACGGGGGTCAGTGGGTGCTCTCCTCTGTGGAGACACGGGGGTCAGTGGGTGCTCTCCTCTGTGGAGACACGGGGGTCAGTGGGTGCTCTCCTCTGTAGAGACACGGGGGTCAGTGGGTGCTCTCCTCTGTGGAGACACGGGGTCAGTGGGTGCTCTCCTCTGTGTAGACACAGGGGTCAGTAGGTGCTCTCCTCTGTGGAGACACGGGGGTCAGGGGGGCTCTCCTCTGTGGAGACACGGGGTCAGTGGGTGCTCTCCTCTGTGGAGACACGGGGGTCAGTGGGTGCTCTCCTCTGTGGAGACACGGGGGTCAGTGGGTGCTCTCCTCTGTGGAGACACGGGGGTCAGTGGAGGCTCTCCTCTGTGTAGACACGGGGTCAGTGGGTGCTCTCCTCTGTGGAGACACGGGGTCAGTGGGGGCTCTCCTCTGTGGAGACACGGGGGTCAGTGGGTGCTCTCCTTTGTGGAGACACGGGGGTCAGTGGGTGCTCTCCTCTGTGTAGACACGGGGGTCAGTAGGTGCTCTCCTCTGTGGAGACACGGGGGTCAGTGGGGGATCTCCTCTGTGGAGACACGGGGGTCAGTGGGTGCTCTCCTCTGTGTAGACACGGGGGTCAGTGGGGGCTCTCCTCTGTGGAGACACGGGGGTCAGTGGGTGCTCTCCTCTGTGGAGATACGGGGGTCAGTGGGTGCTCTCCTCTGTGTAGACACGGGGGTCAGTAGGTGCTCTCCTCTGTGGAGACACGGGGGTCAGTGGGTGCTCTCCTCTGTGGAGACACGGGGGTCAGTGGGGGCTCTCCTCTGTGGAGACACGGGGGTCAGTGGGTGATCTCCTCTGTGTAGACACGGGGGTCAGTGGGTGCTCTCCTCTGTGGAGACACGGGGGTCAGTGGGTGCTCTCCTCTGTGGAGACACGGGGGTCAGTGGGTGCTCTCCTCTGTGGAGACACGGGGGTCAGTGGGGGCTCTCCTCTGTGGAGACACGGGGGGTCAGTGGGGGCTCTCCTCTGTGGAGACACGGGGGTCAGTGGGTGCTCTCCCCTGTGGAGACACGGGGGTCAGTGGGTGCTCTCCTCTGTGGAGACACGGGGGTCAGTGGGTGCTCTCCTCTGTGGAGACACGGGGGTCAGTGGGTGCTCTCCTCTGTGGAGACACGGGGGTCAGTGGGGGCTCTCCTCTGTGGAGACACGGGGGTCAGTGGGGCTCTCCTCTGTGGAGACACGGGGGTCAGTGGGGCTCTCCTCTGTGGAGACACGGGGGTCAGTGGGTGCTCTCCTCTGTGGAGACACGGGGGTCAGTGGGCGCTCTCCTCTGTGGAGACACGGGGGTCAGTGGGCGCTCTCCTCTGTAGAGACACGGGGGTCAGTGGGGGCTCTCCTCTGTGGAGACACGGGGGTCAGTGGGTGCTCTCTCCTCTGTGGAGACACGGGGGGCAGTGGGCGCTCTCCTCTGTAGAGACACGGGGGTCAGTGGGTGATCTCCTCTGTGGAGACATGGGGGGCAGTGGGCGCTCTCCTCTGTAGAGACACGGGGGTCAGTGGGTGCTCTCCTCTGTGGAGACACAGCGGTCAGTGGGTGCTCTCCTCTGTGGAGACACAGCGGTCAGTGGGTGCTCTCCTCTGTGGAGACATGGGGGTCAGTGGGTGCCGTACCCCGGCTTCAGAGGAGCACCGCTCTGTAAGACAGAAAGTCAAGCACTTGTGTGAGATTTGGATAAAGTTGTTGGTCACATCAGCTCTCAGAAATCATTTTACCGCGCTCACAGCGGTCTGGCATATAGTGAGCGGGACTACTTTAGGGAAACCAACGCCCCCTGGACTAGTCCTAGTCTGAAACTTATTCGCATAATTGAAAGCAAAGTTTTGAAATAGTTTTTTGAAGCGTATGTAATAAGTTATACAGTAGAAAGGGCTTGTTATGGCGGGTACTTATTAATGGATACACACATGATGGTGGTTTGGAGGGTATGGGGGGGGGGGGGGACCAGTCCGGTTACCCTTAAAGATGAGCTGTCACTGGACTATATTACTTTAATCTGAACTCATCCTACAATTCCTGCTTTTTCACCAACAACAAAAACAATCTTTATATATATAGCGCCAACGTATTCCGCAGCGCTTTACAATGCAGAGGTTCATATACAATCAGTCACAAGTAACAGTTATTAAGGAATACAGTAAATAAAGCGAAATAATGACGGCCCTGCTCAGAAGAGCTTACAATCTAACAATGAGGACGGGTGACTCAGAGTACAGGGAATATTTACAATGATGGTATAGTCAACTTGAGTAAATGGGGAATAGACCAGGTAATAATAATGGAAAGTTTCCCTGCAGCCAACCACATGTCTACCACAGATCTTCTATGTGGGTGTTTTGCTGTTTCTCGTCTATGACAGAAGTTTATGCCAAATTGTTTAAAAGGGAAATTTTGCATCTTTATTATGGGGGTCATAACTTTGGCACTGAAAGAAAAAAGAAATAATATTTCAAAATAGGTGGAACAGCAGCAATTGGAGGAGGTATTCAGCTTAAATAAGAAAAATCCAGTAAAATCCAGTAAAATATCATCATTAAATACAGAAGCCATAACTGTCACGGAGTGGTATAATGAACCAGAGAGCAAGGTAGCAGGATGGGAAAGACAAGAAAAAAGGCATTCAGGGGAACTAGTCTCACTCTTAGACTGGGGGTCCCTGTCTCACCCTGTTCCCAGAATTACCTCTGAAGGTGAGGATGTCTGTGCCACCACCCTAGCCCTCACCTCATGATAAGTCCTAGGCTAAAAAACCCTCGCCTTCACCCTTAGACCTGAAAACACAGCAACTCCAACAAGGTAAGGAAACCTCAGGTAGAATTAGCAGTAAGACTTCAGCACACATTGCACTAACGTCCTCGCAGCTCAAGATCCTTGCAGAGACTAATCTCTTTCAGCGACATCTGCTGGTGGAAGAGGGAGCTATATAAAGGCCAGAGGCGTGGGCAGCAGCGTAGCCTGACACACACCCTCCCCTGAAGAGCTGATTCAAACCATAGACAGCAGCAGCTTCTGACATTAACTCTGAGTTTACCAACAGGAATTAAACGTACTAAATCATACTAAGCGGTTCAAAAAGACTGCAGCACAGGCTACATGTGACATTAACACAAACATGAACATAGTCTTTAAGGGTTGCAAAGGATTAGAAAAACATGGCTGCTGTCTTCCCAAAACAGCTCAATCACATTTGTTTTGGTAAAGCTGACCCGCAATACCACAAACAAAATAAGGACAGGAATGAGGCTAGCAACCCCTATAAAAAAAATTGAGATACTACGTGAAGCTAAGTAACTTTGGGAAAACATTGCTTTGCACATGCTCCCTATGATGACACAGCCTGTTTTTAATGCACGTCATGGTTTAGTATTCTTAATTTGGCCAGATGTATTGTTCTGTTGTTTCTGGACTCTTGAGACGTGGGTCATTGTTTCTTATCAGACAGTTAGGAGCCTTCATTGTCTGAGTTTGTATATTGCTAATATAATGTAAATTACCTCACCCCCTCTGTCTATATCACTCAGAGGAGAATTATGCATTTGGAATGAAAGGCCAACCAATAAGAGCACAGCCTTATTTCCACCAATTCTGTAATAACACAAATATACCCTGAGGTGAAGGCTCAGGATATAAAAAGGTTCTGCTTCAGTCACCAGTAGTTCTTGTCCTATGTGGCCTCAGCCTAAGGACTTCAAACACAGACCCACTGCATCTTCATACTCTGCATGACCTCAGTCTAGGATACTAGGATTTGGCTGGAAGATCCCCAGGTTGGGACAATTTGGTCACCTGGCTACAGACTTTGCTGTGCTCAGTCAGCTTCCTAAGCTTCCCACTATTCCTTTCTCAGTGAGGGCTGCCAAAGGCGGGGTGCTGCTGGATTGGGGTTCTTGGCACCTGGAAGCCCCGAAGCCACGAATATTCTAATCCCTGGTGAGCCAGCGGAAGGGTGAGACCCTGCTGCCTGTTACATTGTGTGTTTTGCTTGGTTATGTGTTATATGCCTATGACTGTTGGGGATCCAATAAAGCCTTACCATTGTGTGGTTCCCTCACCCTGTGTTGTCTGAGTAGTGTTCAGCCCAAGGGTAAGGAGTTCGGGTGTTCAGGTGGGATGAGCCCTGGTCAATGTGGTCTTTCTAAAGGCGGCCGTGCCAGCTTTAGACTGGAACACCCCTTTAAAGGGCCAACATACACTGGCAGCAAGCCTTGGGGCTTATCTCCTGCAGTCTGGGAGATGTGACATTAACGGTGTAAACTGCAGACACTGATGCAGCAGGAGGTGCTAAGAAGAAACCAATAGTTGTATATGAATGGAATAATGTAAAAAAAAACGAGAGGACTTGTTTGGAGTCCGTTAACCCTGAGGTTAATAATACAATTATATGGTAAGAGGAGAAGTTGGGAAATCCATTTATTCATTCCCGGAGTTCTGTGCCCAGAATTGCAGAATTTGGCTGAGCCAAATGCAAGGAACTTGTTTACTTGTGAATTTCATTTAATGGAAACCATTAGAAATTGTAATGTTTTTGGTGTTGCTCACTTCTCAAAAAAAGCAAATTGGCTCCGACTTTCTCCGCTGCTCTTAAGAGGCTCCAGGGGAATATTTTAAAGGGGTCAATTAAAAAATAAAAATTCCTACGTCTTAACAATTCAAACCTTTTCTGTGAGAATTTATTACATTTCACAACTTGTCTAATTTTTGTTTTTCTATTATTTGTCTGTTATTCTCCTCTCATTCTGCTGTGCGGGTCACTGACTTACATAGATACAGAGAGAGCGAGGCACAGACACATACAGGCTGTGCTGATGCGTTCTACTTGGTTCGTGTCTCCTAAGTGCTGAATTCACAGCTGCACTGCTCATTACTGCTTAACTCAGTGCTGCTGCTCTTCAACAGGAGATTAAATGGGAAAAGAAAGAAGGAATTCCTCATTATTATTATTATTATTATTATTATTATTGTTATTACTATTATCATTATTGAGAGCAACAGTGATTCCATGGTCTGTACATGAGATGGTTATATACAAAACAAGTGAAAAATACAATGAACAAACTAACAGTGACAGACCGATACAGAGGGGAGAGAGGACCTAGATTCTACAGGGCAATGGGGAGAGAGACAGTAGGTTGTCAGCTCCGATGGTGGTGGAGAGCTTGTTCCGGTGGTGGTGGATCGCCAGGACAAGTGATGGTGGAGCGCCAGGTCAGATGATGGTGGAGCCAGGTTTTGGTGGAGCGCCAGAGCAGGTGAAGGTGGAGCACCGGGTCAGGTGGTGGTGGAGTGCCAGATCTGTTGGTGGTGGAGCGCCAGGTCAGTTGATGGTGGAACGCCTGGTCAGGTGATGGTGGACAGGACAGTTGATTGTGGAGCACCAGGTCAGGTGATGTGGAGTGCCAAGTCAGGTGATGTGGAGCACCAGGTCAGGTGGTGATGGAGCGCCTGGTCAGGTGGTGGTAGAGTGACAGTTCAGGTGGTGGTGGGGTGCCTGGTCTGGTGGTGGTGGAGTGCTAAGTCAGGTGGTGGTGGAGCGCCAGGTCAGGTGGTGGTGGAGTGCCAGGTCGTTGATGGTGGAACACCAGGTCAGGTGGTGGTGGAGCACCAGGTCAGGTGGTGGTGGAGTGCCAGGTCAGGTGGTGGTGGAACGCCAGATCAAGTGATGGTGGAATACCAGGTCAGGTGATGGTGGAGCACCAGGTCAGGTGGTGGTGGAGTGCCAGGTCAGGTGGTGGTGGAGTGCCAGGTCAGGTGGTGGTAGAGTGCCAGTTCAGGTGATGGTGGGGCACCAGGTCAAGTGACAGTGGGGCACGCACCAGGTCAGGTGATGGTGGAGCGCCTGGTCAGGTGGTGGTGGAGTGCCAGGTCAGGTGGTGGTGGAGCGCCAGGTTAGGTGGTGGTGGAGCGCTATGTCAGGTGGTGGTGGAGCACCTGGTCTGGTGGTGGTGGAGCGCTAAGTCAGGTGGTGGTGGAGCACCTGGTCAGGTGGTGGTGGAGCACTAGATCAGGTGATGGTGGAGCGCCAGATCAGGTGATGGTGGAGCACCACGTCAGGTGGTGGTGGAGTGCCAGGTCAGGTGGTGGTGGGGCACCAGGTCAAGTGACGGTCGGGCACCAGGTCAGGTGGTGGTGGAGTGCCTGGTCAGGTGGTGGTGGAGCACCAGGTTAGGTGGTGGCGGAGCGCTAAGTCAGGTGGTGGTGGAGCACCAGGTAAGGTGATGGTGGAGCACCAGTGTGGAGGAAAGGAGGTCTTGGGAGAATTGAAGATTACGAGTTGGATGATATCGGGAGATTAGTTCAGAGATATATTGGGGTCAGGTTGTGGATGGCTTTGTAAGTCAATGTTAGCAGATTTAAATCGACACATTGGAGCCCGTGAAGAGATTTGCAGAGGGGATAAGTGGAAGAATAGTGAGGAGAGAGGTGGATTACTCGGGCAGCACAATTAAGGACAGATTAGAGAGGTGCCAGAATGTTAGCAGGGAGGACACAGGGAAGGAGGTTGCAGTAGTTGAGATTGGAGATGATGAGGGCATGCACTAGTAGTTAAGCAGATTGAGGGCTGAGGGAAGGATGGATTCTGGAAATAGTTTTGAGTTGGAGGTGGCAGGAGGTGGCAAGGGTTTGGATGTGCGGTTTAAAGGACAGGGCGGAGTCAAGAGTTACTCCGAGGAAGCAAACTTTAGGTACAGGGCAGAGTGTGATGCCATTTATTGTGATAGATAGATTGGGTAAGGAATATGTATGAGATGGAGGAAAGAGGATGAGCTCAGTTTTGTCTACATTGATAATATGGTCTGCATCTTCATCTTCTTGGCTTTCACCTTGGGGTTCTTGGTCTGCATCACTTGTCGAGCCCATTGGGACGGGGTACTCGTTACCGGACCGGGTCTGCTACAGGGGATGTCATGGGTGGTCCGGGTCTGGACCGTGGCCCTGGCAATAATAAAAGGAAGTATTTACAGGGGTTAATGTCAGTCGTGACGCCACCCACGGCTTGTGGTCAATATTGGGGACCACCACTGCTGCAGAACCTCCAGGGATGATGTTATAGTAGTTTGGGATGAAAGGCAGTAATTCTGGTATTATTTAGGAGCGCTCAGTAAAGAGACGCAGATACCAATAATTAAAGTAGACCTGTTCATTCTGGTTTGTCCACTATGCGCGTTTCAACAGCGGCCTGCTGTCTTCCTCAGGTGGGGGTTTTCACGCTGACACCGTGGGTGTGCACGGACAGTACAACCAGTCCAGGTGAGTGGTGATTACCGCCACTAACAATATATCCCCATTAAACCACCGGGTATTATTCAAGATTGCGCCTCTCAGTTATGTAATTTCATAGTAGCTAGGGATGGTATAGTTCTCCGCGGGTAGAACTTGGTTCGCCGGGGCAGTGATGATAAAGTCTATTGTGTAGGGTATGGTGCAGGCCTGTGCTGGGTGCAATGCACTTACTGTCCTGATGCTGCAGAAATCCTCTTTCTAGTTCAGAACGGGTAGGCTGTGGCTCTTCAATTGCAGGCTGTGTTCCTCTGCAGACCTGTTTAGAGGGAATCATGTGCAGGTAGAAACATGCGAGGGAGTCAGAGTCAGGGTTCACAGTGTTTACTTCTTAACCTTCTTTCAGCTACAGTTCACAGTCACAGTTCACAGTTTACAGTCTTTACACGGGCATAACTCTCCCCTCCGGGTTCCTTTACTCCCTGAAGCCAGGTTGTTCCTTCTATGACCCCTCACTCATTCTCTGTCCTTTCCAGGCTTTTAATCTCTCTGCTACTTGGTGTGTGTGTGTCTCCGGACGGTATGACGGTGGCTCGGACCCCTGTGGGCCCTCCGGGTTGCCACTGAGCGTCCCGTCCTTTGGGGTAGAAACCCTAACTTGTAACTAGAGTCCCCCGTCGGTTGTCTGGGGATACCAGGTGAATCTGTGGTCCCCTTCAGAGCCGACACTCTGCTGCTAGCCTAGCCTCCAATAGTCCTCCTGGGTGAGGCTCTACCAGGCTCCTTCTAACCGTGTCTTTGGGTTCAAAAGGAGGGCTACTCCGCCTGCGGCCTGCCGTCTCAGCCGTGTTTCTAGGACCCAGTGCTACTAGTCCTCTCGTCCCTCACACTCCTGGGGTGCTGGCTCCTGATGGGCTTTCTCTCTGTGGCTCACAATGGCTCTCCAGATTCTGCGCTCCTTCCACCCCACTCTTCCAGAACGTGTGTTTCTTGTCTGTGCATCTCAGCCTACCTCGGCCTACTGACTCCGTCCTCCTCCCCCTTCTCTATATCTACCCTCTTTCACCTGACCTGCTTGTTGGCCCAACCACTGTCTCTAAACCCACCACCCCTTGCCTGTCTAGAGTCCCCGGGCTTCGGGTTGGGTGCTGCCCTTTACTGGTATGTGAGTTGTGTGGGCTGTGAGGGTGTTGGGGTGCAACTGTCGTTCCTACCTTCCTGGCTGCAGTTCCCTTTGTGGCCTCCTGGTCGCAGAGGTGCCACATTCCCCCGGAGTTAAACCAGCGTGTCCTCACGCTGCCCGTCATGGATCCCCCTGAAAACATTTTTATTTTTATATTACATTAAACATTAATTGTAAGCTTGTAAGCTCTTGCGAGCAGGGACCTCACTCCTCATAGATTGTAAGCTCTTGCGAGCAGGGACATCACTCCTCATAGATTGTAAGCTCTTGGGAGCAGGGACCTCACTCCTCATAGATTGTAAGCTCCTGCAAGCAGGGACCTCACTCCTCATGGATTCTGTTTGTCTTTTTTTTCTTTTGTATTGTCTCATATTGTCTGTATTGTATTGTATTGTATTATCATATACCGTACTATGGTATTGTGGCGCCCCGCACCGAGTGCGTCACAGCAGGGTATTGCAGCCATAAATGCAGCAGCAATATTCTCTGACCCAGCAGTCATCTGGTTAACTTAGAGATCCATACTCTGCATGCCTCACTTAGTATAGAGGGACAATCAAGGTCCTGGTGGGCGGAGTGCAAGGGTAGTGTGTAGTGGAAGTTTAAGTTCAGACGAGGAGAGAGGGTCTGGAGAGCGAGTCTGCAAGGAGCAACCTAGAAGACCTCTGCAGAACCCCAGCTCTGCAATGTAGGAGAGGGGGCTCGCACAGTCCCGTGCGGCCCCCTGGCCACCTTCTGCCGGCCATTTCCCTACCAATCACGGGCATCATTATGCGGGCTAAAAACCATCCCGTGCCCTTATTCAGCCGGTTAACTGGTACCGAAGCTAGCAGCAGTTCAGCTCTGCTATGCGAACCAGAAGCGTGGAGGAGCAGCTTCACAGGAGCACCCCACCACCGCCAAATCCAGCCGTCTAACCAGCGGTGTACCCACCAAGGGACCCAAGGCTCCCCAAAGCATCCGGAACGTATACCCCGGATAGGGCATTCAAGCAGCCTCCCTGTACCCCACCTGGTATTCCCGGGCGACAACGGCAACTTACTTAGTTAGAATGGAGGAGCACCGCGGATCTCTGAGGGACACCTATCACTGCTGAGTCCAGTGGCGCACCCAGAAATTTCCCAAGGTAGGGGTCCAAGAAACACACACTGGCCCTGAAAGGGGGGTGTCATCCCCCAGCGGGTTCCGAGGGGCAAAGCCCCCGTGGGGGGTTTGGGGAGCGAAGCCCCCCTAAAAGCAGCCTCTTTTGTGGGCCCTTGGTGCTGTGTAATTGTTCCTGTCTCCTGACATAGGGGCCCAGCTCCTTGTGTACTGCACCACTTCTCAGGGCCGTCCAAAGGGGGGGTCCAGACACGTAGGTCCCCCCCCTTGGGTGCGCCTATGGCTGAGTCCACCCGTCTGCTATTCACAAACTATATGCCATGTACTGCCTGCTGGTTACAGTAAAGACCCTTACAGAGACTTACAGTGTCCGTGCTTCCTATGAACTGTCTGTCCGCACTTCAAGGTAACCGCAGCTGCCGCACAACATCTTAAGCAGCTCCAGCTTCCAGGGATCACCGCTCAGCCTGTGGGAGCGTTCCATCTTGCTGCTATCCATCCCCCGGAGGCCTCGCAGCGTCGGTAAGACTTACCGAACTACTCATAGGTGGCGTCACAAATAAATTAACCCCTTAATCTGTTCCCACAAGATGTCTTCAACTTTTGATCTGCACTCAAGCGGGCCCCACTACCGGCAGGCGCGTCCACCCGTGACAAGGAGGAAGGAGCTACAGCCTGTCTAAACCGGAGTCCCCGGGCCACGGTGAGTCAGTATTGTATCCCCTCTGAATTGTAAAGTGCTGCGGAATATGTTGGAGCTATATAAATAAAATTATTATTATTATTTACTTGCCTATCTTCTTTGGAAGGTGTTCAGAAGTTTGGCGCTGGACTTTGGATGTGTCTCAATGATAGGCGCACCTTAATGATTATTGCCCCAGATCAGTAGCCAAAAAGATCAATTACTCATATGGAAACTAGATGGGTGAACTATGCTATCGCATTGGGAGGGCGGTGACTTCACGACCTGGAGGACAGCGTGCGGCGGTACTGCGCAGTGTGCCCCATCACGCCAGCACCCTATAGGTACAACCATCACTTGGGTGTGCCAATGTGGTGGGCACAAGTTTTTTTTTTCCATTTCAGCTGGCCAATCAGACGGCGGTCAGTTGGCCATAGCTGGCCAGTCACATGGTGTTTAATTGGGGACATCCTGACACCAAGGCAATTATGTATAAGGAGCTATGGCCAAGGGTTTGTGCAAACAGTATAACTATACTATCGGTGGAGGTTCGAACACTGGGATGGAATGTCACAATGTATCCAGTGCAAAACTGCACTAAGTATAACACAATGTATCCAGTGCAAAACTGCACTAAGTATAACACAATGTATCCAGTGCAAAACTGCACTAAGTATAACACAATGTATCCAGTGCAAAACTGCACTAAACATAACACAATGTATCCAGTGCAAAACTGCACTAAGTATAACACAATGTATCCAGTGCAAAACTGCACTAAGTATAACACAATGTATCCAGTGCAAAACTGCACTAAGTATAACACAATGTATCCAGTGCAAAACTGCACTAAACATAACACAATGTATCCAGTGCAAAACTGCACTAAGTATAACACAATGTATCCAGTGCAAAACTGCACTAAGTATAACACAATGTATCCAGTGCAAAACTGCACTAAACAGAACGCAATGTATCCAGTGCAAAACTGCACTAAGTATAACACAATGTATCCAGTGCAAAACTGCACTAAGTATAACACAATGTATCCAGTGCAAAACTGCACTAAACATAACACAATGTATCCAGTGCAAAACTGCACTAAGTATAACACAATGTATCCAGTGCAAAACTGCACTAAGTATAACACAATGTATCCAGTGCAAAACTGCACTAAACAGAACGCAATGTATCCAGTGCAAAACTGCACTAAGTATAACACAATGTATCCCTAAAGGCTACATCCACGGACAGGGTCCCCTTCTAACACCTCAATATGCCTACAATTAATTTACTCCTTGTTATTGTATTAAATCCAATTAAAATACAGATTCGTTCTCCATCTCTTCTTGTTTTCGTTGTCCGGTCACCACGTCCAAGAACCTCCCCGGCCTCCTTGTTTGTTAAGTACATACTTCTTAATTTCTAAGGCACGAGTTGGCCGCGCCGGTCCCAATTTTTAACTTTGTTTAATAATTAACTTCTTTTTATTGGATGATGTGAATCATAAGAGCAGCTGTGTTTTGTTCTCTAATGCACTCTTTAATACCTTAAAAAGGAGACGTGGTCCTCCGGCCCATCAGTTAACTTTGCTGGCAGGGTTCCCCCTATGCTGCTTTATGGAACTGCCAACTAAATTCATTATCACTGCCCGGGAAGGGTTGTAAGGGAACTGAAGCACGGGTGACCCTTAGGATATGATTCACAGAAGAAATCATACATTTATTTGCCGTGGGCCCCATTCCACGGTGCGTTGTTCTCCAATAGCGAAGTGTGGACACCTCGGCCTCCGCCAGGTCGGACATAGAGGAGTCGTGGGGTCAAGGTCAGCTTTTGTGGGAGTCTTCATATAACAAACCTCACATGGACGTCCTTGTGCAGAGACAGGAGTTCAGAATGGTTCCTGATGGGAAACAAGTAAAAGTTCAGAAATCAGTTTGTTTGTGTTTTCGGTTACACAAAGATGTAACCCAACGGTGGGAAACCACATTGTACGAGTATAGCGGAGGTGAGGACGAGGACGTGCTCCAGCCCAAAATGACGGCACCAAGTCTTAAAACCCAGGAGTCAAATCCATTATATGTGAATGTTGCCAAAGAAGAACCAATGGAGAATCAATGTCTAGGAGCGTCGTGTATAAGGTCACACACACGGGTTCACACAGGGCGCTTTTGCTACATTTTTTAACATGGATTTTACCTTGGTTTTATGCAACAATATCCTAAAAAAAACAAGCAAAACCTATGAGACGGAGGAAACGTCATGCACATATTAGTGTTATTTTCTGATGAAGATTGAAAGCTGCTTGGTTTTTGCAGTGTTCAGTGTGTTTTGCCTTGGTTTTTTGGTGGCAGATTCAAAATCACCAATGAGAGAGAGAAATAGAGAGAGAAAGAGACAGAAAGAGGGAAAGAGAGTGGGAAAGAGAGTGGGAGAGAGAAAGAGGGAAAGAAAGAGAGAAAGAGACAGAGAGTGGAAGAGAGAAAGAGGGAAAGAGAGTGGGAAAGAGAGTGTGAGAGAGAAAGAAAGAGAGAGAGAGTGGGAGAGAGAAAGAGGGTGGGAGAGAGAAAGAGAGAAAGAAAGAGAGAAAGAGAGAAAGAGTGGGAGATAGAGACAGAGAGTGGGAGACAGAAGGAAAGAGAGACAGAGAGAGAAAGAGACAGAGAGTGGGAGATAGATAGAGACAGAGAGTGGGAGAGAGAAAGAGGGAATGAGAGTGGGAGAGAGAAAGAGGGAAAGAGACAGAGAGTGGGAGAGAGAAAGAGGGAAAGAGAGTGGGAGAGAGAAAGAGGGAAAGAGAGTGGGAGAGAGAAAGAGGGAAAGAGACAGAGAGTGGGATATAGAAAGAGGGAAAGAGAGGGGGAGAGAGAAAGAGGGAAAGAGAGTGGGAGAGAGAAAGAGGGAAAGAGAGTGGGAGAGAGAAGGAGAGAAAGAAAGAGAGAAAGAGACAGAGAGTGGGAGAGAGAAAGAGGGAATGAGAGTGGGAGAGAGAAAGAGGGAAAGAGACAGAGAGTGGGAGAGAGAAAGAGGGAATGAGAGTGGGAGAGAGAAAGAGGGAAAGAGACAGAGAGTGGGATATAGAAAGAGGGAAAGATAGTGGGAGAGAGAAAGAGAGAGTGAGAGAGAAAGAGACAGAGAGTGGGAGACAGAAAGAGGGAAAGAGAGTGGGAGAGAGAAGGAGAGAAAGAAAGAGAGAAAGAGACAGAGAGTGGGAGAGAGAAAGAGGGAATGAGAGTGGGAGAGAGAAAGAGGGAAAGAGACAGAGAGTGGGAGAGAGAAAGAGGGAATGAGAGTGGGAGAGAGAAAGAGGGAAAGAGACAGAGAGTGGGATATAGAAAGAGGGAAAGATAGTGGGAGAGAGAAAGAGAGAGTGAGAGAGAAAGAGACAGAGAGTGGGAGACAGAAAGAGGGAAAGAGAGTGGGAGAGAGAAAGAGACAGAGAGTGGGAGACAGAGAGAGGGAAAGAGAGTGGGAGACAGAGAGTGGGAGACAGAGAATGGGAGACAGAAAGAGAGTGGGAGAGAGAGAGAGTGAGAGAGACAGAGTAGGAGACAGAAAGAAGGAAAGAGAGTGGGAGAGAGAAGGAGACAGAGAGTGGGAGACAGAAAGAGAGTGGGAGAGAGAAAGAGACAGAGAGTGGGAGACAGAGAGAGGGAAAGAGAGTGGGAGACAGAGAGTGGGAGACAGAGAGTGGGAGACAGAGAGTGGGAGACAGAGAGTGGGAGACAGAAAGAGGGAAAGAGAAAGAGGGAAAGAGAAAAAGTAAAAGAAAGAGGAGGAAAGGAGAGAGAGTGGGAGACAGAAGGAAAGAGAGACAGAGAGAGAGAAAGACAAGGCATCCATAGCCTTCTATGCCATCAGAAGACGTCTGTACCACCTCAAGGCACCAGTAACCGTCTGGCAAAAAATCTTTGGCTCCATCATTGCCCCAATCCTTCTATACGGCAATGAGGTCTGGGGCCCAGTCTCATACCCAAACTGGTCAAAGTGGGACGCTGGACCAACAGAAATATTCCACCTAGAGTTCTGTAAGCATCTTATCCAAGTCCACCAGAGTACATCAAACAGCACCTGCCGAGCAAAGCAGAGCCTGAAATGCCATGGACTTCTATACCCCACCCTGGACATATCCCTATCCCCCAACTAAGAGCCTGATATGCCATAGACTTCTATACCCACACCCGGACACATCCCTATCCCCCACCTAAGAGCCTGATATGCCATAGACTTCTATACCCCACCCCGGACACATCCCTATCCCCCACCTAAGAGCCTGATATGCCATGGACTCCTATACCCCACCCTGGACATGTCCCTATCCCCCAACTAAGAGCCTGATATGCCATGGACTCCTATACCCCACCCTGGACATGTCCCTATACCCCAACTAAGAGCCTGATATGCCATGGACTCCTATACCCCTCCCTGGACATGTCCCTATCCCCCAACTAAGAGCCTGATATGCCATGGACTCCTATACCCCTCCCTGGACATGTCCCTATCCCCCAACTAAGAGCCTGATATGCCATGGACTTCTATACCCCACCCTGGACATGTCCCTATCCCCCAACTAAGAGCCTGATATGCCATGGACTCCTATACCCCACCCTGGACATGTCCCTATACCCCAACTAAGAGCCTGATATGCCATGGACTCCTATACCCCTCCCTGGACATGTCCCTATCCCCCAACTAAGAGCCTGATATGCCATAGACTTCTATACCCCACCCTGGACACGTCCCTATTCCCCAACTAAGAGCCTGATATGCCATGGACTTCTATACCCCACCCTGGACACGTCCCTATTCCCCAACTAAGAGCCTGATATGTCATGGACTTCTATACCCCACCCTGGACATGTCCCTATCCCCCAACTAAGAGCCTGATATGCCATGAACTTCTATACCCCACCCTGGACATGTCCCTATTCCCCAACTAAGAGCCTGATATGTCATGGACTTCTATACCCCACCCTGGACATGTCCCTATCCCCCAACTAAGAGCCTGATATGTCATGGACTTCTATACCCCACCCCTGGACATGTCCCTATCCCCCAACTAAGAGCCTGATATGCATGGACTTCTATACCCCACCCTGGACATGTCCTATCCCCCAACTAAGAGCCTGATATCCATGGACTTCTATACCCCACCCTGGACATGTCCCTATCCCCAACTAAGAGCCTGATATGTCCATGGACTTCTATACCCCACCCTGGACACTCCCTATCCCCCAACTAAGAGCCTGATATGCCATGGACTTCTATACCCCACCCTGGACATCCCTATCCCCCAACTAAGAGCCTGATATGTCATGGACTTCTATACCCCACCCTGGACATGTCCCTATCCCCAACTAAGAGCCTGATATGTCATGGACTTCTATACCCCACCCTGGACATGTCCCTATCCCCCAACTAAGAGCCTGATATGCCATGGACTTCTATACCCCACCCTGGACATGTCCCTATCCCCCAACTAAGAGCCTGATATGCATGGACTTCTATACCCCACCCTGGACATGTCCCTATCCCCAACTAAGAGCCTGATATGCCATGGACTTCTATACCCACCCTGGACATGTCCCTATCCCCCAACTAAGAGCCTGATATCCATGGACTTCTATACCCCACCCTGGACATGTCCCTATCCCCCAACTAAGAGCCTGATATGCCATGGACTTCTATACCCCACCCTGGACATGCCCTATCCCCCAACTAAGAGCCTGATATGCCATGGACTTCTATACCCCACCCTGGAATAGCCCAAAAAAAAAAAAAAAAAACCCCCCCCCCCCCCCCCCCCCCCCCAACTAAGAGCCTGATATGTCATGGACTTCTATACCCCACCCTGGACATGTCCTATCCCCCAACTAAGAGCCTGATATAGCCATGACTTCTATACCCCACCCTGGACATGTCCCTATCCCCAACTAAGAGCCTGATATGCCATGGACCCCTATACCCCACCTGGACATCCCTATACCCCAACTAAGAGCCTGATATGCCATGACTTCTATACCCCACCCTGGACACATCCCTATCCCCCAACTAAGAGCCTGATATGCCATGACTTCTATACCCCACCCTGGACAATCCCTATCCCCCCAACTAAGAGCCTGATATGCCATGGACTTCTATACCCACCCTGGACATGTCCCTATCCCCAACTAAGAGCCTGATATGCCATGGACTTCTATACCCCACCCGGACATTCCCTATCCCCCACTAAGAGCCTGATATGTCCATGGACTTCTATACCCCACCCTGGAATGCCTATCCCCAACTAAGAGCCTGATATGCCATGACTCTATACCCCACCCTGGACACATCCCTATACCCCAACTAAGAGCCTGATATGCCATGGACTTCTATACCCCACCCTGGACATGTCCCTTATCCCCAACTAAGAGCCTGATATGCCATGGAACTTCTATACCCCACCCTGGACATGTCCCTATCCCCCAACTAAGAGCCTGATATGCCATGGACTTCTATACCCCACCCTGGACATATCCCTATCCCCCAACTAAGAGCCTGATATGCCATGGACTTCTATACCCCACCCTGGACAATGTCCCTATCCCCCAACTAAGAGCCTGATATGCCATGGACTTCTATACCCCACCCTGGACAGTCCCATACCCCCAACTAAGAGCCTGATATGCCATGGACTTCTATACCCCACCCTGGACATGTCCCTATCCCCCAACTAAGAGCCTGATATGCCATGGACTTCTATACCCCACCCTGGACACGTCCCTATCCCCCAACTAAGAGCCTGATATGCATGGACTTCTATACCCCACCCTGGACATGTCCCTATCCCCCAACTAAGAGCCTGATATGCCATGGACTTCTATACCCCACCCTGGACATGTCCCTATCCCCCAACTAAGAGCCTGATATGCCATGGACTTCTATACCCACCCTGGACATGTCCCTATCCCCAACTAAGAGCCTGATATGCCATGGACTTCTATACCCCACCCTGGACATGCCCTATCCCCAACTAAGAGCCTGATATGCATGGACTTCTATACCCCACCCTGGACACTCCCTATCCCCAACTAAGAGCCTGATATGTCCATGGGCTTCTATACCCCACCCTGGACATGTCCCTATCCCCCAACTAAGAGCCTGATATGCCATGGACTTCTATACCCCACCCTGGACATGTCCCTATACCCCAACTAAGAGCCTGATATGCCATGGACTTCTATACCCCACCCTGGACATGTCCCTATCCCCCAACTAAGAGCCTGAAATGCCATGGACTTCTATACCCCACCCTGGACATGTCCCTATCCCCAACTAAGAGCCTGATATGCCATGGACTTCTATACCCCACCCTGGACATGTCCCTATCCCCCAACTAAGAGCCTGATATGCCATGGACTCCTATACCCCACCCTGGACATGTCCCTATCCCCCAACTAAGAGCCTGATATGTCATGGACTTCTATACCCCGACCCTGGACACGTCCCTATCCCCCAACTAAGAGCCTGATATGCCATGGACTTCTATACCCCACCCTGGACACGTCCCTATCCCCCAACTAAGAGCCTGATATGCCATGAACTTCTATACCCCACCCTGGACATGTCCCTATCCCCCAACTAAGAGCCTGATTATTATTATTATTATTTATTTATATAGCGCCATTAGGTTCCATGGCGCTTTACATGAGGATGAGGGAGACAAGAACAAGTACACTAAATCTAGGCGATCAGGACGTACAGGTACAGGAGGGGCAGGGACCCTGTCCACGAGGGCTCACAGTCTATGAGGGGCGGGTTAGGATACAGTAGGATGGGGGAATGTCAGGTATGGGGCGTTCGCCTGGGTCTCATGGCAGGTTGTAGGCTTGACGGAACAAGTGAGTCTTCAGGTGACACTTGAAGCTACTCAGGGTAGGAGAGTGTCTGATGTGTTCGGGTAGGGAGTTCCAGAGTAAGGCAGATGCCCGGGAGAAGTCCTGGACTCGGTTGTGCGAAGAGGTGATGAGGGGGGAGCAGAGGAGGAGTTCTTGGGAGGAGCGGAGGTTGCGTGAGGGTAGGTATCGGGAGACCAGGTCGGAGATGTATGGTGGGGCCAGGTTGTGTATGGCTTTGTACGCCATGGTTAGTGTTTTGAATTGGGATCTATTGGAGACGGGGAGCCAGTGAAGGGCTTGGTAGAGGGGAGAGACAGGGGAGTAGCGGGAGGACATATAGATGAGTCGGGCAGCGGAGTTGAGGATAGACTGGAGTTGTGTGAGGGAGGTAGCCGGGAGGCCATTGAGAAGGACGTTGCAGTAGTCAAGGCGGGAGATGATAAGAGCATGGATGAGTGTTTTAGCGGTGTCGTGGGTGAGGAAGGAGCGGATCCGTGAGATGTTCTTGAGCTGGAGCCGGAGGGATGTGGTGAGGGCCTCGATGTGGGGTTTGAAGGATAGGGAGGAGTCAAGGATTACCCCAAGGCACTTGGCTTGGGGGACTGGGGAGAGGGCGCAGTCGTTGACGCAGATGGATAGGTTGGGAGGTGGGGTGGAATTTCTTGGGGGGAAGACTATGAATTCAGTTTTGTCCATGTTGAGTTTAAGGAAGCGAGCAGAGAAGAAGGATGAGATGGCGGAAAGGCATTGAGGGATTTTCGAGAGTAGGGAGGTGATGTCAGGGCCGGACAGGTAGATTTGGGTGTCGTCAGCGTAGAGGTGTTACTGGAGGCCATGGGACTCAATGAGTTGCCCTAGGCCGAGAGTGTAAATGGAGAAAAGTAGGGGTCCCAGGACCGAACCTTGGGGGACTCCGACAGAAAGGGGGTAGGTGAGGAGGAGGTGTGGGAGTGGGAAACGCTGAAGGTCCGGTCCGCTAGGTGCCATGGACTTCTATACCCCACCCTGGACATGTCCCTCTACCCCAACTAAGAGCCTGATATGCCATGGACTTCTATACCCCACCCAGGACATGTCCCTATTCCCCAACTAAGAGCCTGATATGCCATGGACTTCTATACCCCACCCAGGACATGTCCCTATTCCCCAACTAAGAGCCTGATATGTCATGGACTTCTATACCCCACCCTGGACATGTCCCTATCCCCCAACTAAGAGCCTGATATACCATGGACTTCTATACCCACCCCGGACATGTCCCCATCCCCCAACTAAGAGCCTGATATGCCATGGACTTCTATACCCCACCCTGGACATGTCCCTATCCCCCAACTAAGAGCCTGATATGTCATGGACTTCTATACCCCACCCCGGACATGTCCCCATCCCCCAACTAAGAGCCTGATATGTCATGGACTTCTATACCCCACCCTGGACATGTCCCTATCCCCCAACTAAGAGCCTGATATGTCATGGACTTCTATACCCCACCCCGGACATGTCCCCATACCCCAACTAAGAGCCTGATATGCCATGGACTTCTATACCCCACCCTGGACATGTCCCTATCCCCAACTAAGAGCCTGATATGTCATGGACTTCTATACCCCACCCTGGACATGTCCCTATCCCCAACTAAGAGCCTGATATGCCATGGACTTCTATACCCCACCCTGGACATGTCCCTATCCCCCAACTAAGAGCCTGATATGCCATGGACTTCTATACCCACCCTGGACATGTCCCTATCCCCAACTAAGAGCCTGATATCCATAGACTTCTATACCCCACCCTGGACATGTCCCTATCCCCCAACTAAGAGCCTGATATGCCATGGACTTCTATACCCCACCCTGGACATCTCCTATCCCCCAACTAAGAGCCTGATATGCCATGGACTTCTATACCCCACCCTGGACAATGTCCCTATCCCCCAACTAAGAGCCTGATATGCATGGACTTCTATACCCCACCCTGGACATGTCCCTATCCCCCAACTAAGAGCCTGATATGTCATGGACTTCTATACCCCACCCTGGACATCCCTATCCCCCAACTAAGAGCCTGATATGCCATGGATCTATACCCCACCCTGGACATGTCCCTATCCCCCAACTAAGAGCCTGATATGCATGGATTCTATACCCCACCCTGGACATGTCCCCATCCCAAAGGAGCCTGATATGTCATGGACTCTATACCTCCACTCCTGACATGTCCCTACACAATTCCAATAAGAGCCTGAATAAGTCAATCTGAATTGACATTTAATAACCCAAACGTAGACTGATAGTAGAGGAGAGATGTGAGAGACAGCTAAAGGAAAGGTAAACAGAGAAGCAAAGAATGTGAGACAGAAAGCAGGAAAAGAAGACCGAGACGAGAGAGAGGGAGGAGACAGACTGAGAAAGAGAGAACGAGAGAGAGAAGAGGAGAGACTGAGAGAAAGAGGAACAGAGAGAGAAAGAGGGAAAGAGAGAGGACAGAGAGAGAGAGGGAGACAGACGAGAAAGAGGGAAAGAGAGAGAGAGAGAGTGGGAAAAAGAGAAAGAGGGAAAGAGAGAGAGAGTGGAAAAGAAAAGAGGAAGAGAGAGAGTTGGAGAGTTGGAGAGCGAGAAAGAGACAGAGAGAGACTGAGAGAGAAAGAGAGAGGAGAGAGGGAGAAAGAGAGGGAGAAAGAGAGAGAGAGGGAGGAGAGAACACTGCACAGAGCGTCATAGGAGATAGAGGGAGCGAGAAGAGAGAGAGGAGAGAAAGAGACAGAGAGAGGAAGAGAAACAAGAGAGAGAGAGAGTGGCTGACTATATTCCGGAACCAAAAGGAAAACCGCAATAAATCTGATGGAAAACCCTGCACAAAACTGCAGGAAAAATCTGCCAGGGATTTGGTTTAATTTCTCAAGGATCAGAATTTGCTGCAGTTTTGATGCAGAAGAAACTGCAGCAAAAAGCCCTGTGTGAACATGCCTCATAACGAGTGCTTTATCTGAGCCTCTTTAATGAGGTTATGGCATTACAAACCATCTCTTAATAAGACAATGACTTTAGCCTCAAAATGGATGATAAAAGCAGGAGGAAACATGACTGATCTGCCCTCTACAAGACAGTAGACTAATGAAGCCTCCACCCCTGAGGTGCTGACCCCGTTTCTGTCTATTGAGGCTTAGCTAAAGTTGTTAACCCCCATTGTCTGATCTATCAGAACAGATACACATGGAGAAAGGTTGTGTTGCATTAAGCTGCCTCACATTCCGGGCTGACCTAACCTTATATATGTTTTTCATCTCATGCCCTTTCTCTCCTGACTCCAATGAGAAAAAAAACATCGTCTACGTATCCGATCCCATCTACAGAGAGATTTCCATACTTACTGCTAAGTAAACAATTCCATCAGCGAATAAATGGCAATGATTTAATAATTTTCTGCCTGTAAATGAAAAGCATAATTTTCCTAAAGTTTCTAACAACTTAAGTGATTGTAAGTGACACAAATGTTTTAAAAGGAAGCAAAATAACACAAGTCCAGATTTTCTTAATCAAAATCACATTTTCTCTAAGCCAAAACCAAATCCTGTAAAGGCAAAACAAATTCTCTGGGACTGTATCAGCGGATCTAGAGTTCATGGAGCGCAACGATAAAAGATCTCGAAAATGTGTCCCTCTATGACTTGGCAACACGAGTATAATCTGAGATCCATAAAACGGGCATCAGCCGGCGGAGCCTTGGCCGGCTGTCAACGGGCTTCGTTACTTATTAACTAACTACCTAAAAGGATAGGAAAAGTGGTAAGGAAAAGGCAAAACTGATCCACTGGATTACACCTGTGCCCCTTTTGTGCCACTGTGTCATCGCGACCCCTCCAAGAATCCATTTATGGTAGCGATTAGCTATGATAGGATATTATAGAGAGCCTAACTTCCATTGGTTGTTAGGTAGTAGACTGCATATTCTTTACACTATGTATCTTCCCCTTGCTAGTATTTTCTGCTGGTGATATTCTCATGTGGATGTTCAGCCTTTATATCAGTCAGTTGAAGACCAGCTAGGATTCATTTCTCTGCGGTTTGTATAGAGATTGCCTAATCAATAGGAAGGACGCCGCTTCTTTTATTCGTTGAAAGAGTTCATGTGCCGATTCAATAAGGACTACATGTGTGTCAATGTTAAGCTATTCTATTTTATTCTAAGCTAGGCTGTGGAGTCGGAGTCATGGAGTCAGATGTCGGTACCCATTGTAGGGGATCAGAGTTGAATTCAAGGAAATTAAGGAGTTGGATGTTTGGCTTACTGACTGCACAGCCATGGTGTGGAGTCGGAGTCTGAGTTGGTGTCTGGTGGAAATCAGAGTCGGATGTTTGGCTTAATGACTTCGAAGCAATGGTTATGGAGTCGGAGTCATGGAGCATGAGTCGGTGTCATTTTGGTGGAGTCATAGTCGAGATTGGATGTTTGGCTTACTGACTTCACAGCCATGGTTATGGAGTCGGAGGTCAGTGTCCATTTTATTGCATGTGTGGAGTTCGGGGATCGTCATGGGATCAACATTTGGATAGAGTCAGAGAGTCATCGATGTTTGGCTTACCAACTCCACAGTCCTGATTCCAAATTCTATCATAAGCAAAATAGGTAAAACCACTTTTTAGTGTAGTCTAATAGGTCCCTTTCCGGTCTCATACTCAATCAATGGCATCTTCATCTGTTATCAGTGCCGGTCCTGTCGGTCTCAGGCGGTTTCTGACCTGCCGGTTTGCTCACGTGTTTCATAGGGTGTGTCGGAGACCAGTCTTCAAAACAAGTCTATGAGGCCTCATTCTACTGCATAGACTTAATTGGAACTGGGATGTAACTTCTGTATTCCGTGCCAATAAGAAAATGCGGTCACAAGATGGCACCTTGGGACTGGAGCGGCACCAATAAAAGGCGAAGACGCCAGAGGATGAGTATATGAGTAGGGGCAGGGACCTTAGATTGAAAGCACCACTCGAGTGTTCACAAAGCACTGAACTGATACTTTAAAAGTCTAAAAATAAGATGACTACTAACAACCTACAAAGAAGGTAGCAACAGGAACGACACTCTACATCTAAAAGTTTATTTGGTTCATTCTTCCTCCATAAACCGCAAGGAAACATAAATATAAGCTTATAAGACACAGTTGTGCATTGATGGATTTCAAGTCTTTTACCCTGTCCAGAGCTCTGGGCAAACACTCATATGCTTCCTGCGCCCCTTGCAGCACCTGGCTTGACTCAGAGACCCCCCCTAACCCAGGATCAGTCATATAAACGCTGAGACACACCTATTGGAGGTATGTGAGTGGTCAGTCCCTCCCATCACTTCTGACCATCTTGTGAACCTGGAACTACAGAGAAACTATTTCAGGCTTACTCTGCAGCCGTCCATAGCCTGTTTGTATACCGCAGACCCCTTTGCTAGTGGGGTGGTATTGAGCATGTGTGAAAACCACTCCTATAGACAGTGATTGGAGCAGTGGTTGCACATGCTCACTATCGCCCCATTGACACAGACTTCGGACCTTGCAGTGGGGGCCCTAGGAGTCACCAGTCTAAGTCCCCATCCTGTCACTTACTACATTAATCGGAGAGGACTAATAGAGAGGCTAAAGCCAACACAGAATGTTAAGCATTTAGGTTATTGCCTTGTGTTGTAGCATTAACACATTAAAGTCTGTGTATAAGGTCTCCACGTCAGTTGAGCCGTATACGTCTTTGGTTCCTTTCACACGTCATGTATCCCATACCGGCACGCTGACTCCCCTTGGTCACATGTGTGTTATTAACCAAAGGCCAGTAACATAATGGTAACATGATGAGCTTTTTTTGGCTTACATGGTTCTCTTTGAATGAGCAGAGATAATTATTTCTGGAGCAGCAGACGCCTAATCAAAGTCCACGGCCCGTTATGCCAATTTGGCTGATTTTCCTCAATAAATTGCCAACTTGTTGACAGAACTGAGCTCCCTATTCATATATGCTCTCTGCTGGCGACACAGAGGCTCCGATCTCCTATGAACGTTACATTGACAGGTGTAAGTCTTGGTGTATTTGTGTATCAACCTACACGAGAAATAGGCAACTCACTAAAAACTGCGTCCAGCCCTGCCGGACCTGTTGTCACACGGTCGAGAGTCATGGCGGCATCTGGCGCTGTTCACACTACAGATTCTGACACTCCACAATGAGGTTTCTCTGATGCTTCTGAGTTGCACAGGCGGCTCGGGGGTCAACCAGTTGTGTCCTCATTAGTGATTGGGCTAGAAGGAGTTAATCTGTGTATGACTCCTGATTACCTCTTGGATCACATGTTCTGAGAGACCAATCACAGTCACTCCCTGCCTTTTTAAGATGGTGGGATCTGGTCTCTGGTGTCGGCTTTGCTCCAGCAAAACCAGTCCTTTTGGTGTTCCAGTTATCTGGTATCGGTAGCTGCTTGATAGGTGTTTGGTTAATGCTTTCTTGTATTATTAACTCCATTTTGATCTTGTGTTCTCCTTTATTACTTATTGTGTTCTCCCTGTGTGTGGGGAGTGCTGTGAGCTTGTGTTTTGGTTCCTTCTGTCTGTCTTTCTCAGTGGGTTCCTTCACTTCCCAGCTCTGGGGAGAAGGGGAGTGGGAATGAGTTCAGGGCTGTACAGGAGCAGGGCCAGGATGGAGACTCAGGCCTCTCCACCATCAGGGATATTCCTGAGTTAGGGAATGTTCATGGCTCCCTAGCTTGAGGGGCAGATCAGACATCCTTGTTCCCATTTTCTCCACAGTCCCCATGACACCTGTAAAGACTAGACATCCTGGTTCCACAGTGCATAAGCAAGGATAGCCCTGAGCACAGATTAAAAGATAGCAACTGGGACCTACTGTGGTCGGGTGCCTCACATTCCTCCTAAAGAACCAGAAAGCAGAGCAGATTTACCTACAGAAGGGAAAGTGTGCTGAGAAAGAAGGGGATCCCAGAGTGAGTAAAACAAACAATGAAGTACAAGATACGGTATATAATGCTAAAGAATATGCAGGCTACTTCCTAACAACAAACAGAAGATAGGTGCAGAGTAAAGAACATAAACAGAAGAGAGATGAATCCTAGCTGATGTCCACTGACTGGTATAAACAAAAGACAGTAAGGCTGGACATGCACATGAGAATATCACCAGCAGAAAATACAAACAAAAGGCAGTAAGGCTGGACAACCACATGAGAATATCACCAGCAGAAGATACAAACAAAAGGCAGTAAGGCTGGACATCCACATGAGAATATCACCAGCAGAAAATACAAACAAAAGGCAGTAAGGCTGGCCATTCACATGAGAATATCACCAGCAGAAAATACAAACAAAAGGCAGTAAGGCTGGACATCCACATGAGAATATCACCAGCAGAAAATACAAACAAAAGGCAGTAAGGCTGAACATCCACATGAGAATATCACCAGCAGAAAATACAAACAAAAGGCAGTAAGGCTGGACATCCACATGAGAATATCACCAGCAGAAGATACAAACAAAAGGCAGTAAGGCTGGACATCCACATGAGAATATCACCAGCAGAAAATACAAACAAAAGGCAGTAAGGCTGGACATCCACATGAGAATATCACCAGCAGAAAATACAAACAAAAGGCAGTAAGGCTGAACATCCACATGAGAATATCACCAGCAGAAAATACAAACAAAAGGCAGTAAGGCTGGACATCCACATGAGAATATCACCAGCAGAAGATACAAACAAAAGGCAGTAAGGCTTGACATCCACATGAGAATATCACCAGCAGAAAATACAAACTAAAGGCAGTAAGGCTGGACATCCACATGAGAATATCACCAGCAGAAAATACAAACAAAAGGCAGTAAGGCTGGACATCCACATGAGAATATCACCAGCAGAAAATGCTAGCAGGGGGAAGGTATATAATGCTAAAGAATATGCCACCTACGTCCTAACAACAAACAGAAGATACGTGCAGAGTAAAGAACATAAACAGCAGAGAGATGAATCCTAGCTGATCGTCCACTGACTGGCATATACTGCTAAAAATATACTAAGGTAGAAAGTGATCCAAGACTGAGTAAAAAACACAACAAAAATACAAAATACAAGTTATTGTATATAATGCTAAAGAATATGCTGCCTACTTCTTAACAAGAAACAGAGTATAGGTGGGAGAGTAAAGAACACAAACCGCAGAGAGATGAATTCTAGCTGGTCTTCAACTGACTGGTATAAACATACGGCAGCAAGGCTGGACATCCACATGAGAATATCACCAGCAGAAAATGCTAGCAGGGGAAGATATATAGTGGTAAAGAATATGCAGTCTACTACCTAACCACAGTCCCCATGACACCTCACACTCCTCCTAAAGAACCAGAAAGCAGAGCAGATTTACCTACAGAAGGGAAAGTGTGCTGAGAAAGAAGGGGATCCCAGAGTGAGTAAAACAAACAATGAAGTACAAGATACGGTATATAATGCTAAAGAATATGCAGCTACTTCCTAACAACAAACAGAAGATAGGTGCAGAGTAAAGAACATAAACAGCAGAGAGATGAATCCTAGCTGATGTCCACTGACTGGTATAAACATATGGCAGCAAGGCTGGACATCCACATGAGAATATCACCAGCAGAAAATACAAACAAAAGGCAGTAAGGCTGGACATCCACATGAGAATATCACCAGCAAGAAAAATACAAAACAAAAGGCAGTAAGGCTGGACAACCACATGAGAATATCACCAGCAGAAAATGCTAGCAGGGGAAGATATATAGTGGTAAAGAATATGCAGTCTACTACCTAACAACAAACAGAAGATAAGTGCAGAGTAAAGAACATAAACAGCAGAGGGATGAATCCTAGCTGGTCTTCCAATGACTGGTATAAACATAAGGCAGTATGGCTGGACATCCATAAGAGAATATCACCAGCAGGAAATGCCAGCTGGAGGAAAGTATTAAAAGCCACACAAAAAGTGATTGGGAGGACACATAAGTAAATGAATACACCTGTTACCCTAATAGAACTAAAGCAAGGATAAGAGAAACTAAACACCCAAACAAAAGGTGTATCTGCTATGGTTTGGCGGATAGCGAAGCCGAGAACAGAGCACAGACTTAAGGTTCGAATCTAGGACAATTCTGGTGCAAAACAAAATAGACACCTGCCTAGGGCAACAGTGAGAGGGGGCTGAATTTTTGGATTTCTATATGTGTTCGGTGGAGTTACCCTTTAACCTCCATTACAGCGAGGAGGCTCAGCTTCGAGTCCTGGCTGCATTTTATGTGTTGAGATTGTGTAAAACTGTAAAAGTCAAAATACCATTTAGAATTTTGGAGAATAGAATTGTAAACATTGTATTCCACTCCGAGGTGAACACTCATCTCCTTCTCCTCTGGCCCCAAAGTAACTGAATAATTTATTACATTTGGTGCCGTCCAAGTGTTCCTGGCTCATCGGAGACAGTTTGGGCAATTTTGACACACTTGACGCCATAAATATTTATTTGGGTGCAATACATATTTCCATTTAATCTTGCCTCTGCTTAAATTGGATTGTGCTTAGAAAGACGAATGAATTGTCTTGTGTTCCACCTGACAGAGGAAAATAGCTGTACTAGTCATAAAAGCTTAGAAAAATGTTAGAATTGGGAAAACAAGGAATCATTTGTCTTATACTCTTGTACAGGGGCGTGATGATCCCGGTCACAGGGTCACGACTGCTACCGGGCCCGGGGGTACAGGGGCCCACCAACACCTGCTTCCTTTCCGAGAACGCAGATCTAGCTGAAATGCATCGCAGCGCAGAGACCCATCGGGTCCCATCGTTCGATACATGATGCCACCGCAACGGCTGCGCAGGGGGCTGTCATTGATGGGCCCCTTGTCGGCGCACTCTGATGTCACCTGCCGGGCCGGCCATGGGCGCTCACTGCGCTGGCTACAGGAGGGCAGGGGAAATGGGTGACACGGGACTGGAACAAAGGTGAGCAGAATGTTTTTGCGTTAGGGAGAGTACATGGACACACACATATACTAGGATGGGGCATGTAGACAAGGAGGAGGACCATATATACAAGGAAGAGGGCCATATATAAAAAGAGGGGGATGGTATATACCAGTGAAAGGACCAGTATATACCAGGATGGGGATGATATATAACAGGAGGAGGAGCATCTATACCAGGGCGGGAATCATATATACTAGAATGGGGACATATACCAGGGTGGGGATCGTATATATACTAGGATGGGGGACATATATACTGGGATAGGGACATATACCAGGCTGGGACATATATACCAGGAAGGGGATCATATATACCAGGATAGGGGTCATATATACCAGGAAAAGGATCATATATACCAGGATAAGGGCCATATATACCAGGAGGAAGATGATATATATCAGAAAGGGGACATATATACCAGGATAGGGGTCATATATACCAGGATAGGTATCATATATACCAGGATGGGAATCATATATACCAGGATAGGGGTCATATATACCAGGATGGGTATCATATATACCAGGATGGGAATCATATATAACAGGATGGGGACCATCTATAGCAAAATTGAGACAAATATACTAGTATGAGGAACATACATACAAGGAAGAGGGTCATATATACCAGGAAATTCAGGGAAAGACGGTGTTTTCCGGTCCGCGCTGCCAGGATCATTCACATCCAAGAAAAACCAATAATTGATATTTGATCCAATCCTTCCTTTATTCTCCTCCTACGCGTTTCAGTGCCCACCTGGCACCTTCATCAGGGATCCCTGACAATATATACCAGAAAAGGGACATATATACCAGGAAGGGGGATCCTATATACCAGGAAAGGGATCCTATATACATGGATGGGAATCATATATATCAGGAAAAGGACTATATATACCAGGGGATCATATACACTAGGGAAAAGGATCATGTATACCAGAATGGAGATCATAAATACCAGGATGGGGACCATCTATAACAAAATTGAGACACATATAGTAGGATGGGGAACATGTATACCAGGAAAAGGATCATACAAATCAGGATAGGGGTCATATATACCAGGAGGAAGACCATAAATACCAGGAAGGGGATCATATATACCAGAAACAGGACAATGTATAACAGGAAGGGGATCATACATACCAGGAAGAGGACCATATATATCAGGATGGGGATCATATATACCAGAAAGAGGACAATGTATAACAGGAAGAGGATCATATATACCAGGATAGGGTCTATCTATAGAAAAATTGAGACATATATACTAGGATCTGAAAACAGAAAAAATAGTGAATCAAACGTAAAAAATACTCTGTTGTATTAAATAAAGTAAAAGCAAGTGCTGATAAAAAAATGTAAAAAAGCTGAGTATTTGGTTGATACGTTTTTGCAAAAAAGTAACGTAAGCAGCTTGTACATAGGAGCAGTATTATAGTAGTTATATTCTTGTATATAGGAGCAGTATTATAGTAGTTATATTCTTGTATATAGGAGCAGTATTATAGTAGTTATATTCTTGTATATAGGAGCAGTATTATAGAAGTTATATTCTTGTATCTAGGAGCAGTATTATAGTAGTTATATTCTTGTATATAGGGGCAGTATTATAGTAGTTATATTCTTGTACATAGGGGCAGTATTATAGTAGTTATATTCTTGTACATAGGAGCAGTATTATAATAGTTATATTCTTGTATATAGGGGCAGTATTATAGTAGTTATATTCTTGTATATAGGAGCAGTATTATAATAGTTATATTCTTGTATATAGGAGCAGTATTATAGTAGTTATATTCTTGTACATAGGAGCAGTATTATAGTAGTTATATTCTTGTATATAGGAGCAGTATTATAGTAGTTATATTCCTGTACATAGGGGCAGTATTATAGTAGTTATATTCTTGTATATAGGGGCAGTATTATAGTAGTTATATTCTTGTATATAGGAGCAGTATTATAGTAGTTATATTCTTGTACATAGGAGCAGTATTATAGTAGTTATATTCTTGTATATAGGAGCAGTATTATAGTAGTTATATTCTTGTACATAGGGGGCAGTATTATAGTAATTATATTCTTGTATATAGGAGCAGTATTATAGTAGTTATATTCTTGTACATAGGAGCAGTATTATAGTAGTTATATTCTTGTATATAGGAGCAGTATTATAGTAGTTATATTCTTGTACATAGGGGCAGTATTATAGTAATTATATTCTTGTATATAGGAGCAGTATTATAGTAGTTATATTCTTGTACATAGGAGCAGTATTATAGTAGTTATATTCTTGTACATAGGAGCAGTATTATAGTAGTTATATTCTTGTATATAGGAGCAGTATTATAGTAGTTATATTCTTGTACATAAGAGCAGTATTATAGTAGATATATTCTTGTATATAGGAGCAGTATTATAGTAGTTATATTCTTGTAATAGGAGCAGTATTATAGTAGTTATATTCTTGTATATAGGGCAGTATTATAGTAGTTATATTCCTGTATATAGGAGCAGTATTATAGTAGTTATATTCTTGTATATAGGAGCAGTATTATAGTAGTTATATTCTTGTATATAGGAGCAGTATTATAGTAGTTATATTCTTGTATATAGGAGCAGTATTATAGTAGTTATATTCTTGTACATAGGAGCAATATTATAGTAGTTATATTCTTGTATATAGGGCAGTATTATAGTAGTTATATTCTTGTATATAGGAGCAGTATTATAGTAGTTATATTCTTGTATACAGGGGCAGTATTATAGTAGTTATATTCTTGTATATAGAGCAGTATTATAGTAGTTATATTCTTGTACATAGGAGCAGTATTATAGTAGTTATATTCTTGTATATAGGGCAGTATTATAGTAGTTATATTCCTGTATATAGGAGCAGTATTATAGTAGTTATATTCTTGTATATAGGGGCAGTATTATAGTAGTTATATTCTTGTATATAGGAGCAGTATTATAGTAGTTATATTCTTGTATATAGGAGCAGTATTTTAGTAGTTATATTCTTGTATATAGGGGCAGTATTATAGTAGTTATATTCTTGTATATAGGAGCAGTATTATAGTAGTTATATTCTTGTATATAGGAGCAGTATTATAGTAGTTATATTCTTGTATATAGGGTATTATAAGGTCATATCTGATAGGTAGTTATATTCTTGTAATAGGGGCAGTATTATAGTAGATTATATTCCTGTATATAGGGCAGTATTATAGTAGTTATATTCTTGTATATAGGAGGCAGTATTATATTAGTTATATTCTTGTATATAGGGGCAGTATTATAGTAGTTATATTCTTGTACATAGCAGTATTATAGTAGTTATATTCTTGTATATAGGGGCAGTATTATAGTAGTTATATTCTTGTATATAGGGGCAGTATTATAGTAGTTATATTCTTGTATATAGGAGGCAGTATTATAGTAGTTATATTCTTGTATATAGGGCAGTATTATAGTAGTTATATTCTTGTATACAGGGCAGTATTATAGTAGTTATATTCTTGTATATAGGAGCAGTATTATAGTAGTTATATTCTTTACATAGAGCAGTATTATAGTAGTTATATTCTTGTATATAGGGGCAGTATTATAGTAGTTATATTCTTGTATATAGGGGCAGTATTATAGTAGTTATATTCTTTATATGGAGCAGTATTATAGTAGTTATATTCTTGTACATAGGAGCAGTATTATAGTAGTTATATTCTTGTATTAGGGACCACTATTATAGTAGTTATATTCTTGTATTAGGAGCAGTATTATAGTAGTTATATTCTTGTATAAGGAGCAGTATTATAGTAGTTATATTCTTGTATATAGGAGCAGTATTATAGTAGTTATATTCTTGTATATAGGAGCAGTATTATAGTAGTTATATTCTTGTATATAGGAGCAGTATTATAGTAGTTATATTCTTGTATATAGGAGCAGTATTATAGTAGTTATATTCTTGTATATAGGGCAGTATTATAGTAGTTATATTCTTGTATATAGGAGCAGTATTATAGTAGTTATATTCTTGTATATAGGAGCAGTATTATAGTAGTTATATTCTTGTATATAGGAGCAGTATTATAGTAGTTATATTCTTGTATATAGGGGCAGTATTATAGTAGTTATATTCTTGTATATAGGAGCAGTATTATAGTAGTTATATTCTTGTACATAGGAGCAGTATTATAGTAGTTATATTCTTGTATATAGGAGCAGTATTATAGTAGTTATATTCTTGTATATAGGGGCAGTATTATAGTAGTTATATTCTTGTATATAGGAGCAGTATTATAGTAGTTATATTCTTGTACATAGAGCAGTATTATAGTAATTATATTCTTGTATATAGGAGCAGTATTATAGTAGTTATATTCTTGTATATAGGAGCAGTATTATAGTAGTTATATTCTTGTATATAGGGGCAGTATTATAGTAGTTATATTCTTGTATATAGGAGCAGTATTTTATTTAGTAGTTATATTCTTGTATATAGGAGCAGTATTATAGTAGTTATATTCTTGTATATAGGAGCAGTATTATAGTAGTTATATTCTTGTATATAGGAGCAGTATTATAGTAGTTATATTCTTGTATATAGGAGCAGTATTATAGTAGTTATATTCTTGTATATAGGGGCAGTATTATAGTAGTTATATTCTTGTATATAGGAGAGTATTATGTAAAGAGTTTTATTATTCTTGTATATAGGAGCAGTATTATAGTAGTTATATTCTTGTATATAGGAGCAGTATTATAGTAGTTATATTCTTGTATATAGGAGCAGTATTTAGTAGTTAATTGTTATAGGCAGTATTAAGTAGTATATTCTGTGATATAGGGGCAGTATTATAGTAGTTATATTCTTGTATATAGGGGCAGTATTATAGTAGTTATATTCTTGTATATAGGGGCAGTATTATAGTAGTTATATTCTTGTATATAGGCAGTATATAGTAGAATTGTAGGGCAGTATTATAGTAGTTATATTCTTGTATATAGGAGCAGTATTATAGTAGTTATATTCTTGTAATGCAGTATTATAGTAGTTATATTCTTGTATATAGAGGCAGTATTATAGTAGTTATATTCTTGTATATAGGGGCAGTATTATAGTAGTTATATTCTTGTATATAGGAGCAGTATTATAGTAGTTATATTCTTGTATATAGGAGCAGTATTATAGTAGTTATATTCTTGTATACAGGGGCAGTATTATAGTAGTTATATTCTTGTATATAGGAGCAGTATTATAGTAGTTATATTCTTGTACATAGGAGCAGTATTATAGTAGTATTATATTCTTGTATATAGGGCAGTATTATAGTAGTTATATTCCTGTATATAGGAGCAGTATTATAGTAGTTATATTCTTGTATATAGGAGCAGTATTATAGTAGTTATATTCTTGTATATAGGAGCAGTATTATAGTAGTTATATTCTTGTATATAGGAGCAGTATTATAGTAGTTATATTCTTGTACATAGGAGCAATATTATAGTAGTTATATTCTTGTATATAGGGGCAGTATTATAGTAGTTATATTCTTGTATGTAGGAGCAGTATTATAGTAGTTATATTCTTGTATATAGGAGCAGTATTATAGTAGTTATATTCTTGTATATAGGGTATATAAGGGCAGTATTATAGTAGTTATATTCTTGTACATAGGGGCAGTATTATAGTAGATATATTCCTGTATATAGGGGCAGTATTATAGTAGTTATATTCTTGTATATAGGAGCAGTATTATATTAGTTATATTCTTGTATATAGGGGCAGTATTATAGTAGTTATATTCTTGTATATAGGAGCAGTATTATAGTAGTTATATTCTTGTACATGCAGTATTATAGTAGTTATATTCTTGTATATAGAGGCAGTATTATAGTAGTTATATTCTTGTATATAGGGGCAGTATTATAGTAGTTATATTCTTGTATATAGGAGCAGTATTATAGTAGTTATATTCTTGTATATAGGAGCAGTATTATAGTAGTTATATTCTTGTATACAGGGCAGTATTATAGTAGTTATATTCTTGTATATAGGAGCAGTATTATAGTAGTTATATTCTTATACATAGGAGCAGTATTATAGTAGTTATATTCTTATACATAGGAGCAGTATTATAGTAGTTATATTCTTGTACATAGGAGCAGTATTATAGTAGTTATATTCTTGTATGTAGGACCACTATTATAGTAGTTTATATTCTTGTATGTAGGAGCAGTATTATAGTAGTTATATTCTTGTATGTAGGAGCAGTATTATAGTAGTTATATTCTTGTATATAGGAGCAGTATTATAGTAGTTATATTCTTGTATATAGGAGCAGTATTATAGTAGTTATATTCTTGTATACAGGAGCAGTATTATAGTAGTTATATTCTTGTATATAGGAGCAGTATTATAGTAGTTATATTCTTGTATATAGGAGCAGTATTATAGTAGTTATATTCATGTATATAGGAGCAGTATTATAGTAGTTATATTCTTGTATATAAGGGCAGTATTATAGTAGTTTATATTCTTGTATATAGGGGCAGTATTATAGTAGTTATATTCTTGTACATAGGGCAGTATTATAGTAGTTATATTCTTGTACATAGGAGCAGTATTATAGTAGTTATATTCTTGTATATAGGAGCAGTATTATAGTAGTTATATTCTTGTATATAGGGGCAGTATTATAGTATTATATTCTTGTATATAGGAGCAGTATTATAGTAGTTATATTCTTGTATATAGGAGCAGTATTATAGTAGTTATATTCTTGTACATAGGAGCAGTATTATAGTAGTTAGTAGTTATTTTTAATATAATCTGACATAGTAGGAATGTTCATGTATTTTTGGTCATTCCTAGAGCCTGTTCTCCTGATTCAGAAATACTGGGCACATTTGGTAACTTTCTGTCATTTGTCACCTTACTGGAAAGTTCACATTTGTCTCATGTTGTAAAATTGTAAATTACGATATATTTTTCCCTTCTTTCTAGATCACAGGACATCCAAATCCTCTCACACCAATGTGCCACTCTGTGTTTTTGGAGGATTTCATATAATGTGGAGAAAAACAGGAAATTGGTAGGTTGGGGCCGAGCTACGAAAAGCCAGAAGTACAGGAATGCCTGGAAGTGTAGAGCGCTGTGCAAACCGCAAGACGAGCGCGGAGGAACAGCGCACACCGCCCGGGTTGGAAGGAATCGTGTTTTAATTACTCTTACACATATAAACACATTTTCTGGTTTCAATTAGGAAATGGCAGAGAAGATGCTGGAGTTGTTTTCTGAAAAAAAGATCATTGCTGTCCACCTTTATAGAGCAATTACCACCATTGTAGAAAGTTAAGGGAGGGAGCACATAGAAGTCAATGGAGAGGACACATAGAAGTCAAGGGAGACACATAGAAGTCAATGTAGAGACACATAGAAGTCAATGGAGAGACACATAGAAGTCAAGGAGACACATAGAAGTCAAGGGAGACACATAGAAGTCAAGGAGAGACATAGAAGTCAAGGGAGGGAGCACATAGAAGTCAATGAGAGACACATAGAAGTCAATGGAGAGACACATAGAAGTCAATGGAGAGACACATAGAAGTCAAGGAGAGACACATAGAAGTCAATGGAGAGACACATAGAAGTCAATGGAGAGAGACACATAGAAGTCAATGGAGAGACACATAGAAGTCAATGGAGAGAGCACATAGAAGTCAATGTGAGACACATAGAAGTCAATGGAGAGAGACACATAGAAGTCAATGGAGAGACACATAGAAGTCAAGGAGAGACACATAGAAGTCAAGGGAGACACATAGAAGTCAATGGAGAGGACACATAGAAGTCAATGGAGAGACACATAGAAGTCAATGGAGAGACACATAGAAGTCAATGGAGAGACACATAGAAGTCAATGGAGAAGACACATAGAAGTCAATGGAGAGACACATAGAAGTCAATGGAGAGACACATAGAAGTCAATGGAGAGACACATAGAAGTCAATGGAGAGACACATAGAAGTCAATGGGAGACACATAGAAGTCAATGGAGAGACACATAGAAGTCAATGGAGAGACACATAGAAGTAAGGGAGACACATAGAAGTCAATGGGAGACACATAGAAGTCAAGGGAGGAGCACATAGAAGTCAATGGAGAGAGACAGATAGAAGTCAATAAGAGAACACATAGAAGTCAATGGAGAGAGACACATAGAAGTCAATGGAGAGAGACACATAGAAGTCAATGGAGAGACACATAGAAGTCAATGGAGAGACACATAGAAGTCAAGGGAGACACATAGAAGTCAAGGAGGGAGCACATAGAAGGTCAATGGAGAGACACATAGAAGTCAAGGGAGACACATAGAAGTCAATGTAGAGACACATAGAAGTCAAGGGAGGGAGCACATAGAAGTCAATGGAGAGACACATAGAAGTCAATGGAGAGACACATAGAAGTCAATGGAGAGAGACTCATAGAAGTCAATGGAGAGACACACATAGAAGTTAATGGGAGAGACACATAGAAGTCAATGGAGAGACACATTGAAGTCTAGGAAGAGGAACACATAAAAGTCAATGAGTGAAACACACATAGAGTCAATGGAAAGACACATAGAGGTCAATGGAGAGAGACACATAGAAGTCAATAGAGAGACACACATAAAAGTCAATAGAGAGAGACACATAAAAGTCAATGGAGAGACACACATAGAAGTCAATGGAGAGACACATAGAAATCAATGGAGAGACGCACATAGACGTCAATGGAGAGAGACACATAGAAGTAAATGGAGAGAGACACATAGAAGTCAATGGAGAGACACACTTAAAGGTCAATGGTGAGAGCCACACTTAGAGGTCAATGGAGACAGACACACACTTGGTCATCTCTACATTCATGGTAACCCTCATTCTGGATGTAGTTGCAAACCCTTGACGTGTAACTTACATCCCTATCACACATTTATGACGTATGTTATGGATAGGCAAAACTATCTCACATGGGAATGTCCCTTCAAATTTCCCCCTTATTGCAGGCGACCAAAGCGGCAGCATGAGATCTTCTGGATCATTCCTGACATATAATTATTTGGGGGTTTAGAACGTTGTAGAGGGACGAGCTGAATTATATGTTTTTGCAGTTCCCTTATTGACTTTAGACTGTTTTACTTGTTGGTGAAATGTTTTATGTACATTTAATAAAGGAGCTTTTGATTCGTGTTGTCCCTGTTTGTGTTGGGCTCATTGTGCTGCGGTATAGAAACATTTGTAGGTGTTTTCTATCTTCTGGTGTCTCTGAGCTCCTGTGTACGGACCCGACCACCGCAACATTTACATTCCGTCTCTATGTTATTCCTGTGGTTGTTTGCGCTTCCTGCAGGTTTTCCAGTTTCCGCCCACATTCCAAATACATAATGTTCACTTCCTAAATCGCTACTTCATGAGATTGTGTCCCACCAATAACATATAATATAAAAGATGCCTGACGTGTATTCCATATTATGTTCCTATCAGCACTTGTGGAGACACGGGGGTCAGTGGGGCTCTCCTCTGTGGAGACATGGGGGTCAGTGGGTGCTCTCCTCTGTGGATACACGGGGGTCAGTGGGTGCTCTCCTCTGTGGAGACACGGGGGTCAGTGGGGCTCTCGTCTGTGGAGACACGGGAGTCGGTGGGTGCTCTCCTCTGTGGAGATACGGGGGTCAGTGGGTGCTCTCCTCTGTGGAGACACGGGGGTCAGTGGGTGCTCTCCTCTGTGGAGACACGGGGGTCAGTGGGTGCTCTCCTCTGTGGAGACACGGGGGTCAGTGGGTGCTCTCCTCTGTGGAGACACGGGGGTCAGTGGGGGCTCTCCTCTGTGGAGACACGGGGGTCAGTGGGTGCTCTCCTCTGTGGAGACACGGGGTCAGTGGGTGCTCTCCTCTGTGGAGACACGGGGGTCAGTGGGTGCTCTCCTCTGTGGAGACACGGGGGTCAGTGGGTGCTCTCCTCTGTGGAGACACGGGGGTCAGTGGGTGCTCTCCTCTGTGGAGACACGGGGGTCAGTGGGGGCTCTCCTCTGTGGAGACACGGGGGTCAGTGGGTGCTCTCCTCTGTGGAGACACGGGGGTCAGTGGGTGCTCTCCTCTGTGGAGACACGGGGGTCAGTGGGGGCTCTCCTCTGTGGAGACACGGGGGTCAGTGGGTGCTCTCCTCTGTGGAGACACGGGGGTCAGTGGGTGCTCTCCTCTGTGGAGACACGGGGGTCAGTGGGGTGCTCTCCTCTGTGGAGACACGGGGTCAGTGGGTGCTCTCCTCTGTGGAGACACGGGTCAGTGGGGCTCTCCTCTGTGGAGACACGGGGGTCAGTGGGGGCTCTCCTCTGTGGAGACACGGGGTCAGTGGGTGCCCTCCTCTGTGGAGACACGGGGGTCAGTGGGTGATCTCCTCTGTGGAGACACGGGGGTCAGTGGGTGCTCTCCTCTGTGGAGACACGGGGGTCAGTGGGGGCTCTCCTCTGTGGAGACACGGGGGTCAGTGGGGGCTCTCCTCTGTGGAGACAGGGGGTCAGTGGGTGATCTCCTCTGTGGAGACACGGGGGTCAGTGGGTGCTCTCCTCTCTGTGGAGACACGGGGGTCAGTGGGGCTCTCTCCTCTGTGGAGACACGGGGGTCAGTGGGTGCTCTCCTCTGTGGAGACACGGGGGTCAGTGGGTGCTCTCCTCTGTGGAGACACGGGGGTCAGTGGGTGCTCTCCTCTGTGGAGACACGGGGGTCAGTGGGGCTCTCCTCTGTGGAGACACGGGGTCAGTGGGCGCTCTCCTCTGTGGAGACACGGCGGTCAGTGGGTGCTCTCCTCTGTGGAGACACGGGGGTCAGTGGGTGCTCTCCTCTGTGGAGACACGGGGGTCAGTGGGTGCTCTCTCTGTGGAGACACGGGGGTCAGTGGGGGCTCGCTCTCATCCGCTGGCCCGGCCACCTTTAGAAAGACCGCATAAACCAGGGCTCATCCCACTGAACGCCTGAACTCCTTCCCATGGGCAGACACTACTCAGACAACACAGGGTGAGGGAACCACACAATGGTAAGACTTTATTGGATCCCCAACAGTCAAAGGCATATAACACATAACCAGGCACAACACACAATGTAACAGGCAGCAGGGTCTCACCCTTCCGCTGGCTCACTAGGGATTAGAATATTCATACCTTTGGGATTTCCAGGACCAACTACGCCAATCCAGCAGCACCCCACTTTGGCAGGCACACAGTAAGAAAGGAATAGCGGCATCATTAGAAAGCTGAGTATCTTCCTTAAGTAGTCTCTGATGTTCCAGCCATATCCTAGAATCCTACCTGAGCTACTGCAGAATATAATCCAGTTTTGGTGCTTCCTAGTCAGACCTGAAGCTCCAAGACTGAAGCCATGGTGGGTATGAAGACACGATGTATGTAATCCTGGCAGCCAGGAAACCAGGAACAGAGCCCCTAGGTTGAAGCCATGTAGCACATGAACTGCTGGTGACTGAAGAAAGTCCTTTTTATAACCTAAGCCTACACCTCAGGATATATTGTGTTCTTCCAATCTATGGCTGTTCTCTTATTGGTTGGATTTTTATCCGAATTGCTTAATCTCTTAATCAAGTGATGTAGACAGAGGGGGGTGAGGTAATTTACATTTAATTAGCAATTCACAAGCTAGACAATAGGGGATCCAAATAGTCTGTCAAGAAACAATAACTTAACAAACATGAAAAACACACAAAAAACAACATGTCTGGCCAAATTAAGAAAGTTTAACCTGCACCATACATTGTAAAAGGCATGTGTCATCATAACGTGCGCTCATAATATTACAGATAATCATATAGAATTGTATTGTTATACCTGAAGTTGTCTGATTCCATGTCGATTCACCTTCTCTAAGGCTCAAACTCATCCTATTTCTTTCCTACTTATTCCATAGACCTTTGCTTTTTCAGCACGTCGGCTTTTTTGGCGAGGCGGCCAGGATGTTACTTAGGAATAAGGTCCTGGCATCGAAAGCTTCATAAATGAATACGTGAATCTACGTGGGTAGGAGACAGTGTACTATTTCTGAAATAATCTTTCAGTTTGGTTCTTTTTATAGAACTCACTTGGGAGAAAGTTCTGTCGCATCAGCTCCAGCCGGCTCATAATATGGCAATAATAATAATGTTAACTACAGCGGAATGGATAATGAGGGGAATGGGATGGTGATGAGTGCTTTAAAGTGAAATATTCGGCAGCATTTTGGCTTAAAGTGAACCCATCTGCATGTGGAAGGAGTTGTATGGCTGTATAGGGGGAATAAAATCTATATACTTTGTTGCCAGCCTATGTAATGCTGAACTAAGGGGGTGTCCGTATACTGTGCGTGACAGGGGAGCATGGACTAACACAACACAAATACAACAGGGGAACAGGGAGGAGGTCACCCCCTGCACTGAAATGCAACTATGCCCTGATCTCCCTACCGTCCCTATACGAGTTCTTTCAAACCATCGCCGAGCAGGATACCTAGTCCCAGTTATTAGCCCTCAATAGGGAAATGTCTGGCAGGAGCACTAGTCCCAACCACTGCAATAATAACAACAAGAAGGAAGGGGAGACAGACAGGGGGGTGACGAAAACCACTTCACACCTGCTGCCACTATTCTAGGCAGCAGATGGCTTGGCAATGGTCAAGTTCTCCAGAGAACTTCCTTTACCTCAGGAGGCTTGGCCAGGAATGGAATTCAATCACCAGCAAAGGATGTTGGAAGTATGTGACCATATTAAGAGATGGGAGTGATCACAAAGTAGCCACACCTGGAGACTCACAGAGACCTACAGCGAAAGGCATACCCACAGGGGAGGAAAGACCAACAACAACCCCAAATAGTGACGCAGTGCTGCACACTTCAATCATCTGCTGCCCTGTTTTCCAGGAGTTTAATGATACTTTTCTCTGCAATCAAACATGGAATCATTCAAGTAAAGATCTGATTGCATTCAGTATCTCAGTGAAATATGGCATTTATAGACTTCTCATGACATCGCTACTAAAAAATATAAGTTTTACTGAGGGGCGAGTTCCTCCCACTTGATCCCTATGTAAAGCATGCCCTCCTTCATTACATACTGACCAGAGATTTAGAAATTAAAATAATAACTTTGGTTTTAAAACATGAAAGGAATAAAAGATAATAAATGATTCTATTATTTAATGTGTGCAGCCATAATAAAGGCAATGACTCCGGCAGGGGGACGATAGACTTCACTTGCCCTGTCCTAGCCCTTTTCCAAAACACGTAGTAGAGAGAACTTCATATTACAGGAATAGGAAACACTGACACCTTCCATCCAAAACCCAACTCCTCTGAATGGGATTGTATTCACTGACACAGGTAGCAGAATCCAGCTGTTGTATCGTCCCCACCCAGGAGACATTCTGCCTATAAGACGCTGCATTACAATGTATTAAATTACTCATCTTTAATACTAAGTGAGAGCCTTGATAGCCAGAATCATACTTATAAATAAGACCCTGTCAAGTTAGTTTATAAACATACATTACATTACTGATCCTGAGTTACCCCCTGTATGTACTCCAGAGCTGCACTCACTATTCTGCTGGTGCAGTCACTGTGTACATACATTACATTACTGATCCTGAGTTACCTCCTGTATTATACTCCTGAACTGCACTCACTATTCTGCTGGTGCAGTCACTGTGTACATACATTACATTACTGATCCTGAGTTACCTCCTGTATTATACTCCAGAGCTGCACTCACTATTCTGCTGGTGCAGTCACTGTGTACATACATTACATTACTGATCCTGAGTTACCTCCTGTATTATCCTCCAGAGCTGCACTCACTATTCTGCTGGTGCAGTCACTGTGTACATACATTACATTACTGATCCTGAGTTACCCCCTGTATTATACTCCAGAGCTGCACTCACTATTCTGCTGGTGCAGTCACTGTGTACATACATTACATTACTGATCCTGAGTTACCTCCTGTATTATACTCCAGAGCTGCACTCACTATTCTGCTGGTACAGTCACTGTGTACATACATTACATTACTGATCCTGAGTTACCTCCTGTATTATACTCCAGAGCTACACTCACTATTCTGCTGGTGCAGTCACTGTGTACTTACATTACATTACTGATCCTGAGTTACCTCCTGTATTATACTCCAGAGCTGCACTCACTATTCTGCTGGTACAGTCACTGTGTACATACATTACATTACTGATCCTGAGTTACCTCCTGTATTATACTCCAGAGCTACACTCACTATTCTGCTGGTGCAGTCACTGTGTACATACATTACTGATCCTGAGTTACCTCCTGTATTATACTCCAGAGCTGCGCTCACTATTCTGCTGGTGCAGTCACTGTGTACATACATTACATTACTGATCCTGAGTTACCTCCTGTATTACACTCCAGAGCTGCACTCACTATTCTGCTGGTGCAATCACTGTGTACATACATTACATTACTGATCCTGAGTTACCTCCTGTATTATACTCCAGAGCTGCACTCACTATTCTGCTGGTGCAGTCACTGTGTACATACATTACATTACTGATCCTGAGTTACCTCCTGTATTACCCTCCAGAGCTGCACTCACTATTCTGCTGGTGCTGTCACTGTGTACATACATTACATTACTGATCCTGAGTTACCTCCTGTATTATCCTCCAGAGCTGCACTCACTATTCTGCTGGTGCAGTCACTGTGTACATACAGTTAGGGCCAGAAATATTTGGACAGTGACATTAGTTTTGTTATTTTAGCTGTTTACAAAAACATGTTCAGAAATACAATTATATATATAATATATGGGCTGAAAGTGCACACTCCCAGCTGCAATATGAGAGTTTCCACATCCAAATCGGAGAAAGGGTTTAGGAATCATAGCTCTGTAATGCATAGCCTCCTCTTTTTCAAGGGACCAAAAGTAATTGGACAATGGACTCAAAGGGCTGCAATTAACTCTGAAAGCGTCTCCCTTGTTAACCTGTAATCAATGAAGTAGTTAAAAGGTCAGGGGTGGATTCCAGGTGTGTGGTTTTGCATTTGGAAGCTGTTCCTGTGACCAGACAACATGCGGTCAAAGGAACTCTCAATTGAGGTGAAGCAGAACATCCTGAGGCTGAATAAAAAGAAAAAATCCATCAGAGAGATAGCAGACATGCTTGGAGTAGCAAAATCAACAGTTGGGTACATTCTGAGAAAAAAGGAATTGACTGGTGAGCTTGGGAACTCTAAAAGGCCTGGGTGTCCACGGATGACAACAGTGGTGGATGATCGCCGCATACTTTATTTGGTGAAGAAGAACCCGCTCACAACATCAACTGAAGTCCAGAACACTCTCAGTGAAGTAGGTGTATCTGTCTCTAAGTCAACAGTAAAGAGAAGACTCCATGACAGTAAATACAAAGGGTTCACATCTAGATGCAAACCATTCATCAATTCCAAAAATAGACAGGCCAGAGTTAAATTTGCTGAAAAACACCTCAAGAAGCCGCTCAGTTCTGGAAAAGTATTCTATGGACAGATGAGACAAAGATCAACCTGTACCAGAATGATGGGAAGAAAAAAGTTTGGAGAAGAAAGGGAACGGCACATGATCCAAGGCACACCACATCCTCTGTAAAACATGGTGGAGGCAACGTGATGGCATGGGCATGCATGGCTTTCAATGGCACTGGGTCACTTGTGTTTATTGATGACATAACAGCAGACAAGAGTAGCCGGATGAATTCTGAAGTGTACCGGGATATACTTTCAGCCCAGATTCAGCCAAATGCTGCAAAGTTGATTGGACGGCGCTTCATAGTACAGATGGACAATGACCCCAAGCATACAGCCAAAGCTACCCAGGAGTTCATGAGTGCAAAAAAGTGGAACATTCTGCAATGGCCAAGTCAATCACCAGATCTTAACCCAATTGAGCATGCATTTCACTTGCTGAAATCCAGACTTAAGACGGAAAGACCCACAAACAAGCAAGACCTGAAGGCTGCGGCTGTAAAGGCCTGGCAAAGCATTAAGAAGGAGGAAACCCAGCGTTTGGTGATGTCCATGGGTTCCAGACTTAAGGCAGTGATTGCCTCCAAAGGATTCGCAACAAAATATTGAAAATAAAAATATTTTGTTTGGGTTATGTTTATTTGTCCAATTACTTTTGACCTCCTAAAATGTGGAGTGTTTGTAAAGAAATGTGTACAATTCCTACATTTTCTATCAGATATTTTTGTTCAACCCTTCAAATTAAACGTTACAATCTGCACTTGAATTCTGTTGTAGAGGTTTCATTTCAAATCCAATGTGGTGGCATGCAGAGCCCAACTCGCGAAAATTGTGTCACTGTCCAAATATTTCTGGCCCTAACTGTACATTACATTACTGATCCTGAGTTACCTCCTGTATTATCCTCCAGAGCTGCACTCACTATTCTGCTGGTGCAGTCACTGTGTACATACATTACATTACTGATCCTGAGTTACCTCCTGTATTATACTCCAGAGCTGCACTCACTATTCTGCTGGTGCAGTCACTGTGTACATACATTACATTACTGATCCTGAGTTACCTCCTGTATTATACTGCAGAGCTGCACTCACTATTCTGCTGGTGCAGTCACTGTGTACATACATTACATTACTGATCCTGAGTTACCTCCTGTATTATACTCCAGAGCTGGACTCACTATTCTGCTGGTGCAGTCACTGTGTACATACATTACATTACTGATCCTGAGTTACCTCCTGTATTATACCCCAGAGCTGCACTCACTATTCTGCTGGTGGAGTCACTGTGTACATACATTACATTACTGATCCTGAGTTACCTCCTGTATTATACTCCAGAGCTGCACTCACTATTCTGCAGGTGCAGTCACTGTGTACATACATTACATTACTGATCCTGAGTTACCTCCTGTATTATACTCCAGAGCTGCACTCACTATTCTGCTGGTGCAGTCACTGTGTACATAGATTACATTACTGATCCTCAGTTACCCCCTGTATTATACTCCAGAGCTGCACTCACTATTCTGCAGGTGCAGTCACTGTGTACATACATTACATTACTGATCCTGAGTTACCTCCTGTATTATACTCCAGAGCTGCACTCACTATTCTGCAGGTGCAGTCACTGTGTACATACATTACATTACTGATCCTGAGTTACCTCCTGTATTATACTCCAGAGCTGCACTCACTATTCTGCTGGTGCAGTCACTGTATATATACATTACATTACTGATCCTGAGTCACCTCCTGTATTATACTCCAGAGCTGCACTCACTATTCTGCTGGTGCAGTCACTGTGTATATACATTACATTACTGATCCTGAGTTACCTCCTGTATTATACTCCAGAGCTGCACTCACTATTCTGCTGGTGCAGTCACTGTGTACATACATTACATTACTGATCCTGAGTTACCTCCTGTATTATACTCCAGAGCTGCACTCACTATTCAGCTGGTGCAGTCACTGTGTACATACATTACATTACTGATCCTGAGTTACCTCCTGTATTATACTCCAGAGCTGCACTCACTATTCTGCTGGTGCAGTCACTGTGTACATACATTACACTACTGATCCTGAGTTACCTCCTGTATTATACTCCAGAGCTGCACTCACTATTCTGCTGGGGCAGTCACTGTGTACATACATTACATTACTGATCCTGAGTTACCTCCTGTATTATACTCCAGAGCTGCACTCACTATTCTGCTGGTGCAATCACTGTGTACATACATTACATTACTGATCCTGAGTCACCTCCTGTATTATACTCCAGAGCTGCACTCACTATTCTGCTGGTGCAGTCACTGTGTACATACATTACTGATCCTGAGTTACCTCCTGTATTATACTCCAGAGCTGCACTCACTATTCTGCTGGTGCAGTCACTGTGTACATACATTACATTACTGATCCTGAGTTACCTCCTGTATTATACTCCAGAGCTGCACTCACTATTCTGCTGGTGCAGTCACTGTGTACATACATTACATTACTGATCCTGAGTTACCTCCTGTATTATACTCCAGAGCTGCACTCACTATTCTGCTAGTGCAGTCACTGTGTACATACATTACATTACTGATCCTGAGTTACCTCCTGTATTATACTCCAGAGCTGCACTCACTATTCTGCTGGTGCAGTCACTGTGTACATACATTACATTACTGATCCTGAGTTACCTCCTGTATTATACTCCAGAGCTGCACTCACTATTCAGCTGGTGCAGTCACTGTGTACATACATTACATTACTGATCCTGAGTTGAACCATTATATAAATATGAATTACAATTATTTTTTCCTAATGAACAGTGTAATTTACTAAAAGATTTTCTCCCGGGTTATTTATGTTGAGGTTAATTATATATTAATATGAGCATCTTCATGCTTTATATTTTTTAATTCTTACATTTACTGGATTATTGCGGTGGCTCCTCTCATTATCTTCTTTTTCCACTATGTATGAATATTCAACTCTGCCCATTTGAAGTCAGTGGGAGTTGTTATCTTTAGTGGGAGTTTATGAACTTCATGGCCACGGGCCCCCTGTCATATACTCACCTTCCAGTGGCTTCACCTTTTACCAATGCGCTCTGGTCCACAGCGCCATCTTGTGGCTGTACCCTCTGACTCGCCTAAGGCAGAAGTTACTTCACAAGCTCCCAATGCAAACCTATGAGAACTAGAACTAGGCAAGAATGAGACCAAAAGAAGACTGGAACGAAGCTAGAATGAGGCAAGAACAAGGCCAGAAAGAAACCAGAACAGGGCAGAACGAGGCTAGAGGAAGACCAGAATGAGGTCAGAACGAGCCAGAACGAGGCCAGAACGAGGCCAGAATGAGGCCAGAACGAGGCCAGAACGAGGCCAGAACGAGGCCAGAATGAGCGCCAGAACGAGGCCAGAATGAGGCCAGAATGAGGCTCAGAAGCAGAAGAGGCCAGAATGAGGCCAGAAGAGTGGCCAGAACGAGGTCAGAATGAGGCCAAGAACAGAGGCAGCTGAAGAGCCAGAAGATGAGAGTCAGAATGAGTCAGGATCCAAGTCATAACGAGGTCAGAATGAGTCGATAGATCAAAGAGGTCAGATAGAGGTCAGGTCAGAATGATATCCAGGTTCAGAGAATGAGTCTGGATCCAGCATAACGAGGTCAGAACGAGTCGGATCCAAGCATAACGAGGAGTCAGATGGATCAGGCATCAAGAGGTCATAACGAGGTCAGAATGAGTCAGGAGGTCCAACAGTCATAACGAGGTCAGAATGAGTCAGGATCCAGGCCATAACGAGGTCATAATCGAGGTCTGTCCAGTCATAACGAGGTCAGAATGAGTCTGGATCACAGAGGCCATAACGAGGTCAGAATGAGTCAGGATCCAGGCCATAACGAGGTCAGAATGAGTCTGGATCCCAAGCATAACGAGGTCAGAATGAGTCTGGATCCAGGCCATAACGAGGTCATAACGAGTCAAATGAGTCTGGATCCAGTCATAACGAGGTCAGAATGAGTCTGGATCAGGCATAACGAGGCATAACGAGGTCAGAATGAGTCTGGATCCAGGCCATAAGAGGCATAAGAGGTCAGAATGAGTCTGGATCCAGGCCATAACGAGGCCATAACGAGGTCAGAATGAGTCAGGATCCAGGCCATAACGAGGCATAAGAGGTCAGAATGAGTCAGGATCAGCCATAGGTGAGCAGTCAAGCAACGAGGTCACGATGAGTCGGATCAGGCCATAACAGCCATAAGAGGTCAGAATGAGTCAGGTCCAGCATAACGACATGAGTCTGGATCAGGCCATAACGAGGCATAATGAGGTCAGAATGAGTCGGATCCAGGCATAACGAGTCAGATGGTCGGGCCAGATAACGAGGTCAAAGAGCAGATGAGTCAGGATCCAGGCATAACGAGGCCATAACGAGGTCAGAATGAGTCAGGATCCAGACCATAACGAGGCCATAACGAGGTCAGAATGAGTCAGGATCCAGGGCATAACGAGGCCATAACGAGGTCAGAATGAGTCAGGATCCAGGCCATAACGAGGCCATAACGAGGTCAGAATGAGTCAGGATCCAGGCCATAAGAGGCATAACGAGGTCAGAATGAGTCAGGATCCAGGCCATAACGAGGCCATAACGAGGTCAGAATGAGTCAGGATCCAGGCCATACGAGGTCAGAATGAGTCTGGATCCAAGTCATAACGAGGTCAGAATGAGTCTGGATCCAGGCCATAATGAGGTCATAATGAGGTCAGAATGAGTCTGGAAACCAGGCCATAACGAGGCCATAACGAGGTCAGAATGAGTCAGGATCCAGGCCATAACGAGGCCATAACGGAGGTCAGAATGAGTCAGGACCAGGCATAACGAGGCCATAACGAGGTCAGAATGATCAGGATCCAGGGCATAACGAGGCCATAATGAGGTCAGAATGAGTCAGGATCCAGGCCATAACTGAGGCCATAACGAGGTCAGAATGAGTCAGGATCCAGGCCATAACGAGGCCATAAACGAGGTCAGAATGAGTCAGGATCCAGGCCATAACGAGGCCATAACGAGGTCAGAATGAGTCAGGATCCAGGCCATAATGAGGCCATAACGAGGTCAGAATGAGGCTGCGTTCACACGTTGCGTATTTTGTTGCGGTATTTTTACGCAAAAAGAGCGTGCATAAAAACACGCGCGTAAAACAACTTGATATACACATTGTGTTTCCAGCTCTTTATAAAGAGGCCTATGGAAGGAAACGTGCGTACAAGAACACAAAGAATTGACAAGTTCATTCTTTTTACGCGCTGTGTAAAATTACGCAACGTCTGAATGGCAAAAGTCAATGTTCATTCACTTTGCTGGGAAACGCAGACGCAGATGCGATTTTAGGGAAAAAGCGTGCGTAAGAATACGCAACAAATATGCAGCGTGTGAACAGGGCCTGAGTCTGGATCCAGGCTGTAACGAGGCCATAACGAGGCCAAAATGACTTTCTCTTGTTATACACCATGTGCAGGAGGACGAGTGTTCAGTCTAATATGATAGAACTCAGCGTTTTGTAAGCTTCTATGTGTTGTTTATCGATTGGAATTGAATTTCTTATGACTTTTGACACTTTGAATGATGATAATATTGTAATTATGCATCAACTGACGACTATTTATATAGATACATTGTATCTGTCCTGTGAAGGGACCAGAACGTCTCCTCATGTGCTAATAAAGGCCACATTTCTTTACTCTGCAAATCAATGACGAAGGGTTTATATGTCCAAGAGTCTTCACTGAGTCATTAACTTAAATAAATAAAGTACATAGATTATATATGTTATGGGGTTGTAATGAATATCAGGAGGAGCTTTCCTTATCCCAGAGATACCTCTGAAGGTGAGGGTGTCTGAGCCGCCACCCTTGCCCTGCTCCTGGCCAGCCTTGATCTAATACCCCCTGGGAATGGCCAGGGCAGGAGTGTTACAATCCGAAACAAATACTATAAAAGCTTAAAGTAACGACAATAAAAGTTGATTCTTATATTGTGCAGGTAGCAGAGAGTCCCTGTCCACACAGGAATCCTCTCATTAGAATATGGAAAGGTTTTTTTTTTCAATAAAGTCTAAAATACAACACAATATCATAGTTCTTCCATGACACGGAGAATTCATGGTCTCGGAGCTGACAGTCGTCTGATCGTTAGTTTAGTTCTCTCTAATAAACAATGGAACAATCCGAGAACAGAAACGTTGTAAACAGCCGTCACCGCGCCGCCGATAATTAATAACGGAAAAAACCTCCCGCAAACCAACGAGGCCTCTGCAAATCACAGTGTGCGGATAATGCAGAAAGTGAAGAGCGTCCAGATAACTGAGCTGTGGACGGGAAAAGAACAAAACTAACCCTGGACCAGACAGACAGACGGACGGTCATCATCAGAAAGTCACAGATAGAGAAAGAGGAGAAGGTTCCTCCAGAGCGGAACATGAAGACTTGGAGAATCGACCTGTCTGCTATCTAATGTGTCTATTCTTTATCTGGTTTATTCTATTCTCTATCTATTATGTATCTTTCTGCAAAGGTGCAAGTTTCTGTGAATTTAATTTACGGAAACCCAAAAGTGCAGCAATGAGCCGTGCGGTGCGCAGCATCGATACCCGGTGTACTAGAGCCGGACTCTGCCTGTAGACTGTCACTTCAATGAGGAAGTGAGAAACTAATGCCACCAATAAGGGTAACAATCATAAGGGTACCGTCACACCTGGCCACATCGGCGGCGATTTCATAGGTGACGCAGGGGAGTGGCCTATCACCGCCGACAGCTCCGGTGCGTCGTCTAATGTAAAGAGGCGATGTCAGCGCTAACAATCGCCTTAGAGTGGTCACCTGGATTCTCAGCACTGCTCTGAAATCAGCCAAGCACTCTGGGGCGTGGTGTACACATCGCCCCATGTAACGTGCCGACCGCCGATGTTACAGGCGATGGGAGCCATAGGCTCCAATGTTACAGCATCGCTGCTGGGGCTTGGAGACACCTGTAACATCGCCGGAGGTATCGCCGCGTGTTGTGGCCCGAGGAATAAATCCACAATTGTTTACCTTTGAAGGAAGTGCTGCCATACATTTTTTTTCTTTCTATCTATCTATCTATCTATCTATCTATCTATCTATCTATCTATCTATCTATCTATCTATCTATCTATCTATCGGTCTGTCTGTCTGTCTGTCTGTCTATCTATCTATTTATCTATCCATCCATCTATCTATCTATCTATCTATCTATCTATTTATCTATCCATCCATTTATCTATCTATCTATCTATCTATCTATCTATCTATCGGTCTGTCTGTCTGTCTGTCTGTCTATCTATCTATTTATCTATCCATCTATCTATCTATCTATCTATCTATCTATCTATCTATCTATCTATCTATCTATCTATCTATATAAATAACAAATAAGGCTGCAGCACACAACTTTGGAAAGATTACAGCCTTTAATGGCTTCTTAAGGCATTAGGTAAGCGACGTTTCGGTCCTCAGACCTTCCTCTGGCAGTCTGGACTGCCAGAGGAAGGTCTGAGGAGCGAAACGTCGCTTACCTAATGCCTTAAGAAGCCATTAAAGGCTGTAATCTTTCCAAAGTTGTGTGCTGCAGCCTTATTTGTTATTTATATGTCTGGAGATAGTGGTTGGATACCACTCTAAAGGACTGCTAAGCACTGGGCGTATGCCAACCAAGAGACGCTGCTCACCCCTTTTTTCTCATTATCTATCTATCTATCTATCTATTTATCTATCCATCCATTTATCTATCTATCTATCTATCTATCTATCTATCTATCTGTCTGTCTATCTATCTATCCTATCTATCTATTATCTATCATCTATCTATCTATCTATCTATCTTATCTATCTATCTATCTATCTATCTATCTATCTATTGGTCTGTCTGTCTGTCTGTCTATCTATCTATCTATCTATCTGTCTGTTTGTCTACTATCTATCTTCTATGTCTATCTATCTATCCTATCTATTATCTTCATTATTTATTTATCTATCCTTCTATCGGTCTGTCTGTTGTCTGTCAATCTATCTATCTATCTGTTGTTGTCTATCCTATCCTATCTATCTATGTTATCTATCTATCCATCTAAACTCTATCATTTATCCATCTATCTATATTATTATTATCTATCTATCTATATCTTTTCTATCTATCTATCTATCTATTGTTATCCATCTATTTATTATCTATCTATTATAATCTATCTTCTATCTGTTGTCTGTCTGTCGTCTGTCTGTCTGTCTGTCTATCTATCTATTATCTGTGTGTTTGTCTATTTACCATATACATGTCTATTATTTATCTATCCTATCTATCTATCTATTCTATCTATCTATCTATGTATATGTTATCCATTATTTATCTATTATCTATCTATCTATCTTTCTATCTATCTATCTGTCGTCTGTCTGTCTGTCTGTCTATCTATCTATCTATCTGTCTATTGTCTATTATCCTATCTATCTTGTCTATCTATTCTATCTATCTATCTATCTATCTATCTATCTATCTGTTATCCATCTATTTATCTATTATCTATCCATACATTTATCAATATATCATCTGTCTGATATTTCCTATATTATATTTCTATACATCCCATCTTTTCCTTCCTTTTTTGCACATTTTAGAGGAGATATGACATATTTTTACTTTTCATTTCCACTACACTTTGAGCTAAACACCGCCCCGGGCTCACACTATTCGATCCTGCGGTGGGTATGTGGCCCCCAATCATTACGGCATGCTCTTCCAGCAATGAGGGGGCCGAGAGATTCCTGCCCTGACCGAAAGGTTTGCACAGGATTATTCAGAAATAACTCTCATTGCCTGAATTAAAGCTGAACCATCACGGGATAATTACTGCATCTGTCCAAAGACTCCGGAGCCTGGACAGAATGTTCAGAATTGGCTATTTTTGTTATAAAAGCACAAGAGGGCTCCCGGCCAATCAGATCACTCGAGTGGCTGCACATCTCCGGCACTCCTGGCCCCTATACGAGGTTGTATCACTTGGGAGCATCAAACCGAGGACTCACGTCCCACCAACACATTCCTAATGAACGGATAACAAAGCGTTCTCTGGAAGAGCGTGGACTCTGGATGCCGGCGCTGCCAGTGGGTGATCACCGGCCAGAAGCAGGACACTGTTCACACAAAGAATCTCTCTATCTCTGGGTTACTATAGCCCTGGTCTTATGCTCATCCAGGGGTGTAACCTGAACCTCATGGGCCCCCATGCAAAGCTCCAATGGGGCCCTCAATCATTCAAATCTTTAATAACATTAGTCTTCTTCTATAGGCCAAAGGGGCTTTTGGGGGCCCCAGGCTGCAGGGCCCGGGTGCGTTTGCCCTGTCCATAACCACAAAACCAGAGGCGAATTCATATATAGAAGAGCAGCACTCGTCCTCTGAAACAATAAAAGAGTTTAATCCGTCTCTAATAATAATTCTGCAACTTTCTCATATACTTTCCTCAACATCTTCGAGATCTCTGCTTGCTGTTAGTGAATGGAAAAGTTTCTTGGTTACGATAAAGACCGAACGCTTCTCACAGTTGAGGGTTTATTGATGATTTATCCGATCCAGAGCCATAGGAAGTAAATAATGTAAATATTGTGGACTCCAGCCTGATACATTTTACTTGCATTGATACATTGTTGAAAAGTATTAAAAGGTATATCAGAGATTTTACAAGAAACAAATGTGTCTAAGCACTAACGGGTGGGTAGTTGCTATCTAGCTGCCTGTTGTACCTGATCTGTTTATTGCCATAGAGGCGCCTGCGACGATTCTGCAGCTTCCACTGACATCGCGTCGTCGCAGCTTCACTGCTCTGTTCTTGGACATCACAGCCAACGTTGTGCTTGTTAATAGCCGGAATCGTCAGGTAGTGGGGAGACGGCTGACAATCACCATGACAAACAAGAAAAGATCTGTGCACTTATTCCTATAGTGTGCACAGGTGCAACATCGAACACGATACATTGTAAACAACTCATTCCTATAGTGTGCACAGGTGCAACATCGAACACGATACATTGTAAACAACTCATTCCTATAGTGTGCACAGGTGCAACGCGAACACAATACATGTAACAACAACTCATTCCTATAGTGTGCACAGGTGCAACCCGAACACGATACATAGTAACAACAACTCATCCTGTAGTGTGCACAGGTGCAACTCCGAACACAATACATAGTAACAACAACTCATTCCTATAGTGTGCACAGGTGCAACACCGAACACATACAATAGTAACAACAACTCATTCCTATAGTGTGCACAGGTGCAACACCGAACAAATACTTAGTAACAACAACTCATTCCTTAGAGTGCACAGGGCAACATCGAACACAATACATAGTAACAACAACTCATTCCTATAGTGTGTACAGGTGCAACATCGAACACGATACATGTAACAACAACTCATTCCTATAGTGTGCACAGGTGCAACACCGAACAGATACATTGTAACAACAACTCATCCCTATAGTGTGCACAGGTGCAACACCGAACACATACATAGTAACAACAACTCATTCCTATAGTGTGTACAGGTGCAACATCGAACACGATACATGTAACAACAACTCATCCTATAGTGTGCACAGGTGCAACACCGAACACGATACATTGTAACAACAACTCATTCCTATAGTGTGCACAGGTGCAACACCGAACATGATACATTGTAACAACAACTCATTCCTATAGTGTGCACAGGTGCAACTACCGAAAAATGATACATTGTAACAACAACTCATTCCTATAGTGTGCACAGGTGCAACACCGAACACATACATAGTAACAACAACTCATTCCTATAGTGTGCACAGGTGCAACTACCGAACACAATACATTGTAACAACAACTCATTCCTATAGTGTGCACAGGTGCAACACCGAACACAATACATTGTAACAACAACTCATTCCTATAGTGTGCACAGGTGCAACCCTGAACACAATACATAGTAACAACAACTCATTCCTATAGTGTGCACAGGTGCAACCCTGAACACAATACATTGTAACAACAACTCATTCCTATAGTGTGCACAGGTGCAACCCTGAACACAATACATTGTAACAACAACTCATTCCTATAGTGTGCACAGGTGCAACACCGAACACAATACATTGTAACAACAACTCATTCCTATAGTGTGCACAGGTGCAACCCTGAACACAATACATAGTAACAACAACTCATTCCTGTAGAGTGCACAGGTGCAACACCGAACACAATACATTGTAACAACAACTCATTCCTATAGTGTGCACAGGTGCAACACCGAACACGATACATAGTAACAACAACTCATTCCTATAGTGTGCACAGGTGCAACCCTGAACACAATACATAGTAACAACAACTCATTCCTGTAGAGTGCACAGGTGCAACACCGAACACAATACATTGTAACAACAACTCATTCCTATAGTGTGCACAGGTGCAACACCGAACACAATACATTGTAACAACAACTCATTCCTATAGTGTGCACAGGTGCAACCCTGAACACAATACATTGTAACAACAACTCATTCCTATAGTGTGCACAGGTGCAACACCGAACACAATACATTGTAACAACAACTCATTCCTATAGTGTGCACAGGTGCAACCCTGAACACAATACATAGTAACAACAACTCATTCCTGTAGAGTGCACAGGTGCAACACCGAACACAATACATTGTAACAACAACTCATTCCTATAGTGTGCACAGGTGCAACACCGAACACGATACATAGTAACAACAACTCATTCCTATAGTGTGCACAGGTGCAACACCGAACACGATACATTGTAACAACAACTCATTCCTATAGTGTGCACAGGTGCAACCCTGAACACAATACATAGTAACAACAACTCATTCCTATAGTGTGCACAGGTGCAACACCGAACACAATACATAGTAACAACAACTCATTCCTATAGTGTGCACAGGTGCAACACCGAACACAATACATAGTAACAACAACTCATTCCTATAGTGTGCACAGGTGCAACACCGAACACAATACATAGTAACAACAGCTCATTCCTATAGTGTGCACAGGTGCAACACCGAACCTGATACATGTAACAAAAAACAGTCGCACTCTGCTAAGACATAGACTCATTCAACAACTCATTCCTATAGTGTGCACAGGTGCAACACTGAACACAATACAGATAGTAACAACAACTCATTCCTTATAGTGTGCACAGGTGCAACACCGAACACATACTTAGTAACAACAACTCATTCCTGTAGAGTGCACAGGTGCAACACCGAACACAATACATAGTAACAACAACTCATTCCTATAGTGTGTACAGGTGCAACATCGAACACGATACATTGTAACAACAACTCATCCCTATAGTGTGCACAGGTGCAACACCGAACATGATACATTGTAACAACAACTCATCCCTATAGTGTGCACAGGTGCAACACCGAACATGATACATTGTAACAACAACTCATTCCTATAGTGTGCACAGGTGCAACTCCGAACACAATACATTGTAACAACAACTCATTCCTATAGTGTGCACAGGTGCAACACCGAACACGATACATAGTAACAACAACTCATTCCTATAGTGTGCACAGGTGCAACACCGAACACGATACATTGTAACAACAACTCATTCCTATAGTGTGCACAGGTGCAACCCTGAACACAATACATAGTAACAACAACTCATTCCTATAGTGTGCACAGGTGCAACACCGAACACAATACATAGTAACAACAACTCATTCCTATAGTGTGCACAGGTGCAACACGAACACAATACATAGTAACAACAACTCATTCCTATAGTGTGCACAGGTGCAACACCGAACACAATACATTGTAACAACAACTCATTCCTATAGTGTGCACAGGTGCAACACCGAACACAATACATTGTAACAACAACTCATTCCTATAGTGTGCACAGGTGCAACACCGAACACAATACATTGTAACAACAACTCATTCCTATAGTGTGCACAGGTGCAACCCTGAACACATACATTGTAACAACAACTCATTCCTATAGTGTGCACAGGTGCAACACCGAACACAATACATTGTAACAACAACTCATTCCTATAGTGTGCACAGGTGCAACCCTGAACACAATACATAGTAACAACAACTCATTCCTATAGTGTGCACAGGTGCAACACCGAACACAATACATTGTAACAACAACTCATTCCTATAGTGTGCACAGGTGCAACACCGAACACGATACATAGTAACAACAACTCATTCCTATAGTGTGCACAGGTGCAACACCGAACACGATACATTGTAACAACAACTCATTCCTATAGTGTGCACAGGTGCAACCCTGAACACAATACATAGTAACAACAACTCATTCCTATAGTGTGCACAGGTGCAACACCGAACACAATACATAGTAACAACAACTCATTCCTATAGTGTGCACAGGTGCAACACCGAACACAATACATAGTAACAACAAACTCATTCCTATAGTGTGCACAGGTGCAACACCGAACACAATACATAGTAACAACAGCTCATTCCTATAGTGTGCACAGGTGCAACACCGAACACAATACATAGTAACAACAACTCATTCCTATAGTGTGCACAGGTGCAACACCGAACATGATACATAGTAACAAAAACAGTCGCACTCTGCTAAGACATAGAATTTAGGGGCAGAATGCATTATTTCAAGGATGCGTCACTTCCTCAGCAGCATGCTGTAGTTTCAATACAATCAATGTTTGATCAGCAGGAGATTATCACCGCAGGACTAGGTGTCACATGCAGAGCAGTCAGACTCATTTTTGTAACCCTGCCCCCACCACTGATTGGCTGCTTGCTGACAATGAACACAGGAAGCTGCCAATCACAGGAGTGGGCGGAGTTATGCACAGCTCAGCATTCTGAGGACTGCTACAACTACAGCAGGAAAAACAGGGATTTTACTAAAACTGTAACAAGCAATACAGTAACTGACATCACTGGAATCAGAGTCTCTGTACATCATGCAACTCTCAGATTACATAACAAAGGAACATATCCTAAAACATCCTTAGCTTATATCAGACCCAATATTCCCACTCTGCCGCTATGATTACATTACTATGTGTTTTTTATATGATCAGATCTTATTAGTACTTGTTATTTAGAGCTGGGGAATAGCTCTATATATTCACTAGCTGTAGAGGTCAGCGTTGTCCTGGCGAAATACCCATATATATTCATAATGCTTATATCTGGTAATATTGCCCATATATGGTAATGTGTGTATGTGTGTGTATGTATCCTAACCCCACCCCTTCCTGGTAGCCTCAACCCTTCATAATTCCGTCCCTAACATAGCTCCGCCCCTTCCCGGTAGCTTCTTCATTGCTTTACCTCTACACATAGCCCCTCATGGTAGTCCCGTCCCCTTCATAGCCCCACCCTATGTATAGCCCCACCCATTCATAGCTCCTGGGGGAGGTGGGGCCATGTGGAGATGCAGGCTGTAGAGTGGGCGTGGCTATGTAAAGTGGGCGTGATTCTGTGGAATGGGTGTGGCTAGGTGGAGTGGGCAGGGATATGTGGAATGGGCAGGGCTATGACACTTACACACACACACATGCATACAGTCAGCTTTATATATATTAGATTGTGCTGTTTATTTTAATTTATAATGTGCTATGAATTATTATCATTGTCCTTATTATTATTATTATTATTATTTTACTATTATTGTTGTTGTTATTGTTGTTACTTTTATTGTTATTGTTGTTCTTATTTTTTGTGATTTTTCCCTCTTATTCTTATTTTACTATTATTATTGTTGTTGTTGTTGTTTTTATTATTATCATTGTTATTGTTGTTATTATTGTTGTTTTTATTATTGTTATTGTCCCTCTTATTTTTATCTTACTATTATTGTCGTTGCTTTTATTATTATCATTGTTGTTGTTGTTACTATTATTGTTCTTGTTTTTATTATTATTATTGTTGTTACTGTTGTTATATTATTGTTGTTTTTATTATTGTTATTATTATTGTCCCTCTTATTCTTATTTTACTATTATTGCTGTTGTTGTTGTTGTTACTATTATTGTTATTTTTGTTATTATTGCTGCTGTTGTTATTATTGTTGTTGTTAATATTGTTGTTGTTGTTGTTACTATTATTGTTGTTGTTGTTATTATTATTGTCCCTCTTATTCTTATTTTACTATTATTGTGTTGTTGTTATTATTATTATTGTTGTTGCTATTATTGTTGTTGTTGTTATTATTGCTGCTGTTGTTATTATTGTTGTTGTTATTATTGTTGTTACTATTGTTGTTGTTATTATTATTGTTGTTGTTGTTACTATTATTGTTAATGTTGTTATTATTGTTATTATTGTTATTATTGTTATTGTTGTTATTATTGTTATTATTGTTGTTGTTGTTATTATTGTTATTATTGTTGTTGTTGTTATTATTATTGTTATTGTTGTTGTTGTTATTATTATTGTCCCTCTGATTCTTATTTTACTATTATTGCTGCTGTTGTTGTTATTATTGTTGTTGTTACTATTGTTGTTATTATTATTATTGTTGTTGCTATTATTGTTATTGTTGTTGTTATCATTGCTGTTACCACCTTCATATTGTAATATTAGATGTTATCCTGGACATCTATGTTATTAGTAGCAGACATTGTACAGTATTATAGTCCGTCTCTTCCTACTCTTAGAGTTTCTGTGTTTTGTACTTTGTTGATTGTAGCAGTTTGTTGTTACGTTCCCCGTCACGTCCTACGTTGCGATGATTCTTTTTCCATCGCCGGTCTCTATCTCCAGCCTGGGATGAGGTGTATTATTTGCAGTATCAGCTGCAGCGTTTTCCATCAGAATCTTTCTCGTCTTCTATAAATGTCAAGTGGATTTTAGAAGCCGGATGTGAGGCGCGGAGCGTGGATTTGTGGAGTTCACCTCAGGTGACCCGGCCGGCGAGAGCGCAACGTCCAATTCACAAAATGAATTTCTCTCCCTTCCATCTTCCCGTATGATTTGTGCTTTTGCACCATTCACCTCGGGTATTCTGTGCCTCTTTTACGCTCTTGTGTCGGGATAAAGATCATACATGTAGCCTACATCACGCGGGAGCAGTAAACAGACGCGTCTCCAGCTGGGAAGCTCCAATAAAGGAAGCCGGGACACATCACCAGCAAAGAAAAGGACATAGAGGACGGACGGCAGCTGCAGACAGACGGACCTGGACAGGCTTCAACAGGAAGGAGACGGGGGGCCGAGCCGATAGCGGGAGACACCGGCGCTGCAGCTCTGCAAATCCATCCGTACAGCGGAAAGTGTTCACCGAAGATGCAAAAACATCCCAATCTGTGTCCACGGAGGAGGATTTGATGCTTCATTTCTGCATCTCTCAGCAGAAAAGACGCAGAGGCTAAAACACGCGCTTTTGACGCTTTTTCGGTGCAGATGTTTCCCATTCTTGCTGCAAGAATTCACTTGTCAAACACCGCGCTGCCGTATTCCACCAGACATCAATATTGATTTATTAGTCAACGTGTTCCAAGAGTCCCAGAAACATGGCAATATTAATTTGTCCTGAGGAAGAGGCAATTAATATTATAGTCACCCTTTGATGTCTGGTGGAATACGGCAGCGCAGTGCTTAACCCTTCATCCTCCCTACTCTATATGCACCACGCTGGGGACTGCAGCAGCCGTGATCTGCTTTTATAGTGGTTGTGAATCTCACAACCACACAAGGTGAAGCCTCTGATACCTATTCAGGTCATATTTTATCTCTCAGATCCTTCATCCTCCCTACTTTGGGTTTAATTAATCATCAACATTAACAGAAATAGATCCCTAATGACTCTATATAATAGATGTGTGTCACTTTATGTATAAAGTGAAATAAAGTCACTTTGTGATGCTCTTCTAATCCATTGAGATGCCCTGCAGATTGTATGCGGTTGCAATGAGCACAGACACTGTAAGGGTTACGATGCCCATATTATTGCGGACATTGCTGTCCTCCATGGCCACTATTGGAAATCACTTATCAGGACGCGGTGTAATGTGAATTGTGAGTCTACAGAGACGGAATCCTTTTTAATGTGACGCCAATAGTTGCAATCTCCCGGAACGAGCTGTACCGAGCCGCGTCCGGACCCAATGCTCCAATGCTAATTTCCGCCCTGATTAGACTGCGGATCACAATGATCTTCAGTCTCCTCGGTCAATGATGAAAACATCTTCTATGCGGCAGTGGATTATAAAAAATGTCATTTTTTTTACCCCTTCCTGCGAAAACTAATTTGGCCGCCATTAAATCATGGATGGATATAAAAAAAATGGAAAAAAAAAACACAGAAGGGTTAATAAAATGAAAAGTGAATGAATGAAAGAGAAATCTAAGCTGTAGCCCAACAGCCTCCAATCAACACAGCAGTGAAACATCAATCCTCGTAGGTGTATTTTAATCTAATTTTGAAGAAACTCCTCCTGGAGGATGTTCCAAACATCATGGAGAGCTAACCGCAGATCTTCTGTGGATGTTCCAAACATCATGGAGAACTAACCGCAGATCTTCTGTGGATGTTCCAAACATCATGGAGAACTAACCGCAGATCTTCTGTGGATGTTCCAAACATCATGGAGAACTAACCCCAGATCTTCTGTGGATGTTCCAAACATCATGGAGGACTAACCGCAGATCTTCTGTGGATGTTCCAAACATCATGGAGAACTAACCGCAGATCTTCTGTGGATGTTCCAAACATCATGGAGGACTAACGCAGATCTTCTGTGGATGTTCCAAACATCATGGAGAACTAACCGCAGATCTTCTGTGGATGTTCCAAACATCATGGAGGACTAACCGCAGATCTTCTGTGGATGTTCCAAACATCATGGAGGACTAACCGCAGATCTTCTGTGGATGTTCCAAACATCATGGAGAACTAACCGCAGATCTTCTGTGGATGTTCCAAACATCATGGAGAACTAACCGCAGATCTTCTGTGGATGTTCAAAACATCATGGAGAACTAACCGCAGATCTTCTGTGGATGTTCCAAACATCATGGAGAACTAAGCACAGATCTTCTGTGGATGTTCCAAACATCATGGAGAACTAACCGCAGATCTTCTGTGGATGTTCCAAACATCATGGAGAACTAACCGCAGATCTTCTGTGGATGTTCCAAACATCATGGAGAACTAACCGCAGATCTTCTGTGGATGTTCCAAACATCATGGAGGACTAACCGCAGATCTTCTGTGGATGTTCCAAACATCATGAAGAACTAACCGCAGATCTTCTGTGGATGTTCCAAAATCATGGAGAACTAACCGCAGATCTTCTGTGGATGTTCCAAACATCATGGAGAACTAACCGCAGATCTTCTGTGGATGTTCCAAACATCATAGAGAACTAACCGCAGATCTTCTGTGGATGTTCCAAACATCATGGAGGACTAACCGCAGATCTTCTGTGGATGTTCCAAACATCATGGAGAACTAACCGCAGATCTTCTGTGGATGTTCCAAACATCATGGAGAACTAATCGCAGATCTGTGGATGTTATTGTTATTATTATTATTATTATTATTATTATTATTAATACCGTTTTTTCAGACTTTAACACACTTTTTCTCCCCTAAATTGAGGGCTAAACTGGGGTGTGTTCTATAATCCAGGTTTGCATTGTACATGGAGGGTGGGGGGCGAAGCTGTGGATCCAGAGTGCGGTGGTGGCCGCCATTTTCCATGTGCCTGCCTGCATTGCCAAGCTGCAACTCGTGCCTCTAGCGTTCAGACTTCTAGAAAATGGCCGCGGAGGCGGTGCATGCGCAGATCGAGATCCACGGCCATTTTCTAGAAGTCTGGATGGTAGAGGCCGAGTAGCAGCTTGACAATGCTGGCAGGCACATGGAAAATGGCGCCCCCCCGCAGCAAACCCGCAGCTCTGGCCCTGCAGCCCACATCCTCCATAGACCCTACCTACTACACCCCCGCACCCCCACTGCAACTCAATAAGCCATGGTGGGTTCAGAATCGGGGGCCATGCACCAAGATGGGGATATATATAACAGGATGGGGGGGCCATGTACCAGGATAGGAGGCATATATACCAGGATAGGGGGGGGCCATGTACCAGAATGGGGGGCTATGTACCAGGATGGGAGATATGTACACCAGGATGGGGGACCATGTACAAGGAATGCGGGGCATGTAACAGGATGGGGGGGCCATATATACCAGGTTTGGGAAACCATGTACCAGGATGAGGGCAAGTACCAGGATAGGAGATATATACACCAGGATGGAGGCATGTACAGGGATGGGGTGCCATGTACCAGGATGTGGAAATATATACCAGGATGGGGGGCAAAGTACCAGGATGGGGGAAATATATACCAGGATGGGGTGCCATGTACCAGGATGGGGGAAATATATACCAGGATGGGGGGCCATGTACCAGGATGGGAGGGCATGTATCACGATGGGGGAAATATATACCAGGATGGGGGAAATATATACCAGGATGGGGGGCCATGTACCTGGCTAGGGGAAATATATACCAGGACGGGGGTCCATGTACCAGGATGGGAGGGCATGTATCAGGATGGGGGACATATATACCAGGATGGGTCCTTGACCAAATTTGGGGAGCGTTTTATAATCCGGTGCATCTTATAAAGTGAAGAATACGGTATTTCATGTCGTACAACTCAATTTCGAGCCGTGGAAACTTGATGGATGAACGCTCTTGGCAAATCCTTTTGTCTCTTCATGTAATCTCAGACACTCGATGATGATGTAGATCTGGGATCTGTTGGGCCGTTTCATCAGGTCCGGACTCCTTGTTCTTTTTTATGCTGAAGATAGTTGTTGTTGTTGAGATTTACGATTTGTTCTGTGTCATTCTATTATCGCAGAATAAATCTGGAGCCTTGTTTGTATTGCTCAGAACTGAGGACACATCAAAGTGGGTAACATTGAGGGTCATAGTCGCAGTGTTCTGCCAAAGAAACTTGGTGCGGCAGATGAGGAGAGCCTTAAAACTGGAGGAGAAATAGCCAAATTGCTACTAAGGTGAAGCTGGAGAAGAAAGAGAAGAAAGATTCATATCACAGGTCACCATGGCAGGACTGAGAACAGCAACAAGAGACAAGGTAGCTATACTGCATCAGCAAGGTGTCACCTAGGCAAAGATTTCAAAGTAAACTGGGATTTCAAGAAGGACAATGACCCCAAACATCAAGAAGCCTCAGAAATGGGGGAAACAAAGCGCTGGAGAGATCTGAAGTGACAGCAATGAGTCCCGATCTAAATCCCATGGATCACCTGTGGAAAGATCTGAAGGGGCAGCAATGAGTCCCGATCTAAATCCCATGGATCACCTGTGGAGAGATCTGAAGGGGCAGCAATGAGTCCCGATCTAAATCCCATGGATCACCTGTGGATAGATCTGAAGGGGCAGCAATGAGTCCGGATCTGAATCCCATTGATCACCTGTGGAAAGATCTGAAGGGGCAGCAAAGAGTCCCGATCTGAATCCCATGGATCACTTGTGGAGAGATCTGAAGTGTCAGCAATGAGTCCCGATCTAAATCTCATGGATCACCTGTGGATAGATCTGAAGGGGCAGCAATGAGTCCGTATCTGAATCCCATTGATCACCTGTGGAAAGATCTGAAGGGGCAGCAAAGAGTCCAGATCTGAATCCCATTGATCACCTGTGGAAAGATCTGAAGGGGCAGCAAAGAGTCCAGATCTGAATCCCATTGATCACCTGTGGAAAGATCTGAAGGGGCAGCAATGAGTCCAGATCAGAATCCCATTGATCACCTGTGGAGAGATCTGAAGGGGCAGCAATGAGTCCGGATATGAATCCCATTGATCACCTGTGGAAAGATCTGAAGGGGCAGCAAAGAGGCCAGATCTGAATCCCATTGATCACCTGTGGAAAAATCTGAAGGGGCAGCAAAGAGTCCAGATCTGAATCCCATTGATAACCTTTGGAGAGATCTGAAGTGTCAGCAAAGAGTCCAGATCTGAATCCCATTGATCACCTGTGGAAAGATCTGAAGGGGAAGCAACGAGTCTGGATCTGAATCCCATTGATCACCTGTAGAAAGATCTGAAGGGGCAGCAATGAGTCCGGATCTGAATCCCATTGATCACCTGTAGAGAGATCTGAAGGGGCAGCAATGAGTCCATATCTGAATCCCATTGATAACCTTTGGAGAGATCTGAAGGGGCAGCAATGAGTCCGTATCTGAATTCCATTGATCACCTGTGGAAAGATCTGAAGGGGCAGCAATGAGTCCAGATCTGAATCCCATTGATCACCTTTGGAGAGATCTGAAGGGGCAGCAATGAGTCTGGATCTGAATCCCATTGATCACCTGTGGAAAGATCTGAAGGGGCAGCAACGAGTCTGGATCTGAATCCCATTGATCACCTGTGGAAAGATCTGAAGGGGCAGCAATGAGTCCAGATCTGAATCCCATTGATCACCTTTGGAGAGATCTGAAGGGGCAGCAAAGAGTCCAGATCTGAATCCCATTGATCACCTGTGGAAAGATCTGAAGGGGCAGCAACGAGTCTGGATCTGAATCCCATTGATCACCTGTAGAAAGATCTGAAGGGGCAGCAATGAGTCCGGATCTGAATCCCATTGATCACCTGTAGAGAGATCTGAAGGGGCAGCAATGAGTCCATATCTGAATCCCATTGATCACCTGTGGAAAGATCTGAAGGGGCAGCAATGAGTCCATATCTGAATCCCATTGATCACCTTTGGAGAGATCTGAAGGGGCAGCAACGAGCCTGGATCTGAATCCCATTGATAACCTTTGGAGAGATCTGAAGGGGCAGCAATGAGTCCGTATCTGAATCCCATTGATCACCTGTGGAAAGATCTAAAGGGGCAGCAATGAGTCCGTATCTGAATCCCATTGATCACCTGTGGAGAGATCTGAAGGGGCAGCAACGAGCCTGGATCTGAATCCCATTGATAACCTTTGGAGAGATCTGAAGGGGCAGCAATGAGTCCGTATCTGAATCCCATTGATCACCTGTGGAAAGATCTGAAGGGGCAGCAATGAGTCCAGATCTGAATCCCATTGATCACCTTTGGAGAAATCTGAAGGGGCAGCAACGAGTCTGGATCTGAATCCCATTGATCACCTTTGGAGAGATCTGAAGGGGCAGCAATGACCGGATCTAAATCCCATGGATCACCTGTGGAGAGATCTGAAGGGGCAGCAATGACCGGATATAAATCCCATGGATCACCTGTGGAGAGATCTGAAGGGGCAGCAATGAGTCCAGATCTGAATCCCATTGATCACCTGTGGAGAGATCTGAAGGGGCAGCAATGTGTCCCGAACTAAATCCCATTGATCACCTTTGGAGAGATCTGAAGGGGCAGCAAAGAGTCCAGATCTGAATCCCATTGATCACCTGTGGAGAGATCTGAAGGGGCAGCAATCACCAGATCTAAATCCCATTGATCACCTGTGGAGAGATCTGAAGGGGCAGCAATGAGTCCATATCTGAATCCCATTGATCACCTTTGGAGAGATCTGAAGGGGCAGCAATGACCGGATCTAAATCCCATGGATCACCTGTGGAGAGATCTGAAGGGGCAGCAATGACCGGATATAAATCCCATGGATCACCTGTGGAGAGATCTGAAGGGGCAGCAATGAGTCCAGATCTGAATCCCATTGATCACCTGTGGAGAGATCTGAAGGGGCAGCAATGTGTCCCGATCTAAATCCCATTGATCACCTTTGGAGAGATCTGAAGGGGCAGCAAAGAGTCCAGATCTGAATCCCATTGATCACCTGTGGAGAGATCTGAAGGGGCAGCAATCACCAGATCTAAATCCCATTGATCACCTGTGGAGAGATCTGAAGGGGCAGCAATGAGTCCATATCTGAATCCCATTGATCACCTGTGGAGAGATTTGAGAATTGGGAGAAGATGAGAGACTGGGAGCAGATTATAAAGAAGAGGAGACACTGCAGGAGGAGGAGAAGCTTGTGGAGGTTATAGGGGGCGACTGACTGCAGGATTCAGTCCAAAAGGGGAAAACAAATAATAAGATGAGGGGACAACAATTGTGTCCAGAACAATTTGGGGGGTTTCGGCCATGACTGTGTATATACATATATATATTCATATGAATATATCCATCCACCCTCCTCCAGTGTGTGTGTATGTGTAGATAGATAGATAGATAGATAGATAGATAGATAGATAGATAGATAGATATGCATACACACACACTGGAGGAGGGTGGATGGATATACCAGCCCGCTGATTAGATGATTAGAGATTGTCCTTAGGAGCCGGTAACGTGAGGTCTCTGAATCCTGCTCTGAACCGTGGCCCGAGTGGCGGCTTTACCTTTACACATTCGCCCCATTGACGTTAATTGTTCTTGAAGGCGATGCCCCCGGTTCACCAAGAGAAGCCAGATGGGTGAGGGATTAATGAACATCAGTTTGTCGGAGTTTCTCTGGATGTCACTTAAACTGAGAAATTACAGCAATGGTCCGACTGGAAAGAGGATAAAGGTTCAGAGGGTAAAAAGTAAAAAAATACACATGTATCACAATGATGAGAAGATCATCAAAAAGTTCAATTATTTCAGTAATGGAACACATAAAGTGACACACACGTATTATATATCTCAGGAAATTAAAGTTTGGAGGATGAAGGGTTAAACACTGCGCTGCCGTATTCCACCAGACACCATAGATTCTATGTCTCAATTTTAATAAATAAAGATGTTTTCTTTGGGCGGCCGCTGATTATGAGAAGAGTTTTTAGATGATAAAACTCTTTTAACACAACTCTGGTCCACACAATGTACGGTCACATTAATCTGTAATGAACTGCAATATTCACATATGATGTCATGTAATTGCTGTGATCAGACACCCAATGGGGAATCTGGTTAGTGTTTTTTTTACATTTGTACATTTTTTCTGCCAATCAATAAATTGCAAAATAAAATACTGTTCTACTCTTTCCATGGTTTGCACAAATCGTGGCAAAACTGCAACTAGAAGCAGGGAAGGATCTTTGTTAATCACAGTCTCCAGGGGCGTAACTACATCAGGTGCAGGGGTTGCAATCACACCCGGGCCCTGGAGTCTAGGGGGCCCCAAAAGTCCCTTTGACCTATTATTATTATTATTATTATTAATATACCATTGATTCCATGGTCTGTAAATGAAAAGGAATACATACAAACAAGTTAAAAATACAATGAACAAACTAACAGTGACAGACCAATACAGAGGGGAGAGAGGACCCTGCCCTGGTCCAGTGGTGGTGGAGTGCCGGGTCCAGTGGTGGTGGAGTGCCGGGTCCAGTGGTGGTGGAGTGCCGGGTCCAGTGGTGGTGGAGCGCCGGGTCCAGTGGTGGTAGAGCACCAGGTCCAATGGTGGTGGTAGCGAGGAGAGAGGTTGATTAGTCGGGCAGCAGAGTTAAGGACAGATTGGAGAGGTGCCAGAGTGTTAGCAGGAAGGCCACAGAGGAGGAGGTTGCAGTAGTCAAGGCGGGTGATGATGAGGGCATGCACTAGTAGTTTAGCAGATTGAGGGTTGAGGAAGGGACGGATTCTGGAAATATTTTTGCGTTGGAGGCAGCAGGAGGTGGTGAGAGCTTGGATGTGTGGTCTGAAGGACAGGGCAGAGTCGAGAGTTACTCTGAGGCAGCGGACTTCAGGTACAGGTAAAGTGTGATGTCATTTATTCTGATAGATCAGGTAAGGAAGGTGTGTGAGATGGAGGAAAGAGGATGAGTTCAGTTTTGTCTACATTGAGTTTAAGGAAGCGAAAGGAGAAGGAGGATATGGCTGATAGACACTCCGGGATTCTGGACAGCAGAGAGGAGAAGGAGGAGGATATGGCTGATAGACACTCAGAGAGGTGACATCTGGGCCAGAGAGGAAGATCTGAGAGTCATCAGCGTACAGGTGATACTGGAAGCCATGGGACTGTATGAGTTGTCCTAGGCCAAGGGTATAGATGGAGAAAAGGAGGGGCCCCAGAACAGAGTCTTGAGGGATCCCAACAGAGAGGGGATGGGGCGAGGAGGTCGTGTGGGAGTGGGAGATGCTAAATGTGCGGTTGGAAAGGTAGGAGGAGATCCAGGAGAGGACAAGGTCAGTGATACCAATGGAAGAGAGGATCTGTAACAGGAGACAGTGGTCGACTGTATCGAATGCAGAGGACAGGTCAAGAAGGAGGAGGACGGAGAACTGTCTTAGCTTTGGGGGTAAGTAGGTCATTAGTAATTTTGGTCAGGGCAGTTTCAGTGGAGTGGTGGGGGCAGAAGGCGGATTGAAGGTCGTCAAAGAGAGAGAGATGAGAGGTGGGATGAGAGGACGGTGTGGACCTGCTTCTCGAGAAGTTTGGAGGCAAATGGGAGCAGCGATATGGGGCGGTAGCTGGATGTGGAGGTCGACTAATGCTGGTAAAGATTTGCAATAATTGGGGGTCCCAATGCAAAAGCTCCAATGGGGCCCCCGATTATTGCATAGCATGATCTTCAAGTTACGCCACTGGGCAGTCACACAGCAAAGGTCCTGAGCCGAACGACAAATAGAAGGAGGAGGATTGACCCTGCATAGGAAGGTAAAAAAGACAAAGGAATAAGGGCTGTGGGGATAAAAGGGGCAAGAAGACCAGTCTGAGTTGGAGGAAGGGGGGACACGAAGCAGCTTGTGAGCAGTGGGACCATGGGGAGCAGAGTGCGAGATAGAGAGGGTGCGGTGGAGGACGCCTGGATTAAAAAGAGGAGGAAAGCAGAATAGTCTGTGAATAATAGGATACCAGGGAGCAGTCTGCGTGAAGAAAAAGCAAATACATGGGTGTAATGTAAGAGCGCGGTATAGGGTAATCAGTGTGTGTGAGAAAGAGGGGGTGAAGGAGGGCAGCATCATGCATTGGGGTTTGCATCCATGACTCTGTGCTTTGTCGTCGATTTATCTGTCCACGGAGCCACAGGAGATACACCTTTCCTCCAGGTGATTGTTGTCTGTTCTCCTTGCTTTAGTCTTTTAGGTTAACAGGTGTTTTTATTTGTCTATCCTATCTTCTTTCGGGTGCAGCTATTTATACCTTCCTGCTTCCTGCTGGTGATATTCTCATGTGGATGTTCAGCCATACTGCTGTTATTTATGCCAGTCCAGCTAGTAATCATCTCTCTGCTGTTTATTCTCTTCACCCTGCACCTATCTTCTGCTTGTCGTTAGGGAGTATGCAGCATTTTCTCTAGCAGTACGTATCCTATTTTTTCTCATTATATTACGTGATTTGTTTTTGTTATGTGTGGCTATAGAGGACTAAGGTGTATGCAAATAGGATGGCAGTGACAGCTAAAGGTTTTCAGGGGAACTAGTCTGACCCTTAGACTGGGGGTCCCTAGCTGACCATGTTCCCAGAATTGGCTCTAAAGGTGAGGATGTCTGGGCCACCACCCTTGCCCTGCTCCTGACCAGCCATAGGCTATATCCCCCTCACCTCCAACCAGGGACCAGGATAGTCACAGCAACTCCACCCAAGGATTGGGATAGGAACAGCTTCTGAAATCTCCAGCAGAAACTGCACACAGCTCACAGGTCATAGAGTGAATGAACTCTTTCAGCGACACCAGCTGATGGGTAGTGAGATTATATAAAGGTTGGGGGAGTAGACAACGGCATCACCTGACACATGCAACAGATCCTCTGGAGAGCCACAGAAGTTAACCCTTAATAGACTAAAGGAAATTAACTCCTTTTCCTTTGAATTCACAGAGAATGCAGAGCAGTCTACATATGACAGCTTTTACTCACTCTGGGATAACTGTCTATCTCAGCACACCTTCCCTTCTGTAGGTAAAGGTCACTCAGTGCTGCCCTCTGGCTCCCTGAGGAACATGAAGCACTCAATGGCCATTCAGGCAGCATAGGTCCAACTTCCCATTGTTATGTCTGGGGTTAGCACCATTCAAGCCTATGCAAGTACCTCTAGGGACTGCGGGGTCCAAATCTCAAGTCTGTACAGGAATCAGCTGGGTCAGTTGCAGTTTATCCATCTTTCCTGTGTGAGTTAAATACATAATCATAACAGGCAGTCTGCATGAGAAAGGAAGAATTTTGTAAGGAGTTTGTAGGAGAAAGAGAGGAGATAAGTAGGGGGAATCCATATGAGGAGGGAACAATAGAGGAAATGTCTGTGTTAGGCGGCCGTCACACGCTGAGATATCTCGAGCGATATTGTTAGTGATCACGTGCACGCGCAATCGCTTACAATATCGCTCACATCGCTGGTGAGATGTCACACAGACAGACTCACCAGCGATGTGGAGCCGCGATCTCGCTCGTTACTATGGTACACATCGGGTTACTAGGCGCCGCGCGTCGCTTAGTTACCCGACGTGTACCATAGTTACCATCTCCCAGCATAGGCGCGGTCGCTGGGAGATGGATCATCGTGGTGTTATACACCACGATGATGCAGATCGTTGCATCGTTCATCGCTAGATCTGAGAACCGAACCTCAGATCAGCGATGTCACGATCAAGCGATTTAACATCGTAAATCGCTTGATTACATGCAACGATATCTTGCCCGATATCGCTTAAGCGATCAAAAAGGAGATCGCTTAAACGATATCGGGCAAGATATCGTTCCGTGTGACGGCCCCCATAGAAAGGAGTAATGGGGAGCAGACTGCATAAGAAAGTGTAATAACTACTGTGGACGACTCAGGAATCTAATGGCGTGGGAGCAAAGACACGACCGAGACAAGGTATTAAAGTGAAAGTCTTTATTTGAGCAAACGTTCGGCAAACAGTAGCAGAGAAATTAAGCAGTACAATAGAAGTTCGAGAACAGTAAAGTCAGGCAGTAAAGTCTCTAAATTAGAGTTCACACTGGTAGCGGTTGATAATGGAAAAGTCTATAGGTAACAGTTCACACTGGTAATGACCGGTAATGGAATAGTCAATAAGTAACTGTTCACACTGGTAGTGGCCAATAATGTAATAGTCAATAAGTAACAGTTCACACTGGTAGTGGCCAATAATGGAATAGTCAATAAGTAACAGTTCACACTGATAGTGGCCAATAATGGAATAGTTAATAAGTAACAGTTCACACTGATATTGACTGTTCCATTATTGGCCACTAAGTAACAGTTCACACTGGTAGTGGCCAATAATGGAATAGTCTATAAGTAACAGTTCACACTAGTAGTGGCCAATAATGGAATAGTCAATAAGTAACAGTTCACACTGGTAGTGGCCAATAATGGAATAGTCAATAAGTAACAGATCACATTGATAGTGGCCAATAATAGAATAGTCAACAAGTAACAGTTCATATCGAGGGAGGTCTGGAAACAATATAGTCTTTGAGAACACAATCCAGAACTGGATGCAGTGCAGAGCAACAAAGACAAGTCCTGAACCGTCCAGAGCTCTGCAACTGCAATTACATAAACTTAACTGAATGGCAGCAGTGGAACCTTTAGAACAAACAAAGCTAATGTAAAGTGGGGCAGGCTGGCAGAACCTGAATCAGGAACAAACTGCAGACAGAGCAAACTTGTTGCACTGAGGCCAACTGGAAGCAGGTGAACATTAGCTGGACTTCAGACTGTAGTGAATCTGGAAAAAGCCGAACTGGAATAACTGGTGAAGGAGTACAAACTTGAGATACACAGGGAAACCAGAGATCAAAGCAAAATACTCAAGCAAGGACTAGAATATGGACCGGAGCTTATATAGGCAGGAGGGAAGGAACACATGGGCAGAAACAAGGTAGCAGACACCAATTAAGATAAGGGCAAGGAGACACAACAGGTAATCAGATAAGCCAAAATCCTGACAAAAAAATGGGGGAAGTTTTGGGAGTTGTGTTCCTATAGAGAACTGATAAACTGTGCAGTCATCCGAAGACATGGTCATAGCGGTCTGGGCCTGATGGAGAAGAAAAGGAACCAACAAAGAAGTCATCATCTGTAATTCCACTGAATTTGTCTACTGATTTACCAAATAAGATGATCTATTTAGTTTCTTGGCAATTTCAGAAGTTAAGTGAGTAATTTCTAGTATTTTTTTTACATAATCTTCTACTAAAATTTTCCTTTCTCTTGTGAAAAACAATCCCATAAAATCGTGTTGATTTTCCATGACAATAACAAGGAATATATTGACAAAAGACATAAAAATACAATAATAATTTTATTTTTTTTACAGCCGACCCCGTGTTCCTCCAAGTATCATTGCCCATTTGCTATTATTTGAGAGTCACGGACGCCTTTTTGTTTGTTTCCTTCAGTTTAAATTGCAATTATTTTTCCGGGCATCTTTATCCAATTCAATGTTCTCATTGGACACGAGTCAAGCATCTTCATGTTTACTCGGCACGATAGCATCGCTCAATGACGTCCATCACTAAAGTTCCAAGCTTTCTAAACACAACATCCAGATACGTGATAGTATATTTGTAGACACAGACTCCACAACGAGAAGACAGCGAATATAAGATTGTCTGTAGGGACAAAGGTTAAAATGACTCCTTTATATCTTAGGAGCAGTATTATAGTAGTTAATTCTTGTATATAGGGCAGTATTATAGTATTATATTCTTGTATATATGCAGTATTATAGTAGTTATATTCTTGTAATAGGGGCAGTATTATAGTAGTTATATTTCTTGTATATAGAGCAGTATTATAGTAGTTATATTCTTGTACATAGGGCAGTATTATAGTAGTTATATTCTTGTATATAGGGCAGTATTATAGTAGTTATATTCTGTATATAGGGCAGTATTATAGTAGTTATATTCTTGTATATAGGGCAGTATTATAGTAGTTATATTCTTGTATATAGGGGCAGTATTATAGTAGTTATATTCTTGTATATAGGAGCAGTATTATAGTATGTTATATTCTTGTACATAGGGCAGTATTATAGTAGTTATATTCTTGTACATAGGAGCAGTATTATAGTAGTTTATATTCTTGTATATAGGAGCAGTATTATAGTAGTTATATTCTTGTATATAGGAGCAGTATTATAGTAGTTATATTCTTGTATATAGGGCAGTATTATAGTAGTTATATTCTTGTATATAGGGGCAGTATTATAGTAGTTATATTCTTGTATATAGGAGCAGTATTATAGTAGTTATATTCTTGTATATAGGAGCAGTATTATAGATATTATATTCTGTATATAGGGCAGTATTATAGTAGTTATATTCTTGTATATAGGAGCAGTATTATAGTAGTTATATTCTTGTATATAGGAGCAGTATTATAGTAGTTATATTCTTGTATATAGGGGCAGTATTATAGTAGTTATATTCTTGTATATAGGAGCAGTATTATAGTAGTTATATTCTTGTATATAGGAGCAGTATTATAGTAGTTATATTCTTGTACATAGGGGCAGTATTATAGTAGTTATATTCTTGTATATAGGAGCAGTATTATAGTAGTTATATTCTTGTATATAGGGGCAGTATTATAGTAGTTATATTCTTGTATATTAGGAGCAGTATTATAGTAGTTATATTCTTGTATATAGGAGCAGTATTATAGTAGTTTATATTCTTGTATATAGCGGCAGTATTATAGTATTATATTCTTGTAATAGGAGCAGTATTATAGTAGTTATAATTCTTGTATATAGAGAAGTATTATAGTAGTTGTATTCTTGTATATAGGGGCAGTATTATAGTAGTAATTCTGAAAAAGCGAACTGGAATAATGAAGATACAAACTTGTATACACAGGAACCAGAGATCAAGCAAAATACTCAGAAGGACTAGAATATGGAGGGCAGTTATATAGAGTATAGTGTACAATGGGCAAAGAAATATATGGTAGCAGACACAATTAAGATAAGCAGGAGATACAGACAGGTAAATAGTATAATCAAATCCTGACAAAAAAATGGGAATTTGGAGTTGTAGTTCCTATAAACTGATAAACTGTGAGCATCATCCGATAGACATGGTCATAGCTTGGGCCTGTATAGAAGTAAAGATTCCATACAAAGGAAGTCATCATCTGTAATTCACTGAATTTGTCTACTGATTGACCAATAAGATGACTATTTAGTTTCTTGGCAATTCAGAAGTTAAGTGAGTAATTCAGTATTTTTTACATAATCTTCTACTAAAATTTTCCTTCTCTTGTGAAAAACAGATCCCATAAAATCGTGTTGATTTGCCATGACAATAACAAGGAATATATTGACAAAGACATAAAATACATAATAATTTTATTTTTTTACAGCGACCCCGTGTTCCTCAAGTATCATTGCCCATTGCTATATTAGAGTCACGGACGCCTTTTGTTTTTCCTTCAGTTAAATTGCATTATTTTAGCATCTTTATCCAATTCAATGTCTCATTGACAGAGTCAAGCATCTTCATGTTTACTCGCACGATAGCATCGCTCAATGACATCACTCAGTTTCCAAGCTTTCTAAACACAACATCCAGATACGTGATAGTATATATTTGTAGACACAGGACTCCACAACGAGAAGACAGGAATATAATTGTCTGGTAGGGACAAAGTTAAAATGACTAACAAGAACACTTTATATCTTAGGAGCAGTATTATAGTAGTTATATTCTTGTATATAGGGCAGTATTATAGTAGTTATATTCTTGTATATAAGTGCAGTATTATAGTAGTTATATTCTTGTATATAGGGGGCAGTATTATAGTAGTTTATATTCTTGTATATAGGAGCAGTATTATAGTAGTTATATTCTTGTACATAGGAGCAGTATTATAGTAGTTATATTCTTGTAATATAGGGCAGTATTATAGTAGTTATATTCTTGTATATAGGGCAGTATTATAGTAGTTATATTCTTGTATATAGGGCAGTATTATAGTAGTTATATTCTTGTATATAGGGGCAGTATTATAGTAGTTATATTCTTGTATATAGGAGCAGTATTATAGTAGTTATATTCTTGTACATAGGGCAGTATTATAGTAGTTATATTCTTGTACATAGGAGCAGTATTATAGTAGTTATATTCTTGTATATAGGAGCAGTATTATAGTAGTTATATTCTTGTATATAGGGCAGTATTATAGTAGTTATATTCTTGTATATAGGGGCAGTATTATAGTAGTTATATTCTTGTATATATAGGGCAGTATTATAGTAGTTATATTCTTGTATATAGGAGCAGTATTATAGTAGTTATATTCTTGTATATAGGAGCAGTATTATAGTAGTTTATATTCTTGTATATAGGGGCAGTATTATAGTAGTTATATTCTTGTATATAGGAGCAGTATTATAGTAGTTATATTCTTGTATATAGGAGCAGTATTATAGTAGTTATATTCTTGTATATAGGGCAGTATTATAGTAGTTATATTCTTGTATATAGGAGCAGTATTATAGTAGTTATATTCTTGTATATAGGAGCAGTATTATAGTAGTTATATTCTTGTACATAGGGGCAGTATTAAGTAGTTAATATTCTTGTATATAGGAGCAGTATTATAGTAGTTATATTCTTGTATATAGGGGCAGTATTATAGTAGTTATATTCTTGTATATAGGAGCAGTATTATAGTAGTTATATTCTTGTATATAGGAGCAGTATTATAGTAGTTATATTCTTGTATATAGCGGCAGTATTATAGTAGTTATATTCTTGTATATAGGAGCAGTATTATAGTAGTTATATTCTTGTATATAGGAGCAGTATTATAGTAGTTGTATTCTTGTATATAGGGGCAGTATTATAGTAGTTATATTCTTGTATATAGCGGCAGTATTATAGTAGTTATATTCTTGTATATAGGGCAGTATTATAGTAGTTATATTCTTGTATATAGGAGCAGTATTATAGTAGTTGTATTCTTGTATATAGGGGCAGTATTATAGTAGTTATAGTCTTGTACATTGGAGCAGTATTATAGTAGTTATATTCTTGTACATAGGGGCAGTATTATAGTAGTTATATTCTTGTATATAGGAGCAGTATTATAGTAGTTATATTCTTGTACATAGGGGCGGTATTATAGTAGTTATAGTCTTGTACATTGGAGCAGTATTATAGTAGTTATATTCTTGTACATTGGAGCAGTATTATAGTAGTTATATTCTTGTACATTGGAGCAGTATTATAGTAGTTATATTCTTGTATATAGGAGCAGTATTATAGTAGTTATATTCTTGTATATAGGAGCAGTATCATAGTAGTTATATTCTTGTACATTGGAGCAGTATTATAGTAGTTATATTCTTGTACATAGGGGCAGTATTAGAGTAGTTATATTCTTGTACATAGGAGCAGTATTATAGTAGTTATATTCTTGTATATAGGAGCAGTATTATAGTAGTTATATTCTTGTATATAGGAGCAGTATCATAGTAGTTATATTCTTGTATATAGGAGCAGTATTATAGTAGTTATATTCTTGTATATAGGAGCAGTATTATAGTAGTTATATTCTTGTATATAGGAGCTGTATTATAGTAGTTATATTCTTGTATATAGGAGCAGTATTATAGTAGTTATATTCTTGTATATAGGAGCAGTATTATAGTAGTTACATTCTTGTATATAGGGGCAGTATTATAGTAGTTATATTCTTGTATATAGGAGCCGTATTATAGTAGTTATATTCTTGTATATAGGAGCAGTATTATAGTAGTTATATTCTTGTACATAGGAGCAGTATTATAGTAGTTATATTCTTGTATATAAGGGCAGTATTATAGTAGTTATATTCTTGTATATAAGGGCAGTATTATAGTAGTTATATTCTTGTATATAGGGGAAGTATTATAGTAGTTATATTCTTGTATATAGGAGCAGTATTATAGTAGTTATATTCTTGTATATAGGGCAGTATTATAGTAGTTATATTCTTGTACATAGGAGCAGTATTATAGTAGTTATATTCTTGTATATAGGGGCAGTATTATAGTAGTTATATTCTTGTATATAGGGGCAGTATTATAGTAGTTATATTCTTGTATATAGGAGCAGTATTATAGTAGTTATATTCTTGTATATAGAGGCAGTATTATAGTAGTTATATTCTTGTATATAGGGGCAGTATTATAGTAGTTCTATTCTTGTACATAGGGGCAGTATTATAGTAGTTCTATTCTTGTACATAGGGGCAGTATTATAGTAGTTATATTCTTGTACATAGGGGCAGTATTATAGTAGTTATATTCTTGTATATAAGGGCAGTATTATAGTAGTTATATTCTTGTATATGAGCATGCGCAATGGCCCCAAAATGTCTCATGACGTCCATCAGAGTCCGGAGCATGCGCACTTGCTCCTCTTACCGCCGCGACATCCCTCGATCACCGGAGCATACATCCATTACTTCCTGCTCCTGGGAACTACATACATACAACTAAGTCCCACTGATAAAGTGGAATTAAATAATGAATCCAATATCTCTCTATGATAACTAGCTTTTATTACCGCACAATCTTTATTTCTAGGGGTATTTCTTGAATAAGGGACCTTTTATTTAACTAGGACCTAATGTGGCCTCTGTGCCCTCCCCTCGGTTTCACCCACTTAGCATGAGCATTACCCCGGCTCTTGCACCAGTGCTCAACCAGTAGAGTCCAGGCCAGCACACAACGGGACAGCACCACGATCCATTCATTTCCCATGGTCATTTCATACTATCTTTCTTAATGGGCTACATCAATTTACATATGCATTAATCAATTCATATATCAGCTTTCCAAGGTGATGGCCAATGTCAAGTCACCTTGTAATTCTTAATTTTATTTAAAAAATTACAGAAAAAAAATAATCTTGTATATAAGAAAATGACTTTGCAAATAAGGGTGAGTCATCACAGTGCTCAGTCTTGCCATGGTGCATGACTTGTGACATGAGATTGTCTTCCACAACCTCACCTTTGTAGCAGAGCTTCACTGTTCCTCACCTGAGTGTAAACCTCCTACCTAGCTGATTCTAGATCACATGAAAATGGATCACCCATAGAGGTCACCTCAGGTCACCAGTCCTCAACTCCAAATACTCTTACAAGATTTCTCCAAGATTGCAACTCCGTCCTTGTAGGAAATGCGCCTCCATACAATTGGGCTCATGTATAGAAATGACCGCATTGTTCGCATAAGGTCTCTGAAGAGGTTCTGCAGCATCTTTTCCTTTCGGTGAAGAATTCTTTGACACTGTCCTGTTTGTAAATCTGTCCCTCAAGCTTTCTCTCTTCCAGCTCGGTTTCGGCACGCTCCCAACATGTGGTTTATATAATGACGGGTTTGTGAATTAAGTTGTTAAAACTGTCGCTGTCAGTATACGCAGCTCTGCGCTAAACTTAGCACCAATTACAGGAGGTCACAGGACGTTGTGTACATCGGGGATTGTTGTTCTAGAGCGTTTCCAAAGTGCGGTGGTCAGTTCAGCTATGGGATACTGAGGCTTAAAATGGACAGGGTCAGAGTGGCCCAATAAAGGGTTCTCACATGGGTCCGGCATCAAGTGGGTAAATGTTGGACCATACACAACCAAATGGTAATGTCGAGCCCACCGGAACGAGGGTACTCGGTACCGGACCGGGTCTGCTGCTGGGGGATGTCACGGGTGGTCCTGGTCCAGACCGTGTCCCGGGCCCTGGCAATTAAAAGGGGAATATTTACAGGGGATAATAGTTTATCGTGACACCACCCATGGTGTGTGGTTAGGAATGGGACCACCGCTGCTGCAGAACCTCCAGGGATGATGTTAGGCAGCTTAGATGGTACTGCTCTCCATAGGTAGAGGCGAGGTCCCCGGGGCAGTGGTTGGTAAAGTCTATGGTGAAGGTGGTAATAAGGGGTGATAGTGGAGACAGGTTAAAGGAACACACACTCAAGTTTCTGTAGTTTCCAAAGCTTTACTGCAGATGTAGTAACAGAGTTTTGTCCACGGAGTCTGTACTGGGGCCGGGTTTCTCCCACCCTGTCCGGGTCCTCAGCTTCCTGGCGCTGCGCTGTGTGTGTGTCCTCGCTGCTGCTTCTAGCTGAGCTGCTGGCACTGTCTCACTCTCTCTCTCCTTTCTGGTACCCCTTAGCTAGGCAACTTGAGTCCTCTGTGCTGTGCTGACCCCGCCGTGTTGCTTTACTCTGGTACTGTGGGCGTCTAGAGACTCCACTACTCCTGGATGCACTGTGCTGTGTGTGTCAGTCACAGTGTCGGATCCGGTGTCCGTTCTGTGCGCTCCTCTGGGGCGAGTGATGATGGCACTCAAGCTCCCAGATGTGTTTCTCTGTCCTTCTAGTTCTCTCTCTCTCATAGCCCTAGCTAGGCCTGGAATTGTGAGCAGACTGTAGAGAAGCTTGGCACAGCTTCTTTGACACTACAGCCTCTCTCAGTTCTCCCAGGAACTGAACTAACTACTTCCTCGTGACCTGGAGTATATAAGGGAACTGGTTGTGCTCCCCCTCCTGGCCCAGAGGTGCTAGTGTAGGTCAGTGTGTTGTGGGGAGGGAACCCGTGGGGTTAATGTGCCACAGTAACTTCAGGCAGAAGTAACATTTGTACAAGGGTCCTGGTGCCTAAGCGGGTCCAAAGAAGACAACAGCTTTTATGCACATGTGTTAATTCACACAAAAAAATAGGATCTATATGCACTTGACCCAACCGGATCCTGCACAGACTAAGTTCCCTGCTGCACAGTCCCTGGTGACATCAGCAAGGGCTGGAATAACCCTGACCACAACACTAGGAGATGACAACTTGGACTTGGCCGTCAATTGTCCCACGTACCGCCTTAGGAACCAGAAAACTTGTAAACCTGCCCCGTAGGTGGAGCAGTACCCCGGGGCAGGTTTACAACTCTATGCAACGATGGTGGTAAAGTTGCAGTACAGGGCAGAGGACGCTGGAATAATTGACGGAGACAGCTGGTGCAGTTCCACACTTTTACTCACAGTTCCTCATGTTCACTCATTCAAATATGGCAGCGGCCCATACTGCAAACGCTACACTGTATAGCAAAAGGCTACGAAAACTCATCTATTCTCATATATTGTGCATTATACAATAAACCAACATCAATGCACAAGAGAGAGAGAGAGAAGAACGCGGCTTCAAGAGACTTCCCAGGAATGAATATTGATAAATTATCACAAAGCGGAAAGGAACACGTTAAGTCTGTTCCAAACTGTCACTCCAAATTCATTCATAAGTCCGAAAACTGCCAAGAAAACCATTCAGCAAATGTATAGATGGCAGAGTTAATCCAGGCGCCTGCTCCGCCGCTCTAAAGTGTCTTAGATTAGGTGTCAAATTGGACTGAAGTCTGCAGGCACAAATCCTTTGGAAGGTCTCCATGGGTGGCTTGAAGGCCAGACCGTCTGCCCTGAATGACTAGGGGCCACGGGATGGATCAGATCAACATCCTCTTGGATTCACTATAAAGAAGCAAAAAAGGGAACAGTCACCAAAAGCAGTAAATACTCAAGACAAACATAGTGGGAGGCCATAGTCTTGTATGTAATGTGTTCAAGGGGTTTGAGGAAATCTCCTAATGAAATGTTCTTCAACGACCCTTGTTGGAGTTTTGTTACTGTTAGCACTCCAGCTTCTCCTGGTTACCTTCTGTGTCTCCTCGCCCTTATCCAAGATGATGTTTGCTACTTCGTTCTGTCCATGTGTTCCTGTTTTCCTGCTTATTTAAACTTCGGTCCGCCTTCAAGGCCTGCTTGAGTATTTTGCTCCAGCTCTAGCTTCCCTGTGCATCATCTCAGTTTGCTCCTTCTCCAGCTATTCTGGGTCAGTTCTTATAATTACTCTGCAGTCTTTTGCTCAGCCGGCCTCCCAGCTACAGGCTATGCTCAGTAAGGATAATTTCTTCTAACTATGCCCTCAGTCTGCTCTCCTGCACATAAGCTTGCTATACCAAAAGGTCCTGTTGTTTCTACTTCATCTATTTTTTATTATTTACTAGTGCGGTGCTCAGGACTGTTTCTGGATTCTAGTGTAGCTGCACCGTACTGTATTAGTATTTGGCACTGTGTTTGCTTAAAAGACTAATTTTCATTATCAGCGCTGCACTGTGTGATCTGCACTTAAAGGACTATTTCTGTATTCGGCTCTGCAGTGTGTGAACAGTACTTTAACCCCTTCATGACCCGGGAATTTTTCATTTTTCATTTTCGGTTTTTGCTCCCCTGCTTCCAGGAGCCATAACTTTTTTTATTTTACCATCAATATAGACATATGACGGCTTGTTTTTTGCGGGACGAGTTGTACTTTCATATGCAATAATTTATTTTACCATATAGTGTACAGGTAAATTGCAAAAAAGTTCTAAATGCAGTAAAATTGCAAAAAAAAGTGCAATGACACATTTGGTTTTTGGGTATTTTAGTCGCCATGTTCACTATATGGTAAAACCGACAAGATGGGGTGATGCCTCGGGTCGGTACGAGTTTGCAGACACCCAACATGTATACCTTTACTGGTATCTAGGTGGTGAAAAAAAAATTCTGAAGTTTGAAAAAAAAAACAAAAACTGACATTTTGTGCCATGTTCTGTGACCCGTAGCGTCTCATTTTTTGGTATCTGGGACTGTGTGAAGGCTTATTTTATGTGTCTTGAGCTAACATTTCTAATGATACCAATTTTGGGGGGATCTGCAGTTTTGATCGCCCGTTATTGCATTTTATAGCAATGTTGCGGTGACCAAAAAAACAGAATTTTGGCTTTTGGACCATTTTTTTCGTTACGGAGTTGACGGCTCTCATTAACGGATTTAATATTATGATAGATCGGGCGATTCTGAACGCGGCGATACTAAACATGTGTATTTTTTAATTTTTTTTATATTTTTATTGTGATTGGGGGTAAAGGTGGGGATTTGAACTTTTATATTTTGTTTTTTTTTACAGGTTTTTAAAAACTTTATTATTTCGTTCATTCTTATTTTTACACTGCCTCTTTAAGAGGCACCCTGCTGCACAGTCCGATCGCTTCTGGGAGATACCAATGAGCTGCAGCTCATCTGTATCTCCCAGAATCGCGGACCTGTTGTGGTTGGCAGCGCCTGCCAACCACAACATGGAACTGCGCTCTGACAGCATCCGGGGTCTAGCCAGGACCACGGGCTGTCAAGTGAGCGCCGGAGATCTTGCAGGATCTCCGAAGCAGGCGGGGAACAGCGCATTCCCCGCCGTGGCCACCTTGGATCCCGCTGTCAGTGATTGACAGTGGGATCCAAGGGGTTAACAGCGCAGATCAGATCTGTTAGCCTGATATTTCAGCTGATCACATCAGCTGAGATGTCAGCTATTTGATGTGAGCGCCGTGCCGGAGCTCATATCAAAGCCCCCTTACCGGCCCATGACGTCCTCCTATGTCATAGGTCGGGAAGGGGTTAAGGACTATTTCCGTATTCGGCTTTGCAGTGTGCGAACTTTGTTTTTAAATTTGATGTGTGATAACATAGGATTGAACTCAAGACTTTGTCTCTGCCTGATCTTTGCCCTACGCCATTAGATTCCTGAGTTACCCACACTAGCCATTACAGTTACTTTTCATGGTTGATTCTCAAGGTCATTGGTTTCAGATGCCCTGGATATTGTTCTTCTATTTGGATTATATTGAGCTCCAGTGTATCTCCACATTCATTTGAAAGCTTCATTTTCCTACAGTGATATTGCAGGAAGGGGAAAAAAAGAACATTAACAAAAGTCATCAACCCTTGGGAACCTCAATGGGGACCTGTCGTCACCATCAAAAGGAAAAAGGTTGTTTGAAATGGATAAAAGAAGAACGATAAAGAGGAAAAATGCAATAAATCTCAACATTTTAAAACATTTATATACCCTGGTGACTGATATTATAGTCAGAAGTGAAGTATTATGTGCCCCTTACCTGCTGATTGTGTATGGCTTCTACATTGTAGCAGTATGACTTTGCTGGATTTAATAAATCATAGGAGTATAAAAACATAAAAATAATATTTTAAACATCTATTCTACGTTTTGGGGGTAATTAATTTTTCTTTTAATAGTATTAACCCGTTATAAGGGTTCTAGGCTGATCACAAAGTATTGCCATTAGCAAACCCTCAACAATCAGCTGCAACCTGCAAGGAAAATTGGCAATAAGTACTCGATTTTTTTCAGCATCCTCCAACAGTAGAAGTAAAGTGTTACACAGTAAATATTCGTATCAGTAGTGTGTCTGTGTTGGGTTGCCGGTTGTACGGGGCTTTTCCAGTACCTCAACACTCTTGTGCCGTACTTTCAACACCATGGTGCCTCGGTTCAAATTTACACAGTCTCTCTTGGCTCCCAGGCCTATCCCACGCACAGAGATCCGTCCAGAGGAACAATCAGGGCCACCTTTAGACAGAGTTCCTTCAAGGTGAGTCTCCTTCAGGAAACAGGTGCCCAAGTAGGGGCCTCCAACCATAATCCGTGGAAAAGTAGACTTGGCACACTATACTTTGCTTTTCAAAGTGACGTTTTTATTTGTGATGGTACTGGTAAGCAAATGCGAGACGTAATCAGCTAGTGAGCTAGTACACTCCTTAAGGGTGGAGTTATGGGTTTCCTCTAGAAGTGACAGTGTAATTAGGTTAGTTAGTGAGTCCACCCACTAGGGGTGGACTCAGACCTTCATCAGTTGCATGCCCAGTTTGAGTGATTCATCTAGTGCAGGAGTTGTGAAGCTAGCCACGCCATCCACCGCAAGGCTACTGTGCGCTGAGCACACAACTCCTGCACTAGATCCCAAAGTGGTCCTATCATTTAGATATTGCCTTTCTGTATTCTTTTATTGGGGTATTTTGGGATTCTGTTTCGATCCCCATCTCTCGATGAGATACATACATGCCAACAGTTACAGCAAATTTATGACATTTAATCCCCCATACCCAGAAACCCCAAAGTAGTCAGGAGCACCCTCCAAAACATCTACTTTTGGGCATGATTTTACTAAGACCATCTATTTAGTGACTCAGTGGCAAAACTCTGCAGCAAAATGTATTCTATGGGCAAGTGTGCAACTCCAAGAGCGTCTCTTTCTCTGGAAGACCAGTACTTTCTTGCATTGCAGAGATGTAGAGGGTGTCCAGGGCTCTATCACCCCCATCCTAAGGAATGCTGTGCTCTTCTACATATGTTGACATGTTACAGAATTTTGTGTATATAGTTCTGTTACCTTGGGTTTTCTAGAGTTAAATTAGCTAGTGAGCTAGTACACCCCTTAAGGGTGGAGTTATGGATTTCCTCTAGAAGTGACAGTGTAATTAGGTTAGTTAGTGAGTCCACCCACTAGGGGTGGACTCAGACCTTCATCAGTTGCATGCCCAGTTTGAGTGATTCATCTAGTGCAGGAGTTGTGAAGCTAGCCACGCCATCCACCGCAAGGCTACTGTGCGCTGAGCACACAACTCCTGCACTAGATGAATCACTCAAACTGGACATGCAACTGATGAAGGTCTGAGTTTTAAGACCGAAACGTCTTGCATTTGCTTACCAGTACCATCACAAATAAAAACGGCAATGTATAGTGACGCAGAAGGTCCGACTGAAATAAATGTTGGGCTGTTCTTGTACCACTTCTCTCTGGGGACTCTCCTGCTGCACAATACACTGCAGGTCTCTTCTGTTACTTACACTCCACCCCTAGTGGGTGGACTAGCTCCACAACTCCTGTACTAGATGAATCACTCAAACTGGGCATGCAACTGATGAAGGTCTGAGTCCACCCCTAGTGGGTGGACTCACTAACTAACCTAATTACACTTTCACTTCTAGAGGAAATCCATAACTCCACCCTTAAGGGGTGTACTAGCTCACTAGCTAATTTAACTCTAGAGAACCCAAGATAACAGAACTATATACACAAAAATCTGCAACATGTCAACATATGTAAAAGAGTGCAGCATTCCTTAGGGTGGGGGTGATAGAGCCCTGGACCCCCTCTACATCTCTGCAATGCAAGAAAGTACTGGTCTTCCAGAGAGAGAGACGCTCTTAGAATTGCACACTTGCCCATAGAATAAATTTTGCTGCAGAGTTTTGCCACTGAGTCACTAAATAGATGGTCTTAGTAAAATCATGCCCAAAAGTCGATGTTTTGGAGGGTGTTCCTGACTACTTTGGTGTTTCTGGGTATGGGGGATTAAATGTCATAAATTTGCTGTAACTGTTGGTATGTATGTATCTCATCGAGAGATGGGGATCTAAACAGAATCCCAAAATCCCACAATAAAAGAATACAGAAAGGCAATATCTAAATAATAGGACCACTTTGGGATTGGGATATGTTTTTATTATAGGAAGTTAGGGGTTCCCTAATGAATTTACGGCTGCTATTTTAGGATATACTTGAAGACTAACCCTTTACGGAAACACAAGGTCAACAACCTTAAATTGGAGAAACTTGTTAAAGATTCGAGAGGGACATTGACACGGTTCCCTGAAAAATGCCCACAAGGACAAATACCCACAGGCAACCCTAACCTAACCCCTAACCCAACACCTAAACCTAACCCCTAACCACTTAACCCTAACCATAACACCCTAACACCCAACCCTAACCCTAACATCCAACCCTAACACCCTAACCCTAACCATAACCCTAACACCCAACCCTAACACCCAACCCTAACCCTAACACCAACACCTAACCCAACCCCCCTAACACACCTAACCAACCTAACACTAACCCAACCCTAACCCAATCATAACCCCTAACCACCTAACCCTAACCACCTAACCCTAACCCTAACAACCCTAACCCTAACCATAACACCTAACCCTAACACCCAACCCTAACCATAACCCCTAACCCTAACACCACTAACCTAACCCCTAACCCTAACACCACAACCCTAACCCCTAACCTCCCAACCCCTTACACCTAACCCTAACACCTAAACCTCAACCCTAACACCTAACCTCAACCCTAACACCTAATCCATAACACCTAACCCTAACCTTAACCCCTAACATGTAACCTTAACCTAACTTTAACACCTAATCCTATCCCTGACCCAAACCCTAACACCTAGTCTTAACACTTAACCTAACCCCAACCCTGTGGTCATTTCGGCATCTTTCTTGTCGCCCACTGACACGGTTCGGCATCCATCACTTCAGTTTATCCCTGTAGATAAAGTGTCTTGCTGACACCAGGGGCCCATTCCTTGGTCCCTCTATGTTGGTCTTCTTAGGGGCCCCTAATAGCAGATGTCTGGTCATTACTATGAGGATGTTGTGTCTCAGCAGAGGGGACCGGTATCGGAGAGGAGCGCTCCCTCCACCGGCTGAGGCTGAGCGAGAGCTGCCCAGTCCCAGCTCAGGAATTCATGATATGTGCCGTCTATAAGCTGCTGAAACGTACAGTTTGAGGGACCCCAGCAGACCAAACAAAGCTGGTGCACGTACCGGCCGAGGAGCGCCGCTCGCTACATCCAACATAACGAGCTGAATATAAACCAATGGAGAGGGGAGCAAGGGAGGCTGGAGGGGATGTAGATAGCCGGAATTATTAACAGCATGGGAGGGGGCTGATAGATAGAAATACCCAATAGTGGGGATATAGACAAGGTTTACAGCACCGGGTATAGGGACTGCTCTATTATAGAGGCACGGTGACTGCTCTATTATAGGGGCACGGTGACTGCTCTATTATAGGGGCACGGTGACTGCTCTATTATAGGGGCACGGTGACTGCTCTATTATAGGGGCACGGTGACTGCTCTATTATAGGGGCACGGTGACTGCTCTATTATAGGGGCACAGTGACTGCTCTATTAAGGGGCACGGTGACTGCTCTATTATAGGGGCACGGTGACTGCTCTATTATAGGGGCACGGTGACTGCTCTATTATAGGGGCACGGTGACTGCTCTATTAAGGGGCACGGTGACTGCTCTATTATAGGGGCACAGTGACTGCTCTATTATAGGGGCACAGTGACTGCTCTATTATAGGGGCACGGTGACTGCTCTATTATAGGGGCACGGTGACTGCTCTATTATAGGGGCACGGTGACTGCTCTATTACAGGGGCACGGTGACTGCTCTATTATAGGGGCACAGTGACTGCTCTATTATAGGGGCACGGTGACTGCTCTATTATAGGGGCACGGTGACTGCTCTATTATAGGGGCACGGTGACTGCTCTATTATAGGGGCACGGTGACTGCTCTATTATAGGGGCACGGTGACTGCTCTATTATAGGGGCACGGTGACTGCTCTATTATAGGGGCACGGTGACTGCTCTATTAAGGGGCACGGTGACTGCTCTATTACAGGGGCACGGTGACTGCTCTATTATAGGGGCACGGTGACTGCTCTATTATAGGGGCACAGTGACTGCTCTATTACAGGGGCACGGTGACTGCTCTATTACAGGGGCACGGTGACTGCTCTATTATAGGGGCACGGTGACTGCTCTATTACAGGGGCACAGTGAATGCTCTATTAAGGGCACGTGACTGCTTATTATAGGGGCACGGTGACTGCTCTATTATAGGGGCACGGTGACTGCTCTATTATAGGGGCACGGTGACTGCTCTATTATAGGGGCACGGTGACTGCTCTATTATAGGGGCACGGTGACTGCTCTATTATAGGGGCACGGTGACTGCTCTATTACAGGGGCACGGTGACTGCTCTATTACAGGGGCACGGTGACTGCTCTATTATAGGGGCACGGTGACTGCTCTATTATAGGGGCACTGCTGCTCTATATAGGGGCACGGTGACTGCTCTATTATAGGGGCACGGTGTCTGCTCTATTATAGGGGCACGGTGACTGCTCTATTATAGGGGCACGGTGACTGCTCTATTATAGGGGCACGGTGACTGCTCTATTATAGGGGCACGGTGACTGCTCTATTATAGGGGCACGGTGACTGCTCTATTATAGGGGCACGGTGACTGCTCTATTATAGGGGCACGGTGACTGCTCTATTATAGGGGCACGGTGACTGCTCTATTATAGGGGCACGGTGACTGCTCTATTATAGGGGCACGTGACTGCTCTATTATAGGGGCACGGTGACTGCTCTATTATAGGGGCACGGTGACTGCTCTATTATAGGGGCACGGTGACTGCTCTATTATAGGGGCACGGTGACTGCTCTATTAAGGGGCACGGTGACTGCTCTATTACAGGGGCACGGTGACTGCTCTATTATAGGGGCACGGTGACTGCTCTATTATAGGGGCACGGTGACTGCTCTATTATAGGGGCACGGTGACTGCTCTATTATAGGGGCACGGTGACTGCTCTATTATAGGGGCACGGTGACTGCTCTATTATAGGGGCACGGTGTCTGCTCTATTATAGGGGCAGGGTGACTGCTCTATTATAGGGGCAGGGTGACTGCTCTATTACAGGGGCACGGTGACTGCTCTATTATAGGGGCACAGTGACTGCTCTATTATAGGGGCACGGTGACTGCTCTATTATAGGGGCACAGTGACTGCTCTATTATAGGGGCACGGTGACTGCTCTATTATAGGGGCACGGTGACTGCTCTATTATAGGGGCACAGTGACTGCTCTATTATAGGGGCACGGTGACTGCTCTATTATAGAGGCACAGTGACTGCTCTATTATAGGGGCACGGTGACTGCTCTATTATAGGGGCACGGTGACTGCTCTATTATAGAGGCACGGTGACTGCTCTATTATAGGGGCACAGTGACTGCTCTATTACAGGGGCACGGTGACTGCTCTATTACAGGGGCACGGTGACTGCTCTATTATAGGGGCACGGTGACTGCTCTATTATAGGGGCACGGTGACTGCTCTATTATAGGGGCACGGTGACTGCTCTATTATAGGGGCACAGTGACTGCTCTATTACAGGGGCACGGTGACTGCTCTATTATAGGGGCACGGTGACTGCTCTATTATAGGGGCACAGTGACTGCTCTATTACAGGGGCACGGTGACTGCTCTATTACAGGGGCACGGTGACTGCTCTATTATAGGTGCACGGTGACTGCTCTATTACAGGGGCACAGTGACTGCTCTATTATAGGGGCACGGTGACTGCTCTAATATAGGGGCACGGTGACTGCTCTATTACAGGGGCACGGTGACTGCTCTATTATAGGGGCACGGTGACTGCTCTATTATAGGGGCACGGTGACTGCTCTATTATAGGGGCACAGTGACTGCTCTATTACAGGGGCACGGTGACTGCTCTATTATAGGGGCACGGTGACTGCTCTATTATAGGGGCACGGTGACTGCTCTATTACAGGGGCACAGTGACTGCTCTATTACAGGGGCACAGTGACCGCTCTATTACAGGGGCACGGTGACTGCTCTATTATAGGGGCACGGTGACTGCTCTATTATAGGGGCACGGTGACTGCTCTATTACAGGGGCACGGTGACTGCTCTATTACAGGGGCACGGTGACTGCTCTATTATAGGGGGAATAGGGTCCTTATCCCAATCCAATACTGAGAATTAATTTGGCACTCGGAGATTATTAGCCATTTAATCCATAGGTGCGGTATCCCACTCCCGGGTAAGATGACACAATAGTGAGACCCACACACCTTGCATCCAACACCCATCCAAACCCCCAGGAGAGGGAGAATGTAGGGCATAGTGGGACCAGTGGGTAGGTAGCCGCAGGGCCACAACACTGGCTGGGGGGAGGAGCGAGTGAAGGGGGTGGGGTCAGAACAGAGAGAGAACAGAGAGAGCAGAGTCGTCTGCAGGAGACGGAGGAACGAGGAGGATCAATAAAGATGGAGTTCTGGGGGAGGAGTGGGGACCAGTGGGTAGGTCGCCCATCGAATCCAGGACAGCGTGGACCCCGAATTCACCTCAACTACCAGTCGTGGTGCAGGAACTGGTTGCAAGACGGGACCGGTCCCAATCTGGTAACAACACTGCAGGTTTGAGCCAGGAAACCAGGGGCCACTGAACTTTATGTGCAATGGTCAACTACTGTGGACAATCCGCAGGACGGCGGCTAGGCCCGGAGCCAGAGGACGGGCTGACCGCCACCTGCATGGGATCCTGTAGCAAGAGGAGCACAGGAGTAGATCAGTGCAGAGAGAAAGGGCAACCTGGGAACTCATACAAAAGTGTGTCTGTGTGGAGTGGCCCCGGATTGCCCCTGAGTGACTGGACTGCTGACCTGAAGGACACAGGGCCTCAACTGGGCTAGAACTGCTAAGAACTGTGAGTAAAGGGGAAAGAACTGCACCATAAGCGCCATCATCTCCAAAGACTCTTACACCAAACTCCTTCATTTGTTTGGCCATCACCACTGTGACCTCTCTGAAAGACTGCCGACCTGGCTACAGAGTACCCTAGGCCCTTACAGCTGTTGCATCTTCCTTCCGGGTACCAGTAGGACCTGTGGGTACAGTACTGACAGGACCTGACCATGTGACTCAGCCTGAGAGTCACATGACCATGGTCCTGTAAGTACTCATACTACCCGCAGGTCCTGCCGGTGCCCGGAAGGAAGACATTGCCAGGGCTCACTGTGGGATTGCCAAGGAGGGTAAGAAAGTGTGTGTGTGTCTGTGTCCCCCCAATGATGCGTTTCTGATGCTTTTTTGCAAAACAAAGGATCCGTATTTGGTGCAGAAACTGGATCAACAAAAACAGACCAGAAATGCTCTGTGTGAACGAGTTCTTAGAATGAGAGAACTGATAGGACCAGTTGAAGCTCAGTGTTGGGTGAAACGGCGGTTGTCCTTGCTGCTCCCCGAGTCCTCATGCATTCGTGGCTTTCAGCAAATGGAAATAAAAGATTTTTATGGATCGGTGTGTGCCGCCTTATGTCCTCTAGTCTTGGCTCTACTATATCCTCTATTGCAGTTGAGCGCCGCTCTCTTCAGTTAGTGCTCATTGTGTTTTATTCCATAAAGAGTTATGCTGGATTAATGGAGCCAGACCTGTTTCACCATTTTTTGGGGTTTCGGTCTTCAGATGTCCCCCTGACTTCTAGCACTTCTTGCAGTGTTATTCTTACACCAAAACTAACCAATAGAAAGTGAAAACGTTGAGTGACAGCTACTCCATCCAATCACAGCGCTGCTGGGGTAAAGCGCGGAGGGGAAGAGACCCAAGAATATCAATCGTAAAGGAAGGGTCTCCAGGGTGATGGTGACTGAGCGGAAAGATGTCGCTTTGTGTCCAGGTGTGAACAGTGACAGACACCTATAGCATCACTGTGGTCATTAGGACATTGTGGCATCATGGTCAATCCACTATTAATTTGTCTAATGAACTCCTAATTCGTTTAGACAACAGAGACCATCAATTATCCCCACTGGACCTGTCCATAGAAGAGGTTGTGGTCTGTACCCCAATGACACAAAGTATCAATGGTTCCATGCTCTGTCCTATTGTAGTAGATGGCCTTGTTTAATCCACCTGTCGCCCCCATGCTTTACACTGCCGCTCTGGTGACATTTAGCTTCTGTTTATAGACTGGAGACATGATTCACATTACGATAAAGACGGAAAGATTATAGGCGACTCAGGAAGAATCATTAATGGCCGCTATAGTTACACGGGCACACCGCAATCCCAATGTGCCCAACCCACTTACTGAATGATGAACCCAACGTACCTGTGTCATAGTCACTCGTTATATCTGAGCAGACGGACAAGTCTCACTTTCATCTGAAATTCATTGACTTGTCAAATCAGCTGGAGATTTCCAATGATCTCTACACTATAGAGGATAACCGAGGAAGAGAAGGAGCAAAGACTCTGCAATAAGTAAATGAGAATAATACATGTGTGTGAACCTACACACTGCACTTCAATGTATTATACTCCAGAGCTGCACTCACTATTCTGCTGGTGCAGTCACTGTGTACATACATTACATTACTGATCCTGAGTTATCTCCTGTATTATACTCCAGAGCTGCACTCACTATTCTGCTGGTGCAGTCACTGTGTACATACATTACATTACTGATCCTGAGTTACCTCCTGTATTATACTCCAGAGCTGCACTCACTATTCTGCTGGTGCAGTCACTGTGTACATACATTACATTACTGATCCTGAGTTACCTCCTGTATTATACTCCAGAGCTGCACTCACTATTCTGCTGGTGCAGTCACTGTGTACATACATTACATTACTGATCCTGAGTTACCTCCTGTATTATACTCCAGAGCTGCACTCACTATTCTGCTGGTGCAGTCACTGTGTACATACATTACATTTGATCTGAGTTACCTCTGTATTATCTCAGAGCTGCACTCACTATCTGGTGCAGTCACTGTGTACATACATTACATTACTGATCCTGAGTTACCTCCTGTATTATACTCCAGAGCTGCACTCGCTATTCTGCCGGTGCAGTCACTGTGTACATACATTACATTACTGATCCTGAGTTACCTCCTGTATTATACTCCAGAGCTGCACTCGCTATTCTGCCGGTGCAGTCACTGTGTACATACATTACATTACTGATCCTGAGTTACCTCCTGTATTATACTCCAGAGCTGCACTCGCTATTCTGCCGGTGCAGTCACTGTGTACATACATTACATTACTGATCCTGAGTTACCTCCTGTATTATACTCCAGAGCTGCACTCGCTATTCTGCCGGTGCAGTCACTATGTACATACATTACATTACTGATCCTGAGTTACCTCCTGTATTATACTCCAGAGCTGCACTCGCTATTCTGCCGGTGCAGTCACTGTGTACATACATTACATTACTGATCCTGAGTTACCTCCTGTACTATACTCCAGAGCTGCACTCGCTATTCTGCTGGTGCAGTCACTGTGTACATACATTACATTACTGATCCTGAGTTACCTCCTGTACTATACTCCAGAGCTGCACTCGCTATTCTGCTGGTGCAGTCACTGTGTACATACATTACATTACTGATCCTGAGTTACCTCCTGTATTATCCTCCAGAGCTGCACTCATTATTCTGCTGGTGCAGTCACTGTGTACATTCATTACATTACTGATCCCGAGTTACCTCCTGTATTATACTCCAGAGCTGCACTCACTATTCTGCTGGTGCAGTCACTGTGTACATACATTACATTACTGATCCTGAGTTACCTCCTGTATTATACTCCAGAGCTGCACTCACTATTCTGCTGGTGCAGTCACTGTGTACATTCATTACATTACTGATCCTGAGTTACCTCCTGTATTATACTCCAGAGCTGCACTCACTATTCTGCTGGTGCAGTCACTGTGTACATACATTACATTACTGATCCTGAGTTACCTCCTGTATTATACTCCAGAGCTGCACTCACTATTCTGCTGGTGCAGTCACTGTGTACATACATTACATTACTGATCCTGAGTCACCTCCTGTATTATCCTCCAGAGCTGCACTCACTATTCTGCTGGTGCAGTCACTGTGTACATACACTACATTACTGATCCTGAGTTACCTCCTGTATTATACTCCAGAGCTGCACTCACTATTCTGCTGGTGCAGTCACTGTGTACATACATTACATTACTGATCCTGAGTTACCTCCTGTATTATACTCCAGAGCTGCGCTCACTATTCATCTATTCCAGCATAAAAGTCACCAAAGTAATCTCTGTGCAAACACTAAGCCAGCAGGGATTGCTGTGAGATTTCAGCTCTGAAGTTTGTATGTTTGTGACTGCAGTTCTCCTGATTTAGTCTATATTTTCTATTGTGGGGTACACAGATAGTAGAGGGGGTTATCCCTAATACTTATGTGTCATTATTGCAAATCTTTAATAGACTTAGTCTTTTTCTATAGGTCAAAGGGACTTTTGGGGCCCCCAGGCTCCAGGGCCCGGGTGCGATCGCAGCCCCTGCACCTGTTGTAGTTATACCCCAGGTGCTCCCTCATCACTATGGAGGATAGCTCCCCAATGTATAATATCAGAGGCATAATGATAAAGAGGTAAGATATGGAATAAACATGATCTCTCCGGCTGTGTTCACACAGGGCGTTTCTGCCGCAGCAAAAATAAGCAGGAAATCCTGAGCAGGTTTCCAGTATCTCAGGATTTCCTGGCAGGAGATTTGCTGATTTTTTTCCTACATTTTTTGGCTTTTTGGCCATTGACTGCAGCAAAAACGTAGAACAGAAATGACGAAAAATCTGTGCCGCTTTCAGTTTCTGCAAATTGTGCACAGCTCGTCCCTGAATCACAGAGGTCAGGCTGGAAAAACGCAGCATCAAGCCAAGGTGAACATGCAGTCAGAACACCCTGTGTGAACACAGCCTTAGGCTCATCACAAAGCACAGCCCATAGTAGGGGTTCAGATATAGGAAAGCATCTGAACAGGAGGCGTAACTACAACAGGTGCAGGGGTTGCAATCGCACCCGGGCCCCAAAAGTCCCTTTGGCCCATAGAAAAAGACTAATATTATTAAAGATTTGTAATAATTGGGGGCCCCGTTGAAGCTTTTGCATCAGGGCCCCTGGGCCTGAAGTTACGCCACTGCATCTGAAAGAGAACACAGTCATTACCTAATCACAAACGCCTGAGGGTCTGTTCACACTGTGCGGTTTTGATCCGTTTTTTGCACTTCCTGTGATGCAGCAAAGTCAATGAGTTTGCAGAGACGCTGTTCAGACGCTGCGTTTTTTACTGGCTGCAGTGAAATCATGGACACATTGTTACATTTGTACACGGCCACAAAATAACAATGTGTCCATGATTTCACTACAATCAGTAAGTTACAAGTGAAATTGCATGCAATGTTGCGACGTGGAACGGTGCCCTGAGGGGGCGCTGCCTCGAAACACATTAGCGTTACCCCTGAGGGGGCACTGCCTCGAAACACATTAGCGTTACCCCTGAGGGGGCACATTTGTAACATTATTATAAAGGATGTGAATGTGGCGCTGGAGATCTCCTTAATGTGTCACTGTAGCACAGAAGCCAACCATCGTCCTGGCAGTAATGGTGGTGGAGCTGCCATCCCTTCCCCTTCCCCTTTTGTATATTAACATTTACAAGGGGTCAGTTCTGGGGGGCAGAATAAAGTAGGCGCTGTCAATTATTGATCCGTTTTCCTGATCCTCTTTTTCCATTGAAACCAGTGATTATTGGCTAAAAAAAAAAAAAAGCATAAAAAACGGACGATACTTTTGGAGCTGAAAATGAGACAAACACAGATCATAAACGCACAGTGTGAATGGAGCCTTAGTGATCCGTTTTTTCCTCCGTTTTCTCCCCTGACATCATTGTTACTAATAAGCAAAAAGGAGATAAATGTAAAATACTGACCGTCCGCAGCTGTGTGATCAGTGAGTGCAGTAAGTGCTGGCTATAAAGGCAACACCGGTGCCAGACGCCGGCGCTCCATCCACTCTCAGCCTCCCGGTCCTGGAGGGCGGTGATTGCTGGTATCGTTTGTGCACACAATATGAGGTTCCCATAGAGATGCCAGTCACACAGGTGAGATTCACACTGTGCCCAGCCTATTACATACACCCCTACCCTAATATTAGATTAGGCAAACTGCTCAACACTGTATCAAGTAAGTAAGGTGGGAGTGATAGTCTGGGCGCACTGTGCATCACATGTGTGTGACTGCCGCCCTATGGGAACCTCTCTGTGTGCACGAAAAATACCAACATTCACCCCCTGCAAGACAAGGAGGATGAGAGTGGTTGGAGTGTTGGTATTCTGCACCTGTGTTGCCTTTTCCTATATACTAGAGCATCTCAGTGAATTAGAATATCATCAAAAATCAATGTAATATTGCCATGACTAATAAGTCAATATTATATTCCTCCTTTGATGTCTGGTGGAACACGGCAGCGCGGTGTTTAACCCTTCATCCTCCTTACTCTATATGCACCACGTTGGGGACTGCAGCAGCCGTGATCTGCTTTTATAGTGGTTGTGACTCTCACAACCACTACAAGGTGAAGCCTCTGATACCTATTTAGGTCATATTTTATCTCTCAGACCCTTCATCCTCCTACTTTAATTTTCTGAGATAATGATCATTAATCATCAACATTAACAGAAATAAACACATGAAATAGATCCCTCTGTGTGTAATGATTCTATATAATAGATGTGGTCACTTTATGTATTGAATTACTGAAATAAAGTAACTTATTGATGATCTTCTATTACATTGTGATGCACTAGTAACTGGGCCACTTTACACACACCAACTTATCTGTCCAACTTCTGACCAACTTACTGGCTGCAGTGAAATCATGGACACATTGTTACATTTGTACACAGCAACAACATAGAACAATGTGTCCATGATTTCACTGCAACCAGTAAGTTGGTCAGAAGTTGGACAGATAAGTTGGTGTGTGTAAAGTAGCCATTAGTGCATTTGGTTCCAGACCTTATAGCTGCTGATGAGGAGCTTCATAACTTTGTTAATAGGGAAAAAAAAAACACTCCGCACACAAAGAGGATAATAAAACGCTTCAAACATGGGATGCATTTTTTATTTATTTATTTTTTTTGCAAAAACGGAACCAATTTTGCTGCTGAAAAGTCAACAAAAACGCAGCCCAAAAACAGATCAAACGCACAGTGTGAACATGGCCTTACACGCTGTATCAGTGACACTGAGAAATGTGTCTAGTTCACATATATTCTAGTTAGTGTGAACATAGCCTTACACGCTGTATCAGTGACACTGAGAAATGTGTCTAGTTCACATATATTCTAGTTAGTGTGACCATAGCCTTACATGCTGTATCAGTGACTCAGAGAAATGTGTCTAGTTCATATGTATCCTAGTTAGTGTGACTATAGGCTTACACGCTGTATCAGTCTAGTTCATACGTATTCTAGTTAGTGTGACCATAGCCTTACACGCTGTATCAGTGACACTGAGAAATGTGTCTAGTTCACATATATTCTAGTTAGTGTGAACATAGCCTTACACGCTGTATCAGTGACTCAGAGAAATGTGTCTAGTTCATATATATTCTAGTTAGTGTGAACATAGCCTTACACGCTGTATCAGTCTAGTTCATATGTATTCTAGTTAGTGTGACCATAGCTTTACACGCTGTATCAGTGACTGCAAGAAATGTGTCTAGTTCACATATATTCTAGTTAGTGTGACCATAGCCTTACACACTGCATCAGTGACTCTGAGAAATGTGCCTAGTTCATACATATTCTAGTTAGTATGCTGTGTTAATAAAACTTGGTTTAGGGATATATCATCATACCCCATCTACTGTGTACCAGGAGCACATACTACCTGGAGAATAACGTCATATCATTCAGTTAGCCATGGTATCAACCACTGAGGACTCTCAGATTGCAATATATTTTTCTACATATAATTCAGAAATGAATGCAAATAAATTAAAAGTTAGAAGCAATGAATGTTTGTAAGTAAACCTGTATTTGCTTCTGGGTGGGGAGGAATTGAGAATTGCTGTGACTTCTCAGCAGAGAGACTGGAGGCTTCCATGGAAGATCAGACAACAGCGCCCTCTAGTGGTCACTGCAGGAACAGGCCCAGAATCTTACAGTCTTTCACTCGCAACAGGTTGATGTGACAGTTGTGAGCTTCACCCTGTGCTCAGTGCAGAGTCTGGAGTCACCTGCAAATAACCCAGGCTGCCACCAAATCCCTTGGAATGGTTTCCTCCTTTGCAAAACAGCACAGTATTGGCTTCCTATGGGACTCACACTACAAGGTCAGGAGAGAAGATGGGGCTTTGCTTTGCTAAATGTTTACTAAATAGAAGCAGACAAGGAAATAAGAGTTGGTATAAAGAGAACTCTGTGTATCTTGTGCATTATGTAATGGGGGGGGCACCTGGAGCTTGGTGAAGCTTATTGTGGCTCTGCACCCACTTTTTTGTATGTATCCATAGGCTATAGCCTTCCTATGGAGGATAACTTGTAGAGGAGGAGACATCTGGGGGTGCCAGCAGCAGACACCTCAGCAGAGATGAAGCTGATCCATTTCTGGGCATTTTCCGACAATTGCGCAAAAATAAACTAATTAACGGGTGTAATGCCCTGACTGCTCCACTGGCCATGAAGGGTTAATGAGTGAAGGGTTAATGCAAAGTCAACGTTCCAAGAGTTCCAAACAATGATCTGTGCTCGATCCCAGGGAGATTTAACCCTTCAGCAGCCTTCATTGACTGATGCGTTAATTGGAGCTGTTGGATTTTGCGCACAGAGAAAGTTAGTTCTATTGGGATCAATAATTGCAGAGATCCAGAGTCAGATTGAGGATCTGGGGGGTGCATTGGGATTAGTGATCTGGGGGCATGCTGTGATAGTGAGGGGGGGCTCAGGGTGGAGGGTGCCCAGCCTGCCCTGTGGAGGACCCCTGTTGGCATCCTCTGCGCTTGGCACTAGTCGCTTTTGTAGGTCATAAGAGTGGAGGGTAGGTAATCCCCAGGCTCAAGTACAGAGAGGCGGATCTGTCCGGAGGTGGAGTCATCGTTTTCATTTAAATCTGTGGCTATAAAATGGGGAAAAAGGAGAAGAGGGATCTCAGAAGAGGCTGCAGCCCCTGAGGTGGTGGTGGTGGTGCCTGGAGCCACCATGCTGCACAGCCCTGGAGCCCACCACACCTGCTGCAAACTTCTCAAACAGGTGTTTGCATGCTGCCTGCTGCTGCCTCGCTTCCTCCTCACTGCTCTCATGCTGTGGCTCCTGGACTTCCAGTGCATCAGAAGGAGGGTCCTCCTGACTGTGAAGGAGGAGACCCCTGAGAGAGAGGACCCCCCTCTGTGCGTCTCTGACTCCAACCGCATGTGCACTCTGGAGTCACTCAAGGCTGTGTGGCATGGCCAGAAGCTGGACTACTTCAAGTCAGCTCACCTGGGCTCCTGTGCCCCCAACACTGAGGTGGTGATGCTGGAGGGGCAGAGGCTGTGCCGGATACTGGACTTCTCCCAAGGACACAGACCCCTGGTTGTTAATTTTGGCAGTTGCACCTGACCCCCCTTCATGGCTCGCCTGCAGGCGTATCACAGGCTGGCAAACCAGCACATTGACATTGCAGATTTTTTGCTGGTGTACATAGAGGAAGCCCATCCTTCAGACGGCTGGGTAAGCACAGATGCCTCCTATCAGATCCCAAAGCATCAGAGCCTCCAGGACAGAATGCAAGCTGCTCAGCTGATGCTCCAAGGTGTGCCAGGCTGCAGGGTGGTGGTCGACACCATGTCCAATGCATCCAATGCAGCCTATGGTGCCTACTTCGAAAGACTCTACATCATCCTGGATGGCAAGGTGGTCTACCAAGGGGGCAGAGGACCAGAGGGCTACAAGATCTCTGACCTGAGGACCTGGCTGGACCAATATTACAATCACATGCTGAACAAGGGGACCTTGGTCATCCAGGTCTAAAGAAGTATTTTGCTACTACAAATCCCAGGAAGCCCAGCAGTATTATCACAGTGTGTTTAACCCCATGAGTGCCATGCTCCAGGAGCAGAGGGGGGTTAAACTGGAAGCTGCAGAAATAAGCTACAATGTTGATGATGTATGTGTGGCTGATGTATGGCAGTTTTTCTATTGTATGTGTGGCTGATGATGATGTCAGGTTTTCTATTGCATGTCTGACTTGCTCGGGGGAACTATAAGTCCCAGCCTTGTAGGTGTTGCTGGGACTTGTAGTTCCCCCAGGCTGTTGTGTGTGTCTGTATGAAAAGTTGCTTTTTTTTTTACTGTATCAGAGCTGAATCTTTGTCGGGGTTTAACAGTGAAGATCGGTTTTTAAATGGTCTCTAGACCAGAAAATCGTGTCTGATGTCCAGTAAATGCCACCAGGGTTCAGCACTAAGTCAGAATGATTATTGTTTTATTTATGTGACCCTTTTTGTTTTGTTTTTTTTGTAACTTTTATATAAAAAGCATTTTTTTTACGATTTAAAAGAAATTTTAGATGCTATGAAATAAAGTTTAAAGAGAAAAAAGTGATGATTTGTGCAATTTAAGGTAATTCATTGACGTGTCCAGCAGGGGGCGCGCTGAGTGACAGCAGACATGACTCAATGATTCTGGATGTGGGGTCTGCAGCTCTGCCAAGTGGCACTGGGTCACTGGTGACTACTGGAGGGAAGGGGGGGGTAAAGTAATGTGGAGCAGGAGCTGAATCATTGGTCTGATGGGCTGCAGATTTGGGACTTGCAGGAATCATATAATGCTCTAATCACCTGTTTATATTTCATTGCATAATCTTGCATGCATTGCTAATATAATCCTATGCAGTGTATACATAATGTGGGGTTATAGTTACCCTAATCCCCAGTGAATAGGAGCAATATTAGCATTAAATAACTTAATGTATTTAGCACTGATTATTGCAGAGATCACAACACTGCATGTCCCCATATATTTGCTGTTATAATATAAATGTATTATAATTATATAATAACTGAATATAACTATTATACATATTGAATAATTAACAATTCTACACAATGGAGTATGTTCTCCCCTGCAAATCAATGGAGTATTACGGTATATGGAATACACTTAAGTAAAAACTTTAAGTCATTTTATAAGTATAATCTGATCCCATACTCACCCCTATAGGCACTGTATTGCAGCATGCAAACTGCCAAAGAGTAACGCATGCCCATATGGGTTATAAAGGTGATAGATGTACAGGTGATCTCATCTGACCTTGGTGACGAATACCCAAAAATATTACACTTAAAATAGTCAAAAACGCACATACACCATTTAAAGAGAATCTGTCACCAGGATTTTTCCACCTAATGTGAGAGCAGAATAATGTAGGGCCAGAGATCCGGATTCCAGCGATGTGTCACTTACTGGGCGACTCTGTGTAGATTTGATAAAATCAGTGTTTAATCAGCAGGAGATTATCATTACAGGGCTACTTGGCTGCCAGGTAGTCCAGCATGTTCATGAACTGCTAAATCTACAGTAATTTTATCAATGGCAGCAAGCAGCTCAGTTAGGCTGGTTTCACACTGCGGTTTTTCACTGATCAGGTTCGATCAGGTTTGTGTGCCAAAACCAGGAGAGGAACTTGCAGAGAAAAACTATAATTGAAAGACTGACACCTGTTCTAGGTTTTGGAGTCACTCCTGGTTTTGAAACACAAAACCTGATCGAACCTGACCTGATCTGACCGCAGTGTGAAACCAGCCTAAGTGACACATTGCTGGAATCAGGGTCTCTATCACTACATTATGTTGCTCTCAGATGGGATGGCAAAAATCGGGTGACAGATTCTCTATTATCTAGGAGTATACTGACATTGCATGCAACAATCTATCATATTCCAATGCAATTGTAACTTTCTTTTACCTGTTGCATGTGATTTTTCTTGCAATGTCGCATAGTGGCATATTCTATAAACAGTTTGTAGTGCAGAATATGATAAAACAGCTTAAATAGCAATTACCTAACGTACTATTAGTGACGGAATTGGTCATTTTGGCTGCAAATAGATTCCTTGCACCCTCCCTGCTTATCAATCTGCATCCTGATGGAGGACAGCTGGATCCACGTCAGAGGTTTCCCTGGGGTCTAGAGCCAGATGACGGGTACAAAGTAGTGAGGAAGCTATTTGGGTTTGGATAGTTCTAACGGAATTCTTTGAACTGTATCAGTATTCAGATCCGAGTTCTCCATTGACTTGCATAGGATTTGTTACTCGCTCATCAATACTTTCCAAAGGCAAACTGCAGAAAATTGATTGTCCTGGGATCAGCCCTGCGGTGGATCCCAGATCACAGCTGCAGAGAGATCCCTACATTGAGGAATTGTTCATGAAACAACTATTTGTAAACAAAACAATTGCCAACATTCTAAAGCCTTTTTAGTGCAAATGGTACCCGCTTTTCTCATATCAGACTACCTAAAAATGGTGATGAGCGAGCGCTACCCTGCTCGGGGGCTCGGTGCTCATAATGAGCAGTTGGATGCTTGCATGGGTGCGATTCGGGTACCGAGTATAATGGAAGTCAATGGGGAACACGAGCTCGAACTCAAGTTCCCCATTGACTTCCATCATACTCGGTAAAGAAGTCGTGCATGTCCGAGCATCCAACTGTATGATAGTCCTCACTCATCGCTACCTAAAATGTATCATTAGCAACTTTAATTATTATTATTTATTATTATAATGCCATTTATTCCATGGTGCTTTACATGTGAAAATGTGGTTTAATATGAATTTATGGGGTGAATTTTTAGTGCCATTATCAGATATCCATAAGGAATTAGTACCGTTAGAGTAATGTGGATCCAGGGGCGGTCACAGATAGACAAGGGCCCCTGTCCAAGAACAGCACATGCACCAGAGGTAAAAGTGGCCCCCTTATCTCCGGGGCCCCTGTGCTGCTTGCTACAATGACACGTCGGCCCCTGACACCGTCATAGTGACCTGTATCAGGAAACAAGCCATTAAACCCTCCGCTGACTAACATCCACCCTGTGCACTTGCCCAACAGCATAGTTTGTGTTTCCATCACTACTAGAAAAATAAAAGCCGCGCAGGTGAGATCCGCAGGAGACGACGAGTGTTTACTTTTCCCCAGACTGAACTGGTTTTCTTTTACAAAAGGTTGGGAAAAAAAAAAAAGAGTGAGGCGCTTTCTAGGATTACATCACCCTTCATACAGCACTTTACCTGCACACATGTGCAATGACTCCAAACACTGCCCACCGTGACGCCTTCCAAAGACGACAAAGACATAAGCCTCAGGTCACACATCCAGTAATCATCTGTGAGATCAGATCCATAAGCATCAGGTCACACATCCAGTAATCATCTGTGAGATCAGATCCATAAGCCTCAGTTCACACATACAGTAATCATCTGTGAGAATCAGATCCATATGACCGAGGTCACACATACAGTAATCATCTGTGAGATCAGATCCATATGACCGAGGTCACACATCCAGTAATCATCTGTGAGATCAGATCCATACAGCCGAGGTCACACATCCAGTAATCATCTGTGAGATCAGATCCATACAGCCGAGGTCACACATCCAGTAATCATCTGTGAGATCAGATCCATAAGCCTCAGTTCACACATCCAGTAATCATCTGTGAGATCAGATCCATAAGCCTCAGTTCACACATCCAGTAATCATCTGTGAGATCAGATCCATAAGCCTCAGGTCACACATCCAGTAATCATCTGTGAGATCAGATCCATATGGCCGAGGTCACACATCCAGTAATCATCTGTGAGATCAGATCCATAAGCCTCAGTTCACACATCCAGTAATCATCTGCGAGATCAGATCCATAAGCCTCAGTTCACACATCCAGTAATCATCTGCGAGATCAGATCCATAAGCCTCAGTTCACACATCCAGTAATCATCTGTGAGATCAGATCCATATGGCCGAGGTCACATATCCAGTAATCATCTGTGAGATCAGATTCATAAGCCTCAGTTCACACATCCAGTAATCATCTGTGAGATCAGATCCATATGGCCGAGGTCACACATCCAGTAATCATCTGTGAGATCAGATCCATACGGCCGAGGTCACATATCCAATAATCATCTGTGAGATCAGATCCATAAGCCTCAGGTCACACATCCAGTAATCATCTGTGAGATCAGATCCATAAGCCTCAGTTCACAGATCCAGTAATCATCTGTGAGATCAGATCCATAAACCTCAGTTCACAGATCCAGTAATCATCTGTGAGAGCAGATCTAGAAGCCTTAGTTCACACATCCAGTAATCATCTGTGAGATCAGATCCATACAGCCGAGATCACACATCCAGTAATCATCTGTGAGATCAGATCCATAAGCCTCAGTTCACACATCCAGTAATCATCTGTGAGATCAGATCCATAAGCCTCAGTTCACAGATCCAGTAATCATCTGTGAGAGCAGATCCATAAGCCTTAGTTCACACATCCAGTAATCATCTGTGAGATCAGATCCATAAGCCTCAGTTCACATATCCAGTAATCATCTGTGAGATCAGATCCATAAGCCTCAGTTCACAGATCCAGTAATCATCTGTGAAATCAGATCCATAAGCCTCAGTTCACATATCCAGTAATCATCTGTGAGATCAGATCCATAAGCCTCAGTTCACAGATCCAGTAATCATCTGTGAGATCGGATCCATAAACCTCAGTTCACAGATCCAGTAATCGTCCGTTAGATCGGATCCATACGGCCGAGGTCACACATCCAATAATCATCTGTGAGATTAGATCCATAAGAATCAGTTCACACATCCAGTAATCATCTGTGAGATCAGATCCATAACCCTCAGTTCACACATCCAGTAATCATCTGTGAGATCAGATCCATAAGAATCAGTTCACACATCCAGTAATCGTCTATTAGATCGGATCCATAAGGCCGAGTTCACACACAACTTTTATGTCCTTGATTTCTGCAGGATCCGATTCTATAACATTGGAGTCTGGAGAATGGATCCGGTAACTGTTCATGTTTTTTGCTTTCAAATAGAAGATTAATAGCAGTAGATCTCCAATGTTAAATAAACGGATCCTGCAGAAATCAAGGACATAAGAGTTGTGTTTGCAGAATGGATTGTGCTGGATCCGATCTAACGGACGATTACTGATGTGTGAACTGAGGCTTAGGTGTTTTTCACATGTCCGTGTTTCCGGTACGTGAGACGTACGTTCAGCCACATGCCACAGACGCGGACATACGTACACTAATGTTAGTGAATAGTCATATTCTCCATATGTTCGTGTGTCCGGATCTTCCACATTTTTGTCCGGCAGCACAGACCCATGCACCCCATCAGGCCAATTGATCCGTGCAAAAAAACATCCTGCACACGGAGGTCATCCATGTGACATCCGTGTGCATGGACTTGAGGAAAGATTTCTTTAGTGTAAAAATAAAGAATTCTATACTTACCTTTCTCCAGCGATGTCCTGTCCTCTCATTTCCGGGAGCCGCTCATTAGGCTCATGAATATTCACTTCAGTGAGAGTCACAGCGGCTCCGGAAGAGAGAGGGACAGCAGCGCCGGAGACAGGTAAGTATACAAAGTCCCCCTGTCCATGTGCTATCCAGATGCCATATGTGCAGCACACGTATGACCCACGATGCCGGACCACACAGGCACAAAACATGGCACCTCACACACATGCATGTTTTTCATGGCCTTACATAGTAGCGGTCTACCACTTCAGTATTACTATTAGGGCATAACAATGTCATAAAGGGATGGGACTCGCCTCCATGGAACATGAAAAGCCTCTGCAAAGGAAAGAAAATACAACTGGCGAAACGCGTCATTTTACGCGAATCTGCAATACATATTGTGGGAATAGTCGCTGCAATGTTTGTAAACCGCGCAGCAGCTCGGTGGTGACCCGGCTGATAATGACTTTGGAAATTTACAGTCTGGCTGTTTTTGGCCTCGTTCGTTTCTTTCGCTTCTGTCAGTTATTGTGGAGGAACCGGATTCCATCAGATGTCACCGCCGCCCGAGGCAGACAGGAGCCTCGACGAGAGGTGAACTCTGGACCTCACATGACGACGTGGAGCTCTGTCTGTACGTCCTGCGTTTTCCTTGTCCAACTGAGACGACCTAGGTTCTGGTGAACTACAAGTCTCAGCATGGTGGGTAAAGGTGGTCCTATCAAGACTTCATCTACTCCAATGTTTATGCATTCTCCACCTAAAACAAGATCAAAAGACAACACGGCACATCTTCATGTTATCTTCTATGGGCTACCACGTTTTGTTCTCCTTGTCATGTTCTGACTTTTTTTAATGGATTTTCTCTACCATAATAAAGGCGTTTTTACTTTAACATCAACTTTCTCCATTATAGAGTGCTGGATTTTCTCCGCCCTTCTTCCTGCAATCCCCTGATGCCTAAGCCTCGATGGGCTCACTTTTCATCTACTTCTCCTAAAACTCAAAAATATCCCAACCATAGGTGTTCCCCATAAATTACCTAGCAATAGGTGTTTTCCCAACCTGTGGTATACCACTACAAGGGCCCCTACCATAGGCGTAACTCCTTAAATGCTCCTGACAGGTGTGTACCCCAATAAATGTCCCAGTCAAATGTGTACCTCCATAAGAGAAAAAGCCACTGGAGGACCTGCATAAGTTATTAAGTCATAGAAGAGCCTCCATAAGAGCCACAAATACAGGAGAACCTCCATAAGTGCCCTGAATACAGGAGAACCTCCATAAATGCCAAAATACAGGAGAACCTCCATAAATGCCAGAATACAGGAGAACCTCCATAAGTGCCCTGAATACAGGAGAACCTCCATAAATGTCCCAAATACAGGAGAACCTCCATAAATGCCCCAAATACAGGAGAACCTCCATAAATGCCACAAATACAGGAGAACCTCCATAAATGCCACAAACAGGAGAACCTCCATAAGAGCCCCGAATACAGGAGAACCTCCATAAATGCCCCGAATACAGGAGAACCTCCATAAATGCCCTGAATACAGGAGGGACCCCCATAAATACCCTGAATACAGGAGAACCTCCATAAATACCCTGAATACAGGAGAACCTTCAATAATGCCCTGAATACAGGAGAACCTCCATAAATGTCCCGAATACAGGAGAACCTCATAAATGCCCTGAATACAGGAGAACCTCCATAAATGTCCCGAATACAGGAGAAACCTCAATAAATGCCTAATACAGGAGACCTCCAATAATCCTGAATACAGGAGAACCTCCATAATGCCCTGAATACAGGAGAACCTCCATAAATGCCCTGAATACAGGAGAACCTCCATAAATGCCCTGAATACAGGAGAACCTCCATAAATGCCCTGAATACAGGAGAACTCAAAATGCCCTGAATACAGAGAACCTCAAAATGCCCTGAATACAGGAGAACCTCCATAAATGCCCTGAATACAGGAGAACCTCCATAAATGCCCTGAATACAGGAGAACCTCCACAATAACCTGAATACAGGAGAACATAATGCCCCAAATATAGAAGACCTCCATAAATGCCTGAATACAGGAGAACCCCATAAATCCCTGAAAAAACAGGAGGACCTCCATAAATGCCCGAATACAGGAGAACCTCCATAATAACCTGAATACAGGAGACCTCCATAAGCCCCAAATATAGGAGAACCTCCATAAATGCCCTGAATACAGGGAACCTCCATAACTGCCCTGAATATAGGAGAACCTCCATAAATGCCTGAATACAGGAGAACCTCCATAAGCCCCCAATAAAGAGAACCTCCATAAATGCCCTGAATACAGGAGAACCTCCATAAGTGCCCTGAATAAGGAGAACCTCCATAAATGCCCGAATACAAGAGAACTCCATAAAGCGAATACAGGAGAACCTCCATAAATGCCCCAAATAAGGAGAACCTCCATAAATGCCCTGAATACAGGAGAACCTCCATAACTGCCCTGAATATAGGAGAACCTCCATAAATGCCCTGAATACAAGAGAACCTCCATAAATGCCCCGAATACAGGAGAACCTCCATAAAAGCCTCGAATAAGGAGAACCTCCATAATGCCCTGAATACAAGAGAACCTCCATAAATGCCCTGAATATAGGAGAACCTCCATAAGGCCCGAAATACAGGAGAACCTCCATAAATGCCCTGAATACAGGAGAACCTCTTATAACCGAACTCAGGTGGAACCCGCTGATAATGCCCTTTGAATTACAGTGTTTTAGCCTCGTTCGTTACTTCGCCTGCATATTGTGGAGAACCTCCATAATGTACGCCCCAGAAACAGGAGACCTCGAAATGAACTCTGGAATACAGGACGGACTCCTTCTTACGCCCGATATCTTGCCCACTGAGAGACCTAGGATTCAGGTGAACTACCATCAGCTGGTGGGTATAAGGTGAACCTATAAACTGCCTAATACTCAGTTATGCATCCACCATAAACAACGATCAAAAGACAACCTCTCATTATCCTCCGAATACTAGAGAACCTATTAGGTTGCAAACAAGATCATCAGTGCCTTGTAATATCTGGACTTTTTTTTAATGGATTTTCCTCCATAATAATGTTTTATAAAATCAACTTCTCCATAAGAGTGATGGATTTCGCCTTCTCTAAATCCCTGAATTTAAGCTCGATGGGACTCTTCCATAATATCTCAATACAGGAGAACTCATAAATGCCCAAACATAGGGTACCCCATAAATGCCCTGAATACAGGTGTACTCCCAAATGCCGTGAATATGAACCTCATAAAGCCCATACAGAGGAACCTCCTTAAATGCCCTGAACAGGAGATACCCCATAAATGCCCATCAATAAGGAGAACCTCCATAAGGCCCGAATACAGGGGGAACCTCCATAAATGCCTCAATAAGAGAACCTCCATAAGAGCCCAGAATACAGGAGAACCTCCATATAATAGCCTCAATCCAAATACTAGGAGAACCTCCATAAATGCCCTGAATAGGAGAACTCCAAATGCCATACAGAGAACCTCCATAAACGCCCATACAGAACTCATAAAGCCGAATCAGGAACCTCCATAAATGCCCAGAATACAGGAGAACCTCCATAAGAGCCCCGAATACAGGAGAACCTCCATAAATGCCAATCAGAATAATCCGACAGGAGAACCTCCATAATAGATAGACCCTAATCGATACAGGAGAACCTCATAATAACCTGAATACAGGAGAACCTCCATAAATGCCCGAATAGGAGAACCTCCATAAGCCCCAATACAGGAGAACCTCCATAAATGCCGAATACAGGAGAACCTCCATAAATGCCCAATAAGGAGAACCTCCATAATGCCCTGAATACAGAGAACCTCCATAAATGCCCTGAATACAGGAGAACCTCCATAAATGCCCAATACAGGAGAACCTCCATAAGTGCCCTGAATACAGGAGAACCTCCATAAATGCCCTGAATACAGGAGACCTCCATAAATGCCCGAATACAGAGAACCTCCATAAGCCCGAATACAGGAGAACCTCCATAAATGCCCGAATACAGGAGAACCTCCATAAATCCTGAATACAGGAGAACCTCCATAAATGCCCTGAATACAGGAGAACTATAAAGCCCAATAAGAAACCCCATAAATGCCCGAATACAGGAGAACCCCATAAATCCTGAATACAGGAGACCTCCATAATGCCCCGAATACAGGAGAACCTCCATTAATAACCTGAATACAGGAGAACCTCCATAAGCCCTGAATACAGGAGAACCTCCATAAATGCCCCGAATACAGGGAACCTCCATAATACCTGAATAAGAGAACCTCCATAATGCCCTGAATACAGGAGAACCTCCATAAATGCCCTGAATACAGGAGAACCTCCATAAATGCCCTGAATACAGGAGAACCTCCATAATACCTGAATACAGGAGAACCTCCATAAATGCCCGAATATAGGAGAACCTCCATAAGCCCCAAATATAGGAGAACCTCCATAAATGCCCTGAATACAGGAGAACCTCCATAAATGCCCAATATAGGAGAACCTCCATAAATGCCCTGAATACAGGAGAACCTCCATAAATGCCCTGAATACAGGAGAACCTCCATAATACAATACAGGAGAACCTCCATAAGTGCCCGAATACAAGAGAACCTCCATAAATGCCCTGAATAAGGAGAACCTCCATAAGGCCCAAATAGGAGAACCTCCATAAATGCCTGAATACAGGAGAACCTCCATAATCCTGAATACAGGAGAACCTCCATAAATGCCCTGAATACAGGAGAACCTCCATAACGCCCAAATAAGGAGAACCTCCATAAATGCCCGAATACAGGAGAACCTCCATAAATGCCCAAATATAGGAGAACCTCCATAAATGCCCTGAATACAGAGAACCTCCATAAGCGCCCCAAATATAGGAGAACCTCCATAAATGCCCTGAATACAGGAGAACCTCCATAAATGCCCCAAATATAGGAGAACCTCCATAAATGCCCTGAATACAAGAGAACCTCCATAAATGCCCTGAATACAGGAGAACCTCCATAAATGCCACAAATACAGGAGAACCTCCATAAATGCCCCGAATACAAGAGAACCTCCATAAATGCCCTGAATACAGGAGAACCTCCAATAATGCCCTGAATACAGGAGAACCTCCATAAATGCTCTGAATACAGGAGAACCTCCATAAATGCCCCGAATACAAGAGAACCTCCATAAATGCCCTGAATACAGGAGAACCTCCATAAACGCCCTGAATACAGGAGAACCTCCATAAATGCCCCGAATACAAGAGAACCTCCATAAACGCCCTGAATACAGGAGAACCTCCATAAACGCCCTGAATACAGGAGAACCTCCATAAATGCCCTGAATACAAGAGAACCTCCATAAACGCCCTGAATACAGGAGAACCTCCATAAACGCCCTGAATACAGGAGAACCTCCATAAACGCCCTGAATACAGGAGAACCTCCATAAATGCCCTGAATACAAGAGAACCTCCATAAATGCCCCGAATACAGGAGAACCTCCATAAATGCCCTGAATACAGGAGAACCTCCATAAATGCCCCGAATACAGGAGAACCTCCATAAATGCCCTGAATACAGGAGAACCTCCATAAATGCCCTGAATACAGGAGAACCTCCATAAGAGCCCCGAATACAGGAGAACCTCCATAAATGCCCTGAATACAGGAGAACCTCCATAAATGCCCTGAATACAGGAGAACCTCCATAAATGCCCTGAATACAGGAGAACCTCCATAAATGCCCTGAATACAGGAGAACCTCCATAAATGCCCTGAATACAGGAGAACCACCATAAATGCCCTGAATACAGGAGAACCTCCATAAATGCCCTGAATACAGGAGAATCTCCATAAATGCCCTGAATATAGGAGAACCTCCATAAATGCCACAAATACAGGAGAACCTCCATAAGTGCCCTGAATACAGGAGAACCTCCATAAATGCCCTGAATACAGGAGAATCTCCATTAATAACCTGAATACAGGAGAATCTCCATTAATAACCTGAATACAGGAGAACCTCCATAAATGCCCTGAATACAGGAGAACCTCCATAAATGCCCTGAATACAGGAGAACCTCCATTCCATAAGTGCCCCTGATTACAGACTGGTGATGAGCGGGCACCACAATGCTTGGGTGCTCGATATTCATAACCAGCAGTTGGATGCTCGGATGGGTGATGGGGGCGACTCAAAGTGCCCAAGTATAATGGAAGTCAGTGGAGAAATCGAGTATTTTTCCAGGAAATCTTCCGGAAAAATGCTCAAGTTCCCCACTGACTTCCATTATACTCAGGTACTTGAGTACCGAACACCCGAGCATGGTAGTGCCCGCTCATCACTAATACAGACGTAGCTTCCACGTAAAGGCGAGGCGCATAAGATGGACCAACAGAAGGACAATGAGAAATGACCCATCTTCAAGAATCTCCCTAATTCCATAAGTGCCCCGCATTAAGTACTCAACCACAGCCGGACCCCATGAATACACTGGCTATATAGTCTCCCTACCCCAGGGCTTACCCCATAAATGCTATAGCCATAGATGTGCCACAGCGACAATTGAACCTCTATAAATGACCTGGAGAAAGGAGCACCTACAAAAACTACAAAAGTGCCTAGGACACAGGTATGCCCCATAGGTGCCTAAGATAAAGATAAACTTCCAGAAGTGACACATTGATAATAATGCCCCTACCACATATGTACCCCTATAAATGCCCAACACACAGGTTTGCCCTATATGTGCCATGGACATAGGTGTATCCCTACAAATACCTTCAACACAGGAGGTGCCCAGATCAAAGGTGTTCCTCCAAAAGTGACCGATACAGTATGTCTTATCCAAAGTTCTATTCCATAAATGTTCCATCCACAGACGTGCCCCTAAGTGTTCCGGCCAAACTGTGCTGCCATATATCCCATCCATGGGTTGTATCCCTTAAGAAGCTGAGGTTGTGCTCATATAAGTGCCCAAACGTCTGGGGGCATCTCACTACAACATTGACTTTACTGGGGTGTGTTTCCCATTGAGAAAACTGCAAGTAAAAACGCATCAAAAGCCTCCCGGTGTGCACCGAGCCTTACAGTAACAGGTCCGGAAAATCCTCCTAGAAAAGCAAAACTTTGTGATTGATTTGTTTCTTTCTTAATGGATTTTTTTCTATAGGCTAAAGGGACTATTGGGGCCCCCAATTATTGCAAATCTTTAATAGCATTAGTCTTTTTCTATCGGCCAAAGGGACTATTGGGCCCCCCAGGCTCCAGGGTCCGGGTCTGCAGCCCCTTCACCTGTTGTAGTTACACTCCTGTCTTTCATGTTGTTTCTGTCTTCTGAGCTGTGTATCTAATCCTACAATGTGTGATACAGTCAGCTAGGCCGGTGTATCTCAGCCCAGAGCTCCGCTCTACCTCCCGTGCACTGTATATATATATTCTGCCTTTAGCGTATAGATTATTTCCACCTGCGAGTTTTAAATACTTTTATTATGCGTAAAAAGCATTTTTCTGAGAATCGTCCGGAGGAATTTCTAGGGAGGAGTGAATTATCCCTGTAAGACTTCTGGCCGCCGGCATCACACTGATGTCTGCATTTATAGGTGACACATTACTGGATGACCAACTCCATCAGAATCTGCCGCTTATCTGCAAATCCCGGCGTGCCCCCAAGATAAGGAAGACGTATGGAATATGTAGGATCATACACAACCGCAGATCCCCCACATTCTCGTCATTGCTGTTTAGAATACTTTACCAGGCAGATACATGTACGGGGAGCAACAAGCACTCCCTACCTGGCTGCTATCTCACCCTTAAAGGGTACCTGTTACACCGTGGAGCAACTAGAGTCTGATGGGCCCCGGTGCAACATTTAGACCTGCCCCCTCCCCCCCCCAACATACACACACATTGGTCAGATGTATGGGCCCATGTATATTTCCTGGTATATATGATCACTTCCCTGGTATATATGGTCCTCCTCCTTGTATATATGGTCCTCCTTGTGTCTCCTTTTTTGTATATATGGTCCTCCTATTTGTTTATATGTCACCTTCCTGTTATATATGGTCCTCTTCCTTGTATATATGGTCCTCCTTGTGTATATATGTCCCCTTTCTAGTATATATGGTCTTCCTTGTGTATATATTTCCCCTTCCTGGTATATATGGTCCTCCTCCTGGTATATATTTCCCCTTTCTGGTATATATGGTCTTCCTCTTTGTATATATGGTCGTCCTTGTGTATATATGTCTCCTTCATGGTATATATGGTCATCTTTGTGTATGTATGTCTCCTTCCTAGCATATATGTTCCTCTTTATGTACCCTTCCTGGTATATATGGTTATTTTACCTGCATATATATCCCCTTTCTAGTATATATGGTCCTCCTCCTTGTATATATGTCCCCTTCCTGGTATATATATGGTCTTCTTTGTGTCCCCTTCCTGGTATATATGGTCTTCCTTGTGTCCCTTTCCTGGTATATATGGTCCTCTTTATGTCCCCTTCCTGGTATATATGGTCATCCTTGTGTCTCCCTCCTGGTATATATGGCCCTTTTACTTGTATATTTGTCCCCTTCCTGGTATATATGGTCCTCCTCCATGTATATATGTCCCTTTCCTGATATATATGGTCCTCCTTGTGTCTCCTTCATAGTATATATGGTCTTCCTTATGTCTCCTTCCTGGTATATATGGTGCTTTTACCTGTATATATGTCTCCTTCCTGATATATATGGTCCTCCTTGTATATATGTCTTCTTCCTGGTATATATAGTCCTCCTTGTGTTGGCATCCTGGTATGTATGGTCCTCCTCCTTGTATATATGTCCCCTTCATAGAATATATGGTCCTCCTTGTGTCTCCCTCCTGGTATATATGGCCCTTTTACCTGTATATTTGTCCCCTTCCTGGTATATATGGTCCTCCTCCTTGTATATTTGTCCCCTTCCTGGTATATATGGTCCTCCTCCTTGTATATATGCCCCCTTCCTGGTATATATGGTCCTCCTTGTATATATGTCCCCTTCCTGGTATATATGGTCCTCCTTGTGTCCCCTTCCTGGTATATATGGTCCTCCTCCTTGTATATATGTCCCCTTCCTGGTATATATGGTCCTCCTTGTATATATGCCCCCTTCTTGGTATATATGGTCCTCCTTGTATATATGTCTCCTTCCTGGTATATATGGTCCTCCTTGTGTTGGCATCTTGGTATGTATGGTCCTCCTCCTTGTATATATGTCCCCTTCATAGTATATATGGTCTTCCTTGTGTCTCCTTCCTGGTATATATGGCCCTTTTACCTGTATATTTGTCCCCTTCCTGGTATATATGGTCCTCCTCATTGTATATATGTCCCCTTCCTGGTATATATGGTCCTCCTTGTGTTGGCATCCTGGTATGTATGGTCCTCCTCCTTGTATATGTATATGTCCCCTTCATAGTATATATGGTCTTCCTTGTGTCTCCTTCCTGGTATATATGGTGCTTTTATCTGTATATATGTCTCCTTCCTGGTGTATAAGGTTTTCCTTGTATATATGTCTCCTTCCTGGTATATATGGTCCTCCTCCTTGTATATATGTCTTCTTCCTGGTATATATGGTCCTCCTTGTGTTGGCATCTTGGTATGTATGGTCCTCCTCCTTGTATATATGTCCCCTTCATAGTATATATGGTCTTCCTTGTGTCTCCTTCCTGGTATATATGGCCCTTTTACCTGTATATTTGTCCCCTTCCTGGTATATATGGTCCTCCTCATTGTATATATGTCCCCTTCCTGGTATATATGGTCCTCCTTGTGTTGGCATCCTGGTATGTATGGTCCTCCTCCTTGTATATGTCCCATTCATAGTATATATGGTCTTCCTTGTGTCTCCTTCCTGGTATATATGGTGCTTTTATCTGTATATATGTCTCCATCCTGGTGTATATGGTCCTCCTTGTATATATGTCCCTTTCCTGGTATATATGATCCTCCTTGTATATATGTCCCCTTCCTGGTATATATGGTCCTCCTTGTGTCTCTTTCCTGTATATATGATCTCCTTGTATATATCTCCCCATCCTGGTATATATATATGGTCCCCATTCTTGTATATCATAAGTGAAAAAAACAACATTGCACTCCCCTCTCCTCCGCTCCCACGTCACCCGATGTCCCCCTATATCCAGCGCACAGTGTCGGCAGCTGACATCGGAGTGCAGGGACGGGGGCCCTCGTATAACAGTGACGTCACTCTCATGCCCGGGCCTCTGTCGCTGCACCTCTGACGGCTCACAGCCGCTGTATAGCACTGGAGGGACCTGACGGGTCTCTGCACCACGATGCATTTCAGCTGGATCTGCGTCTCAGCGGGGTCCCACATTCAGCTGAAGCAGGTGCTGGGGTACTATAACATCCCTGCTGTTATAGTAAACATGGTCAGATCCAGAAGATTGATATTATCACACCCTGCTGTGACCTCTAGGGTACCCAGGATAAGAAGATCACGGAGTTTGAATGATTGAAGGTCCTCTTTAGAGCCCGCTCGGCGGTTATCTTGAGTAGAGTGGAATTGTTTAATTTCAGTGCTGAAGGGGTTAAACATTCCTTTCTTCTCCTGCTGAGAATCCTTGTAGCATTCAATAGCACCTTATGACCACTCCCTTCCGCTATATAAACTTACTCCAAGCTCTCTCTTATGCCGGTTATAGATTTTCTATGCTGACCTCTCTGGTTAAGTTGTTCCAGTAGAAGCTGTTCCTTCAAGGGACTTCAGGTCTTGAAGACCACATTTGCCCCCTTATAGGCAGCGGAGAGACCCCTGCAACAATAGATGACGTTGTACACACATAACTTCATTTTTAGAGGTAAAACAACCTGACAACAGTCGGAGTTATTCCTGTCTTGGTTCACCGTCCACAAATCCAGAAACAACCCTTTTACTGTTAATTTGCACAATCTTTACCCCTCTATACTTTTATTTGGTAATATATAGGTGCTGTAGTTCTGACATCCCGTGACCTGATATTCCCTCTCCAGCAGTGCACTGACCCTTCACGTGTCCTTTATAGTCCATATTATCTTATCTCGGTGGGGGCATGTGTATATACCTGCTCTGCACTTTGGATCCTCTGTATAATAAGTCTAATTCCCAGTATCTACAGCTCTTCCATGACGACAAAGGCACTGCAGCCACTGTCTGTATATTACTCTTATCCGGGGAATAATCCTCTAATTTTCCATCTGTAGATAAAATACTGAGCTAGTTATGGCCATATAACTCCACATATAGTAAGCTACATAAACCAGTATCAGTATAATTCTGTGAGCTCCTCCTACTGGTGGCTGTATAAATCTGTATGTAGTGAGCTCCTCCTACTGGTGGCTGTATAAATCTGTATGTAGTGAGCTCCCTCTAGTGGTAGCTGTATAAATCTGTATGTAGTGAGTGAGCTCCCTCTAGTGGTAGCTGTATAAATCTGTATGTAGTGAGCTCTCACTAGTGGTGGCTGTATAAATCTGTATGTAGTGAGCTCCTCCTACTGGTGGCTGTATAAATCTGTATGTAGTGTGATCCCTCTTAGTGGTGGCTGTATAAATCTGTATGCAGTGAGCTCCCTCTAGTGGTGGCTGTATAAATCTGTATATAGTGAGCTCCCACTAGTGGTAGCTGTATAAATCTGTATGTAGTGAGTTCTCTCTAGTGGTGGCTGTATAAATCTGTATGTAGTGAGCTCCTCTAGTGGTGGCTGTATAAATCTGTATTAGTGAGCTTCCACTAGTGGTGCTGTATAAATCTGTATGTAGTGAGCTCCCTCTAGTGGTAGCTGCATAAATCTGTATGTAGTGAGCTCCCTCTAGTGGTGGCTGTGTAAATCTGTATGTAGTCAGCTCCCCCTAGTGGTGACTATATAAATCTGTATGTAGTGAGCTCCCTCTAGTGGTGGCTGTATAAATCTGTATGTAGTGAACTCTCTCTAGTGGTGGCTGTATAAATCTGTATGTAGCGAGCTCCTTCTAGTGGTGGCTGTATAAATCTGTATGTAGTGAGCTCCCTCTAGTGGTGGCTGTATAAATCTGTACGTAGTGAGCTCCCCTAGTGGTGGCTGTATAAATCTGAATGTAGTGAGCTCCCTCTAGGTGGCTGTATAAATCTGTATGTAGTCAGCTCCCACTTAGTGGTAGCTGTATAAATCTGTATGTAGTCAGCTCCCCCTAGTGGTGACTATATAAATCTGTATGCAGTGAGCTCCCTCTAGTGGTGGCTGTATAAATCTGCATGTAGTGAGCTCCCTCTAGTGGTGGCTTTATAAATCTGCATGTAGTGAGCTCCCCCTAGTGGTGGCTGTATAAATCTGTATGTAGTGATCTCCTCTAGTGGTGGCTGTATAAATCTGTATGTAGTGAGCTCCCCAAGTGGTGACTATATAAATCTGTATGTAGTGAGCTCCCCTAGTGGTGGCTGTATAAATCTGTATGTAGTGAGCTCCCTCTAGTGGTGGCTGTATAAATCTGTATGTAGTGAGCTCCCTCTAGTGGTAGCTGTATAAATCTGCATGTAGTGAGCTCCCTTAGTGGTGGCTGTATAAATCTGTATGTAGTGAGCTCCCCTATGGTGGCTGCATAAATCTGTATGTAGGAGCTCCCTCTAGTGGTGGCTGTATAATCTGTATGTAGTGAGCCCCCTCTAGTGGTGCCTGTATAAATCTGTATGCAGTGAGCTCCCTCTAGTGGTGGATGAAATAATCAAGATGTTATCATATATTCTGTTTTTGTTTGAGGGCATACTGGAAATCTGTGATTTGGGGCAGAAGTTAAGTCAAGAAGACGGTTTTAGGAAAGAAGTGTTTTCAAATACAAAATACTCCAGTTCCCTCGGATTCATCCTCCTGCCTGAGATGACAGCAGAGTCACTATGAGCAGCTCTGTGTCCTCACCAACCCAACATGACCTGATACGAAATACACCCGGGCATGTGACATACGGGTGCTATGTGCGGGTTGACATAACATGGTCACAGACTCAATAACGTGACTCATATCAGCGTCACTTATCAGCTCATCCTCCAAGAAATGCAGAAAGGAGGAATTTATATATGGCTCTGCAGGATCAGATAACATTACCTGACATCACACTGATACAGTGCAAAAAATCGACAATTCAGTCATGAATACAAAAAAAATCCAAAATCACCCGGAAAGACGCCCCAGAAAATGACACTAGAGGAAGCAGAGTCAAGACTGAAACACACAGGGACATCACAAGTTCATGTTTAAACAATGTGAGGCACCGCCGGTATGGTCCCCATGGCCGGGGTGCATCACATGGAGGATCAAGGTATGATCCTGTCCACACTGGCCGGTTTTACTGTGATGACGCTGTGTGAACCTATCCAGAACACAATGTGTTAAATGTGAGAGTGAGTGCTGTACATCTGACACATAGATGAGCCTGATGAGCGGCTGTATGGGAACCGTGTGTCCTAATTGGTAGCAGCCAGTGGGGTGTCCTGAGTATAGCAGCACAGGTGGATGTATCAGTGTGGGCGTGGCAGGCACCATAAAGAGCCTGCCAGCTGATTGAATAGGAGATCATCATTAGCAAAGACATTCATCAGCCAGAGAGCACCAGACGAGAGATTGAGCCAGAGATGAGGTCCAGTCTGAGTGAGAGCAGATGCAGTCAGGGCTCTGTGGTGTGCGACATGAAGGGAGCGTGCTAGCTCCATACCGGTGGCCAGGACTGGGGTCGTGACAGCTCCTGGAGTGGGGAAGCCGTGGCTGAACCAGGTGGACGCTGATCCGGACGTGTGGCGAGATACGTCCGGGAAGGAGCCCTTGTGGATGCTTGGGCTACCCGTGTCTTGGGTAGCGAGACCCGGATCCGTGCCGGTAAGAAGGCAGTTCCCATATGAGAGTGAACTGTGTACTCTGTGGGTAAAATGTGCCAGGTGGGCATAGCCGCCATTAGGTCCGACTAAACAGTGAGTGAGGGACCCGTTGAAGTGGATGTGTATTCTATGGCTTATATAAAAGACCCAGCGAGTGTACGTAGCCCTACGGGAGGCAGATGTATGAGTTGTGCCAGGCAGGCATAGCTGCCATTGGGTTCGACTAAGACAGTCAGTGAAGGGACCCGTTGAAGTGTATGTACCGGTGGTCAGAAGCAGGAGTTAAAAGGGCTCCTAGAGTGGGGAAACCGTGGTTGAACCAGGGGGCGCTGGTCTGGACGTGTGGCGAGATACATACAGGAGAGAGCCCTTGGGGGATGCATGGCGTACCCAGGACTCAGATTGCTCAATCCCTGTTCTGAACCCAAAGGAGCCACAGTCCATGGATGTGTATATGATGGGCTGTGAGCGTGTGGAAGGACGTGTGTGATCCATGGATGCTTATAGGATGGATCACATGCGGTGTGGAAGAGCCCGGTCAGGCTGGTCCGGATGTGTGGCGAGACACGGCCTGAGGGAGCCTATACTCCGGGGTCGTGTAGAGCTGGTACCGCCATTGGGACCCACAGGGCCCGCTGATGAATATGGTTACTTATGTACTGCTAATGTATAGGGAATGTGTAGATAGGCCGGGGGCCGTAACCACCACGGGAGCAGTTGTTAGTGCTCCAATGGGGAAAGAGAGGTGATGACCGATCCCGGGTAACTATAGGACGTTATGTGCAATATATGTGTTCTGTAATGTTATCTGTAACTGTATTGTGCTTATACTCAATGTGCAATGTGCCAAACATGCTACCGGGTTATGTTATGTATGTGAGCAAATAAACGGGTAGTCATTGGTTAAATTATAAGCACGTGTTGGTGTCGTTATGCCGCAAGCGAGTTCCCGGGTCACTACCTCACAACAATCATAAGAAACAGTTATTAGAATATACAATACAAAGCATAATACAATACAATAATTAGAGCACAATAATGACAGCCCTGCTCATAAGAGCTTACAATCTAACAATGAGGTGGGGGGGACACAAAGTACAGGGGCTATTCTACAATGATGGTATAGTCAACTGAAGGAGATGGGGAACACATAGGAGCAGTGTAAGTGGCCACCAACCATTATTTGTGATCCACTTGAGACTGGCGGAGCGGATAGGCTATGTCTAGATGACTTTGACTAGGGATCATGATAGGCCGTCCTAAGAAGATGTGTTTTTAGGGATCGCCTGAATCTATGTAAGATGTGGATCGTCCTAATTTCCTGGGGAAGAGCATTCCAGAGAACTGGTGCAGCTCAGGAGAAGTCTTGGAGCCAGGAGTGGGAGGTTCGGATTAATGCAGAAGTGATTCTTAGGTCAGTTCCAGAGTGAAGAGAACGGGTGGGGTGATAGACAGAGATGAGGGAGGAGATGTATGGGGGTGCTGCATTGTGAAGAACTTTGAGGGTGAGAACAAGCAGTTTGAATTGGATCCTATATAGTGTATGGGCAGCCAGTGCAATGACTGGCACAGAGCGGATCCTATAGTGTATGGGCAGCCAGTGCAATGACTGGCACAGAGCGGAAGCGTCCGTGTAACGGTTAGCTAGATAGTTGATCCTGGCTGCTGCATTAAGGATGGACTGGAGAGGAGAGAGTCTAGAGCAGGGGAGGCCAATTAAAAGAGAATTACAATAGTCAAGGCGGGAGTGAATCAGGGCCACAGTGAAGGTTTTTATGGTTTCCAAGGTGGGAAAGGGGCAAATTCTAGAGATGTTCTTCAGGTGCAAGCGGCAAGAGATTGTATATATGGAGTGAAGGAAAGATCAAAGTCAAACATAACACCCGGACAGTGAGCCTGCTGACTAGGCGTTATCGTGGTGCCGCACACAGAGAGAGATGTGAGATTTAGGGAGGTTAGTGGAGGATGGGAGCAGAAGGAATTCAGTTTTGGAGAGGTTGAGTTTCAGGTAGAGAGACGACATGATATTGGAGACTGCAGCTAGACAGTCATTGGTGTTCTTTAATACCGCAGGAGTAAGGTCAGGGGCGGAAGTGTATAATTGTGTGTCATCAGCATAAAGATGGTACTGAAAGCCAAATCTGCTGATGGTCTGTACAATCGGGGCTGTGTAGAGAGAGAAGAGGAGGGGGCCAAGGACTGAACCCTGAGGAACCCCAATAGTGAGGGGAAGAGGAGAGGGCCAAGGACTGAACCCTGAGGAACCCCAATAGTGAGGGGAAGAGGAGAGGGTCAAGGACTGAACCCTGAGGGACCCCAATAGTGAGGGGAAGAGGGGAGATTGGAGACTGGTCTGTAGTTATTTGTGCAGGATGGGTCAAGAGAGGTTTTCTTTAATAATGGAGTAAGGATAGAGTGTTTGAAGGAGGAGGGGAAGATGCCAGAAGAGAGGGAGAGATTGAAGATTTTGGTTAGATGAGTGGTGACGACTGGAGAGAGGGACTGGAGCAGGTGTGAGGGGATGGGGTCAGTGGTGCATGTGGTGGGACGAGAGGAAGAAAGGAGCCTGGAGACTTCTTCTTCTGTGACTGGGTCAAATGTGGAGAGTGAACCGGAGGAGATGTGGGGAAAGGTAGGGTAACAGCGATTTGAGGTTGGGAATTGATTTCCTGAAGGATGTTTTCTATTTTCTCTGTGAAGTAAGAGGCCAGATCATCAGCACAGAGGTCAGTGATGGGGCAGATCATCAGCACAGAGGTCAGTGATGGGGGCAGATCATCAGCACAGAGGTCAGTGATGGGGGCAGATCATCAGCACAGAGGTCAGTGATGGGGGCAGATCATCAGCACAGAGGTCAGTGATGGGGGCAGATCATCAGCACAGAGGTCAGTGATGGGGGCAGATCATCAGCACAGAGGTCAGTGATGGGGCAGATCATCAGCACAGAGGTCAGTGATGGGGCAGATCATCAGCACAGAGGTCAGTGATGGGGGCAGATCATCAGCACAGAGGTCAGTGATGGGGGCAGATCATCAGCACAGAGGTCAGTGATGGGGGCAGATCATCAGCACAGAGGTCAGTGATGGGGGCAGATCATCAGCACAGAGGTCAGTGATGGGGGCAGATCATCAGCACAGAGGTCAGTGATGGGGGCAGATCATCATCACAGAGGTCAGTGATGGGGGCAGATCATCAGCACAGAGGTCAGTGATGGGGGCAGATCATCAGCACAGAGGTCAGTGATGGGGGCAGATCATCAGCACAGAGGTCAGTGATGGGGGCAGATCATCAGCACAGAGGTCAGTGATGGGGCAGATCATCAGCACAGAGGTCAGTGATGGGGCAGATCATCAGCACAGAGGTCAGTGATGGGGGCAGATCATCAGCACAGAGGTCAGTGATGGGGGCAGATCATCAGCACAGAGGTCAGTGATGGGGGTACAGAGGTCAGTGATGGGGGCAGATCATCAGCACAGAGGTCAGTGATGGGGCAGATCATCATCACAGAGGTCAGTGATGGGGGCAGATCATCAGCACAGAGGTCAGTGATGGGGCAGATCATCAGCACAGAGGTCAGTGATGGGGGCAGATCATCAGCACAGAGGTCAGTGATGGGGCAGATCATCAGCACAGAGGTCAGTGATGGGGGCAGATCATCAGCACAGAGGTCAGTGATGGGGCAGATCATCAGCACAGAGGTCAGTGATGGGGCAGATCATCAGCACAGAGGTCAGTGATGGGGCAGATCATCAGCACAGAGGTCAGTGATGGGGGCAGATCATCAGCACAGAGGTCAGTGATGGGGGTACAGAGGTCAGTGATGGGGGCAGATCATCAGCACAGAGGTCAGTGATGGGGGCAGATGATCAGCACAGAGGTCAGTGATGGGGGTACAGAGGTCAGTGATGGGGGCAGATCATCAGCACAGAGGTCAGTGATGGGGGCAGATCATCAGCACAGAGGTCAGTGATGGGGGTACAGAGGTCAGTGATGGGGGCAGATCATCAGCACAGAGGTCAGTGATGGGGGCAGATCATCAGCACAGAGGTCAGTGATGGGGGTACAGAGGTCAGTGATGGGGGCAGATCATCAGCACAGAGGTCAGTGATGGGGGCAGATCATCAGCACAGAGGTCAGTGATGGGGGCAGATCATCAGCACAGAGGTCAGTGATGGGGGCAGATCATCAGCACAGAGGTCAGTGATGGGGGCAGATCATCAGCACAGAGGTCAGTGATGGGGCAGATCATCAGCACAGAGGTCAGTGATGGGTGCACAGAGGTCAGTGATGGGGGCAGATCATCAGCACAGAGGTCAGTGATGGGGGCCTGCAGTTTAGGATTGAGGAGAGAGTGAAAGGTGTCAAAGAGTTTCTTTGGGTTGTTGGATAGTGAGGAGACCAGGGTGGTGATGGTCTGTTTGGTGAGGTGAAGGGCAGAGTTGTAAGTTCTCAGAATAAATTTATAGTGAATGAAGTTTTCTGGTGTACAAGCTTTCCTCCATTAATGCTCAGCACTCCTGGAGCATCGCTGGAGTTACCCTGTACCCCCAGTGTCATTACCCTATACCCCCAGTGTCATTACCCTATACCCCCAGTGTCATTATCCTGTACCCCCAGTGTCATTATCCTGTACCCCCAGTGTCATTACCCTGTACCCCCAGTTTCAGTGTCATTACCCTGTACCCCCAGTGTCAGTGTCATTACCCTGTACCCCCAGTGTCATTATTCTGTACCCCCCAGTGTCATTATCCTGTACCCCCAGTGTCATTATCCTGTACCTCCAGTGTCATTATCCTGTACCCCCCAGTGTCATTATCCTGTACCCCCAGTGTCAGTGTCATTACCCTGTACCCCCAGTGTCATTATCCTGTACCCCCCAGTGTCATTATCCTGTACCCCCCAGTGTCATTACCCTGTACCCCCCAGTGTCATTACCCTGTACCCCCAGTGTCATTATCCGGTACCCCCAGTGTCATTACCCTGTACCCCAAGTGTCAGTGTCATTATCCTGTACCGCCAGTGTCATTATCCTGTACCCCCAGTGTCATTATCCTGTACCCCCCAGTGTCATTACCCTGTACCCCCCAGTGTCATTACCCTGTACCCCCAGTGTCATTACCCTGTACCCCCAGTGTCATTATCCTGTACCCCCCAGTGTCATTATCCTGTACCCCCCAGTGTCATTATCCTGTACCCCCCAGTGTCATTATCCTGTACCCCCCAGTGTCATTATCCTGTACCCCCCAGTGTCATTATCCTGTACCCCCCAGTGTCATTACCCTGTACCCCCAGTGTCATTATCCGGTACCCCCAGTGTCATTACCCTGTACCCCCAGTGTCAGTGTCATTATCCTGTACCCCCAGTGTCATTATCCGGTACCCCCAGTGTCATTACCCGGTACCCCCAGTGTCATTACCCGGTACCCCCGTGTCATTATCCTGTACCCCAGTGTCATTATCCTGTACCCCCAGTGTCAGTATCCTGTACCCCCAGTGTCATTATTCTGTACCCCCCAGTGTCATTATCCTGTACCCTCCAGTGTCATTATCCTGTACCCCCCAGTGTCATTATCCTGTACCCCCAGTGTCATTATCCTGTACCCCCAGTGTCATTATCCTGTACCCCCCCCCAGTGTCATTATCCTGTGCCCCAGTGTCATTATCCTGTACCTCCAGTGTCATTACCCTGTACCCCCCAGTGTCATTATCCTGTACCCCAGTGTCAGTGTCATTATCCTGTACCCCAGTGTCATTATCCTGTACCCCAGTGTCATTATCCTGTACCCCCAGTGTCATTATCCTGTACCCCAGTGTCATTATCCTGTACCCCAGTGTCATTATCCTGTACCCCAGTCAGTGTCATTATCCTGTACCCCAGTGTCATTATCTGTCCCAGTGTCATATCCTGTACCCCCAGTGTCATTATCCTGTACCCCAGTGTCATTATCCTGTACTCCCAGTGTCATTATCCTGTACCCCAGTGTCATTATCCTGTACCCAGTGCAGTGTCATTATCCTGTACCCCCAGTGTCATTATCCGGTACCCCAGTGTCATTACCTGTACCCCAGTGTCATTACCCTGTACCCCAGTGTCAGTGTCATTATCCTGTACCCCAGTGTCATTATCCGGTACCCCAGTGTCATTATCCGTACCCCAGTGTCATTACCCGGTACCCCCAGTGTCATTACCCGGTACCCCAGTGTCATTATCCTGTACCCCAGTGTCATTATCCTTACCCAGTGTCAGTATCCTGTACCCCCAGTGTCATTATTCTGTACCCCCAGTGTCATTATCCTGTACCCCCAGTGTCATATCCTGTACCCCCAGTGTCATTATCCTGTACCCCAGTGTCATTATCCTGTACCCCAGTGTCATTATCCTGTACCCCCCAGTGTCATTATCCTGTCCCAGTGTCATTATCCTGTACCCCAGTGTCATTACCTGTACCCCCCAGTGTCATTATTCTGTACCCCCCAGTGTCATTATCCTGTACCCCAGTGTCATTATCCTGTACCCCCAGTGTCATTATCTGTACCCCCCAGTGTCATTATCCTGTACCCCCAGTGTCATTATCCTGCACCCCAGTGTCATTATCCTGTACCCCCAGTGTCAGTATCCTGTACCCCGTGTCATTATCCTGTACCCCAGTGTCATTATCCTGTACCCCGTGTCATTATCCTGTACCCCCAGTGTCATTATCCTGTACCCCCAGTGTCATTATCCTGTACCCCCGTGTCATTATCCTGTACCCCAGTGTCATTATCCTGTACCCCCAGTGTCATTATCCTGTACCCCAGTGTCATTATCCTGTACTCCCAGTGTCATTATCCTGTACCCCAGTGTCATTATCCTGTACCCCAGTGTCAGTGTCATTATCCTGTACCCCCAGTGTCATTATCCGGTACCCCCAGTGTCATTACCCTGTACCCCCAGTGTCATTACCCTGTACCCCCAGTGTCAGTGTCATTATCCTGTACCCCCAGTGTCATTATCCGGTACCCCCAGTGTCATTACCCGGTACCCCCAGTGTCATTACCCGGTTACCCCCGTGTCATTATCCTGTACCCCAGTGTCATTATCCTGTACCCCCAGTGTCAGTATCCTGTACCCCCAGTGTCATTATTCTGTACCCCCCAGTGTCATTATCCTGTACCCTCCAGTGTCATTATCCTGTACCCCCCAGTGTCATTATCCTGTACCCCCAGTGTCATTATCCTGTACCCCCAGTGTCATTATCCTGTACCCCCCCCAGTGTCATTATCCTGTGCCCCAGTGTCATTATCCTGTACCTCCAGTGTCATTACCCTGTACCCCCCAGTGTCATTATTCTGTACCCCCAGTGTCATTATTCTGTACCCCCAGTGTCATTATCCTGTACCCCAGTGTCATTATCCTGTACCCCCAGTGTCATTATCCTGTACCCCCAGTGTCATTATCCTGTACCCCCAGTGTCATTATCCTGTACCCCAGTGTCATTATCCTGTACCCCAGTGTCATTATCCTGTACCCCCAGTGTCATTATCCTGTACCCCAGTGTCATTATCCTGTACCCCCAGTGTCATTATCCTGTACCCCAGTGTCAGTATCCTGTACCCTCCAGTGTCATTATCCTGTACCCCAGTGTCATTATCCTGTACCCCAGTGTCATTATCCTGTACCCCAGTGTCATTATCCTGTACCCCAGTGTCAGTGTCATTATCCTGTACCCAGTGTCATTATCCTGTGCCCGCAGTGTCATTATCCTGTACCCCAGTGTCATTATCCTGTACCCCAGTGTCATTATCCTGTACCTCAGTGTCAGTGTCATTATCCTGTACCCCAGTGTCAGTGTCATTATCCTGTACCCCCAGTGTCATTATCCCGTACCCCAGTGTCATTATCCTGTACCCCAGTGTCATCATCCTGTACCCCAGTGTCATTATCCTGTACCCCCAGTGTCATTATCCTGTACCCCCAGTGTCATTATCCTGTACCCCCAGTGTCATTATCCTGTACCCCAGTGTCATTATCCTGTACCCCAGTGTCATTATCCTGTACCCCAGTGTCATTATCCTGTACCTCAGTGTCAGTGTCATTATCCTGTACCCCAGTGTCATTATCCTGTACCCAGTGTCATTATCCTGTACCCCCAGTGTCATTATCCTGTACCTCAGTGTCAGTGTCATTACCCTGTACCCCAGTGTTATCAGTGCAGATAGTGTCGGTGGCTCGGTGTCGGTGGCTCGGTGTCGGTGGCTCGGTGTCGGTGGCTCGGTGCCGGTGTTTCGTGGTCACATCACAGTTTCTCAGCAGGGTTGCTGTTGCTGCGGTTTTACATTGCAGAGTTTCTGAGTTTCTGAGTTTCTGAGTTTCTGGAATTCGGTGCTAAACCGACTTTAACAAACATCATTATTTTACCATGAAATATTCTCGTCCGGGCTGATAAACTCCCAGCAGGACGGGTAGAAATCTGCAACATCGCGGCCAAACATAAAGATAAAGATATATAAAACCTGCGGAGAGCGAGCACAACCTGCCGGAGAGACATCTGACGAGTCCGTTATGTCTGGAATTCCAGGGGAACGTGGTGAATATCTGACAAGTCGCGAGCGCTGAGTAAGCGACATTCTACCATTATATTATATAGGGTGAAAGCTCAGCACTGGAGGATTGTGCAACCGCATCTGACTAATCCCAATATTTCCAAATCCCAAGGACGCCGACATCATGTCGACAGCGTGAGCACCGATAACGATCAGGCCCGGATCGCAGGGCAAATGTTTTACATGCAATTACAATTAACCGCCTCCCTGACTATAGGGGCGCATTACAATGGCTCCTTCCAATGATAAGGAACGTGGACTGCTACCCTACGAGAGCTGCTCCTCTGATGACGTGGCACGGGATGGTGGGTGACGGAGTCGTTGCTTACGACCTGCGTTATATGAAGTTGGGGGGTCCTGGCTGGGTGTGTATATCACAGGCATTAAGGACTGGGGGGGGGTACTCAGCCGCCTGAAGGCCTTGGGCATCAGTTTAACATGTCCAGGTAGGGCCACAGCACCTGGGGACCGCCGCCATGAAAGGGGAGTGTTCTCAAGGAGGAATAGTTTGTGACGCCAGCTGGAATTCTGACCATAGGTGGCCATTGGGACTTCCAAGGGGAGACGGTAGGGCAGCCTGGTGGTATACCCTCTCCAGCTAGGGTAGGTCCCTTGGAAGGTGTAGAGGATGGAGGAGATGGTGGAGGGTGCAGAGGATGAGGGCAGTGGTGCAGGAGGGCACAGAAAGGAGCAGATGACAACAGCAGTCTTTGTGGTTCTTACCGTTTACTTTTAGTAGTTGAAGATTAGCACCCAGCCGGGGTACCATGTTCACTAGAATCACAAACTGGCCGGCCTAGAGATAGTTGGAGTCCACCTTGCTGAGACACAGGGTATATGGCCTTCCAGCTGACTTCCCAGTTCTGACACTATGCTACCACTTTTTCTCTCCTCAGTGTCTGTGGTTGCCTTTCCCTGCTAGGAAGGTAGATGCGGGTCCTGTGAGAAACAGCTTTGGTCCTCTGACTCTATATAGCCCCGTGAGCCTTGGGAAGGTCCACAAATGTAACCACTGGACATAGAGATCCAGTGACCTCCAGCATCACGACTGGTCCTGAAGTATCCTTGATCGAGTTGGGCGATGGTACTCCTCCTGCAGCTAGCTCTTCTGCCGAGCTTCAACAGCTGGCAGAGATTCGTCTCACAAGGCCCTCGGCCCAGCACTTCACTCCACTTTCCATGCCATCTCTCAAACGACTCAATACAGACTAGAGCACTCCTAGTTGCCACCTACCCCTACCATAACTCCTCCCTCCATCCAGAAGTGGGGACTGCCATATAGGTTGGTCTCTTCCACCCAGCACTCCATGGCCTGGAGTTCAGATATGTTGGGTGTATTTGGGTGTCTCAACAACTTGTCCTCCACTTACCTCCAGGCATGATACTACACATAGGATTACATGCAATACCATTTGTGGCAGCCTGGCCGCAGGGGCGCCAGATGTAGACTATGCCATTGCAAGCCACATGATGCTGTTGACTCCAGCTGGCCAGGACCAGATGTTGGAAACTTCAACGAAAGAGACCCCCATTCAAAAATAAACTCTTTAAAGAACATTCACTTCCTAGGCATTATGTACAGTAGATAGCGGCACACATTGGTGTAACTTGAAGCTCATGGGCCGCGATGCGGGCCCCCAATTTTTGCAATTCTCTAAGAGCAATAGACTTTTTCTATAAGCCAAAGGGACTTTTGGGCTCCAGCACCCGGGTGCAATTACAGCCCCTGCACCTGTTGTAGTTACACCCCTTGCGGTGTACATGACACGCCCACTCCAGGGCCGGGAAGACTCGGTACCGGGCAGCTACTAGTTGTTCTCACGTCTTCACTTCTTGGTTCTTTTCATGGGGGCAGAGACTCCGTCCTCAGGGTCCACCCACCATCCCAGGGACCCGTTACTACGTGTGTGCGTGTTGGGCTCGACTACACCATCTCAACACCTGGAGGTGTAGTACCTGTGGTGGCGGTTTGTCCGGAAGGGCGCCACATACATCTTTGCAAACCTTTCCTTTGCAACACGGATCATTCTCATACACGGTCTCTTTACTTCATTGAATTCACTTGTTAACGTCTCAACAAATCCTGATTCCTTCACCAAAACCCAGTTCAGTACTAAAGTCCAAGTCCAGTTAGTGAGAGTACTATTCTCCACCTGCTGTTCCGTGTCTTCTACCTGGTAAAGGACTTAGGTTGCCAATATGGCCGGACTTGGCTTCTCTAGCTCCGATGCTTTGGGAACTTCCATGGCGGGCACTCTCTCTATCTCACATACTGTTCCGTCCTGGCTCTTTACCATTCTGCGTTACTCATGGCCGTCCTGCTAGCTGTCCTGTCCCAAGACCTGTGTCCTGACAACTCTCTCTGAAGTCCGGAGCATGCTTCTACCTTGGTCAGGGACACACCCGACGTCATGCGGCTCGGCTCTCTAGTCAGACCTTAGATCCAGCATTACTTAGCCCTCCTGACAGGAAACTATAACTGTCCCTCTTTAGCCCTTCCTCCCCCAAGCTCGTCCAAAACATTAACATTTTCTTACCCTATTGTCAGACATCACTAACGCACGCCACAGTTCATAGGACACTTCATAATAACATTGGTGTCTTCAAGAGGGAACGTGGGCATTGTGTCCATCTCGGTAGATTTCCCTCCTTCTTTAATGATGGTCGTCCTCGACCACACACTACACCACACACATAAGTCAACCAACATGAAGTCTTCTTTCTTTTCCAGAGGAATCACAGACCTGGTCCTACCTCCTTAAGGACCAAGGAACTGCAATTCTCGAGCCCTGGGCCCTGGGGTACTCGGGTACCAGGCTCGGTGGTAGCACTAGGGATGTCACGGGTGGCAGCGCCTGAGCCCGTGGCCTGGGTGACACTTCAAAAAGGGTGTATTTACAGGGATAAGAGTTTGTCATGTGACACCACCTGTAGTGTCTGGTGATGGGACACCAGCGCCGCCACAGTCCGCTGGAGGTGGATGGTAATGCAGCTGAGATGGCAAAGCTCCCTACAGGTAGGGCTGGACCTCCAGGGCAGCATAGTGTGAAGGGGCAGCGTGGAGTGAGGCTGTAGGTAGGATGGGGATGATGGAGCAATCTATGAGGGCACCGGGAGCGAAGCGGAATGACGCACACACACTGGAGAAGTCTCTTTTACCTTTTTACTGATGTTACGGCAGGTAAAGACGTCCAGGGCACTGACAGGTGACCGGGTGCACAGCGGGTCCCCACAGCAAGTGGGTATAAGGCCTCCTCTGTTCCTCTGTGGCAGCTGAAGCCCAGCCTGCGTGCAGCCAGACCGGACTCCTCTCTCCTCCTGTCCTTGCTCTCTCCTCCTGCACGGTCCATGGGTTACCCTCTCTGATCACTGCTGCGCTGCGCTACACTGCTGTGTATGGCTCCCTCTCTCTGGACTCACAGGGGGACCGGGTGACTGAAGTCTCCACGGTGTGACGGGGTTTTCTGTAGTCCTGAGGTATCCTACAGGTGCGGATCCCCGATGTCCGGTACGCCTCTGGGTGAACTTCCACTAGTTCCTCACTCCCTTAGCTCTCCTCCTTGCCTTCTGTCCCCACTCCTAGGCTTGCGGGACGTCATAAGGGCCACTCCGGGTCACTGGTTCGGGCCTAACCGCGGCACCGACCACCAGGACATCTTCGCAGCTCTCCTAGTGTCTGCAAACTCTAACTAACTCCTCCCCCAGCAGCAGAATTTATAGGGGATCTCGCCTAAGGTCAGTGAGTCTAGCTCCCCCTACTGTGCCAGGGTGGAAGGTGTTGCATGTAGTAGATACCTGCTGTGGAAAACCAGCTGTGCATTAGGGAAGTCTGTTGCTACCTGCGTGAGCAGGGCACCACACAACCACCCTAGTTCATTTTTGTCTATAACCCCACAACAGTTCTTCAGGTTGATTTGACCCTCAAGCCAACATAAAACAGCACAGTCCCTTTATGGTAGTTTATCACATCAAGGGCACAGTCCATTCCTCCATCATCAGTCCTTAGGACAGGGACACAGTCCCTTAGGTGCAACATTAGTACTGGATTGGGCTCACTATTTAAATGAGGGTTTCAGTGAGAGTCCATTCTCTGCAAAGATCTTGATCTGTGCCGACCCCTTGTGCTGCTCTGCTGGAGTCTTGCAGTGTAGCTTCATAGAGATTGCCATCTACTGGAGTTACTATACTTATCCCGGTCCCTAGGTAGAGGTGAGGGGGATATAGCCTAGGTCTGGTCAGGAGCAGGGCAAGGGTGGCAGCCCAGACATCCTCACCTTTAGAGGTACTTCTAGGAATAGGGTCAGCAAGAAATTCACTCAGTCTTACAGAGTCAGACTAGCTTCCCTGATTCCCTTAGCAAACCAGGCTGGAGTGAGGGGCTCCGTTTCAGTCTCAGGTCCTGGATAGAGAGTAAACAGCGGGACCAAACTGGCCTTCTCCGCCAGACCACCCGGCCGAACCAAAACATCCTCAGATATTTTGAGCCCCATGACAGTCCAGGATATGGGGTGACACTGTGGTTCACGGTACCTAGTTGTGGCTGACTGATTGGTACGGTGGGACATTGCCCAAAATACTGCCCTGTATGGTGGGAGGCGTAACGGTGGAGAGGTGTGCTCCTGTGAAGCCGCCATGTTTCTCTAATCCTAGAAAACGTCAATGATGCAGTAAACGATTAACGTGGTCAAACGGGATTTTTTTTTTTTCTATCAATGTGTGGGAACGTTACACATAAGGTATATTGTTACGGGCGGGGGAGGGGTGACGCGGATTTCCATATATACACAATATAGGAGGTTTTCAATGGCTGAATATAGCAGGGATTCTTCTATCTCTGGGCTGACGGCGAGGTGTGGGTGGATGTAATTCTACTCATACGTGCATATGATATCCGACCTGTATTCTCAGCTTCAGGGGGTTTACACAATGGGTGTGTGTTTAGAGTTCTGGTTTCGCACATCCAACTGCATTTTTCTCGCGTGCATTTCCTCCGTGTGTTTTGAGCTTTTCTCATCTTGGCGTTTTGCCTGCAGTTCTATTAAGTAACATTATGGGATAGACGTTGCGCGGTGCCCAAAGGCCGAGCAGAGCGATGCGGCCTGATTGCACCTGCTGTAGGTCTGTTTTTGGGTGATTTTCGCCTGTTTTTCATTGGCGCCTTATTCTTTTTATTTGCGCCTTTTTTAAAAGTCTCTTACGTATTTATCTGGTTTTGTGTGCCGGTGTCACGCTGGACCAAGGTGGTGTCCGACAGTGGCTCATGGACCAATGGCGGCCGGGGCACTACATAAAACAACAGGCGGGGAGACGTATACAGTGGAGACCTCCTGCACTCACCTGTGGCTGTGCCATGATCTCCCTACCATCCCCGTCGCCGAACAGGATACCTAGTCCCTCGCTGGCACTGATGTTAGCCATCAATAGAGAAATGGACATTGGGAGCACCAGGGGCGGAACTACACTGGTGCAGCTGGTGAAGCTGCACCGGGGCCCCGACCGGCTAGGGGCCCCCTTCAAGCCTGGAGGGGGGCCCCAGCCGACCCCCGCAAGTCGCCGTCAGAGGAGAGGAGGGTCAGGCAAGGGAAGCAGAGAGCTTCCTGCTTCCCTTGCCTGATCCCGCCCCTCCTCTCTTCTGCCCCTCCAGCCCGTAAGACGGCTGCAAACAGCCGGCACGGCTCACCAGGTAGGAGAGCACCGCGCCGGCGGCCCCCCCCCAGCAGCGTCTACACCCCCCTCCATCGGGCCGGCTGACGGGCAGCAGCTATTTCCCCCCCCCTCCCCCCGGGCTGCGCCGATGGCCAGTAGCAAACCCCCCCCCCCTGCACCAGGGCCTCCAGGGGTCACGGTCCGCCCCTGGGGAGCACTAGTCCTAACTGCTGCAATAACAACAACAAGGCAACTTCACGCCTGCTGCCTCACTCATTAGCAGCAGATGGCTTAGGCTGGTGTCACACTGCAGTTTTGTCACTGATCAGGTGTGTGCCAAAACCAGGAGTGTCTCCAAAACCCAGAAAAGGTGTCATCTTTCAATTATACTTTTTCTCTGCAAGTTCCTCTCCTGGTTTTGGCACACAAACCTGATCAGGGAAAAAAACTGCAGTGTGAAACCAGCCTTAGCAGTAGTCAGCTCTCCAGAAAACCTCCTTCATCTCAGGAAGCTTGGCCAAATAAATTCAATCCCCAGCAAAGGATGCTAAAACCTTGTGATCATATAAAGAAGATGGGAGTAATCACAAAGTAGCCACACCTGGACAAAAAAAAAAGCTAGCTTGCCGCAGACACCGACATTAACTCCTACACTGCCAAAGGAAAGAAACACGTTTAATATTAAGTCTCAATACGGGAATGAGACACGGGTCCAAACCTGTCACAAGTCTCCAAAGTAAGAAAGACCATCCTATAATCTAGTAATGGAGGAGATTATTATAACTGCATTATTCCATTCCTCGGTCCTGCCCGGGGCCTCCAGTGATATGGCTCTGGCTCGGCCAGGCCCGTGGTTTGTTATGATGGGAGATCTTATCCCAGACACAACCCACCGGGGATGGACCACTTCCTCGTACCGAACTATAAACTGCGATGGAAAGGAAACACGATGGGAAAGACGGAGCAGAACCTGGAGATTCCTTCATCATCGCATATGGAAATCATTGCCATTGATTCTGCTGCGGAGTGATCCGTCCCGGTGGTCTCCCCCCATCACAGGAAAACTAAACTCTTCTTCTGCTGCATTTCACCGCAGAATTAGTATGGTGCAGGTCACCGCGCGCACCGCCGACATGGCCGCCCATCCAAGACTCCAGGCTGTGCTGGAAATATCCATGTACATCTCTAAAGACAGAAAATCTGCACAGGAGATGGTTATTATATAGAGAGAGTCCTTAAAGGGGAACTACAAGAACCAGAAGGGCCGAAATGTCACTTAGTAAAGGGGACTCCCAGATTAGTAAAGGGGGACTCCCAGATTAGTAAAGGGGGACTCCCATATTTCAGGGCTTGTTGCACTGGCCAAAATTAGTTCTAACCTAAGCCCAGACCCATACAGTGTGCTACCCCCCAGACCAGACCCATACATTGTGTTACCCCCCAGACCAGACCCATACATTGTGTTACCCCCCAGACCCATACATTGAGTTACCCCCCAGACCAGACCCATACATTGTGTTACCCCCCAGACCAGACCCATACATTGTGTTACCCCCCAGACCAGACCCATACATTGTGTTACCCCCCAGACCAGACCCATACATTGTGTTACCCCCCAGACCAGACCCATACATTGAGTTACCCCCCCAGACCAGACCCATACATTGTGTTACCCCCCAGAGCAGACCCATACATTGTGTTACCCCCCCAGACCAGACCCATACATTGTGTTACCCCCCAGAGCAGACCCATACATTGTGTTAGACCCACACCAGACCCATACATTGTGTTACGCCCCAGACCAGACCCACACATTGTTACCCCCCAGACTAGACCCATACATTACATCAGACCCCAGACCAGACCCATACATTGTGTTACCCCCCAGACCAGACCCATACATTGTGTTACCCCCCAGACCAGACCCATACATTGTGTTATCCCCCACACCAGACCCATACATTGTGTTAGACCCACACCAGACCCATACATTGTGTTAGACCCACACCAGACCCATACATTGTGTTAGACCCACACCAGACCCATACATTGTGTTACCCCCCACACCAGACCCATATATTGTGTTACCCCCCACACCAGACCCATACATTGTGTTACCCCCCACACCAGACCCATACATTGTGTTACCCCCCACACCAGACCCATACATTGTGTTACCCCCCACACCAGACCCATACATTGTGTTACCCCTCAGACCAGACTCATACATTGTGTTACCCCCCACACCAGACCCATACATTGTGTTACCCCCCAGACCAGACCCATACATTGTGTTACCCCCCAGACCAGACCCATACATTGTGTTACCCCCCCAGACCAGACCCATACATTGTGTTACCTCCCAGACCAGACCCATACATTGTGTTAGACCCACACCAGACCCATACATTGTGTTACCTCCCAGACCAGACCCATACATTGTGTTACCCCCCACACCAGACCCATACATTGTGTTACCTCCCAGACCAGACCCATACATTGTGTGTTACCCCCCACACCAGACCCATACATTGTGTTACCCCCCACACCAGACCCATACATTGTGTTACCGTGTTACCCCCCAGACCAGACCCATACATCAGACCCCAGACCAGACCCATACATTGTGTTACCCCCAGACCAGACCCATACATTGTGTTACCCCCCCAGACCAGACCCATACATTGTGTTACCCCCCCAGACCAGACCCATACATTGTGTTACCCCCCCAGACCAGACCCATACATTACATCAGACCCCAGACCAGACCCATACATTGTGTTAGACCCCAGACCAGTGCCATACATTGTGTTAGACCCCAGACCAGTCCCATACATTGTGTTAGACCCCAGACCAGACCCATACATTGTGTTAGACCCCAGACCAGTGCCATACATTGTGTTAGACCCACACCAGACCCATACATTACATCAGACCCCAGACCAGACCCATACATTGTGTTAGACCCCAGACCAGTGCCATACATTGTGTTAGACCCCAGACCAGTCCCATACATTGTGTTAGACCCCAGACCAGACCCATACATTGTGTTAGACCCCAGACCAGTGCCATACATTGTGTTAGACCCACACCAGACCCATACATTACATCAGACCCCAGACCAGACCCATACATTGTGTTAGACCCCAGACCCATACATTGTGTTAGACCCCAGACCAGTCCCATACATTGTGTTAGACCCCAGACCAGTCCCATACATTGTGTTAGACCCCAGACCAGACCCATATATTGCTCCACCATCTGGCCTATTCATTGAAGGCAGATTTTCCATAGTCCAGAATGTCAGATCCGCTCTGTAATGCAGATACGACACTTCTATCACAGGTAAAATGATGGCGATTTTCCTTGTCCTATATTTTTTAGACCTGGACAGCCGATATAGTAGGGATTTTTTGTGGGGGGAGATAATAGCTGAATATTTGAGAAACTACTTATATTTGGTGTCAGGATTACAGAAGTTTCTGCTTAATGTTGTCATAATGGGTGGAAAAGACATCAAGGAATTACCAGCGATTCTCCGAGGATCATATAACAGGGTTTATTCAATCATTTTTATTTATACTGTGCCAAAATATTCACAGTTATTTTCATAAAATAGCGCCATCCTCAGCTCTACATGAGGCATTGTCACTCTCCAAATGTTACAGCAGGTAAATTTCACTCTAATTTATTTTTAAATCTAATTTCTATATATAAGACTATAACTACTATAATACTGCCCCTATATACAAGAATATAACTACTATACTACTGCCCTTATATACAAGAATACAACTACTATAATACTGCCCCTATATACAAGAATACAACTACTATAATACTGCCCCTATATACAAGAATACAACTACTATAATACTGCCCCTATATACAAGAATATAACTACTATAATACTGCCCCTATATACAAGAATATAACTACTATAATACTGCTCCTATATACAAGAATATAACTACTATAATACTGCTCCTATATACAAGAATATAACTACTATAATACTGCCCCTATATACAAGAATATAACTACTATAATACTGCTCCTATATACAAGAATATAACTACTATAATACTGCTCCTATATACAAGAATATAACTACTATAATACTGCTCCTATATACAAGAATATAACTAATATAATACTGCCCATATACGGTATACAAGAATATAACTACTATAATACTGCCCCTATATACAAGAATATAACTACTATAATACTGCCCCTATATACAAGAATATAACTACTATAATACTGCCCCTATATACAAGAATATAACTACTATAATACTGCCCCTATATACAATAATATAACTACTATAATACTGCTCCTATATACAAGAATATAACTACTATAATACTGCCCCTATATACAAGAATATAACTACTATAATACTGCTCCTATATACAAAAATATAACTACTATAATACTGCCCCCATATACAAGAATATAACTACTATAATACTGCCCCTATATACAAGAATATAACTACTATAATACTGCCCCTATATACAAGAATATAACTACTATAATACTGCCCCTATATACAAGAATATAACTACTATAATACTGCTCCTATATACAAGAATATAACTACTATAATACTGCTCCTATGTACAAGAATATAACTACTATAATACTACCCCCTATATACAAGAATATAACTACTATAATACTGCCCCTATATACAAGAATATAACTACTATAATACTGCTCCTATGTACAAGAATATAACTACTATAATACTGCTCCTATGTACAAGAATATAACTACTATAATACTGTCCCTATGTACAAGAATATAACTACTATAATCCTGCTCCTATGTACAAGAATATAACTACTATAATACTGTCCCTATGTACAAGAATATAACTACTATAATACTGCCCCTATATACAAGAATATAACTACTATAATACTGCCCCTATATACAAGAATATAACTACTATAATACTGCCCCTATATACAAGAATATAACTACTATAATAGTGCTCCTATATACAAGAATATAACTACTATAATACTGCTCCTATATACAAGAATATAACTACTATAATACTGCCCCTATATACAAGAATATAACTACTATAATACTGCCCCTATATACAAGAATCTAACTACTATAATACTGCTCCTATATACAAGAATATAACTACTATAATACTGCTCCTATGTACAAGAATATAACTACTATAATACTGCTCCTATATACAAGAATATAACTACTATAATACTGCTCCTATATACAAGAATATAACTACTATAATACTGCCCCATAAAGTACAAGAATATATCTGATATAATATGTCACTGTATGTACAAGAATTATTATAAATAAAAGGGTTAAAATGTTGACTCCAGAAAAAAAGAAACAGGAGAGTAGAACACCCTGAACCGGTTTGCCAGGTTCATGAAAATACAGTAGAATCCAATGTGGAGAGGAATGTGTAATGCTGCCATCTCACCACCAGAGGGCAAAATTGTCATTGGAGATGGAAGCCTAAAAGGGAAAAGGAGAGGCATCTGTGACCTCATTGGTGGCATGTGGAACAGCTGCTGTCCAGTAGGTGGCGGTAATGGGACTGTTTGCTGTATGATATCGTCACATTATTATAATAATTTTTATTTATATAGTGCCAACAATTATAAAATAAATACAAAGTAAAATATTAGTTTACAATAATTTAAATAATGAATTGTACAATACAATCAAATGAAGTTTTTGTGATTGAAGCACAGATTAACCCCTTCACTCCCGGTCGATTTTCGGTTTTCCCTTTTTCCCTCCCCTTCTTCAAAGAGCCATAACTTTTTTATTTTTCCATTAATATAGACATATGAGGCTTGTAGTTGTTTTTTGCATAATGAGTTATAGTTTTGGATGAAATAATTTACTTTACCATAAAATGTACCGGAAAATGGGAAAAATTCAAGTGCGGTGAAATTACGAAAAAAGTGCAATTACATGATTATTTTTTGGGTTTTTTAGTCATCATGTTCACTATATGGTAACACTGAGGTGTCGGTATGATGTCTGGGGTCGGTACTATATGGTAATAGTGAGGTGTCGGTATGATGTCTGGGGTCAGTACTATATGGTAACACTGATGTGTCGGTATGATGCCTGGGGTCAGTACTATATGGTAACACTGATGTGTCGGTATGATGTCTGGGGTCAGTACTATATGGTAACACTGAGGTGTCGGTATGATGTCTGGGGTCAGTACTATATGGTAACACTGATGTGTCGGTATGATGTCTGGGGTCAGTGCTATATGGTAACACTGAGGTGTCGGTATGATGTATGGGGTCAGTACTATATGGTAACACTGAGGTGTCGGTATGATGTCTGGGGTCAGTACTATATGGTAACACTGAGGTGTCGGTATGATGTCTGGGGTCAGTACTATATGGTAACACTGAGGTGTCGGTATGATGTCTGGGGTCAGTACTATATGGTAACACTGAGGTGTCGGTATGATGTCTGGGGTCAGTACTATATGGTAACACTGAGGTGTCGGTATGATGTCTGGGGTCAGTACTATATGGTAACACTGAGGTGTCGGTATGATGTCTGGGGTCAGTACTATATGGTAACACTGAGGTGTCAGTATGATGTCTGGGGTCAGTACTATATGGTAACACTGAGGTGTCAGTATGATGTCTGGGGTCAGTACTATATGGTAACACTGAGGTGTCAGTATGATGTCTGGGGTCAGTACTATATGGTAACACTGAGGTGTCGGTATGATGTCTGGGGTCAGTACTATATGGTAACACTGAGTAGTGTCTATATGATGTTCTGGGGGTCAGTACTATATGGTAACACTGAGGTGTCAGTATGATGTCTGGGGTCATACTATATGGTAACACTGAGGTGTCAGTATGATGTCTGGGGTCAGTACTATATGGTAACACTGACGTGTCAGTATGATGTCTGGGGTCAGTACTATATGGTAACACTGAGTGTCAGTATGATGTCTGGGGTCAGTACTATATGGTAACACTGAGGTGTCGGTATGATGTCTGGGGTCAGTACTATATGGTAACACTGAGGTGTCGTATGATGTCTGGGGTCAGTACTATATGGTAACACTGAGGTGTCGGTATGATGTCTGGGGTCAGTACTATATGGTAACACTGAGGTGTCGGTATGATGTCTGGGGTCAGTACTATATGGTAACACTGAGGTGTCGGTATGATGTCTGGGGTCAGTACTATATGGTAACACTGAGGTGTCGGTATGATGTCTGGGGTCAGTACTATATGGTAACACTGAGGTGTCAGTATGATGTCTGGGGTCAGTACTATATGGTAACACTGAGGTGTCGGTATGATGTCTGGGGTCAGTACTATATGGTAACACTGAGGTGTCGGTATGATGTTGTCTGGGGTCAGTACTATATGGTAACACTGACGTGCGGTATGATGTCTGGGGTCAGTACTATATGGTAACACTGACGTGTCGGTATGATGTCTGGGGTCAGTACTATATGGTAACACTAGTGTCGGTATGATGTCTGGGGTCAGTACTATATGGTAACACTGACGGTGTCGGTATGATGTCTGGGGTCAGTACTATATGGTAACACTGAGGTGTCGGTATGATGTCTGGGGTCAGTACTATATGGTAACACTGAGGTGTCGGTATGATGTCTGGGGTCAGTACTATATGGTAACACTGAGGTGTCAGGTATGATGTCTGGGGTCAGTACTATATGGTAACACTGAGGTGTCGGTATGATGTCTGGGGTCAGTACTATATGGTAACACTGAGGTGTCGGTATGATGTCTGGGGTCAGTACTATATGGTAACACTGATGGTGTCGGTATGATGTCTGGGGTCAGTACTATATGGTAACACTGAGGTGTCGGTATGATGTCTGGGGTCAGTACTATATGGTAACACTGAGGTGTCGGTATGATGTCTGGGGTCAGCACTATATGGTAACACTGAGGTGTCGGTATGATGTCTGGGGTCAGCACTATATGGTAACACTGAGGTGTCGGTATGATGTCTGGGGTCAGTACTATACGGTAAACTGGAGGTGTCGGTATGATGTCTGGGGTCAGTACTATACGGTAACACTGAGGTGTCGGTATGATGTCTGGGGTCAGTACTATATGGTAACACTGAGGTGTCGGTATGATGTCTGGGGTCAGCACTATATGGTAACACTGAGGTGTCGGTATGATGTCTGGGGTCAGTACTATATGGTAACACTGAGGTGTCGGTATGATGTCTGGGGTCAGTACTATATGGTAACACTGAGTGTCGGTATGATGTCTGGGGTCAGTACTATATGGTAACACTGAGGTGTCGGTATGATGTCTGGGGTCAGTACTATATGGTAACACTGAGGTGTCGGTATGATGTCTGGGGTCAGTACTATATGGTAACACTGAGGTATCGGTATGATGTCTGGGGTCAGTACTATATGGTAACACTGAGGTGTCGGTATGATATCTGGGGTCAGTACTATATGGTAACACTGAGGTGTCGGTGTGATGTCTGGGGTCAGTACTATATGGTAACACTGAGGTGTCGGTATGATGTCTGGGGTCAGTACTATATGGTAACACTGAGGTGTCGGTATGATGTCTGGGGTCAGTACTATATGGTAACACTGAGGTGTCGGTATGATGTCTGGGGTCAGTACTATATGGTAACACTGAGGTGTCGGTATGATGTCTGGGGTCAGTACTATATGGTAACACTGAGGTGTCGGTATGATGTCTCGGGTCAGTACTATATGGTAACACTGAGGTGTCGGTATGATGTCTGGGGTCAGTACTATATGGTAACACTGAGGTGTCGGTATGATGTCTGGGGTCAGTACTATATGGTAACACTGAGGTGTCGGTATGATGTATGGGGTCAGTACTATATGGTAACACTGAGGTGTCGGTATGATGTCTGGGGTCAGTACTATATGGTAACACTGAGGTGTCGGTATGATGTCTGGAGTCAGTACTATATGGTAACACTGGGGTGTCGGTATGATGTCTGGGGTCAGTACTATATGGTAACACTGAGGTGTCGGTATGATGTCTGGGGTCAGCACTATATGGTAACACTGAGGTGTCGGTATGATGTCTGGGGTCAGTACTATATGGTAACACTGAGGTGTCGGTATGATGTCTGGGGTCCGTACTATATGGTAACACTGACGTGTCGGTATGATGTCTGGGGTCAGTACTATATGGTAACACTGATGTGTCGGTATGATGTCTGGGGTCAGTACTATATGGTAACACTGGGGTGTCGGTATGATGCCTCGGGTTGCTATTAGTATGTGGACACCAAACATGTTACTTTTACTGTTCTCTAAATGGTGAAAAAAAATTCAGAAGTTTTTTAAAGAAAAAGAATTGCACTTTTTGCGCCATTTTTCGCGCCCCGCACCGTTCTCATGTTTCAGGATCTGGGGCCGTGTGATGGCTTATTTTATGCGTCTTGAGCTGACGATTCTAATGACTCCATGTTGGGGTAGATGCGATGTCTGATGTTTCGATCACCAGTTATTGCATTTTACTGCAATGTTGCGGTGACCAAACAAACTGTAATTTTGGTGTTTGGACTTTTTTTCTGTTCCGCAGTTTTCAGATCTGATTAATTGATTTTATTATGTTGATAGATCGGGTATTTCTGAACGCGGTGATACCAAATATGTGTATTTTTTTTCTTTTTTTTAATATATTTATTTTGAATGGGCAAAAGGGGGCGATTTGATGTATTTTTTTTCAGATCTTTAAAAACTTTTTTTATTTCTTCTTTGTTTTACATTGACCACTAGAGGGCCTCAGTGCTGCACTGTCCGATCGCTTTTGTTATGTAGAGTTGAGCTGTAGCAGGTCTGTACATAGCATAATCACTTCCTGAGGATGTCGGCGCTTCCCAGCCATCCACAGGACATGATCCCAATGAGCTTACAGGGTCATCAGAGGTCCTCGGGCTCTCCAGGTAATTGAAGTGATCATGGGATCTCGATCTCAGTGTGAGCTCACATCAAGGGGGAGGGAGCCGACACATAACGTACCCAGTATGTCATGTGTCAGAAAGAAGTTAAAAGGGAACTACGGGGAGATAAAACCTTTTAGTACAGTCCCTGCCCTCCTACATGATGAAGCAGAGCTGTATACTGCAGTTCTAGGATCTATAGATCCCTTATAAATCAGTAAAATCATATCTGCTCCTCAGCTCTCACCCCTCCCTTAGGGGACAGAGATCATCAGCCTCATGCTGCAGCAGTGGCAGGAGGTGTGGGGGCATAGACCCTGGGGGCTCCAGGATCACCCTACATTCCCGCCCCCTGACTCTTCTGTAAGGGCAGGGGGCATGGCCACCAGCCCCATGTTCACACTACAATCTTGTCCCCTGAAACTTTCTATGGATTATCACTGTGTCCTCAGTCTCAGCAAAGCATCCAGACGTCTGTGCAGCATCTGTTAGACATGGTATAAACTCCAAGGCTCCATTACCAGGGGCAGTATGTACTGTGACCATGGGGCTGGCGGCCATGCCCCCTGCCCATACAGAAATGTGAGGGGGCAGGCATGTAAGATGATCCAGGAGCACCTAGGGGCCATGCTCCCTGTTCATACATAAGTATGAGAGGGCAGGAATGTAAGATCATCCTGGAGCCCCCCGGGGCCATGTCCCCTGTTCATACATAAGTATGAGAGGGCAGGAATGTAAGATGATCCTGGCGCCCCCAGCAGCCGCCCCCCTGTTCATACAGAAGTATGAGAGTGCAGGAATGTAAGATGATCCTGGCGCCCACAGCAGCCGCCCCCCTGTTCATACATAAGTATGAGAGGGCAGGAATGTAAGATGATCCTGGCGCCCCCAGCAGCCACCCCCCTGTTCATACATAAGTATGAGAGGGCAGGAATGTAAGATGATCCTGGCGCCCCCAGCAGCCGCCCCCCTGTCCATACAGAAGTATGAGAGTGCAGGAATGTAAGATGATCCTGGAGCCCCCAGCGGCTGCCCCCCCTGTTCATACAGAAGTATGAGAGAGCAGGAATGTAAGATAATCCTGGCGCCCCCAGCGGCCGCCCCCCCCCTGTTCATACAGAAGTATGAGAGTGCAGGAATGTAAGATGATCCTGGCGCCCCCAGCAGCCGCCCCCCTGTTCATACAGAAGTATGAGAGTGCAGGAATGTAAGATGATCCTGGTGCCCCCAGCAGCCGCCCCCCTGTTCATACAGAAGTATGAGAGTGCAGGAATGTAAGATGATCCTGGAGCTCCCAGCGGCTATGCCCCCTGTTCATACAGAAGTATGAGAGTGCAGGAATGTAAAATAATCCTGGAGCTTCCAGCGGCTATGCCCCCTGTTCATACAGAAGTATGAGAGTGCAGGAATATAAGATTATCCCCAGGGTCCATGCCCCATGCCCATTACAGAAGAATGAGGGAGCAGGAATGTAAGATGATCCTGGAGCCCCCAGGGTCCACGCACCCGACACCTCCTGTCACTGCTTTAAGAACGAAACAAGAAAGCATTAAAAAAACATAAAGGAAATAAAGTAAATGTGGACAAATAGAAGCAATACTAAATAAAAAATAACAAAAAAAATAAAAAAGTAAAATAATAATAAATAATAATAATAATAATAATAATGACAATAATGCCAAAAATAATATTAACATTATAATAACAAATGTAAAATATATATTTTATATCATCATTATTTATATTATTATCATTATAGTATTAATTGCACTGACATCCTAAGTGCTTTCTGTATATAGACCATGAAATGCGCACAACTTGGCTGAGATACAGCCGCCGTCTCACAGCATTTTAGCTCAGACCTGGAAACCACATGCATTATTTAATGGAAACACATGAACATGCAATGGATCCCTCCAGTGACTTTCTAGCCGGTCACCAGAGATTCGCTACTGATTGATGTGTTCATGTCCCCGTTTACAGCGGTGAGCGCAGACCCCGAGGCGAGGATCACACCACCTTTGTTACTGACACTCAATCTCAGTCCTACAATTGCACCAAAATGTAACAAAAAATATATAAAAATTATTTCAATCCTTAATATTCTGACATTCTAACCAAACAAAGGCGGCAAATGATGTCCTTGGACTATAACGGGACTATATGTTCCCTTTCCATGTCTATCAATGGGATCTGCCATTGTAACTGATCAAATAAAAAAAAGCTCTAACAAACCAATAGTCTTGGTTTAGGAACTTGCATAAGTAAATGATTGTAGTTTATGGAAGGAAACAAACCTATATATTCAATGTAATTTACAGAGCTCAGCTCCAAATTCCCGGCTTCTTTCACAAAATAATACAGATAAATACAAATATTCAGGATGTGAGAAGCTGCCACTAGAGGGAGCTCAATGCATCAAGGTTCACGCTGCTCCTATAGAATCCAATGGTAGATCCATATGCAGTAGCTCCCCCTTGTGGTGGTGCAGAATAATAAACGATTAGAAATGGGTTTCTAGGTACTAGGACCCTTCATATCTCCTTTATCCACCTCGGTTTATTATGTCAAGCAATGGGTAGACATTCAGCTCAGCCTAAGGCAGAGGGACTTACTGTGTACGTGCTCCGCAAGATAGCTGCACCCCGGTGTGAATCTCTCCCTCACTTTTACTGGTTCCACCATACTGCAGGTCTCAACTAATAATGCATTAAATGATATGGAGGCTTCATTATAATATATCAAGGGATATGCGGCTGCATTATAATGTATGGATGGATATGCGGCTGCATTATACTGTATGGATGGATATGCGGCTGCATTATACTGTATGGATGGATATGCGGCTGCATTATACTATACGGAGGGCTACAAGGCTGCATTATACCATGCGGAGGGCTACGAGGCTGCATTATACTATACGGAGGGCTACGAGGCTGCATTATACTATACGGAGGCTACGAGGCTGCATTATACTATACGGAGGGCTACGAGGCTGCTTTATACTATACGGAGGGCTACGAGGCTGCATTATACTATACGGAGGGCTACGAGGCTGCATTATACTATGCGGAGGGCTACGAGGCTGCATTATACTATACGGAGGGCTACGAGGCTGCATTATACTATACAGAGGGCTATGAGGCTGCATTATACTATATAGAGGGCTATGAGGCTGCATTATACTATATGGAGGGCTATGAGGCTGCATTATACTATATGGAGGGCTATGAGGCTGCATTATACTATATGGAGGGATATGAGGCTGCATTATAATATATGGAGGGATATGGAGGCTGCATTATAATATATGGAGGGCTATGAGGCTGCATTATACTATATGGAGGGCCATGAGGCTGCATTCTAATATATGGAGGGCTATGAGGCTGCATTATATTATATGTAGGGATATGAGGGCTGCATTATAATATATGGAGGAATATGAGGCTGCATTATAATAATTGGAAGACTATAGGGTACGCTATAATACATTATATCATATGGAGGAACATGGGAAAGCATTATAATAATTGGAGGCGTGTGGGGGTACATTATAATGTATAGAGGAATTATATGCATTATAATAATTGAAGGACTGCGGTGGTGAGAGGATGAGGAGCATATATACCAGGATGGAGTATATATACCAGGAGAAGAACCATATAAACCAGGATGAGGAGTATATATATACCTGGGACTGGGACATAGATATCAGGATAAGGGCCACATTTGAGGAGGTGTACCATAAATACCAGGAGGAGGACCATATATATCAGGATGGGGAACAAATATATACCAGGGTAGGGGCCATATTTGAGGTAGGAGGGCACGCACACACCAGGAGAAGGACCATGCATACCCTGATTGAGATACCACAATAGGGAAATGGGGGACAATTATACCGGGAAAAGGTCCATATTCAAGATGAACCGACCACATATACTAGGAGGAGGACCATATATAAGGATGGGGGACAAATATATACCAGTATAAGGGCCATATTCAAGGAGGTGAATCATGTATATATAGCAGAATGGGGGGCATTAATACATAATGAACGGGGAAGGGAGCAATGTGTAAGTAGTTATCGGATTCAGAACATTACACGGGTTCATACAACTGACCAGCGTGCCGGAAAACGGGGGAGGCAGTAACATGTGCACAGATGGGGTTAGGGGTCCAAATTTCATACCAGGGCCCATTGTACGCTATGTAGTTACACCACTGTATGGGGCATTACGTCTGTTTGGGGCATTGACACAGTATATTTTGGGAGTCACTATCATTTATCTTTTGAATTGCAGCATTTAGGGACACAGCGGGTGAAGTCACGGGGAAGCTGATCAGCTTGTGTAGATGACAAGTCAGGTGCTACACTAGCAAGGACCCGGAGAAGTTATGGTGGCTGCCTGGGCTGGATGGTGAAGAAAAGAGAAGGTGAAATATTTCAAACGAAAAAAAAAAACAAGCGTGTACAATGCAAAATAATATTGTGGTCCTGTATTATCCAGAAAACCTATGTAAAATACTTCTATGCCCCAAAATGAGAATAGTACTCTAGGGGCGATACCTTTATAGGCTGATCAGAAACATGAGATTTGCAGCTTTCATGTGTAAACCTGACCGACGAGGAGCTTCTGCTTTTATTGAGTTTAAGTATTTACAAACAAAGAATAAGTCACATCATTCCAATGAATGTGACTACAAGATATCCGTAGATCTTTAGCATCAGAAGGCAGCGATGAAGCACTGAGCCAGGGGCGAACATAACATTGGTGCAACCTGTGTAGCCGCACAGGGGCTCGAGAGGTCAGGGGGGCCCATTTTCATCTCCAAAGCAGGATGAATTGTGCATTTTGATGAGCTGTTGGGACTAAAAAGGGCCCCATGTACTGTTCTTGCACAGGGGCCCTTTATGGTCTGGGTCCACCAGTGCACTGGGCTCATTATACCGGAATCTTTGTGGTTTATGTAGCATTCATTGATCCTAATAGACCGTTTGCTGGGATTCTCTCGGTCCCGACCACTTGGGAGAAGCTGCAGATCGCTCCTGCTCTTTCGCCTCCCGTTCACTGTTCTTGGAATGCCGTTTTTAATGTTTCATGATGTTTCCTATTTTATAAGCCGGAGTGACATTCCTTGGGTAATCCGGGAATCCACCCACGTGCATCTCCTTCTATACGAATACCGCGGTCTCTCTAGGGACGGTAATGGACTCCATTATGATACATAATGTACTGTCAATTACCCACTTAAGATCCTCCGCTGTTTAACCTCATGTAAACTGCACACAACGCCCCGGGCAGATTTATTGTAGAAACTGGAGCAATGGGAACTCTGTGTATGTGTATAGTTATAAAATATAGGTGGCAAATCTCAGATTGTAAATGACACCAATGGTACAAAGTCAACCAGACAAAGCTGGTGTCTGAACGTGCCATCACCCATCCATGCAGTGGCGTAACTGGAATCTTATGGGCCCCCGTGCAAAAGCTCCAACGGGGCCCCCAATTATTGCAAATCTTTAATAGTATTAGTTTTTTTTCTATGGGTCAAGGGGACTTTGGGGCACCCTAGGCTCCAGACCCTGGTGCAATTGCAACCCCTGCACCCGTTGTAGTTACGCCCCTGTATCCATTGGTATTTCTATGTTGAACCCTACAATGGAGGACCTGTGTTCCCTTAAACCATAGCTCAGTATTGCTCCTATCCATGGTCAGACCTGGGTTTAAAGGGCCCACCAGTAACATTGATTCTGAGGGCCACGGTTCAGTTACATGCAATTATTACTTGATCTTTGTTCACAAACTTACCCATGCTTCTATGTAATAATAAACTGGGTGGATTGTTGTTGCAATATGTGTAATATGCCAAACACTGATTATTTACGGGGATAGGTATCCCATGCCTTCACAGAGGAATATCAGGGGATTCATCTGTTCCATTGTGCCGCAGCCATTCTGAGCATAGTTGCGTGTGGTTGAACGGTGCGGTAGGTCATTGTGATGCTAGTCACTAATCAAGTTGTGAGGCAAGGTAGTCAAGTGTTCCAGGGTCAGGTACCTGGAGAGCATGTAAAGGTTTAACAGAATAAATAGAGTAGTCAGGTCACGGTCGGGAGTCAGAATACCTGGAGGGTTGGGGGTAAGAGGAAAGGGGCTTAAAAAAAAAATGGATAATCAGAACGAGCTGCAAGGTCAGGCAGCAATAGCTAAATCAAACATAGCACACGAATACAGGCCAATAGGCACCACTGAACAGAATGCTACAACTGCCAGAGTTCTGTGAGAGACTGCTCACCTAAGTAGCTGAGCAACAATCACTGGGAACAGGGAACACCTGAAAAACCCAGCACCTCCCAGAATCAGATTGGACGACTGAGGTGATGACTGAAGTACCACAGACCTATTTAACAGAACACAGGAATACAGGCCAACAAGTACCACTGAACAGAATGCTACAACTGCCAGAGTTCTGTGAGAGACTGCTCACCTAAGTAGCTGAGCAATAACTGGGAACAGAGAACACTTGAAAAACACAGAATCAGATTGGACGACTGTGGTGTTAGTCAACACACTGACAGCTCAATGAACCCTCATTCCATAGCTGCAGCGAACAGTCACTCCTTGCGTGCTAGAGGCACTCAGCGGAGGAATCATGATAATCATGCATGTAAGTTAAGGCTACTTTCACACTACGATTTTTGTAAAGTCTGATATAAATCGGACAGCTTCGGATTCTTCTGATGCCTGGAATCAGATGCCAAATAGGCGTCCGATTCCGACATTTTATCTGATGCCCGCCCTCCTGTCACCTCGCTCCCTGTCAGCTGTCTCTCCCCCGATACTCCCGCTTCTCCCCGGTCCTCTCCTCTTCTCCCCTGTGTCTCCTCTCTGCACCCCCGTCCTCCCCTCTTGTCCCCCAGTCCTCCAATGTGCTCCCCATCCTCCCCTCTTGTCCCCCGGTCCTCCAATGTGCTCCCCCTCTCCTCCAATCTTTTCTCACCTGTCCATGACTCCTTTACGGTCCCACACGCTCCCGTGTCTCCCAGTGTCTTGCTGTTCTGTGCTGACAGGACCTCTCGTGACGTCACACTCACATGACTGTCGGATACTGGCGGTCATGTGATTGTGACATCACGGCAGGTCCTGTCAGCAGAGAACAGCAAGACCAGCGGTGTAACTAGATTTGATGGCGCCCGGGGCAAAGATCTATTTTGGCACCCCCCCCCCTCCCCCAGAGTAGGTGAGGACCGGGGGGGGGGGGGGGTGCTGTCAGCTTTCAGCCCAGCTGCCCCTGCTGCAGCCTTGGTTGAGGAGCGGGGGGAGGTTTGCCGCCGGCGCCCCCCCGCTGAGTTGCGCCCGGGGCAAAGGATCCGGCTGCACCCCCCTAGATACGTCCCTGAGCAAGGCACTGGGAGACACAGGAGACGCCGGGGGCCTCGTGGACAGGTGAGCATAGATTTTTTTTTTTTTTTTTTAACCCCATACTTTACTTTTAGGAGCTATTTTAGTGTACTGAGCATGCTCAGTACACTAAAATTGGGTCCTAGGAGACAGATGTTTCCTCGGTCCCTGCTCCATCGGGCCCCATGTTAAATTGATCGGACCGAAGCGGATGTGCACTAAATGCCATCCGATTTTATCCGATTTGATTTTCGGTGCAGAAAAAAAAAAAAAAAATATCGGAGCATGCTCTGATTTTTGCACCGATAAAAAAAAAAAAAAATTGGACAGAATCAGATCAGACCAAATTGGATGGCATTTAGTGCACATCCGCTTCGGTCCGATGCCCATAGGGCTGCATGGGGGCCAAAATCGGTCCGATGATGTCCGATTTTTATCGGACAGCATCGGATTTGCAAAATCTGTAGTGTGAAACCAGCCTCACAGTTTCGACAAGTGCAGCCCTCGGTTATAGACCTGAATAGAGGGGCCGAGCGCATGCTCAACTTGTGACTCCTTATACATCTATTAGGTGTGGTTCTCCCCCATTGTGATCGTAGAGGTCGCAACCGTTGCATTCATGCACTCACACAAATCCGACACTTCTGACTTATCCAGTGGACGGTTGATGCTTTCTGTGGTCTGGAATTGTCCTTTCACCTCTATACAAGGATCTGGACTTTGTTGAAAGGTCTTTTAGGTTGTGTCTGAAGAAATCACTAACGAGCTGAAGAGAGAGAAAACGAACCAGACAATAATTAGACCTTGATAGAATTGATGTTTAAAGGTGAAGTTGGGTCCAAATCCAGGAGAGATGGGCAGAACGATTAGGCAAATAAAATGCCAAAAGCCATAGTCAAAGGTACAGGAGCATCTCAGTGACTTAGAATATCATCAAAACACTTAATTACTTACCGTAATGTGTTTTTTTCGGAGGCCATGACAGCACCCAACGAGAGAGGGAGAGCGCTGCCCTCCAAGGACAGGGGACCATCACCGCTGGACCTCTGGAATATCATTAGTCCGCCACAACCCCGACCACCACGTGTAACAAACGAGGAGGAGAAGAAAGGGACGATCCCTCAACAATGGGAGGGAATAGGAGGGTGCTGTCATGGTCTCCGAGAAAAACACATTACGGTAAGGAATTACATGTTCATCAGTCGTCTGTGACAGCACCCAAACAAGAGAATTACAGAGAAGTATCAGAATCAGCCTGCAGAACCCTACTCCAAAAGGTGATATCAGTAGGGAGGATGAAGGGTCTGAGAGATAAACTATGACCTAAATAGGTATCAGAGGCTTCACCTTGTGTGGTTGTGAGAGTCACAACCACTATAAAAGCAGATCACGGCTGCTGCAGTCCCCAGCGTGGTGCATATAGAGTAGAGAGGATGAAGGGTTAAACATCACACTGCCGTATTCCACTAGACATCAAAGGGGGAATATAATAATAATACTTTAATTTATATAGCGCCAACATATTCGGCAGCACTTTACAATTCAGAGGGTATACAACACAAAACAATAATATGATAAAATACAACATGAGACAATAACAAAGAAAATCTGAAACCATGAGGAGTGAGGTCCCTGCTCGCAAGCTTTATATATTGATTTATTAGTCAATACATCAAGTTTATTAGTTATATTGATTTAATATTCAACGCATTTCAGGGCTCCCTGTAACATGGCAATAGGATATTGATTTGTCCTGAGGAAGAGGCCAGGGAGTCATGAAACGCGTTGACTAATAAATCAATATTATATTCCTCCTTTGATGTCTGGTGGAATACGGCAGCGCAGTGTTTAACCATTCATCCTCTCTACTCCATAGGCACCACGCTGGGGACTGCAGCAGCCGTGATCTGCTTTTATAGTGGTTGTGACTCTCACAACCACACAAGGTGAAGCGTCTGATACCTATTTAGGTCATATTTTATCTCTCAGACCCTTCATCCTCCCTACTTTGAGTTTCATTAATCATCAACATTAACAGAAATAAACACATGAAATAGATCCCTCTGTGTGTAATGACTCTATATAATAGATGTGGTCACTTTATGTATTGAATTACTGAAATAAAGTCACTTTTTGATGATCTTCTAATTCATTGAGACGCTCCTGTATAATCCCACCTGCCGATTTCTGGATGTTTATAGAGATGTGGTGATGGGTATGAATCTGGGTTTGATGCCGGTTGGATTAGCGCTTTATTCACAGCGCCAGGTGCTGACATGTGAACCCCGGTCCGTGTGAATTATAGCGCAACACTTCCCTTTACTAACATGTGCGATCCTGTGCAATGTCAGGACCAGATGCTGTCACTTCTGCACAATGACCTTTCTAGCCGGATGCAGGAGACATGAAGCCCTGACGGCTGCACAGTCAGCACAGCGCTCTGCTCAACATTATACAGAATGTATCCTGGGACCGGGGCGGAAGGAGGACGAAAAGAAGCATGGATAGGGCTCCTGTCTGCAAAAAAAAATCAGAGTAACCCCTCCATGTGGATGCGGCATAAATAAAATATTTAAAGGTGTTAGAAGTGATCTAGCATCATAAACCGGGACCTGTAATGATCAGCTGTAATCTGTGTGTAATGTATTGTAAGGATCTACTTAGGAATCTAATAGCTTAAGGGAGCAAAGAAACACTGAGACCAAGTTCAAAGGTCAACAAAACTGTATTAATCACATGTGGTAGTTACCAAATGTCAGATGCAGCAAGTGAGCAACAGGAACGAGCAGGAAAGTCTCCTTAGAAGCAATTCTCATCAGAAACAGTCTATGAGTTTAGTAACTTCAAGAAAGGGCAGTGAAGGTACTGTAGTCATTAAAACAAGTGCTGAACCACAAACTGTGCAGAGTAGTTTAAGAAAAGTCCCGCAAAGTCCAGAGAAACTACAAGTGCACAAAACTAACAGGGACGATGGAAAGCTTCCCGACATACAGGGCTTACATATCACAGGGCAGGCAGGCCAAAGCTGAGTCTGAAACACACGGCACAGAAGCAGGTTTGCAGGAGAAGGATTGAGCAGGTGTGGACGCCGGAGAAGGACTGCAGTCGCAGGAAAAGCCAGAGTGGATTTACCAGAGGAGGTTTATATGAGGAAGCCAGGAATTCAACTGAATACTCAAGCAGGGCTAGACTGTAGACTAGGGTTTATAAAGGCAGAGGTGAGGATCACATGAACAGGAGAGAAGCAGCAGATGCCATCTTTGAATAGGACTAGAATGTACTAAAAGGTCAATAGAAGATCCAGAGTCTGGACACTGTGGGCTAAACTGGCAGTAAGTGAGGTAATGAGGTAATACACAGTTGTCTTGCCAGATCCATCAGAGCAAGTGAGATGCTCAAATCTGGTGCCAATCCCCATCTCATACATGTGAACTGAACTTCTGCATCCCCCTTTCACATGAAGTGGAAAATTTCCTGTGTAATAAAAAAAAAAAAAATTAGACACGTGTTATTTATTTCAGGACATAACAGTGTGGAGTGCAATGGATGCAACACGTGTGTGAACAAGTCCTAATAAAATCCAAACATGATCGCTTTTCCTGATGAAGAAACTTTTGATCTAAACGCATTTGAGGATCAAACCGTTCTCCAACGCCTTCACTCCTGTTTTATCACTGGATCTCGGGTTGTGCAGATTTTAACCGTTTATCTCCTTTGGTTTGCTATCATCTACAGCGAGGTTCTGCAGCAGCTATATGCACATATATGCTATAAGGAGTTATGCCTTCACAACCGAATCAGGTGTGTACAACCCTCATTGTTCAATTGGTTGTTACTTAGGTAAGTCTCTATTCGCTCCCTTGTCTTTTCCAGCTATTTTTCCCTTCTTTTGCTCCCAATCTTGTTTTCCCCAATGTATGATGTTGAAGAACTGTAGACTGTGAGCCCTCGTGGGCAGGGTCCTCTCTCCTCACCTACTGTATCCTCACCCATCCCTTGTAGACTGTGAGCCCTCGCGGGCAGGGTCCTCTCCCCTCACCTACTGTATCCTCACCCATCCCTTGTAGACTGTGACCCCTCGTGGGCAGGGTCCTCTCTCCTCACCTACTGTATCCTCACCCATCCCTTGTAGACTGTGAGCCCTTGTGGGCAGGGTCCTCTCTCCTCACCTACTGTATCCTCACAAATCCCTTGTAGACTGTGAGCCCTCGTTGGCAGGGTCCTCTCTCCTCACCTACTGTATCCTCACCCATCCCTTGTAGACTGTGAGCCCTTGTGGGCAGGGTCCTCTCTCCTCACCTACTGTATCCTCACCCATCCCTTGTAGACTGTGAGCCCTTGTGGGCAGGGTCCTCTCTCCTCACCTACTGTATCCTCACCCATCCCTTGTAGACTGTGAGCCCTCGTTGGCAGGGTCCTCTCTCCTCACCTACTGTATCCTCACCCATCCCTTGTAGACTGTGAGCCCTCGTGGGCAGGGTCCTCTCTCCTCACCTACTGTATCCTCACCCATCCCTTGTAGACTGTGAGCCCTCGTGGGCAGGGTCCTCTCTCCTCACCTACTGTATCCTCACCCATCCCTTGTAAACTGTGAGCCCTCGTGGGCAGAGTCCTCTCTCCTCACCTACTGTATCCTCACCCATCCCTTGTAGACTGTGAGCCCTCGTGGGCAGGGTCCTCTCTCCTCACCTACTGTATCCTCACCCATCCCTTGTAAACTGTGAGCCCTCGTGGGCAGAGTCCTCTCTCCTCACCTACTGTATCCTCACCCATCCCTTGTAAACTGTGAGTCCTCGTGGGCAGGGTCCTCTCTCCTCACCTACTGTATCCTCACCCATCCCTTGTAGACTGAGCCCTCGTGGGCAGGGTCCTCTCTCCCCACCTACTGTATCCTCACCCATCCCTTGTAGACTGTGAGCCCTCGTGGGTAGGGTCTTCTCCCCTCCTGTACCTGTCTGTGCCTTGTATTGCTCATGTTTATTGTACTTGTCTGTCGCCCCTTTTCACATGGAATAAATGGCGCTATAATAATAATTAATTGTCCGATAGCCTCTATAAAAATTGTATGTATTTGACATATAACATAATAAAAGAATCCATCAACAGCGAGCTCAATCAGGCTTTGTTCACACGTTGCTTTTTCTCTGCAGCAATTCCTGCTCTCTTGGTAATAAAAAAGCTGTTTCCAAAAAGAAGGTTTTTCCATGTTTTTGCTGTCATTTGCCTACAGTATATTTAATAAAAAAAAAATAAAAAAAAACACTGCAAAAAAATAAATCTGCTGCAAAAGCGCACCGTGTGAACACAGCCTTACTGTCGCAGCATGCAGTGGTCAAACTCATCAGAGGTAATGAATTAGGATGCTCATTATGGAGAGGCCTGATTGCTGATTACACTTCCCCTTTAAAACGTTATTTTTTTTTATTATTCTGAGAAATTCTGGTGTTTTTGTTTCCTAATTTTTACTTTCAGTCCATGTAAATCACTTTTCCGCCATCTCATCTCCAAGTGACAGCTGAAGGTCAGGCGGCCGCCAATCATCGCCATATTCGTAATGGAAGAGCGGCGCTCGGCTGTGCATCGCTCGCAGCTCGTTGTGCAGCCGCCCTCCCTCCCTCCCCGGGTTTCCGGATTACCAAACGTGAAAAAAAACTCAAAACGGCAAACTTGACAGCGAGCGATGATGTAACCTCGGCCTCCCACAAGTGTGAAGTATAACAAAAAAGGAAAAAAATACTCCAGATTAAGGCCCTGTGCACACAGTGTTTTTACTGAGTTTTGTTGAGGCGTTTAAAGGGGATCTGTCACCAGTTTTTTGCTATCCCCATCTGAGAGCAGTATGATGTAGAGACAGAGACCCTGATTCCAGTGATGTGTCACTTACTGAGCTGCTTGCTGTCATTTTGATACATTTACTGTTTTCTGAATATGCCGGACTACCTGGCAGCAGGACAAGTAGTCCTGTAATGATAATCTCCTGGTGATAAAACAGTGATTTTATCAAAACTACAGTGAGCAAGCCCAGTAAGTGACACATCGCTGGAATCAGGATCTCTAGCTCTACATTAAGCTACATTAAGATTTCTGACAGTAGGAGCAGATTGTGGAAGTCAAAGATATGCAGCGTAAACTCAGCCTTAGGGCCCGTTCGCACACTATGTGCCAATGGTGAGGTTTTTTTAATGTGTTTTTTTGTGCTTTTTTTTTTTTTGTGTCATAAAACTGCATGTCTATGAGAATTCTGAAGTGCTGTGCCAATGATGCTTTTTTTTTTTACCTGCAGTTTTGGTGCAGATTGTGGTCAGGAATAAAGCATGCCCATGTCAGGCTATGTGGCGACGAAAGCGCATTTTTATAGTGTATTTGTAAAAAATGTGCACAGTACATAGGCCGGCCAGCAGAGTCAATGGGACTTTTCTTGTGCTGTTCCCACATCTGCGCATTTTGCAACACATAACAGCTGAAGATTTTTATGGAGTTTTTGATCCGTAAAAATATGCGGCATGTCAATTCTTTTGCGCCGCTTACCTTGTGTACTGCCCGGCACTTACGGCATGTCATGTGGGTAGGGGTGTGACCCATGTGGTGTGTGACGCGGCCGCAACCTGGAAGTGCCTGCCGGTATGCAAGGTATGCTCCGTACTACAGGGCGGAGAGAGCAGAGACGGATGCAGAATTTTCTGCATCAAAGAGCAGATATTACCAAGCAAAAACGCAACGCTGCGTAATCCGATGCAGATTTGATGCAGAAAATTCTGCATTATTTGGTGTGTTGTTCAGGTCTCTCAGGCATTGACAATGGTGAAATAAAAAAAATGCATGACCAAAAAAAAAAGCACCAAAAATAGCATGCATTTTGTGGAATAAAAAGGGAAATGGAGCGCACATAGAGTAATTTCCTTTTGTACAATTATCCTCAGTGCCCCCCTTTAGTGGAAGGACTCACCTGATTTGGTTGTGCAAGTCACAACCAACTAACTCAGCTCTCTCCTATGGTCGCAGCAGGTGCCCAGCAAAAGTAAGGATCCAAAGGGTTAACAGAAAGTGCTGGGTTTCATAGATCCACCGCGCTGACCTCCAGTGAAGACAAACAGAGTGATGTATAAAACTCTGTTTAATGGGTAATTTGCCTACCGGTTTCGTGATTTCAGTTATCACTTCATCAGGGCATGATGAAGTGATAACTGAAATCACGAAACCGGTAGGCAAATTACCCATTAAACAGAGTTTTATACATCACTCTGTTTGTCTTCACTGGAGGTCAGCGCGGTGGATCTATGAAACCCAGCACTTTCTGTTAACCCTTTGGATGCATTTTGTGGTGCGTTTTTCTACCATTGGGAGCAGCTTAGCAGCGTTTTTGATGCAGAAAATGTCTGCACTCAAAAAGTTGCATCAGCACATAGGCTATGGATATCGCAGACACTGAGTATTTGGTGCAGGCGTTTTCTGCAGCAAAACTGCACCCTGTGGCATGAAGACACCACAAAACGCATGCACTTTTTTGGTGCAGATTGCAGTCATGCGTTTTCTACTATAGTCAATGGTTGAAAGGGCTAAAAAAAAAAAAAAAAAAAAAAAAAAAAAAAAAAAAAACGCACAGCAATTAATGCTCATTCTTTTCTCTTGACCACAATCTGCACGGAAAAATGCAGATTTGTGACACAAGAGGACACAAAAACGCAGCAAATAAAAGCGCATACCCCAAGGCCCTGTGCACAAAGTACTTTCTTTTCAGGGCTGTGGAGTCGGTAAGTCAAACCACCGACCCCAACTCCGACTCCGACTCCTGAATTTTCCTGGCTCCGACTCAGACTCCTTTGGCTCCGACTCCTTCATTCATGGCTCGTTTTTAAGTGATAAAATTATTGTAGGTCAATGGTAACATTACGCTATAATCATTATAGTGACATAATAATCAAGATATTTAGATAGAACATAATAATAATTCATAATAATAATATTCAGCACATTCTGCATTGAAGTACTTGACCCAATTTATTATATATTTTAGGAGTCGGAGTTGGAACATTTTCTACCGACTCCAACTCAGACTCCACCAAAATCCGACTCCACCGGGAGATTTTTCAATGGGTCCGCAGCGTTCTCCTGCGCTGTCAAGCGCAGAACACTGCGGACCCATTGAAGACAATGCATGTTTTGTGCGCTTGGGGACGCTTGCTGATTTTCCAAGATCCCCGAGCGCACAAAAAATGCAACATGCTGCGTCCCGGGTGCGGACGCTGGACCCTGGAAGGAGCAGATATCGTCCGCATCCGCACCCGAGTGCAGGCACTATGAGCTCCTATGTTAAACATAGGAACGCAGTGCGCATGCGTTTGACTGCGTATGGAAACGCAGCATAAGCTGCGTTCACATACGCAAATGTGAAGGCAGCCTTATGTCAGCGAGAATTCTGAAGTTTTGTGCACGTTGCTTTTTTCCCTTTGCAGTTTTGGTGCAGAAATAAATCTGCAACATGTCAATTCTCGCAGCGTTTCTTCACCTCGAATATCTAAAAAAAAATAAAAAAAAAACACAAGTAGAAAATTTACTAAAAACGCGTTAAAAATACATTAAAAAAAAAAAGCTCATAAAACTACATGTTTTTTCTGCCAGGAGATGCAAATTTGGTGCAGATTTCTGCAACCAAATGCTCACCGTGCGCTCATAGCCTTAATCCTCCTTGAAAAATCACAATTTCTGCTCCAAAAACTCCTCAAAAAACTTCTGAGTGCAAAAAGTGTTTAACTTTCCCTACCTTCCTTCCAAGAGCCACAACATTATCTTCTTACTATTACTCTGCCCACATAGCCGTACGAGGGTAAAACTAATTTTACAATATTCTGCCGGATTAATCATTTACGTATTTTGTTTATTGCTGTCTTTTTTTGTTTCCAGTATTCTTTAAAGTTTTTATGCCAAATTCTTCACCATGGTGCACGCGATTTGTGAATTTTGCACAAACATCAGAAAAACTTTTTCTTTTTTACTGTAAACTTTAAAAAAAGACGACTTTTTACAGCAAAAAAGTAGAATCTTCAGCTAATATACCGTAAGCCCCTAAAATGTAAAGGATACGTACATACAATCGCCAAGGGGGTTAGAAAGTTGCAAATAAAGTCTCCAAGCCACACTCACAATTACAAACATAAAAACATACAAATTAAAGACAAAAAAGCATCAAAATCAAGACAAAAAAAGCACAAATATAATAATGGAACAGGCCTGTAATGTATGGAAAATGGTAAATAAAAGCCCTAATGGGTTGGAACAACAAAAAATAAAAATACAGCAATCCAACGTTGTTTATTGGGATTTGTCTCTTTACATCATTGTATGCTTAATAAACCTACATGGAGGCCCGATGCCAGGGGCTGTGATGGTAGGTGACTGTGGTGCTGGGGAAGGCGGCTGTCTCTCCCCACGTCCACTCTCTCTCTCCCAGTGCGCTCTCTCCCCCTGTCTGCTGTCTGTCACACCGTGCACTCTCCCTCTGTGTGCTGTCTCTCTCCACCATGTGCTCTCATTTGAGCTGTCTCCCCCCTGTGTGCTGTCACTCTCCCCTGTGCTGTCTTCTCCCCTCTGTGCTCTCTCATTTGAGCTGTCTCCCCCTTGTGCCCTGTCTCAACACCCGTCTGCTCTCTCTTCTCCCATTGCTGTCTTCTCCCCTCTGTGCTCTCATGTGAGCTGTTTCCCCCCTGTGTGCCGTCTCTCTTCCCTCAGTGCTGTCTTCTCCCCTCTGTGCTCTCTCCTCTGAGTTGTCCTCCGCCTGTCTCTGGCCCCCTGAGCACTCACTCCGCACCTTGGTGTCCAAAGATGGCGGCGGTCTGAGTAACTGCTCCTGTGCACACCAGGCACTCACAGGTGTAGTTACTTATTCGTCAGAACGTGCGGCAGTGATGTTGGTATGGCTGTGGGCAGCGCCGGGTTCCTGGCTTCCATTTCGAGCATTGTTGGTTTTGGGCACCAGTGGCACCGCTGGCAGTACTGTGCAGTGGGCCAGTACCACTAGCAGGCACCATATATTCCCACCCATCACTTGGGTGTGCAAACATGGCTGCTGCCAGTGCATGATAGGGCAACATGGCGCTGTAATTGGAAGAGTGATGGGACAGGACGTTTATGTGAGTAGATACTGCAGAGAACACAAAGTGACCAATGATGATTAGATCATTCATTCTCCTAAAAGGAGCCATTTCTGTCAGACATATGAAATGTTTGAATGGATGAAGCATAGAAGGCACAATTACATTAAAAATGGCGCAAATTACAGAGGCAGCACAATATGGCGGCTGCCCATGGCAACCTGTCATAGTCCAACTCTTATTTTTCAAATAACTTTTGGAAAAAGAAAGCAATTACCTGATTGGTTGCCAACAGCTCTATTTAGTCACGCATATCTGAACAACCAATCAGATTCCAGTTTTCATTTGTCAATTGCTGCTTCTGACATGTAAGACATTATCTGATAGGTTGCTATGGACAACCTCCCTACTAGGCCCTATACATAAAGCCAGAGCATAGACCTCATCCAATCATATTTCAGCTTTCATTTGTCAATTGCTGCTTTTGACATGTAAAATGTTATCTGATTGGATGAGGTCTATGCTCTGGCTTTATACATAGGGCCTAGTTGGGAAGTTGTCCATAGCAACCAATCAGATAACGTCTTGCATGTCAAAAGCAGTTATTGAGAAATGAAAGCTGAAATGTGATTGGATGAGGTCTATGCTCTGGCTTTATACATAGGGCCTAGTAGGGAGGTTGTCCATAGCAACCAATCAGATAATGTCTTGCATGTCAAAAGCAGCAACTGACAAATGAAAGCTGAAATGTGATTGGATGAGGTCTATGCTCTGCCTTTATACATAGGGCCTAGTAGGGAAGTTGTCCATAGCAACCAATCACATTCCAGCTTTCATTAGTTCACGCAAGCTATAATATGGAAGCCATGATATGATTGGTCGCCACAAACAACTGCGTGTAACTGCAGATAACCAATTAGAGTCCATCTTTCATCTGTATACTGCAGGCTAGGATATGTGAGCTGAGATCTGATTGGCTGGTTTGGGCAACGATTCTTCTTCTAGGCCCCAGGTATAAACCAGAGCACAGCTGCTACCCAGTGACGTAACTTGAAGCTCACGGGTCCCGATGTGAAAACTCCAACAGGGCCCCCAATAATTGCAAACCTTTGACAGCATGTCTTTTTCTATGGGCCTAAGGGACGTTTGGGGCCCCCTAAGTTCCAGAGCCCGGGTATGGTTATGCCCCTGCTGCTGCTGCTGCTGACAGCCAATCAGATTTTAGCTTTCATTTGTCCGCAGCAGGTTAGGACATGTAAGCCATGATCTGATTGGTTGACGTTGCCTTCTGCCTTATTCTTATACACAACAAGGTTTCTCTGGCTGACAGATAAGATGGCGATAGAAAAGCAGAGAGAATAGGGGGGTGAAGAGGAACTAAACCATCCCCTGGAGCTAAGAATAACCTCTGCTAAACAAAAGGAGACCTGTCTATATGATGTCCTCCCTGCCTGGAATAATCACTAAGCTGTTTGGGTCAGATCCAAAGGACGTGACTTTTGGTTTCGAACCGGTCATCAAACCGAATCCTGGCGATGGGGGGGGATAAGTGGCTGCAGGGGTCCTTCCCCCCAGTTTGTGATCAAGTACCTAGGCCCTGACTGACCCGGAGCCATCCTGGCTAGTGAGTAGGGAAGAAACATGCTAGAATTACTACTACAATAAGACAACATGGGGAAAGAGACAAAGGAACTCCTTACCTTCTCCAGAAAGGAACAGCTTCCACTGGAACAAGTCCATCAGAGTGGTGAACACAGAAGATCAATAACCGAAATAGGAGAGAGCTAGGAGTGAGGTTAAATAGAGGAAGGGAGTGGTCATAAGAACATACAGCTGAGATTTCAAGCTATAAAAATAATCAGGAGGGAAAGAAAGGAGCTCTTAACTCCTGCAGCACTGATAGGAAATAATTCCACTCTACTCATGATAGTTGCCGAGTGGCCTGCGATCAACCAAACGCCTTGACCTCCGGATCTCAGATACCCCAGAAGGGCACAACACACTCGTGACAGCACACAAACGGACCCCAAGATCTATAAAGGATCCCAAGTTGAGAGATGACATCACTGTGCAGTTGGAATGAGGTCATTGAGTATCATCCTCCACTGTTTATGGGGCTCCACAGGATCACCAATAAATATCCTGAGAGCCCATTTGCAACTGCTGTAAAGTGCACAATGTTGTGAAGTCCATGTGGCTCGGTTATGTTGCCGCCTCTTTCTGGCTGCAGAGTATAATTAGCAAATTGCAAAAAGACGTCATCGCAGTAAACCGCTAGTCAGCACCAGGCTTTACTGTAAGTGTGGCGGTGCCAGATGGTGCGAACACGCCGCCCGCTGCACTCCCATCAATAAGCAGGGAGACGGTAAACACAATTTTGGAGATAAATTATTTAGATGGAAAAAGACAGAAACAGAGGGAATACAGGGAGGATAGCTGACCGGCCAAGGCTTCTCAATGCCAGCAGGGAGGAGTACAAGCCCCACAGGACTATTGGGCTGGAAAAAAACGGAGCCTGTCTTCAAGGAATTGTCTACTTTTATACTGATAACGTTTAACCAGTATATACCAGCAAGTACAAAACTGACATTAACCATTGCCAGTATGAAAGAAATAAACCCGCTTAAATACCACAGACTCCTGAGCAGTCAACTCGTGACAGCCGAGCCCTTTAGGAATCTGAGCTTTGGCTCTTGGGTTTATCTTTTGCAATTGACATGATGAAACCTTTTAGAATCTGAGCCACCGCTATTGGTTTTTTTTTGTGTTTTTTTTGCAATTAACAAGAGCCACAACTCAGACCTAAAGGCCACTTCACACGCTAGGATATAGGTGAACGAGATTGTTAGCCATGTCACGTGACCACGATCCTTACGACATCGTTAGTGCGTTGTCACACGCAAGAATATTGTTAACGATCTTAACTTTGGCAACGCTACAGCTATTTGGAGAAGAACGATTGTACAAAACCAATAGCCACAACTCAGACTCTAAAGGCCTCCCATATGAAAATTGCAAAAAAAAAGCCAATAATCACAGCTCAGACACTAAAGGCCTCATATGATAATTGCAAAAAAAAAGCCACAGCTCAGACACTAAAGGCCTCCATATGATAATTGCAAAAAAAATACAAGAGCCACAGCTCAGACACTAAAGGCCTCCATATGATAATTGCAAAAAAAATACAAGAGCCACAGCTCAGACACTAAAGGCCTCCACATGTTAACTGCAATAAAAATACAAGAGCCACAGCTCAGACACTAAAGGCCTCCATATGATAATTGCAAAAAAAAGCCAATAGCCACAGCTCAGACACTAAAGGCCTCCATATGATAATTGCAAAAAAAAGCCAAATGCCACAGCTCAGACACTAAAGACCTCCATATGATAATTGCAAAAAAAAGCCAAGAGCCACAGCTCAGACACTAAAGGCCTCCACATGTTAACTGCAATAAAAATACAAGAGCCACAGCTCAGACACTAAAGGCCTCCATATGATAATTGCAAAAAAAGCCAAGAGCAACAGCTCAGACACTAAAGGCCTCCATATGATAACTGCAAAAAAAAAGCCAATAGCCACAGCTCAGACACTAAAGGCCTCCATATGATAATTGCAAAAAAAAGCCAAGAGCCACAGCTCAGACACTAAAGACCTTCATATGATAATTGCAAAAAAAATACAAGAGCCACAGCTCAGACACTAAAGGCCTCCATATGATAATTGCAAAAAAAAGCCAAGAGCCACAGCTCAGACACTAAAGACCTTCATATGATAATTGCAAAAAAAATACAAGAGCCACAGCTCAGACACTAAAGGCCTGCACTTGTTAATTGCAAAAAAAAAAGCCAATAGCCACAGCTCAGACACTAAAGGCCTCCATATGATAATTGCAAAAAAAGCCAAGAGCCACAGCTCAGACACTAAAGGCCTCCATATGATAATTGCAAAAAAAAGCCAAATGCCACAGCTCAGACACTAAAGACCTTCATATGATAATTGCAAAAAAAAAGCCAATAGCCACAGCTCAGACACTAAAGGCCTCCATATAATGGCAAAAAAAAGTGAATAGCCACAGCTCAGACACTAAAGACCTCCATATGGTAATTGCAAAAAAAGCCAATAGCCACAGCTCAGACACTAAAGGCCTCCATATGATAACTGCAACAAAAAGACAAGAGCCACAGCTCAGACACTAAAGGCCTCTATATGAAAATTGCAAAAAAAAAAAGCCAAAAGCCACAGCTCAGACACTAAAGGCCTCCATATGATAATTGCAAGAAAAAGCCAAGAGCCACAGCTCAGACACTAAAGGACTCCATATGATAACTGCAATACAAAGCCAAGAGCCACAGCTAAGACACTAAAGGCCTCCATATGATAATTGCAAAAAAACCAAGAGCCACAGCTCAGACACTCAAGACCTCTATATGATAATTGCAAAAAAAGCCAAGAGCCACAGCTCAGACACTAAAGGCCTCCATATGATAATTGCAAAACAAAAAATACAAGAGCCACAGCTCAGACACTAAAGGCCTCCATATGATAATTGCAAAAAAGCCAAGAGCCACAGCTCAGACACTAAAGGCCTCCATATGATAACTGCAATAAAAAGCCAAGAGCCACAGCTCAGACACTAAAGGTCTCCATATGATAATTGCAAAAAAAGGTCAATAGCCACAGCTCAGACACTGAAGGCCTCCATATGATAATTGCAAAAAAACCAAGAGCCACAGCTCAGACACTAAAGGCCTCCATATGATAATTGCAAATTGCTGTGAAAAATCTCTTCTTTTTAAAAATAATAAAAACCTATCAGCAGATAAACTTTCCGTGCTCCGTCCCATTGGCGGTCCCGACTCCCCTGTCCTCTCCCTCCGGTTCCGCCGCCCGCCCCGCGCGTCCCAGAGAATGAGGAGCGGAGGGGGCGTGTCCACCATCCCCGGGGGGCGGGGGCTCGGCATGTAGACGTTGAGTCACGTGGCCCGCCTTGGCCAATGGGAGCGGGAGCGGCCGGAGGTGAGGCGCTGCGGCAGCAGCCTGGGAAGTAGTGAGAGGACTAGACGGAGGAGGCGGCGGGGGAGGCTGAGTGTCACCGAGAGCCGCGCACCGAGCCGCCGCCATGCCCAACAAAACCAAGAAGGACAAAGTGAGTATCCGGTGTGTGGGCGGAGGGGCGGCGGCGGCCCCGGGGGAGGTGGCGGGGGCGGCGGCTGCACACACTCAACTTTAGCGGCCGCTCCGGGGCCTAAGACGCCACCTGGGACTGGAGTAAGAGAAGTTACGGGAGGGGAGGAAACTTCGTGCGGGAGGGGAGCCAATCAGGAGGCGGCTTCATTCTACACACCACACTGAGAGCCGCGCTGTGATTGGTGGAGAGGTTACTATGGTGACCAGTAACACTGCAGCCTAAATAAGTACACCCCCCCTGTACCATCTGATGAGGAGGAGAAAATAGCACTGACCTGTGAGAGCCATATGTCACAGGAAAGCGGATTATCCTCCAGAGCTGCACTCACTATTCTGCTGGTGCAGTCACTGTGTACATACATTACATTACTGATCCTGAGTTACCTCCTGTATTATACTGCAGAGCTGCACTCACTATTCTGCTGGTGCAGTCACTGTGTACATACATTACATTACTGATCCTGAGTTACCTCCTGTATTATACTCCAGAGCTGCACTCACTATTCTGCTGGTGCAGTCACTGTGTACATACATTACATTACTGATCCTGAGTTACCTCCTGTATTATACTCCAGAGCTGCACTCACTATTCTGCTGGTGCAGTCACTGTGTACATACATTACATTACTGATCCCGAGTTACCTCCTGTATTATACTCCAGAGCTGCACTCACTATTCTGCTGGTGCAGTCACTGTGTACATACATTACATTACTGATCCTGAGTTACCTCCTGTATTATACTCCAGAGCTGCACTCACTATTCTGCTGGTGCAGTCACTGTGTACATACATTACATTACTGATCCTGAGTTACCTCCTGTATTATACTCCAGAGCTGCACTCACTATTCTGCTGGTGCAGTCACTGTGTACATACATTACATTACTGATCCTGAGTTACCTCCTGTATTATCCTCCAGAGCTGCACTCACTATTCTGCTGGTGCAGTCACTGTGTACATACATTACATTACTGATCCTGAGTTACCTCCTGTATTATATTCCAGAGCTGCACTCACTATTCTGCTGGTGCAGTCACTGTGTACATACATTACTGATCCTGAGTCACCTCCTGTATTATCCTCCAGAGCTGCATTCACTATTCTGCTGGTGCAGTCACTGTGTACATACATTACATTACTGATCCTGAGTTACCTCCTGTATTATACTCCAGAGCTGCACTCACTATTCTGCTGGTGCAGTCACTGTGTACATACATAACTGATCCTGAGTTACCCCCTGTATTATACTCCAGAGCTGCACTCACTATTCTGCTGGTGCAGTCACTGTGTACATACATTACATTACTGATCCTGAGTTACCTCCTGTATTATACTCCAGAGCTGCGCTCACTATTCTGCTGGTGCAGTCACTGTGTACATACATTACATTACTGATCCTGAGTTACCTCCTGTATTATACTCCAGAGCTGCACTCACTATTCTGCTGGTGCAGTCACTGTGTACATACATTACATTACTGATCCTGAGTTACCTCCTGTATTATACTCCAGAGCTGCACTCACTATTCTGCTGGTGCAGTCACTGTGTACATACATTACATTACTGATCCTGAGTTACCTCCTGTATTATACTCCAGAGCTGCACTCACTATTCTGCTGGTGCAGTCACTGTGTACATACATTACATTACTGATCCTGAGTTACCTCCTGTATTATATTCCAGAGCAGCACTCACTATTCTGCTGGTGCAGTCACTGTGTACATACATTACATTACTGATCCTGAGTTACCTCCTGTATTATACTCCAGAGCTGCACTCACTATTCTGCTGGTGCAGTCACTGTGTACATACATTACATTACTGATCCTGAGTTACCTCCTGTATTATACTCCAGAGCTGCACTCGTTCTTCCTCATAGCTGGGTGTGTTTGGCTCCGGTGATTCCCTTTTGCCGCACTGTATGGTTGTGTGATTATCTATGACGGCCCCCCTGTACTGTGGTTGGGGGGGTCTTTAACGGTTGGACCCTGCAGTTATTGGCTGTATATTCCATAGATTTGCGGTCAGTAATCCGCTTGTGTTTGTGGATCCTCTTTCTTGGTGATTTTTCTGTATTATAGAGTTTAGTTGCATTTTTCAGAGCCTTTCTGGAATTATCACACAAGCACCCGGGGGGGGGGGGTGAATTTTGCTGTTTCTCCAATGTTGGCACTGCTCTTCCCGGCGGATCACATGATACTGTTGTCACATGACCGCTGCAACTCTTCAGTGTTCTATCAGAGTGAATGTCCGGACTGACCAAATAGAAAGCTGATTGGCTGCAGCGGTCACAACATCATCACATGACCCACAGGAAGGCGCAGCGCTGGAACGCTAGTATAGATGAAGCAGGCCCTGTCCAGTGGTGGACAACCCCTGTTACACTTTTATTAAGGCAGTTGGTTTCTGAAATCAGGGCTGTGAACTGACCAATGAGAATGAAGCATTGTTGGAAATCTCCCTTAAATACGGCACTTTAAAAGGTTTAGTGTCATCTTATAAAGCGGTGGAATATGGCCACAATCGCCCTCTGCTCCCCCCCCCTCTCTCATCTTGATCCTGTAGTGTTGCCTGCACAGCCGGTGGGTCAGGGCATTGCTGCGCATAGGTCGGGGGCTGGCCTCGTTCCTCCGAATAGAATGTTGATGCGGTGCGAGGGGATAGGGTTCCGTGGTGGTGAGAGTGGGGGTGCAGGGAAGGGGTTCTGTGGTGCGAGGTGGGGGGGGGGAGAAGGGTTCTGCGGTGATGTTACAGCCTTTGGCTGCATTCACACTGTGCATTTTTTTTATCTGTTTCCTGTAGTGCACTGCAGATGACGGCTCACTCATATCACACCCAGCAAAGTCTATGGGTTTTCTTTTTGCCGTTCAGACTGTGCTCTTCTTTAGTGATCCGTTTTTTCACTTTAGGAGGTTCCTTTTTAGATAAGTTCTTATTAATTTGTGTGGCGTATTTTTCCCATAGGAGCCCATCATAATGGGGACATAAACGCAGCAGTCAGAAACTGATTCGCTTTTTTTTTAACATTCAAAAAGAACAAATCCAGTTTTTCTGCAGAATGTAACAAAAACGCAGCTCCGAAGCGCACAGTGTGAATGTAGCCTGACTTCTACTTGACTCTCAGAATGGTAGTGGGCACACGGAGCTCAGACCATACTGATAATAAACTGGCGGGAGAACCCCAAAATGACATCAGTCCCCCCTTGTCATTTTGATGTAATGATCCCACACTTTGTATTTGCCTTGTAAGCAGTTATACTTTGATGCTGACCACGAGCCAGAGGCGCTCCAGCTCCAGGTCGCTCCCGGCCTCCGTGTGTCTAGCAGACCCGTCTATTGTTAAAGCTGTGGACATTGGATATATATTAGAATTACACAATGTGCAGCTCCCTAATCTACTTCTATCAGCAGACATGACCCGTGTAGGGGGGTGGGGGGGTCAGGGTAACAGCGGTCCTGGTCTGTAGTTCTCCCCCTTTATAAAAGCTGCAGGGAGTCTGGGGGGGTCTGTGCATCATCGATCCGAAGCCAGACTGTTCTCCCACCTCCTCATTGATCATTTTGTTGACTACACTCTATTGTTCCCTGTTACCAGCCACATCCCTGGAGATCGGCCGACCATAGCATCCTTCAGTAGTTGGGGTGAGAAGACTTCCCTACACACCATGGTCACTTACAGTGTGATACGTCGCCAGAGACCCCTCCATTCACATGTGCGATATCCGCCACCCCCCCTTCCCTTACCTGCACCCTGGGACAACGATCCCCCCTCTTTCTGCAGCCTGGACCTCATTGACCTGCAGCCTGGATTGCCCTCTCCCCCTCACACACACACTGACCTGCATTCTGAGATCCCCCCCCCCCCCCCCCCCCACTGACCTGTAGACTGGCCTAGTTGGGCATGCACCCCCCCTCCCCTCTTGACTTGCATCCTGAGATACCCCCCTCCGACCTGCAGACTCCACCGACCCCAATCTTTGCTGGGATCTAATTTTACTAAAAACACCTTTTTTTTTTTTTCTTTCCAGGAACCTCCGAAAACTGGGAAAAGCGGCAAAGGTGGAAAAGAAGGACAAGATAACCCTGAGCATGAAGTGAGTGCTGACGAGGTGTGCGGGCCCTGTGCGGCTCTGGCACGCAGAGAGCTTTTTCTGTAGCGGAGCAGGAGAGTCGTGACATTGGACAGAGCTTAGATCAGTGCAGGAAATAAGGAGCAGCCGCGTCCGAGGGGATTCTGGAAGGACGGGTGGGGGGGGTCTCCCTCCGACTGCGTCAAATCAGTGCTACTAACGTGTCGCAGGACGGGGGCTGTTTACTCTTCGATGTGAGGATAAGCGGTGTCCACTGTCTTCACCGCTCATCAGCCCCTCCTCATTCAGCCTTCTCCCCGGTCTGTTTGTCATTAATACTTGGCGTCCATATTGGACGAGCTGCTGCTCTTCATCCCACTTTCAGCAATATGTCTGCTGGAGTTTTTCTTCCACCCTGAGATTGTTTATTTGTGGGGGTTTCTTCCTCATTCACACCCGATATATTGGGGTCACCACAGCACGGGGAGGAGGGAGGGCTGCAGTATTTCTTTCCCCTCTTCTCTCACTAATAGACAGGGGAATGTGATCGGCTCCAGAGGGGTTTTTGGCGTTCAGTACCAGGAGTGTGTTGGCCGTCTGCCCTACATAAGTGGTGATATTGGCGAGATAGATCTGCATCGCATTGTGCACTAGACACTGTGTAAACAGCCGCTCGGTGCAGGCTTGGCAGCTTCATGTGTTGATCTCTTGTAAGTAAATTTTATGAGGGCCGGATCATGCAGACACGTGCAGTATGTAAACGGGCACCTGGCATGGCAGCTGCCACCCGTGCCAAGGTAAGACTGATACGAGGAGATAATCTCCGGGTCTGTTCAGACGTGGCAGAAATACCTGCAAATGAAAATCTGTTCCACAGGTGCGTTTTTTTTTTTTTTTTGAAGCCGGAATATAGATTTTTGCATGCTCTGTTCAGGTGGATGGCACAGACCCAATAGTCTGCAAGTGAGGTGCATGTGGATTTACCCTCTGCGTCTTTACCCTCTGCAGAGTTATCTGCTGTAGAGCTGTTGGTTGCGTTGCTATCCCCTGTGTCGTTACCCCCTGCAGCTTTACCCTCTGTGAAGTTACCTGCTGTAGATGTATTGGTTGGCGCTTTACCCCCTGTGCCCTTTCCCCCTTTGTATTGCAGCGGTCAACGTCTGCAGGATTAATCGACTTGCTGTCAATTAGAAATCTGCGCTGCCGCTCAACTTTTTCTTTGCAACTCCTGCAAAACATCCTCATCCGTGATGATGGCGCTGTAATACGCAGCCGATTTCCCACCTGTTAAATCCTCTTGGTAAATACGTGAAACACACATCCCGCAAAGTAGGTTACTTTGCAGCCCCTATCCCATTTTATGCCGCACTTCTGGATGTTACTAGAAACTGTCAGCATGCTTGTTGACTGTCGCCCCCCCCCAGCAGCTGAACCTTTCCTAAATTAATAGGTGCAGAGAGTTCAAGGGTTTGTCCGATTCTGGAATGTAAGCGGCAGTGAGCGTCGTGTTGGTACCATAGTGTTGGATGCAAGCGTGATCATCGGGTATTGTGCATCGCTCTTCTCCTGAAGCCCCCGTCACACGGGGCGACATCGCCGCCCATTACAGAGGCGGCGTGGCCTATCGGCGGTGTCATCGCTCCTACGTCACCCCATGTAAAGGGGCGATGTCGCCGGTGCTGGGCGGTCACCTGGTTTCAGAGCAGTGCTTTGAAACCAGGCGACCATCATGGGGCGATATGCACACATCGCCCCATGTAACCAGGCGCCGGCGACCTGTCAGGCGATGGGAGCAATGGGCTCCCATTGTCCTGCATCGCCGCTGGGGTTTCCAGGCACCCGGCGGCGATGCAGGCTGACAGCTTGCCGGCGCGGGGCTGGAGATGTCGCCCCGTGTAAATGGGGGACGGTGACGCTGGCGGGGCGCCAAAAACGTGCGCGCACCCACTAATCGCTGCCGACATCCCCAGCCCCGTCACCTGGTGTGACGGGGGCTTTATAGACAGGACTGGCGCACAGTACCTGACTGTTATGTCGCCCTCCCTGCAGCTATTTGCAGATTTGTCATCCTGTGCACCACTCAACGACCCAAAGAAGTGAGCGGTGCCAAATAAACCCAGTACGATTTACATTGCCCAAAATGCGACTTTCCAGCCCCTGCTGTCATTGATTTGAGTTGCATTTATTTGACGAGTGGCGTCAGATTTTTGTGCGGTGACGGGGATGGGGTTGGTTTCTCGGTTAGATCTTGTCTCCTTCTTGCGCACACCTGACTTCCTGCGCGCTCCACGTGATGATCTTACTGGTGTCTTCGGCGGCTCGCTGTCGGCTGTAATGACTTTCTTTGATGTGCTGCGAAGACTGAATCTGAATGTAAATGACAATCTGGCAGCGAAGCTATAATAGACAGGGGAAAAAAAGTATCTTTAAAGGGCTCGTGTCTGGAGGACGCCCCCGGTCCATCTGCACTAATGCAGCATATTTTATCAACTGGGCGCACAACATCGGCTGGATGGATAGGGGGCATTGTGCCCAACGCCTGTGTTCACCAAGGCCAAGCAATAGGGATTAGTGGAGGGAGTAAGTTACATAGTTAAGAGTAGGGCAGAGTATTTCAGGAGAGAAGGGTGGCCATCATGTCGTGATGTCAGGAGGGGAATGGAGGCTCGAGGAAGATATTGGATCAGTGGTTAATCATATGGCCACAGATTCCCCGACATTTATAGCCTTAGTGGTCGGTCATGTGGCCACGTGCTGACTTCTTCTCTCAATCAAACATAACAAACGTGCACAACATGGTGAGCACAATAGTGATTGACAGGATCTGAGAAAACTCCGATCTTGGCTATTAAACCCATTAGATGCCACAGTCCAGAGTGGTTGCAGCATTTAAGGTGTTTGGCATAAGCAGGGGAGCTCTGAATTAGGGCCCCACCACTGTCTTGTACTGAGATTTCTTTAAATGTTGGTATATTTTTTATTCATTGTGATTATTTTTATCTTCTAGGTGTCCAACAAGAAAGCGAACAATGTCCCCCCACCGGCTCAGGTAGCGAAAATTAAGGTGCCCACCCCTCAAACTGTGGTGAAGAAGGAAAAGCGACAGAGCTCCTCCAGATTCAACGTGAGCAATAACCGAGAACTCCAGAAGCTGCCGGCTCTCAAAGGTGCGGTAATCACTACGTGTAGGGTCAGTGTGGTCTGTCGGCCTCGCCGGTACTCTGTGGCTGACGACCCTGCCTGACGGAATTCATGGCTTCTCTTTTGATTTGCTGGCCTATCGAGGCGGCATCGTTGTGCCATGCCGGCTAATCAACAGAAGAGTCAGGAAGCAAGAGATTACTGACGTGGCCGATGGACCAGGTCCTGCACCGTTTAATATGTGGTCAGGTGCATTTACTGAACGGGGGTTGCTCCTTCTGACGGTGAACTGTGGTTGAAGGCGCCTAACAAATTCAAAGCGGACCTACCAGACTTGGTCACGGTTTTAGATTGCAGCTCTGTAGTATGTATTTATTGGAATGACTTCCATTAACGAGGGGAACAGATATACAATTTGGACATCTCACAGGGTGCAGCGATTTTACATGGACCAGAAAGGAGAGGTAGATACCCTGTTATGGTGGGTTTACACGTTTCAATATCGTTGCAATATCGCAACTCAATGGCGCGGGAGCGCGCAATTAGTGCACGTTTCTCCCGCATCGCATTGGATGTTTACACGCTGCGATATCGGAATACAACATCCGTGCGATGTCTACGCCCCCCAACCCAGGATCGAACACTTAACATGGGAGTGAATGGGTGACGTTTCAAATCGCATCGTAGTTGTGCGTTTACACAGCACGATCCGACTCCAATCTCCCTTCAATATCGGGGCATTGAATAGCACGCTCATTCAATCCCCGATATCGCATTGACATCGTTCCTGCATCGTATTGGACGTTCACACCATACAACGCAGGAACGATCTCGGGTCCAACGATTGAACCACGTGACTTTTCATTGAAATCGTACTACGATATCGCAACGTGTAAACCCGCCATTAGTCAACGCTAGACCCCTAAACGAGCCTTTCAGCATGTCATGAGCTAAGTGTTCATCTAGATGTTTGTCCATAGACTGCGCTAATTAGGGGCCACATGCTTCAAAATAGACAGTCTGAAACAGTACACTGGCCATGAGGCAATGTGCGGGAGGTCTGAGCGCTGCTTCTCCTTGACGAGGTTGTCCAGAATTCTGTAAACATGGCACCTTCCTTTGTGTGTTATGTTGCAGTTCAGCTGCATTTAAGGAAATATGCCTATGCTGTAATACCACATCCAACCTATAGACAAGGGTGGTGCTGTTTTTGAGATAAGGAAGTAAAGGTTTATTAATCTAGGATATCCCCTTTAACTCCTTCCTACTCCATGACAAAACATCGGCTCATGAGAAGGATGCGAGTGGCTTGGAAGCTGACCCTGTCTCATATAAAGTATGTGCCAGTTCTGTTATACCGCTGGTACCTGTCTCTCACAGTGGCAAATGGAGCTGATCACCCCACAATGTGATTAAGGGGTGTTAATGGGTGGTCTGCCAGCTGGGGGTCTGCTGAAGGCCCCTGTCGCTTCCCGAACACAGAATCGGGTACAACATAATGCAACACTAAAGTAATGCAGTCATCAGATGATATTTTATCCCATACAGGGCTCGACCCGGTGATCAAGAAAAAAGTGATAAAAAGATATTTTATATTTCCCCTGCTTTCCACATCCATAAATGAAAAAAAAACCACATTCAGTATCATCTTAACGTTCTTATGTAATAAAAATATAAAATGATCTAACACTTAAGATAAACCCTGCAGTAAAGAAAAAAAGGGGTGGAAAATAATGCAATTTCCCCATTCTTTAAATGATAAAATAAATTAATATAATCTCGTTGTTTTAGCACTTTGTGGTAAAGCGATTGGTGTCATTCAAAACTACATTTGGTCCTTAATATCTGCCCATCCTATGGTTTGGGTCAATATATATTGTCATGGTTCACGGAAGAAGGAACGGAGAAAATATAGGCACAAAAGTGCAAATAATCTGCGTAAAGAAGGGGTTAATGAGATGGAGAGAGGCCGTCGTTCTCCATAACCGGACCCGGCTCTGTGCGATAGAGGCCGACCTGTCTGCGGAGGAGTTTTGGGCTCGGCATCATGTTTCCCGTGGTCAGGTGATCAATTATAGGGTAGTGACCTCTCCTTGCTGGTCCTTGTAAGATGGTTCTCTATGTTTTGTAGGTGAGATGACATGCGCCGCCTGTAAGACTCCATACAATGTGCCAGAATGACAGGCTGTGATGCCGCTCTGTGGTGGCTGCGTCCGGCCTGACCTTTATGACTACATCTCCCAGCATTGCTGTTAGACACTCATAACGAATTGATGGCGACTATCCTGCTCACCATTGTCATATATTAAGTATCGTTAAGAAGGAAAGAAGTAGCCGCACTCACGGAGCAGGGTTTTTCATCTTATTTGCTGAGTAAATCCTTGCGGTACAGCAACATAGCGGGGAGGGTGCAGGAGGCGGACGACGGTCACGTTTCGCGGATTAAACGCTTCTACGGGTCCTCTAATCGCGAAACGGTGACCGTCGTCGCCTCCCTGCACCCCCCGCTATGTTGCTGTACCGCAAGGATTTATCAGCAAATAAGGATGAAAAACCTGCTCGGTGAGTGCGGTACTTTCTTCCTTCTTAACGATACTATATGTGAGTCTCTCAGGCCTCACACCGGGCTGCCTGCAGTATAGCACGAGGGCATAAGCCTGTGCATAACTGTAGTGCCCGGTAATTTCTTGCTATTGTGATAAGACTGTCATATTTAAGCTTGGCTGCATCTTCAGCTTGTTCTGCTGTTCTTAGACACCCGGGGTCTCACACACAAGGTGGTCTTCACATATCAAATCATAGTGTTAATTAGCGGATCACCCGGCGGCGCCTCATCCTGAGGGACGTGTGAGGTTGGGACGATAGCACTCTTGTGTGTGATGTTTACAGAGGCAAAACGTTCCATCTTTCAGTAAGTCAAAACATCGCATGGCGGGGCGGGTCTGGCCGCGTGGCGGGGCGGTCTGGCCGCGTGGTGGGGGCAGGTCTGGCCGCGTGGCGGGGGCAGGTCTGGCCGCGTGGCGGACACTTCTTTTACTTCTAGATGTAATTTCCCTCCATTGTTCCCAGTCCTCTACTTCACTTATACAAACGATATCTCTTTTTACACAATGGTTTAAATGACCAATGTAAGAAAAAGCTGATGCATCTGTCAGGGAGATCTGCTAGTTTCTCCACTTATGAGCCACTTCTCCTGAACACTGCAATGTCCCTGACGGATCAGATTAGAGATGGAGTGAAGGAGAGAGAGGCAGAGTGTTTCTCACCCCAGAGCTGGATTCACATCTATACTGCTCAGTACTGCTGTATAGTGTTCAGACACAGCAACATGGACTACATGAGCTACATAGTGTCAGGACAGCAGGAATCCCTCATGTCTGTGTGTACTGTGTATGGGAGATATCATAGCAGCCAGTCTTCACCTACCAGCTCAGAGACAACTAATGCTACAGAGAGCTTGCTGGTGAGAAATGCAGGATATCTGTCATAATGGCCAGAGATAGCATTATGCTTCATGTATATGATGGTTCTCTATTGCTGCAGTTTTTTGCTTTGGATGCACCAGACATATATGCAAACAGGTGCTGACCCAGCAGGGGGCGCACCAGCAGAGTTGGAACCGATGTGTAATACCTGATCTAGAACAGCATTGGTAAAAAAAAATAATGTGTAATCCTTTCATCAGGAGCGGGTTCTTAAAGGCACAGGTCTCATGGAGGTTCTCCAGTCTCCATCCATTCAACTTGTATATGCAGAACTAGTGGAGAATCGTCTCCAGTGGCAGGAAGGTTAGATTGTCAGCTTCTCTGCAGATGAGGGCACTGAGCTGTGTACAGCACTGCAGAATATGTTGGTGTTATCAGCAGCGATGGTATCGGTACCGCAGTGACTCTCTGCATTGGAGCCCATCAGGTGATCGATAGTGATCTGGCCTCCCCAGCCCGGTATGTGCGGGCCCTTGAGTGTCAGAGTCCGGCTGTTCGCTCCCCTTTGTTTTAATCTTTCCCTCTCCTTCCAAGAACAAGAAGGTTCATTTCTGAGTTGCCTTTGCTGTATGAAGACTTGTGTATTATATAGTTGTTGTTGCTGTGCTGGTGTTTGTTGTTGTGGTTGGCTGGGTTTTTTGTCTTGTTTCTTTGTTCATTTGTTGTGTAGGAGATGTACTTTTTTGCCGTGTTTTATTTTTGCTCATAGCTTCGTCTTTTTTTTTCTACCATTAAGAAATACTATACCATTATTATTTTCACGGACGATAAGTCTTTTGGATCTATACAAGTTGGAGAATCTTACAACAGGTCACAGCGAGCTCGGCCACAAACATTGGGGGGGAGACCCCTTTTATGATGCAGATAAATGTTGTCCCCTCTTGTTAGAAGATAACACACCAGAGGTACAGCAGCTGCGGTATCCACAGCCCTTGGGCGCAGCATGTGAAGCCCCAGCTCTGGTCGCCCACAGCCCCGGGGTGCAGCGTGTAAAGCCCCAGCTCTGGTCGTCCACAGCCCCGGGGTGCAGCGTGTAAACCCCAGCTCTGGTCATCCACAGCCCCGGGGTGCAGCGTGTAAAGCCCCAGCTCTGGTCGTCCACAGCCCTGGGGTGCAGCGTGTGAAGCCCCAGCTCTGGTCTTCCACAGCCCCGGGGTGCAGCATGTAAAGCCCCAGCTCTGGTCATCCACAGCCCCAGTGGTGCACTGTGTAAAGCCCCAGCTCGATCGCCCACAGCCCCGGGGTGCACAGTGTAAAGCCCCAGCTCAGTCGTCCACAAACCCCGGGGTACACTGTGTAAAGCCCCAGCTCCAGTCGTCCACAACCCCGGGGTGCACTGTGTAAAGCCCCAGCTCTGATCGCCACAGCCCCGGTGCCACTGTGTAAAGCCCCAGCTCCAGTCGTCCACAGCTTGGTCATTCACAGCCCTGGGGTGCAGCTGTAAAGCCCTAGCTCTGGTCGCCCACAGCCCCAGTGTCCACAGTGTAAAGCCCCAGCTCCAGTCGTCCACAGCCTTGATCATTCACAGCCCTGGGTGCAGCGTGTAAAGCCCCAGCTCTGGTCTTCCACAGCCTTGGTCATTCACAGCCCCGGGGTGCAGCATGTAAAGCCCCAGCTCTGGTCGTCCACATGCCCCAGTGTGCACCGTGTAAAGCCCCAGCTCCAGTCGTCCAGTCTTGGTCATTCACAGCCCTGGGGTGCAGCGTGTAAAGCCTCAGCTCCTGATCGCCCACAGCCCTGGGGTGCAGCGTGTAAAGCCCCAGCTCTGATCACACTAGCCCTGGGGTACACTGTGTAAAGCCCCAGCCTTGGTCACTCACAGCCCTGGGGTGCACGGTGTAAAGCCCCTTCATCCCTTAGGCACCTCTCGGAGCTTTCCTCCGCACACACGGGGGATTCCTGTGACAGCCCTTCAGGGTTTATACGGTTTCCCCTATGAGGAGAGTGGCCCGGAGCTTGCGGCGCCCGCCCCCCCCCCCCCCGCGGTCACGTGACGGCGGCTTTTATTCTTCCTTTGGCTTGGGAGTTACTTTGACAGTCTGCCATATTAACAGTTTCTTCCCTTTCATTTTATTAAAATCTCGTCTTGGGCAGAAAAAGCAATTAAAGCCTCCTCGTCTGTTCTGGGATCCTGTAAGCCCGGCCGCATTGTCACGTCCTGCAGTAAATTCTCGCTCTACGGGTTTAATTGCTGAGAGCGGAGTCCTCCCTGTGCGAGTTGTGAGCCGTCCTGCGCTCCTTTATCCCGGAGGATGGGGCTCGCTATGGTCACACCGGAATTCTTTGGTTCCTTGTATATTTCCACCTTAACAGCACACATGTATGTCCCGTGCCCAGGGAGTGAGCGCTGCGGCCCTCCCGTACTGCACCCACGTCACACACAGAAGGCGCCGGCTGTGTTATACAGCTCACACCCACCTGCCGCGATCAGAGGTGACTCTTATCCTGGACGTTTTAACCACTTAGTTGCTGTGATCAGTAGCAACAGCGGCATATAAGCTGTTACATGTTGTATAATTATTGTGATTGTAGGGGCGCCAGTGGGTTATCCAGTCGGCTTTAAGCCCCCAATGATCACAAAAATTAAAGCTCAATCTAAAACTGGAAAAATCAATGCTTTATTCTCCCCACGTCTTAGCTTGGGACCCTCGTTCACACCATGGGTTGGGGTCCCAGCAATCACACATTTATCCTGCGGTACGTCATACGTGTTTATAGGTCGGCCCCTAGGTGGCAGTATACACAGAAACTGGAGGTGCCGAAATAAAACCGGAGTTACCTGCCCATCGGGTAAGTGTTTATCACCTTTCCAGCCTGCTGTACATTCATCTACACAAGGTAGATATGTCCAAAAAGGACAATGGGGCCCAGTTATTTACACAGTGACTGCACCAGAATAGTGAGTGCAGCTCTGGAGTATAATGCAGGAGGTAACTCAGGATCAGTAATGTAATGTATGTACACAGTGACTGCACCAGCAGAATAGTGAGTGCAGCTCTGGAGTATAATACAGGAGGTAACTCAGGATCAGTAATGTAATGTATGTACACAGTGACTGCACCAGCAGAATAGTGAGTGCAGCTCTGGAGTATAATACAGGAGGTAACTCAGGATCAGTAATGTAATGTATGTACACAGTGACTGCACCAGCAGAATAGTGAGTGCAGCTCTGGAGTATAATACAGGAGGTAACTCAGGATCAGTAATGTAATGTACGTACACAGTGACTGCACCAGCAGAATAGTGAGTGCAGCTCTGGAGTATAATACAGGAGGTAACTCAGGATCAGTAATGTAATGTATGTACACAGTGACTGCACCAGCAGAATAGTGAGTGCAGCTCTGGAGTATAATACAGGAGGTAACTCAGGATCAGTAATGTAATGTATGTACACAGTGACTGCACCAGCAGAATAGTGAGTGCAGCTCTGGAGTATAACACAGGAGGTAACCCAGGATCAGTAATGTAATGTATGTACACAGTGACTGCACCAGCAGAATAGTGAGTGCAGCTCTGGAGTATAATACAGGAGGTAACTCAGGATCAGTAATGTAATGTACGTACACAGTGACTGCACCAGCAGAATAGTGAGTGCAGCTCTGGAGTATAATACAGGAGGTAACTCAGGATCAGTAATGTAATGTATGTACACAGTGACTGCACCAGCGGAATAGTGAGTGCAGCTCTGGAGTATAATACAGGAGGTAACTCAGGATCAGTAATGTAATGTATGTACACAGTGACTGCACCAGCAGAATAGTGAGTGCAGCTCTGGGGTATAATACAGGAGGTAACTCAGGATCAGTAATGTAATGTATGTACACAGTGACTGCACCAGCAGAATAGTGAGTGCAGCTCTGGAGTACAATACAGGAGGTAACTCAGGATCAGTAATGTAATGTATGTACACAGTGACTGCACCAGCAGAATAGTGAGTGCAGCTCTGGAGTATAGTGTCGGGTGTATATGAGCTTTTCCCTCCCAGAGAGATGATTTTGGTGTCAGTTTCCTCCGGTTAATGATGATCGGCGTTGCTGGAGATGACATATCGTCTGCAGTCGGTCCCTGCTCCTCTTTCTTCCTCTGTGCTGGTTGCCTGCAGAGCTGCACAATGGGGAAACTTTTAATTAAAAGCCAGTGCCTTCCGCTTTATCCTAATTGGTATAAATATTTATGATGTTTGTGTTCAGTGATTGGCAGTGATTTCATGTACGGTGTGCGGCTCCTCTGCTGTCCAGCGCTCAGGAAGGAGATGAGCGGCTACCAGTCCTTTCCAGCAGCCGCTTATCCATCCAGTCCCATTTGCTGTTGTAAAGGTTAATTTGGGGGGGTGTTCAGAGGAGGTCTGACCACTAGGACCTCCCAATCATAAAAACAATATCTGACACTTCTGCCAATAGTTCGTTAAAAATCTACAAACAATCGGATTGTGTCTGAGCAGTAAGATGCAGGTCCGGAGCGAATCTCCTACTTTATAGGAGACAACGTAACTAAAACCAATAAGTAGCAGATTTGTCTTAAAGTAAATCCCCAACTGCAGGGTGCTGCTCACACCCCCCATATCGAGGAGATGAGCCGCAGGTGCGGACCGGTCCAGGCCCCTCCACAACTCCTCAATTGGAGGAAGTGGACCCGACGCAGAGGAAACGTGACCTGCGAGATTTCCATTGTCTTATGGAAAAGGAACACAGAAAGAAGACTGAGCCATGAAAGACTCAGGCGGCTGCGAAGCATCAAGAGAGCCAGCCGAATTATCCTCCCAAAATAGCTTTATCCCCGTGTTACCTGAGCTCCTCACACAAAGGATTAGTGTACAGTAAATAGAGGAGCACGTGCTGCCGCAGATTACTGCACTCCATGGCAGTTTTATGCTGCGTTCTCATGTAGGTTTTGTATCATCCTATTAGGTTAATTGCTCAAATAGCAATCGCTTTTTATGTGGATTCTGCAGTTAAATTAAATTGCAATTTTTTTATTTTTTTTTTATTATTATTATTGGCTCCTCGTGACATCCATATACTGTCAGTGATCTTTTTTTGGAGGGGTATTTTCTGCAGGTGTCTGCACCAGAATACACAACGGCTATCTGTTCTCAGCATGGACATTTTCCCAGAATCCTAGATCCCAGCAGTGAGACCCCCAGTGATCCCAAAAATCACAAGGACCCCAAGGCTGAAGAATGACTGCCGGCCGCGTCCCGTGACATGCCGGCCGCGTCCCGTGACATGCCGGCCGCGTCCCGTGACATGCCGGCCGCGTCCCTTGACCTGCCGGCCGTCCTCAGAGGTCTGCTTTACTACTAGGAACATAGGCTATCCAGGGACTACTTTTCACTTTCGGAGGCCTACATTATTTCCAGGTTATGTGGTATTTGAGTCCATTGAGGGAATGTGTCCACAAGTTTTAACCCCCCAAAATATTTATTCGCTCATGTAGCTCTTTCAAAGACAAGTCCAGTCTTTACATGGTCTGTTGCTCCATTTCTGAGAAATCGAGGTTGGAAATTATATGCAAACATGGCTGAAGAGTTATGGTAGATTTAAAGCCTGCGTCACTCCAGCTCTATGCTCCACTTCCTCATACTTGATTGATAGCCTGAAGTCACGCAGCACCTAGGCATTCAGGCAGGAGGAGCCAGGGAATAGAGCTGGAGTGACAGAGGCTTCAGATCTACCATAGCTCTTTGGCCTCATTTGCATATTAATTCCAACGCTGATTTGTCAGTATTGAGGAGAGGACTGGCTGTGTTTGCTAGATTTGTCTTTGTAAAATATATATATACTAGCTGTAGTACCCGGCTACGCCCGGGTTAATAAATAACTGCTGTTAGCTATAACAAAATAGAATTTGAATATGTCATATTAATGACCTGTAAGAAAATAGAAGCTGAGCTATGATTGGTTGCTTTAGGCAGCCTGATAAATCTCCAGCCAACAGTAAACCCTCCCCCCGGCCGGGCAGTATATGTTACCTCACACATACACATATAGACAGCTCATGTGACTGACATCTGCCTTAATTCCCTATATGACACATGTGTTGCACATTGGCTGTTTTTAATCAGATGTTTATGTTTGGAAAATAAAGATAGCACACGTATGAGGCGAGTTGTGTGAGGTGATATGTGCAGATCTGTGTCTGTCTGTGTGTTGTGTGTGTCCCTGGGGTATGTGTGTGTATGAGGGTGTCCCTGTGGGGTGAGTGCATGTGTCACTATAGGGCAGTGATGGCGAACTCCAGGCCTTGAGTGCCGCACACAGTGCAGGTTTTCAGGATTTCCTTAGCGTTTTACAGTTGGTAATTTGATTGCCAACTGTCAAATGCAATGGAAATCCTGAAAACCTGGACTGTGTGTGGCACTCGAGGCCTGGAGTTTGCCATCACTGCTATAGGGTGTGTATGTGTGTGTGTGTCCCTGTGGGGGGGGGGGGGGGGGGGGAGTCTGTGTGGTGTGTGTATCTGTGTTGTGTGTGTCTCTTTGTGGTGTGTGTGCGTGTGTCCCTGTGGGGTGAGTGCATGTGTCCCTATAGGGTGTGTATGTGTGTGTGTCCCTGTGGGGGGTCTGTATGGTGTGTGTGTCTGTGTTGTGTGTGTCTCTTTGTGGTGTGTGTGTGTCCCTGTGGGGTGAGTGCATGTGTCGCTATAGGGTGTGTGTGTGTCCCCTTGGGGAGGTGTGTGTCTCTGTGTTGTGTGTGTCTTTGTGGTGTGTGTGTGTCCTTGTGGGGTGAGTGCATGTGTCGCTATAGAGAGTGTGTGTGTCCCCTTGGGGGGGTGTGGTCTCTCTGTGTTGTGTGTGTCTCTTTGTGGTGTGTGTGTGTGTCTCTCTGTGTTGTGTGTGTCTTTGTGGTGTGTGTTTGTTCGGGTGCGTGGTGAGTATCCAATGTTGGGGCTGCACTTTAGCGACTATACACTTGCTGTTACTCTTTGTGTGCATGTGGTGTGTATACATGTCCCCGTGCGTGGTGAATATTCCATGTTGGGGCCCCACCTTAGTGACTATATGCTGGTATGTGCTGTTAGTCTTTGGTGCTGTCATTAAGCCCCTCTCATTCACAACTGTCAACTGGTAACTGTCACTTTTTCCCCATTCTGTAGATAGGGGCAAAATTGTTTGGTGAACTGGAACGCGCAGGGTTAAAATTTCACCTCACAACATAGCCTATGACGCTCCCGGGGTCCAGACGTGTGACTGTGCAAAATTTTGTGGCTGTAGTTGCGACGGTGTAGATGCCAATCCCGGATATACATACATACGTACGTACGTACGTACATACATACACATTCAGCTTTATATATTAGATATAGTTTGGGGGTGAAATCCTGCTGACGGATCCTATTAACGTGTTGTGTGGTGCTGACCGCTGATGATCTGCCGGGATCGGGTGGTGAAATTATAATCCACGACAGTCGTCCCTCGTTATTCCCTGAAATGGAATCAGTTCTTGTTGTTTTTGTAACGGAGAGTCACCCGCTTGTAACGAAGGCGCAGAACGTGATGGAACTGTCAGCAGTTTTCTGATCTTATTTCGGACCCTCCAGATCTGGGGGCACCCCCATCAGCGAGGCTCTGGGGGCACCCCCATCAGCGAGGCTCTGGGGGGCACCCCCATCAGCGAGGCTCTGGGGGCACCCCCATCAGCGAGGCTCTGGGGGGCACCCCCATCAGCGAGGTCCAGTCACCCTACAACCACCTGATCCTCTGGAGCCAAGTGTGTAACATATACAGTATCCCAGTACACAGAGCACAATATATTCCCACCCCCTAAACAATCCTGGGTCTTACACCAGATTATCAGAGCAGACATTTTCCATTGTCGCTATGGGAGTGACCGCAGTCATCACCCAGATTTCCTCTATAACTGACTTGCAATGTCTGTTCAGCCGGGTGATAACTGATATGTGATCTGTAATCCCGCACTGCTAGAAGCGGAGGAAGTAGTGTAACCTAACTTCTGTGTATATAGTTATTGTGCCGGGTGGCAGATACGGTGCAATATTGTGATAGTCGGTCTAGTGGATATGCGTGGTACAAGTGCCAGCAGTGGATACAAGTGGTACTGAGTGTGATTAGTGTGTTGTGATAATTAGAGTTGCAGAGTGCATTTCGTAGTGGATACTTGTTGCACAGACTGCTGGGTGCTGTAGTACTTTGGGTGCTGGTATTACTTTGTGCACAGACTGCTGGTGTATGGATACTTTTTGCCAGATGCTGTGTTAGTGGATACTTTGTTGCACAGGACTGCTGGGGTGCTAATAAGTGATACTATTGTTGCACGGACGCTGGTGCTGAGTGGATACTTTGTTGGCACAGGACTGCTGGGTGTGATAGTGGATACTTTGTGACAGGACATGGTGCTGATAGTTGGATACTTGTTGCACAGGACTCTGGGGGTGAATATACTTGTTGCACAGACTGTGGGGTGCTGATAGTGATACTGTATGGATTTGCACAGGACTGCTGGGTGCTGATAGTGGATACTTTGTTGCACAGGACTGCTGGGGTGCTGATAGTGGATACTTTGTTGCACAGGACTGCTGGGGTGCTGATAGTGGATACTTTGTTGCACAGACTGCTGGGGTCTGTAGTGGATACTTTGTTGCACAGGACTGCTGGGGTGCTGATAGTGGATACTTTGTTGCACAGAATTGCTGATAGTGGAACTTGTTGCACAGGACTGCTGGGCTAAGTGGATACTTTGTTGCACAGGACTGCTGGCTAAGTGATACTTTGTTGCACAGGACTGCTGGGGTGCTGATAGTGGATACTTTGTTGCACAGGACTGCTGGGTGCTGGTAGTGGATACTTTGTTGCACAGGACTGCTGGGTGCTGGTAGTGGATACTTTGTTGCACAGACTGCTGGGGTGCTGATAGTGGATACTTTGTTGCACAGGACTGCTGGGTGCTGATAGTGGATACTTTGTTTGCACAGGACTGCTGTGGAGTGCTGGTAGTGGATACTTTGTTGCACAGGACTGCTGGGTGCTGATAGTGGATACTTGTTGCACAGGACTGCTGGGGTGCTGGTAGTGGATACTTTGTTGCACAGGACTGCTGGGTGCTGATAGTGGATACTTTGTGCACAGGACTGCTGGGTGCTGATAGTGGATACTTTGTTGCACAGGACTGCTGGGGTGCTGATAGTGGATACTTTGTTGCACAGGACTGCTGGGGTGCTGATAGTGGATACTTTGTTGCACAGGACTGCTGGGGTGCTGATAGTGGATACTTTGTTGCACAGGACTGCTGGGTGCTGATAGTGGATACTTTGTTGCACAGGACTGCTGGGGTGCTGATAGTGGATACTTTGTTGCACAGGACTGCTGGGTGCGATAGTGGATACTTTGTTGCACAGGACTGCTGGGGTGCTGATAGTGGATACTTTGTTGCACAGGACTGCTGGGGTGCTATAGTGGATACTTTGTTGCACAGGACTGCTGGGGTGCTGATAGTGGATACTTTGTTGCACAGGACTGCTGGGTGCTGATAGTGGATACTTTGTTGCACAGGACTGCTGGGGTGCTGATAGTGGATACTTTGTTGCACAGGACTGCTGGGGTGCTGATAGTGGATACTTTGTTGCACAGGACTGCTGGGGTGCTGATAGTGGATACTTTGTTGCACAGGACTGCTGGGGTGCTGATAGTGGATACTTTGTTGCACAGGACTGCTGGGGTGCTGATAGTGGATACTTGTTGCACAGACTGCTGGTATGGATACTTTGTTGCACAGGACTGCTGGTAGGATACTTTGTTGCACAGACTGCTGGGTCTATAGTGGATACTTTGTTGCACAGGACTGCTGGGTGCTGATAGTGGATACTTGTTGCACAGGACTTGGGTGGTAGTGGATACTTTGTTGCACAGGACTGCTGGTTAGTGGATACTTGTTGCACAGACTGCTGGGGTGCTGATAGTGGATACTTTGTTGCACAGGACTGCTGGGTGCTGTAGTGGATACTTTGTTGCACAGGATGCTGGGTGCTATAGTGGATACTTGTTGCACAGGACTGCTGGGGTGCTGATAGTGGATACTTTGTTGCACAGGATGCTGGTGGGGATACTTTGTTGCACAGGACTGCTGGTAGTGGATACTTTGTTGCACAGGACTGCTGGGTGCATAGTGGATACTTTGTTGCACAGACTGCTGGGTGCTGATAGTGGATACTTTGTTGCACAGGACTGCTGGGGTGCTGGATAGTGGATACTTTGTTGCACAGGACTGCTGGGTGCTGGTATGATACTTTGTTGCACAGGACTGCTGGGGTGCTGTAGTGGATACTTTGTTGCACAGGACTGCTGGGGTGCTGATAGTGGATACTTTGTTGCACAGGACTGCTGGGGTGCTGATAGTGGATACTTTGTTGCACAGGACTGCTGGGGTGCTGATAGTGGATACTTTGTTGCACAGGATTGCTGGTAGTGGATACTTTGTTGCACAGGACTGCTGGTAGTGGATACTTTGTTGCACAGGACTGCTGGGGTGCTCATAGTGTATACTTTGTTGCACAGGACTGCTGGGGTGCTGCTAGTGGATACTTTGTTGCACAGGATTGCTGGTAGGGGATACTTTGTTGCACAGGACTGCTGGGTAGTGGATACTTTGTTGCACAGGACTGCTGGGGTGCTGATAGTGGATACTTTGTTGCACAGGACTGCTGGGGTGCTGATAGTGGATACTTTGTTGCACAGGACTGCTGGGGTGCTGATAGTGGATACTTTGTTGCACAGGACTGCTGGGGTGCTGATAGTGGATACTTTGTTGCACAGGACTGCTGGGGTGCTGATAGTGGATACTTTGTTGCACAGGACTGCTGGGTGCGATAGTGGATACTTTGTTGCACAGGACTGCTGGGGTGCTGATAGTGGATACTTTGTTGCACAGGACTGCTGGTAGTGGATACTTTGTTGCACAGGACTGCTGGGGTGCTGATAGTGGATACTTTGTTGCACAGGACTGCTGGGGTGCTCATAGTGGATACTTTGTTGCACAGGACTGCTGGGGTGCTCATAGTGGATACTTTGTTGCACAGGACTGCTGGGGTGCTCATAGTGGATACTTTGTTGCACAGGACTGCTGGGGTGCTGATAGTGGATACTTTGTTGCACAGGACTGCTGGGGTGCTGATAGTGGATACTTTGTTGCACAGGACTGCTGGGGTGCTGATAGTGGATACTTTGTTGCACAGGACTGCTGGGGTGCTGATAGTGGATACTTTGTTGCACAGGACTGCTGGGTGCTGATAGTGGATACTTTGTTGCACAGGACTGCTGGGGTGCTGATAGTGGATACTTTGTTGCACAGGATTGCTGGTAGTGGATACTTTGTTGCACAGGACTGCTGGTAGTGGATACTTTGTTTCACAGGACTGCTGGGGTGCTCATAGTGGATACTTTGTTGCACAGGACTGCTGGGTGCTGCTAGTGGATACTTTGTTGCACAGGATGCTGGTAGGGATACTTTGTTGCACAGGACTGTTTGTTTTTCCTTATTGTGTATCAGTTCGCTCCTTCCAGTCTCTTTAACGCCTTCGTCCCCATCGCTCGTCCTGCAGACAGATGAGGCTCGGTCCTCTTCTAGGGTTTGTTGCTCCAGCACCTCTGACCTCTACTCCACCAGTGTCGTCATGGATTCAGATGAAAAAAAAAAAAAAGTTCCACTTGAATGGAGGCGGAGCCTTCCTCTACTCCGCCCCTTCTATCCTGAGTGGCCAATCCTATCTTTGTTTCCATTTGTAGGTTTTTTTTTTTTTTTTAGTGTCATTTTCAGCTGTTGGGCTCAGCCAATCGTGCACCCTTTCCTTGGTGACCTCACAGGCTCCAGCCCCTCCCCTCCAGCTGTAGACCCGCCCTCTTCCTTTCTCTCATTTTTTTTTTTTTTTTTTTTTTTTTTTTTTCCTTTCTTTTTTTTTTTTTTTTTATAACTAAGATGGAGTCTGGCTGGCTGCCCTAGGAGCCGCCGCTGCCCCAGGAGCCGCCGCTGCCTCCTGTGCTCCCCTCCGGTGACTTTTCTTTGATGCTGACATGTAACGAGCCCACAAGCAGGATGGTGGTCGACGCAGCCAATGCCAATGGCCCCTTCCAGCCGGCCGCTCTGCTCTATATCCGAGGTGAGTCGCCTTTTCTCCTTCCTCCCCTGATTACAATAGTGAAGGCTTCATTAATAAGTGTCTATTGTGGAGAGAAGCAGGAAGTGATCCACCGGATTAACCCTCCAGCTCCCAGGCCCAGCACACAAAACCGGATCCCGCCTGCTGCAATTTAACCTTTTACATTCTGCCTTTTGCTTCTTTCTTCTGTATTTTCTTTTTTTTTTTTCTTTCTTCCCCTCCCCCCTTCTTCTTCCTTTTTTTTCTGCTCATGTGAAAGGATGTGAAATCACCATCCAGGGGAAGATGGTGGGAGGCCGGGGCGGCTGAGCCTAGAAATGCAGCCTCCCCCCCCCCCCCCCCCCCCCCACAATGTCACCGCTCCCCCCCATGTTTGGCGGTGGAAGCCTCCATCGCATGAATTAAACATTAATCACGGGACTCTGCCAGCTCGATCCTCCCCGCTGCGGTCTATATTTGGACTCCTCACGGGTCTGATGTTTGTTGATCTCCATCTTTCTCTTTATTGTGACCATTGTATTGTGCATTGTGACGTCATGGTTAAGTTTTTTTGGGAAAAAAACGTTTTTTGTAAAATTTGCATAAATCCACATATTCCTAACTACATACAATGCTCCTGTAAGTAGCTGTATGTCTGTCCACCAACCTGCGGCATGATGGGACTTGTAGTCCATGATAGAACGTGTTGATGCCGATGTAACGGACTCGTCTAATTGACGGAATGTTCCCGATTATCAGATACATTAGAATTCTTTCCGATTGTTGCTGTTTTGGTTCACATTCCGCATGATGATAAGTCGCCATCTTGGGGGGGTAACTACAACAGGTACAAGGATTGCAAATGCACCCGGGCCCTGGAGCCCAGGGGGCCCCAAAAGTCCCATTGGCCTATAGAAAAAGACTGAAGATTGGCAATAATCGAGGGCCCCGTTGCATCTTTCACATCGAGGCCCATGAGCTTCAAGTTATGCCACTGGTTGTCATATTGGTTTGTGTTTTCAGGATCGTAAGATACAGTCAAGGATCCAGTGTGATCATATAATTGGTCCGTTCTATTAGTTTGTGATCTACTACATGATACTTTGACTTTATTACATAGATGATGTCTTTCTAGGAAGGAGAACTGAGGTCCCCTATTAACGTGTATGGGGGGCTTCCTAACATGATGTCTGGATAGATGGGAAAAGATAATAACAAGGATCTGACATAAGGTTCAGTGCGGCTGATGAGCCTCTTCTGACTCCCCTCTCCCCATGGGGGACACACATGTATAAGGGTTGGGAAAGGTAGTTGCCGCGGACCGCTATCGGAGGTGTGTGAGGCCTTGTATATCTAATGTATGAGTGGCCTCTCACTCCCCTCTCCCCATGGGATGTACAAATCATATGAGGGTTGGGAAAGGTGGCTGCCGTGGACCGTTATCGGAGGTATACGAGGCCTTGTATATCTAATGCAGAGGTCCCCAAATCCAGGCCTCAAGGGCCGCCAACAGTGCAGGTTTTCAGGATCTCCTTAGTATTGCACAGAGCTTGGAATCATTAGCTGTGCAGATGATCACATTAGCACCTGTGCAATACTAAGGAAATCCTGAAAACCTGCACTGTTGGCGGCCCTTGAGGCCTGGAGTTGGAGGACCTCTGCTCTAATGTATGAGGGGCCTCTGACTCCCCTCTCCCCATGGGACGCACAAACATATGAGGGTTGGGAAAGGTGGCTGCCGCGGACCGATATCAGAGGTATATGAGGCCTTGTATATCTAATGTATGAGTGGCCTCTTGACTCCCCTCTCCCCATGGGACGCACAAAGAAATGAGAGTCAAGAAAAGTGACCGCCACAAACGTTGTCAGATGTGTACCACTCGTACATCTAATGTACGGGGGGCTAGCTTGTGCCAAATTTGGACCTATATTAGATTTTTCTCCTCCACCCTCGAACTCTGTAAAATGCAGTTTGCTTGTTTGTTTTTGTTCTTAAAGAAATTAATATTGGCTTGTTTCAGTACCATAATTTGGTTCTCTCCTTGTCCGTAAATTGGAAAATACTTGCATACTGAGGCTGAAAATCTGTAACTATAATTTATAAAAATAACGTGTGATCCGTAAGGACTTCTAAGTAATAATAATATAATTTTTCACTTAAATAGTGCTATTAATTTCCCAGCGCCTTACAAAAATCCTCATCATTGTCCCCATTGGGGCTCATAAGCTAAGGTCCCTATAAGTGTATGGAGTGATTGAGGAAACCGGAGAATCTGGAGGAAACCAACGAGAACATGCAAACTTCTTGCAGATGTCATCCTTGGTGGGATATGAACCCAGGACCTCAGTGCAGAAAGACTTCAGGGTTAACCACTGAGCCGCTGTGCAGGGCTGACCACTGAGCCACCATATAATGCTGACCTCTGAGCCACCATACAATGCTGACCTCTGAGCCGCCGTGCAGGGCTAGCCACTGAGCCGCCGTGCAGGGCTGGCCACTGAGCCGCCGTGCAGGGCTGGCCACTGAGCCGCCGTGCAGGGCTGGCCACTGAGCCGCCGTGCAGGGCTGGCCACTGAGCCGCCGTGCAGGGCTGGCCACTGAGCCGCCGTGCAGGGCTGGCCACTGAGCCGCCGTGCAGGCTGGCCACTGAGCCGCCGTGCAGGGCTGGCCACTGAGCCGCCGTGCAGGGCTGGCCACTGAGCCGCCGTGCAGGGCTGGCCACTGAGCCGCCGTGCAGGGCTGGCCACTGAGCCGCCGTGCAGGGCTGGCCACTGAGCCGCCGTGCAGGGCTGGCCACTGAGCCGCCGTGCAGGCTGGCCACTGAGCCACCGTATACATTGCTAACCACTGAGCCACTGTGCCGCTGATTATGATCACTGGATGTCCAGGTGCACAGACCCCTCTGATTAGGGAGGTTTAGGATCGACAGCTATGATTGCATCCACTCGGGTCTCCTATTGGGGTTATTGGTTTTCTGAGCCCAAACCCCAACTCTGTTAAACAATTTTATTTTTTAGTGTTTGTTGTCTAGGTTACCGGCCGCCTCTCGTGGCTGAGCATGCGCAGTGCTTACAAGCTCGTTTTAACAGATCCCTGAAGCTCTTGATCAGGCAGCGCACAATTGACACTAGTAGTGCAATCATGCTACTAGTCTGAACTGTCAATCATAAGGATGCCCCCGCCCCCAGCAAACAAGAACCCAGGAGACAGAAGAGGCACACGCTATTAATGGTGAAACTTTAGAACAAATCTTGACATCAAGACATTGCTCCAGTAGTTGCTTATGTTATCCATGGCATCTATTTTTCTCCTGACCTCATAGTCTGCTAGTTATTATCAGTACAGGTGAAATGGATCAGTCTGAGTCACCAGCTATAGAAAGCCCTCGAGTCATAGAAGTATGAATCCTGCTTTGGTTTTTCAGTCCTTTATTGTAAACAAGGATCATCCTAGCATGTCATAACTAGTGAAGAGGCAAAATACAGTTTATTAGAAGTTGCCCCCTGATCAAGCCACAAACTGCGAAACACGTACATAAGTCTGAAGATAAAGGGAATTTCTTTTTGATAAACGGGTGAGTCTAGGACCAATTGGAAAGAGGCATAGATGTAGGTTAATTGTTAGTAAATGACCTTTATTATCTCCAGCCCTAAAATGATCGGGGCCGATGTACGAAACCTCGCTCTGTCTGTCATAACAGCAAATATTAACTCATTGTAATAATGGGGAAAATGGTTCTGCATTGAGGGGGGTTTCACGCATCTGGATGCCCCAACTTCCCCTAGTACCAGGGGCAGGATTTTGGCTTTGTGGTCAGGGCTAGCGGCTGACTGGTACCGTATGGGGCTGATTCTTTATGGGCGGTACCCGTGCAGATCTCCGGCTTTTGCTCCTCCGTTTTCCTCGTGTTCCTCCCCCATATTCGGTGTCAGCTGCCGGTTTGCAGACCCGGGTTCCAGTTGATTACCGGGTCTGATAATCCACAGGTGTCCCCGCTGTTTCCCCCCCCTCCCTATTTTTTTTATCTATGAGCTGCAGATATTTCGCATTTCGCCTCCATGTTCAGGCTTGACTGTGTGACTACATACCGAGCGCACATGATTGACGGGCGGCCGGCGCTGCCGCGCGTTCGCTGTGGGGCGGGAGGCCGCCGCTGCTTTTTATTGCTGCAAGTACGTTCTTGTTCTCATTTCTCTTTGCATCTCAGGTTTTTTTTTTTCTCTATTTTAGACCTTTTTGATGACGGTCAGACACGAAATAAAAGGAATGTGACCATTAAACATCTACCGGCTGTTACATCAGTCTTTATGTTTGCTGCACGTGTGACTGCTATTGTTCCCTGTTGTCAGCCATTGGGCTGGGGAGAGGTTGATAGGAGATGTGAACCATCTTGGAGTCGAATGGGCTCCTTTATACTTTCCTCTTTTCCTCTTAAAGGGGTTGTGTATCTTTAATATAAACTCAGAGTGTCCAATACTAGGTTATCCCAAAGGTGGTATGCTTAGATGGGAAACAGGGGGCTCTCCTGAGCCTTATTGTGCTGAATGCAAAGCCCCAGCTCACCCAACTGGATGGGACCTAAATGACTTGGCCCTTTTAATGACATGAATTTGCAACCCCCTGTTTGAAGGTCTTGCGTTCCTCTGTTGTATCTCCCGGTAGGGGTGTAGCTTTAACAAGTGCATGGTTTGCAAACTCACCCGGGCCCTGGAGCCTAGGGGGCCCCAAAAGTCCCTTTGGCCTATAGAAAAAGACTAATGCTATTAAAGATTTGCAATAATTGGCGGGCCCCTTTGGAGCTTTTGCATCGGGGCCCATGAGGTTCAAATTAAACCACTGCCTCCTGGTAATGGATAGATGTTGCCATTCCTCCTGCCATAGGGGGATGGACCTAATGGGACAATATCGGCACATGTAGGGGACATCACCCCACAAACTGATAACACAGGAGTCGAGATTTTCATTCATTTCCAGGAGGAATAGCAGAGGAGCGGCACAAAAAAAGGTTCAGATCTCAAAAGGTATTTATGGCGGGTGATCGGCTTGTATTGCAGCCTGCAGGACTACGTTTCTTGATTTTTGCAGCGTTCCCTCCTTCTGGGGTCGGGTAATTGATGCCGGCACGCCCCGGCTCGGCCATGTCGGGCGCCCGCTCTTCTATTTCCAGTCCTCGGCAGCGCTCGCCGTCATTTCGCACCTTTCCATTTCCAGCGTTCTCAGCCATCAATGGTTTCCAGGCAACGATGACGAAGGCTGTAATCGAGTTTGTGCTTTGTGTGTTATTTGCTGGGATAAACTCCCGGAGGTTCTCCTGCCCCCACCGCCGCCCGTCCTCTGCTCGGTGCACTGGGCGATAAGGGACGGGCACAAGCCCATGCCAACAACACGCTCATTCTCACTCCTGCAGCACAGACGGTTTATTTAAACATTGGCCTCTTGACTTTTATATATTTTTTTCTGATTTTATATCACAAGTTTTGCAACTTTATAATATACTTTGTGTTTCTATTCCTTGCGTTTTCTTATATTTCATTGTAACTTGATGTTTACGTTCAGAAGTTCAAAGCTGTTACTATCTAATGTTTCTCGCAGCTGAGAGTTTGTTACAGTTGCATCCAGAGGGGAGAATTCTCCAGAGATACATTGTATCAGAACTGCTGCTGATTGTTATTCACAGGGTGTAATGTCTGATCAATCCCAAGAGTTGGGGTGACAGGCCCCATTAGAGTAGTGGTGGTCCCGCATCACTGATGGATATCCGAGTGTATGGAGGAAAGTGTGTGCGCCCCCCCCCATCCATCCATATCCACCTCCGGGGGCTTCTCTGACCTACAAGCCGTCAGCCATTGACATTAATATGGAGCCTTCCCCTCTGCAGATAAAGCAGCTCCCGCTCTTTTGGGAAGGATTTTTACAAAATTTTGGATTTATTTGTAGAACTTTTTTACCCTTTATCCAGAATAATATTTGTGAGGTGACACGAATGTTGTGAGAGTTCGGGCTCACAATCTTCATTACTAGACAGGTCTGGGCTCTGTGGTGTCTGATGGGGCTGAGGTCTGGGCTCTGTGGTGTCTGATGGGGCTGGGGTCCGGGCTCTGTGGTGTTGGATGGGGCTGAGGTCCGGGCTCTGTAGTGTTGGATGGGGCTGGGGTCCGGGCTCTGTGGTGTTGGATGGGGCTGAGGTCCGGGCTCTGTGGTGTTGGATGGGGCTGAGGTCAGGGCTCTGTGGTGTTGGATGGGGCTGAGGTCCAGGCTCTGTGGTGTCTGATGGGGCTGAGGTCCAGGCTCTGTGGTGTCTGATGGGGCTGGGGTCTGGGCTCTGTGGTGTTGGATGGGGCTGAGGTCTGGGCTCTGTGGTGTCTGATGGGCTGGGGTCCGGGCTCTGTGGTGTTGGATGAGGCTGAGGTCCGGGCTGTGGGGTTGGATAGGGCTGAGGTCCGGGCTCTGTGGTGTCAGATGGGGCTGAGGTCCGGGCTCTGTGTTGTCAGATGGGGCTGAGGTCCGGGCTCTGTGGTGTTGGATAGGGCTGAGGTCCGGGCTCTGTGGTGTCAGATGGGGCTGAGGTCTGGGCTCTGTGGTGTCTGATGGGGCTGAGGTCTGGGCTCTGTGGTGTCTGATGGGGCTGGGGTCCGGGCTCTGTGGTGTTGGATGGGGCTGAGGTCCGGGCTCTGTGGTGTTGGATGGTGCTGAGGTCCGGGCTCTGTGGTGTTGGATGGTGCTGAGGTCCGGGCTCTGTGGTGTTGGATGGGGCTGAGGTCAGGGCTCTGTGGTGTTGGATGGGGCTGAGGTCCAGGCTCTGTGGTGTCTGATGGGGCTGAGGTCTGGGCTCTGTGGTGTCTGATGGGGCTGGGGTCCGGGCTCTGTGGTGTTGGATGAGGCTGAGGTCCGGGCTGTGGGGTTGGATAGGGCTGAGGTCCGGGCTCTGTGGTGTCAGATGGGGCTGAGGTCCGGGCTCTGTGTTGTCAGATGGGGCTGAGGTCCGGGCTCTGTGGTGTTGGATAGGGCTGAGGTCCGGGCTCTGTGGTGTCAGATGGGGCTGAGGTCCGGGCTCTGTGTTGTAAGATGGGCTGAGGTCCGGGCTCTGTGGTGTTGGATGGGGCTGAGGTCCAGGCTCTGTGGTGTTGGATGAGGCTGAGTCTGTGGTGTTGGATGGGCCGAGGTCCGGGCTCTGTGGTGTCGGATGGGGCTGAGGTCCGTCCTCTGTGGTCTCGGATGGGGCTGAGGTCTGGGCTCTGTGGTGTTGGATGGGATCTGAGGTCTGGGCTCTGTGGTGTTGGATGGGATCTGAGGTCTGGACTCTGTGGTGTCTGATGGGGCTGAGGTCTGGACTCTGTGGTGTCTGATGGGGCTGAGGTCTGGACTCTGTGGTGTCTGATGGGGCTGAGGTCTGGGCTCTGTGGTGTCTGATGGGGCTGAGGTCTGGGCTCTGTGGTGTCTGATGGGATCTGAGGTCTGGCTCTGTGGTGTCGGATGGGGCTGAGGTCTGGGCTCTGTGGTGTGTGGATGAGGCTGAGGTCCGGGCTTTGGTGTTGGATAGAACTGAGGTCCGGGCTCTGTGGTGTTGGATGGGCCGAGGTCCGAGCTCTGTGGTGTTGGATGGGGCTGAGGTCTGGGCTTTGGTGTTGGATGGGGTTGAGGTCTGGGCTTTGTGGTGTGGGATGGGGCTGTGGGATGGGGCTGAGGTCTGGGCTCTGTGGTGTGGGATGGGGCTGAGGTCCGGGCTCTGTGGTGTCGGATGGGGCTGAGGTCCGGGCTCTGTGGTGTCGGATGGGGCTGAGGTCCGGGCTCTGTGGTGTCGGATGGGGCTGAGGTCCGGGCTCTGTGGTGTTGGATGGTGCTGGTGGTCTGGGCTCTGTGGTGTTGGATGGGGCTGAGGTCCGGACTCTGTGGTGATGGATGGGGCTGAGGTCCGGGCTCTGTTGTGTCGGATGGGGCTGAGGTCCGGGCTCTGTGGTGTCGGATGGGGCTGAGGTCCGGGCTCTGTGGTGTCGGATGGGGCCGAGGTCCGGGCTCTGTGGTGTCGGATGGGGCCGAGGTCCGGGCTCTGTGGTGTCGGATGGGGCCGAGGTCCGGGCTCTGTGGTGTCGGATGGGGCCGAGGTCCGGGCTCTGTGGTGTCGGATGGGGCCGAGGTCCGGGCTCTGTGGTGTCGGATGGGGCCGAGGTCCGGGCTCTGTGGTGTCGGATGGGGCCGAGGTCCGGGCTCTGTGGTGTCGGATGGGGCCGAGGTCCGGGCTCTGTGGTGTCGGATGGGGCCGAGGTCCGGGCTCTGTGGTGTCGGATGGGGCCGAGGTCCGGGCTCTGTGGTGTCGGATGGGGCCGAGGTCCGGGCTCTGTGGTGTCGGATGGGGCCGAGGTCCGGGCTCTGTGGTGTCGGATGGGGCCGAGGTCCGGGCTCTGTGGTGTCGGATGGGGCCGAGGTCCGGGCTCTGTGGTGTCGGATGGGGCCGAGGTCCGGGCTCTGTGGTGTCGGATGGGATCTGAGGTCCGGGCTCTGTGGTGTCGGATGGGATCTGAGGTCTGGGCTCTCTGGTGTCTGATGGGGCTGAGGTCTGGGCTCTGTGGTGTCTGATGGGGCTGAGGTCTGGGCTCTGTGGTGTCTGATGGGGCTGAGGTCTGGGCTCTGTGGTGTCTGATGGGGCTGAGGTCTGGGCTCTGTGGTGTCGGATGGGGCTGAGGTCTGGGCTCTGTGGTGTCGGATGGGGCTGAGGTCTGGGCTCTGTGGTGTCGGATGGGGCTGAGGTCTGGGCTCTGTGGTGTCGGATGGGGCTGAGGTCTGGGCTCTGTGGTGTCGGATGGGGCTGAGGTCTGGGCTCTGTGGTGTCGGATGGGGCTGAGGTCTGGGCTCTGTGGTGTCGGATGGGGCTGAGGTCTGGGCTCTGTGGTGTCGGATGGGGCTGAGGTCTGGGCTCTGTGGTGTCGGATGGGGCTGAGGTCTGGGCTCTGTGGTGTCGGATGGGGCTGAGGTCTGGGCTCTGTGGTGTCGGATGGGGCTGAGGTCTGGGCTCTGTGGTGTCGGATGGGGCTGAGGTCTGGGCTCTGTGGTGTCGGATGGGGCTGAGGTCTGGGCTCTGTGGTGTCGGATGGGGCTGAGGTCTGGGCTCTGTGGTGTCGGATGGGGCTGAGGTCTGGGCTCTGTGGTGTTGGATGGGGCTGAGGTCTGGGCTCTGTGGTGTTGGATGGGGCTGAGGTCTGGGCTCTGTGGTGTCTGATGGGAGCATCATCCTCCACTATCTATAGTTAGAGGGTAACATTCTCCATTCACCAAACTCAGACTCCTCCATCAGATGCAGATAGAGTGGTGCAATCCGTCACTGCACAGAACACATCTCCTCCAGAGTTGAGTGTTGGCGACTTTACACTTTCCATCCGACGCTCAGCAATTTACCTGGTGATGTGCAGCTGCTCAGCAATGTGCCTGGTGATGTACAACTGCAGCTGCTCAGCAATGTGCCTGGTGATGTACAACTGTAGCTGCTCAGCAATGTGCCTGGTGATGTACGGCTGCAGCTGCCCAGCCATGAAGTTCCCAGCAGGCGCAATGTTAGTGCTGATGTTACAGAGGAGGTCTGGACTCTGCAGTTATGGGGTCAGTGGAACAGTGGGGACTTTTCTGTCCTCTGTAACATTTTGTGGTCTCCACCTCATGGCTGAATTGCTGTGGTTCCTTCTACTTCTCTCTAGTAAAAATTCACAGGTTATAGGGGGTAAGATTAAGGAGGAAGGAAGGTCTCAGGACTGCGCTGGTATCGGTGAGATTTTTCCTACCCGCCGTTCTGTCACATGTTGGTAAATGCAGACTGCATTGGACGGGACGGTGCCCGCCGGGGTCTGTGTGTTGCCTGACGGTGCCCGCCGGGGTCTGTGCGTTGCCTGACGGTGCCCGCCGGGGTCTGTGCGTTGCCTGACGGTGCCCGCCGGGGTCTGTGCGTCGTTGCCTGACGGTGCCCGCCGGGGTCTGTGCGTCGTTGCCTGACGGTGCCCGCCGGGGTCTGTGCGTCGTTGCCTGACGGTGCCCGCCGGGGTCTGTGCGTCGTTGCCTGACGGTGCCCGCCGGGGTCTGTGCGTCGTTGCCTGACGGTGCCCGCCGGGGTCTGTGCGTCGTTGCCTGACGGTGCCTGCCGGGGCCGGTCGTTTTATACTGGAGAAGGTGGGATTGACGTGACCGAATGATAAACCAGAATGCAGTGATAAGACGTGTGCCCTGTTCTTTTTCCCAGTACAGTGTGTGTTTATCATTCCTACAGACTATAAATCCGTGTCTACAATCCGTTCGGACCTTAGATCTTCAATTAATTGCAGCGGTGAGATCTCCAGCGATCAAACGCTTCTTTTGGTGATATGTTGATCGTGGTCAGTGATACATCGTGCGTATTGTCTGGCTTGGCAGGTGCTGCGGTTCCTGTATTGGGTCACAGGGGGACACAGCTGTTTTTGGTGTCTGTACACATGTGACGCAGACACAGCCTGACAGGATTGTGTTGCGTGCGGTTGTAGCAGACCCTCAGCTGTGAGTAGGCCTCCATCGCACGCAGCAAACACATTCCCATAGCTGACACCAGACGATCCTCGCTGGACCCTCATTTAGTTCCATCTGAAGTCCTCACAGTGAGGGGCGCCGTTGACCCTCCTGGCGGCCGTTTGCCGAGCTTCACTTCCGTACATGCTTTCCTCGAGGCTTTGTATCCCATAGCAGCCGTATCAATGGCCCCCGTCTCCTCAGAAGTGTCTGTTTGTTTGGCCACAGAAACGGGAACAGAATACTTCTTCTTTTCTTTAGTTTTGCAGCTATTTTAAGAACAGGTTTTAGAATATTTTGGGTTTACTTAACCCTTTAGAGCCTGGGCAACTGAGCAGAAGTAGGTTGGGAACCTAAGGAGACTGCAGGGGTCATGTCAGACCGGTGCCATTTTTGGATTTGACAATCACGTGATCATCTCTTCCGGGAGCAAAGCGTCACCCGGCGCCTGTTGAGGGCGTATCTCAACCATCCGGTGACCTGACCGCCAAGAGCCCCGTCCGGTGACCTGACCGCCAAGAGCCCCGTCCGGTGACCTGACCGCCAAGAGCCCCGTCCGGTGACCTGACCGCCAAGAGCCCCGTCCGGTGACCTGACCGCCAAGAGCCCCGTCCGGTGACCTGACCGCCAAGAGCCCCGTCCGGTGACCTGACCGCCAAGAGCCCCGTCCGGTGACCTGACCGCCAAGAGCCCCGTCCGGTGACCTGACCGCCAAGAGCCCCGTCCGGTGACCTGACCGCCAAGAGCCCCGTCCGGTGACCTGACCGCCAAGAGCCCCGTCCGGTGACCTGACCGCCAAGAGCCCCGTCCGGTGACCTGACCGCCAAGAGCCCCGTCCGGTGACCTGACCGCCAAGAGCCCCGTCCGGTGACCTGACCGCCAAGAGCCCCGTCCGGTGACCTGACCGCCAAGAGCCCCGTCCGGTGACCTGACCGCCAAGAGCCCCGTCCGGTGACCTGACCGCCAAGAGCCCCGTCCGGTGACCTGACCGCCAAGAGCCCCGTCCGGTGACCTGACCGCCAAGAGCCCCGTCCGGTGACCTGACCGCCAAGAGCCCCGTCCGGTGACCTGACCGCCAAGAGCCCCGTCCGGTGACCTGACCGCCAAGAGCCCCGTCCGGTGACCTGACCGCCAAGAGCCCCGTCCGGTGACCTGACCGCCAAGAGCCCCGTCCGGTGACCTGACCGCCAAGAGCCCCGTCCGGTGACCTGACCGCCAAGAGCCCCGTCCGGTGACCTGACCGCCAAGAGCCCCGTCCGGTGACCTGACCGCCAAGAGCCCCGTCCGGTGACCTGACCGCCAAGAGCCCCGTCCGGTGACCTGACCGCCAAGAGCCCCGTCCGGTGACCTGACCGCCAAGAGCCCCGTCCGGTGACCTGACCGCCAAGAGCCCCGTCCGGTGACCTGACCGCCAAGAGCCCCGTCCGGTGACCTGACCGCCAAGAGCCCCGTCCGGTGACCTGACCGCCAAGAGCCCCGTCCGGTGACCTGACCGCCAAGAGCCCCGTCCGGTGACCTGACCGCCAAGAGCCCCGTCCGGTGACCTGACCGCCAAGAGCCCCGTCCGGTGACCTGACCGCCAAGAGCCCCGTCCGGTGACCTGACCGCCAAGAGCCCCGTCCGGTGACCTGACCGCCAAGAGCCCCGTCCGGTGACCTGACCGCCAAGAGCCCCGTCCGGTGACCTGACCGCCAAGAGCCCCGTCCGGTGACCTGACCGCCAAGAGCCCCGTCCGGTGACCTGACCGCCAAGAGCCCCGTCCGGTGACCTGACCGCCAAGAGCCCCGTCCGGTGACCTGACCGATCAGGTGATTGATGGATGTAGCAACGTCATAAGTCTTGAGACCACCGGAGCCTCGGGGACTTGGGGTGGAAAGTCTCATCCTGCAATATCCTGTGGTCGTGAACAGATCCCGAGTTTGCATTACACGTCACGTTCACACTCGACGTCAGCACCTCGTACATGTAGAATGCTGTATTTACTTGGACGGGTTAAAGCGTCGCCCCCTGCCACCCGCATGTTTCCACCCAATCATCAAAAGGTGCATTAGCCGCACAGATCTCGGACAGTCCCAGGGTAAATGCGCTTTCTTTCATCTTGTCACCTTAGCGGCACAGTGGCTGCACACTGGACACGTTTCTGCACTTTGCCGCGTTCACACCTGGCAGATGCGTTTGCATTTTTTTGTTTTCCCACCACAATTTGTGTTAAGACATCATAAATGATCTCCGTCAGAGCGACACATTGCAGGATTGGGAAGCGGCGGCGGCACATTGGCCTGGAAACGTGTGACGTGGCAGTCGTGGGCCGCATCTTCCTGACCTTCATCTTTGCACAGATCCGTAATAGTGGTGCTGTCTGATGGCCGACATTTCATGCAACCTGCACATACCAGAATGGCGGGGCAGCACAGATGGCGTTCACTACCTGGAAGAGAAAATAAAGGCCCCTCTCCAGAGAGAGCGCACACTGTCATTAGCGTCCATTATCCGTCATGAGAATAATGAATGTCGCTCCCAACCTGCAGAGCGCGAGATCAGAAAGGCAGCAAATACTAATGATGGAGCTCTGCCTGCACAGTGCGATGGCCGCCTTCAGGTCACATTCACTTCTATAGGAGCCAGGGATGTGGAGTCCTACTCCGACTCCACCAGAATGAGCTGAGCCACCGTACAGGGGAACGGACACTACAGGGCGTATGGAGCAAGACCTGGTAATCGCTGACTGGAGGGGGGGTAGCTCTGTTTTTGCGGTGTCCCCTTTTACTGTTTTTCCTTGCACAGCGGCGCCCCCAGTCAGAAATCTACAGTCTGCTCCATTGTGAGTGAACGGTGCTGTCTGCAGTTCCCTGTACCGCCAAGTGGCCGGGAGGCGCCACCGAGTGACAATCGGTTGTAAAGAAGACGTTGCACTAAGTCAGAGCCGCAGACCCTTCTGAACTAAACTAACTTTGTCCATGTGAATACAAGACATTTTATAGTAAATACAGGAGCATCTCAGTGAATTAGAATATCATCAAAAAGTGAATTCATTTCAGTAATTCAATATATAGTCATTACACGCAAGAGGGATCTATTTCATATTTTTATTTCTGTTAATGTTGATGATTATGACTTAGAGCCAATGAAAATCCAAAGGTCATTATCTCAGAAAATGAAAGTAGGGAGGAGGAAGGGTTAAAAAGTGCGCTGCCGTGTTCCACAAGACATCAAAGGGTGAATATAATATTGATTGGTGATGAATCATTATTTGGCTTTCCAGCACAATATTGTCAGTTCTCAGAGGTTTTGGCGTCGCGTCTCAGGGCTCCCCGGCCTCTTCCTCAGGACAAATTAATATGATATTGCCATGTTTCTGGGCGTTTCAGGGAGTTTAAAAACGTGTTGACTAATAAATCAATATTATATTCCCCCTTTGATGTCTGGTAGAATACAGCAGCGCGGTGTTTAACCCTTCATCCTCCCTCCTCTATATGCACCACGCCTGGGACTGCAGCAGCCGTGATCTGCTTTTATAGTGGTTGTGACTCTCACAACCACACAAGGTGAAGCCTCTGATACCTATTTAGGTCATATTTTATCTCTCAGACCCTTCATCCTCCCTACTTTAATTTTCTGAGATAATGATCTTTGGGTTTTCATTAATCATCAACATTAACAGAAATAAACACATGAAATAGCTCCCTCTGTGTGTAATGATTCTATATAATAGATGGGTGTCACTTTATGTATTCCATTACTGAAATAAATGAACTTTTTGATGATCTTCTAATTCATTGAGACGCTCCTGTACCTTCTCAGACAAATATACCTCCTTTCTCCACTTACCAACCTCTTCTCTTCTCCCCTGACTGACTCCTGAACTTGTCATCTATTCTGAAAAAAGCTTAAAGACTAGTTGGAGTGTGAGGAGGAGGAGTAAGAAATCGAGCAGAAAGATGGCACTGAGCTTTCTGACAAGTCTTTTATCTCGCCCTAGAGCTGGATTCACTTCTACACTGCTCAGTACTGCTGTGTAATGCTGTCCTGCTGCTTTTGAACATGTCCTTCATAGAGAAAGGAGAGCAGGAATCCCGCACGTGTCTGTGTCTGCTGTGTACGGGAGACATAATGGCATCCAGTCTCCACCCACTAGCTCAGAGACAACTGAGTCTACAAAGGGGAAACCTGGTGAATAAAGCAGGATAGAAGTCCTATATGTCCATGTACACACAGGTCGGATTAGTCTGAAACGTTCTAAGAGCCTGAGTGCGTATTTCCTAGAAGTAACGAGTGATGTATCAAATGCATCCTTTTTCCCCTTTGTGTTAACCCTTTCTTTTCTTTTCCAGACGTCCCCCCAGCTGAGCAGGAGAAGCTGTTCGTCCAGAAGCTGCGGCAGTGCTGTGTCCTTTTCGATTTCGTCTCCGACCCCCTGAGCGACCTAAAATGGAAGGAAGTGAAGAGAGCGGCGCTGAGCGAGATGGTGGAGTACATCACCCACAATCGCAACGTGATCACGGAACCGATCTACCCTGAGGTCGTCCACATGGTGAGCCCTCCAACCGGATCCTCAATTGTCTGCTGAGACATCGTGTGACTCGCTGCCGGTGGATGGAAACGCGTCTGGGCTGAACTAGGTTTCCATTCACTGACCGCAAATAACAAGGGAATCCGTCACCACTAAATCACCATCAGCTCCAGCACCGTGGGTCAGCTGAGCAGAGCGATACTTGTAGAATGTTACTGTATTTTTCAGATTATAAAACACACTACCCCCCCCAAATTGGAGGGAAAATGGGGTGCGTCTTACAATCCAAAACTTTTTTTATTTTATTTTTTACTTGGGAGGACAGGGTGGTTTCGGTAGTGGAGGCCGGGGCCATGGAAGATGTGGGCAATGGGGTAAAGTCATATATACCAGGATGGGGGGGGCTGTATATACTAGGATGGGGGGGCTGTATATACCAGGATGTTGAGGCCATATATACCAGGATGGGGAATGTATATACAAGGATGGAAGGGCCATGTACAAGGATGGGGGACATACAAACTGGTTGAAAGACTCATACTGGCATTATTAGACGGACCCCATTTAACATTACAAAAAGAACGTTTTTCCCCTTTTCCCTCTCCAAATTTGGGGTGCGTCTTATAAAGCAAAAAAAAAAAACTGTACATTGTAACGTTTTGATCAGGAGTCAAGTGGACGGAACTAATGAGTGATGGGCTCTGGGTGCTAATCCCCTCCCACTGGACTCCTGAGCAAGGACCGACTGCTTTCTCTGGATTCAAGCTCCTACAGGGAAGGCTGCCAGTCACTGATTAGGACCGCCCACTGGACTCCCAAACATCCTGCTGTTTTCTGATGTCTCAACCTGAATTATATCAGACCTTTACACACACCGCCTGGCATTGAGCACATGAGCCACAGTGACCGGTGTGAGAGCCTTGATGGATACGACTTTCTTGTCTTTAGTAACGCCTCCATGTTTCTTTCCAGTTTGCGGTAAACATGTTCGGACATTACCTCCGTCCTCCAACCCGACAGGAGCAGAGTTTGACCCTGAGGAAGACGAGCCGACATTGGAGGCCGCGTGGCCTCACTTGCAGGTATTGGACGCTTATCTTTTTCCCAGACTCTGGAGTAAAGTTTGCAAGGGGACGAAAAATAAAAAATATTTGGAAAGGCTGATAACTGAGGGCAATAGATTGCATTGTATCAGACGGTGCATATTCCGGAGATAAATACTCCTGAAAAACTTTGCATCCCCTGCCAGTTGGCACATGGCAGCGATGGGATCCCTTTATAAATGTTCCTGTGTACAGAAAGTTTTATTCTAGCTCATTAATGACCTTTTTTCTTTCTTTTCAGCTTGTGTATGAATTTTTCTTGAGATTTCTGGAATCTCCCGACTTCCAACCCAATGTAGCAAAGAAATACATTGATCAGAAGTTTGTTCTTCAGGTATGGAAATTTTTCTATTATATATATACCGTATATACTCGTGTATAAGCCGACCCGTGTATAAGCCGACCCCCTACTTTTGCCCCCAAAACCTGGGAAAACCTATTGACTCGTGTATAAGCCGAGGGTGGACCCCAGCACAGGTATACAGCCCCCAGCAGTGTGGTATACAGCAGCCTCCCCAGTGGTATATACAGGCCCCAGCAGTGTTACAGCAGCAGCCCAGTGGTATATACAGCAGCAGCCCAGTGGTAGTATACAGCAGCCCCAGAGGTATATACAGCAGCCCAGTGGTAGTATACAGCAGCAGCCCCAGTGGTAGTATACACGCAGCCCAGTAGTATATACAGCCCCAGTGGTAGTATACACGCAGCCCAGTAGTATATACAGCCCCAGTGGTAGTATACAGCACGCCCGTGGTATATTCAGCCCCAGTGGTAGTACTACAGCAGCCCAGTGGTAAATACAGCCCAGTTGGTAGTATCCAGCCCATGTAGGCAGTATACAGCAGCCCAGTGGTATATACAGTTCCAGTGGTAGTATACATACAGCCCCAAGTGTATATACAAGCCCCAGTGGTAGTATACAGCCCCAGTGGTAGTATACAGCCCCAGTGGTAGTATACAAGCAGCCCCCAGTGGTATATTCAGCCCAGTGGTAGTATACATACAGCCCCAGTGGTAGTATACAGCAGCCCCAGTGGTATATTCAGCCCCAGTGGTGTATACAGCCCCAGTGGTAGTAATTAGCCCAGTGGTAGTATACATACAGCCCCAGTGGTAGTATATAGCCCCAGTGGTAGTATATAGCCCCAGTGGTAGTATACATACAGCCCCAGTAGTAGTATACAGCCCCAGTAGTAGTATAAGCCCCAGTGGCAGTATATAGCCCCAGTGGTAGTATATAGCCCAGTGGTAGTATATAGCCCCAGTGGTAGTATACATGGCCCCAGCAGGGCCCCCTCATAATTTGGCGCCCCCACCTCCCTTTCTGGGCCCCCCCGCATGCAGCGCTGCGCATATACATTACGGTCTAGCAGCTGTCACCCTCCGATGGATCGCGGCTCCGGCTCCGGGCTCCATCTTCCTCGCTGTCTTCCTGCCTTGTGACCGGGGCTCATCGCGCATCGCGATGACGTCACCGCGACGCCGGCCGGTCACCTGACAAGCAGGAAGACAGCGAGGAAGATGGAGACCGGAGCCGGGAGCCGCGATCCATCGGAGGGTGACAGCTGCTAGACCGGTAATGTTATGCGCAGCGCTGCATGCGGGGGGGGGCCCCAGAAAGGGAGGTGGGGGCACCAAACTTTTAGGGGGCCGTATTGACTCGCGTATTAAGCCGAGGGGGGCACTTTTCAGCCAATTTTTGGGCTGAAAAACTCGGCTTATACCGAGTATATACGGTATATATATTTTATATTAGATTAAATTTTTTGCTATTTTGGGTTTTTAATTTTTTTATTATTTATTTTATACCCTAGCTATTGGAGCTTTTTGACAGTGAAGACCCCAGAGAGAGGGATTTCCTAAAGACGACGCTCCACCGGATCTATGGGAAGTTCTTGGGCCTCCGGGCTTACATCAGGAAACAGATCAATAATATATTTTATAGGTGAGTGTGGGGCCGCGGAGGAGAATATACACTGAAAATCAAAAAGGTTAAATTAATAGGGAAAGTTTACGACCCAGCTTTCCCAAAGAAATACAACAATGCACTGCTCCAAAAAAAAAATCGCACAAGATGCGGATCTGATGTAAATTGTGTAATTAGCCGAGAGCTAAACAATAGATCACCGGGAAATGGAAACCAAACTCATCAACGTGGTGAGGACTGGATGCCAAATCGCCCCAAAAGTCAAAGTAAATCCCAGGAGGATCCTATTTGTGTGAATTTAATCACAGCAACTCATAATGGAGCTCAGTAGTGTGTGCCCCACGTCCTGGCGAGGGGCGGCTGTGGTCCTGGCGAGGGCGGCTGTGGTCTGGCGAGGGGCGGCTGTGGTCTGGCGAGGGGCGGCTGTGGTCTGGCGAGGGGGCTGTGGTCCTGGCGAGGGGCTGTGGTGCTGGCGAGGGCGTCTGTGGTGTGGCGAGGGGCGTCTGTGGTGCTGGCGAGGGGCGTCTGTGGTGCTGGCGAGGGGCGTCTGTGGTGCTGGCGAGGGGCGTCTGTGGTGCTGGCGAGGGGCGTCTGTGGTGCTGGCGAGGGCGTCTGTGGTCCTGGCGAGGGGCGTCTGTGGTCCTGGCGAGGGGCGTCTGTGGTCCTGGCGAGGGGCGTCTGTGGTCCTGGCGAGGGGCGTCTGTGGTCCTGGCGAGGGGCGTCTGTGGTGCTGGCGAGGGGCGTCTGTGGTGCTGGCGAGAGGCGTCTGTGGTGCTGGCGAGAGGCGTCTGTGGTGCTGGCGAGAGGCGTCTGTGGTGCTGGCGAGAGGCGTCTGTGGTGCTGGCGAGAGGCGTCTGTGGTGCTGGCGAGGCGGCCAATAGTGTCCTGGATGTTTTTTCCCCAGACATGTAGCATCAGCAGCTACCACATAGTCTGTGGCGTTATTTGCGGCAGCAGATGCATCATTTCCCTGAGGTTCTAGTTGGATTCAGGTCTGAGGGACATGAAGGTCACTCACTAGGATTGGTGCCTATTGTCATCCAGGAACTGTTACACTTTGACTATATGAGGCCAGGCAGTGTCTTGCACCAGGAGTACCTGGGGACCACTGTGCCAGAGTAAGGGCTGACAGTGGCACTGAGGATCTCTTCCCAGGGTACTGCTGAGTATCATGGGGTGGTTTTATGACTCTCCAAGGATATTCCTTCCTAGACCATCAATGGATCACCCCCTCCACCACCAAACCGGTCGTAATGTTCACCATGGCATCTCCAGACTTTCACGTCACAGCTGAGAGCAGGTGACTGATGAGAGCGAGGCACCAATGGTGGAGCTGCTAATTTTGATGTTCCCCAGCAAATGCCAAGCCATTATATGTATGGCCCTGGTCTGTGTGCAAGCTTTCAACTCGAGATGTCGGGCCCTCACGCCTCTCTCGTGGAGTCTGTTTCTGTCACTTTGTCCAGAAGCATACACACTGTTTGCCACTTGAGGTAATTTTGCTGGGTTTTGGCAGTGCTCTTACAGTTCCTCCTGGCTTAAAAGACCAAAAACCTGTCCGGTGAGCAGATGCTTGCCTAGCTGCTGAGTGAGTGCCCTTCTACAGCCCTGTCGTCTCCTGCTGGGTGAGGGCCCTTCTACTGCCCTGTCCTGGTATCTCCTGCTGGGTGAGTGCTCTTCTACAGCCCTGTCCTAATGTCTCCTCCTGCTGGATGAGTGCCCTTCTACGGCCCTGTCCTGTTATCTCCTTTTGCTGGGTGAGGGCTCTTCTACAGCCCTGTCCTGGTGTCTCCTCCTGCTGGGTGAGTGCCATTCTACTGCCTTGTCCTGGTGTCTCCTCCTGCTGGGTGAGTGCCATTCTACTGCCTTGTCCTGGTGTCTCCTCCTGCTGGGTGAGTGCCATTCTACTGCCTTGTCCTGGTGTCTCCTCCTGCTGGGTGTGGGCCCTTCTACGGCCCTGTCCTGGTGTCTCCTCCTGCTGGGTGAGGGCCCTTCTACGGCCCTGTCCTGGTGTCTCCTCCTGCTGGGTGAGTGCCTTTCTACGGCCTTGTCCTGGTGTCTCCTCCTGCTGTGTGAGTGCCCTTCTACGACCCTGTCCTGGTATCTCCTCCTCCTGGGTGAGTGCCCTTCTACGGCCCTGTCCTGGTATCTCCTCCTCCTGGGTGAGTGCCCTTCTACGACCCTGTCCTGGTATCTCCTTCTGCTGGGTGAGGGCCCTTCTATGGCCTTCTCCTGGTGTCTCCTGCTGGGTGAGTGCCCTTCTATGGCCTTATCCTGGTGTCTCCTGCTGGGTGAGTGCCCTTCTATGGCCTTATCCTGGTGTCTCCTGCTGGGTGAGTGCCCTTCTATGGCCTTATCCTGGTGTCTCCTGCTGGTGAGTGCCCTTCTATGGCCTTATCCTGGTGTCTCCTGCTGGGTGAGTGCCCTTCTATGGCCTTATCCTGGTGTCTCCTGCTGGGTGAGTGCCCTTCTATGGCCTTATCCTGGTGTCTCCTGCTGGGTGAGTGCCCTTCTATGGCCTTCTCCTGGTATCTCCTGCTGGGTGAGTGCCTTTCTATGGCCTTCTCCTGGTATCTCCTCCTGCTGGGTGAGTGCCTTTCTATGGCCTTATCCTGGTGTCTCCTGCTGGGTGAGTGCCCTTCTATGGCCTTATCCTGGTGTCTCCTGCTGGGTGAGTGCCCTTCTATGGCCTTATCCTGGTGTCTCCTGCTGGGTGAGTGCCCTTCTATGGCCTTATCCTGGTGTCTCCTGCTGGGTGAGTGCCCTTCTATGGCCTTCTCCTGGTATCTCCTGCTGGTGAGTGCCTTTCTATGGCCTTCTCGTGGATCTCCCCTGTGGTGAGTGCCCTTCTAATGCCTTCTCCTGGTGTTCCTGCTGGGTGAGTGCCCTTCTATGGCCTTATCCTGGTGTCATCCTGCTGGGTGAGGTGCCCTTCTATGGCCTTATCCTGGTGTCTCCTGCTGGGTGAGTGCCATCTAGCCTTATCCTGGTGTCTCCTGCTGGGTGAGTGCCCTTCTATGGCCTATCCTGGTGTCTCCTGCTGGTGAGGTGCCCTTCTATGGCCTTATCCTGTGTCTCCTGCTGGGTGAGTGCCCTTCTATGGCCTTATCCTGGTGTCTCCTGCTGGGTGAGTGCCCTTCTATGGCCTTATCCTGGTCTCCTGCTGGGTGAGTGCCCTTCTAGGCCTTCTCCTGGTATCTCCTGCTGGGTGAGTGCCTTTCTTATAGCCTTCCCTGGTTCATCCTCCTGCTGGGTGAGTGCCCATTCTATGGCCTTCTCCTGGTGTCTCCTGCTGGGTGAGTGCCTTCTATGGCCTTATCCTGGTGTCTCCTGCTGGGTGAGTGCCCTTCTATGGCCTTATCCTGGTGTCTCCTGCTGGGTGAGTGCCCTTCTATGGCCTTCTCTGGTATCTCCTCTGGGTGAGGGCCCTTCTATGGCTCTGTCCTGGTATCTCCTCCTGCTGGGTGAGTGCCCTTCTATGGCCTTATCCTGGTGTCTCCTGCTGGTGAGTGCCCTTCTACGGCCCTGTCCTGGTGTCTCCTCCTGCTGGGTGAGTGCCCTTCTACGGCCTTATCCTGGTGTCCTCCTGCTGGGTGAGTGCCCTTCTATGGCCTTTCCTGGTGTCTCCTGCTGGGTGAGTGCCCTTCTAGGGCCCCTGTCCCTGGTGTCTCCTCCTGCTGGGTGAGTGCCCTTCTACGGCCCTTGTCCTGGTGTCTTCTGCTGGGTGAGTGCCCTTCTATGGCCTTCTCCTGGTGTCTCCTGCTGGGTGAGTGCCCTTCTACGGCCTTATCCTGGTGTCTCCTGCTGGGTGAGTGCCCTTCTACGGCCCTGTCCTGGTGTCTCCTCCTGCTGGGTGAGTGCCCTTCTATGGCCTTATCCTGGTGTCTCCTGCTGGGTGAGGGCCCTTCTACGGCTCTGTCCTGGTATCTCCTCCTGCTGGTGAGGATCCTTTCTACGGCCTTCTCCTGCTGTCTCCTCCTGCTGGGTGAGTGCCCTTCTACTGCCCTCTCCTGGTACCACCTCCTGCTGGGTGAGTGCCTTTCTTCGACCCTTTCTGGTGTCTCCTCCTGCTGGGTGAGTGCCTTTCTAGACCCTTTCCTGGTGTCTCTCCTGCTGGGTGAGAGCCTTTCTACGACCTTCCTGGTGTCTCCTCCTGCTGTGTGAGTGCTCTTCTACGGCCCTGTCCTGGTTCTCCTTCTGCTGGGTGAGGGCCCTTCTATGGCCTTCTCCTGGTATCTCCTGCTGGGTGAGTGCCCTTCTATGGCTCTGTCCTGGTATCTCCTCCTGCTGGGTGAGTGCCCTTCTATGGCCTTATCCTGGTGTCTCCTGCTGGGTGAGTGCCCTTCTATGGCCTTATCCTGGTGTCTCCTGCTGGGTGAGTGCCCTTCTATGGCCTTCTCCTGGTATCTCCTTCTGTGGTGAGGCCCTTCTACGGCCCATGTCCTATTTGGTGTTCCTCCTGCTGGGTGAGTGCTCTTCTATGGCCTGTCCTGGTGTCTCTCCTGCTGGGTGAGGGCCCTTCTACGCCTGTCCTGGTATCTCTTCTGCTGGGTGAGGCCCTTCTATGGCCTTTCCTGGTGTCTCCTGCTGGGTGAGTGCCCTTCTATGGCCTTCTCCTGGTATCTCCTGCTGGGTGAGTGCCCTTCTATGGCTCTGTCCTGGTATCTCCTCCTGCTGGGTGAGTGCCCTTCTATGGCCTTCTCCTGGTATCCTCCTGCTGGGTGAGTGCCCTTCTATGGCCTTCTTCTGGTGTCTCCTGCTGGGTGAGTGCCCTTCTATGGCCTTATCCTGGTGTCTCCTGCTGGGTGAGTGCCCTTCTATGGCCTTATCCTGGTGTCTCCTGCTGGGTGAGTGCCCTTCTACGGCCTTATCCTGGTGTCTCCTGCTGGGTGAGTGCCCTTCTACGGCTCTGTCCTGGTATCTCCTCCTGCTCGGTGAGTGCCTTTCTTCGACCCTGTTCTGGTGTCTCCTCTTGCTGGGTGAGTGCCTTTCTACGACCCTGTCCTGGTGTCTCCTCCTGCTGTGTAAGGGCCTTTCTACGGCCCTGTTCTGGTTCCTGGTATCTCCTCCTGCTGGGTGAGAGCCTTTCTATGGCTGTAGCCTGGTATCTCCTCCTGCTGGGTGAGGGCCCTTCTACGGCCCTGTCCTGATGTCTCCTCCTGCTGGGTGAGTGCCCTTCTACAGCCCTGACCTGGTATCTCTCCTCTTGCTGGGTGAGGGCGCTTTTACAGCCCTGTCCTGGTATCTCCTCCTGCTGGGTGTGGGCCCTTCTACAGCCCTGTCCTGGTATCTCCTCCTGCTGGGTGAGGGCCCTTCTACGGCCCTGTCCTGATGTCTCCTCCTGCTGGGTGAGTGCCCTTCTACAGCCCTGTCCTGGTATCTCTCCTCTTGCTGGGTGAGGGCGCTTTTACAGCCCTGTCCTGGTATCTCCTCCTGCTGGGTGAGGGCCCTTCTACAGCCCTGTCCTGCTATCTCCTCCTTGGTCTTGGCAGACCGTGTATACAGGAGCCATTCTATGCCGGCTGGATGGGTGCTGGGCATCTCCTCATGGTACCAGTAGGGACAGACACGTGTCCACCGCCGACACGTTTTCATTTTGGAGTCCTCCTGTGGTTCCTCCATTGCTCCCGCTGTTACTCAATGCCGTTGACGTTGATCCACAATCACTTCCGCTCCCTGACTGATCAGATGGATGTTCCTGAGGGTCAGAGGCCTGGCATAACCCATGGATGTACCCGTGTGCCCTCCATCTCTGAGCACTCTATATTGTGTGCATTTCTTTTCCCCGTATAGTCTCCTTGCACAGAATGTTCTTGGCACCGAGGTCTTTTTGTGTCTTAATTGAAGGATCTGGTCATAAGTATTGTTCTTCTCTGCGTGCTGGAAGTAATAAATACAATTCTCTGCTCGTTCCCCCGGTATCACGCGAGCGGCGGCTTTGTGATGGGTGACGTCAGTAATTTATACTTTCAATCCTGTCGATTTTTGATCCGCGTTTCGTGGAGAATGTTCTGTGCTGCCGCAGCTTTCCCTGACTCCCGGCACGGGCTGACCTTTCCATTGTAACAATGACCGTCCGTCTTCTATCTTCTCCCCCGCAGCAGGGTTCGGTCATTACACGGATCAGCTCGGCTTTACCGGAAGGCTACACGGTGACATAGAGATCAGTGCCGCAACGCAACACCGCGTCTGATGGTGTCGAACCATGTGCTGCCATGACACCAGAACACAGATGTTATATAAACAGAACCAACAAACCTAATAGAGTCCATTTAAACAAATGACAATTCCCGACTCCACTATAAGAATACATAAGACCCAGAATAGAACAATTGGGTTAAACCAAAGTTTATAGATGTGCAAGAGACAGTCGCTGGTAAAAAGATGTCAAACTCCCAATCAATAGTTGTATGCAGAATATTGAGGTAAGATCATAGCACAAGAAAAGTATACAATATAAATGGAGGACAAGAAGATAAATAAACCTCGGATTAACCCAATTGTTCTATCCTGGGTCTTATGACCAGAGATGTTGCCAAATGTGTCTGGTTTCCTTCCGCACACAACTCGTTTGTCATACACCTCAATGGCAAACGTTGCGATCCCCGGACCGTTCACTTCACCTTGCAATGGTGCATCTGGTGACCTCGCCAGCATCACTATTCCAAAATGTCACCAAGGATCCGGGAGAATTCGCATCACTTTATCAGTGATTTCCTCAAGGAGTCTGGACCTATAGGACAAGTTCTGAGAAACTGCACCCCAGTCCTATCCACTGATTAAGGGGGTCCGCTACGTAAAAAGCAAAGCAACTCAGGGTGGCACCCGCTCCTAATACTCGGGGTGCCACCCGCTCCTAATACTCGGGGTGCCACCCGCTCCTAATACTCGGGGTGCAACCCGATCCTAATACTCGGGGTGCCACCCGCTCCTAATACTCGGGGTGCCACCCGCTCCTAATACTCGGGGTGCCACCCGCTCCTAATACTCAGGGTGCCACCCGCTCCTAATACTCGGGGTGCCACCCGCTCCTAATACTCGGGGTGCCACCCGCTCCTAATACTCGGGGTGCCACCCGCTCCTAATACTCGGGGTGCCACCCGCTCCTAATACTCGGGGTGCCACCCGCTCCTAATACTCGGGGTGCCACCCGCTCCTAATACTCGGGGTGCCACCCGCTCCTAATACTCGGGGTGCCACCCGCTCCTAATACTCGGGGTGCCACCCGCTCCTAATACTCGGGGTGCCACCCGCTCCTAATACTCGGGTGCCACCCGCTCCTAATACTCGGGGTGCCACCCGCTCCTAATACTCGGGGTGCCACCCGCTCCTAATACTCGGGGTGCCACCCGCTCCTAATACTCGGTCCTAAGCTGGAGGATAACGTGCTGATCACTTGGAGTCATGACTGAGGACCCCATGTGATCGGAGCTTGATGCCCAGAACGGAGCGGACATTTGGGGTTTTGAGGGGAATATCCCTTTAAGTATTTATGGCTGTCATAACTTTGTACTGTGAGAGTATAACCTTTTAGAACACGGTAGTTTGTTTTTGTTATTTTATCCACTGTATGTAAAGGTTTAATATTAGGAAATATTATTATTATTATTTAGTGTTGCCCATGGCCTCTGTGTGCGGGGTTCAGGGTGTAGGTCAGCACTGACGTGTTTCTGTGCTTTATTCTCTTTTTAGGTTTATTTATGAAACAGAACATCATAACGGCATAGCAGAGCTGCTGGAAATCCTCGGCAGGTCGGTACTTCTCAGGCAATTATCTTTTTTATGCACCCATTTAGTGCAGAATTGGGATGGGGGGTGTCTATTGGCAGAGCTGGGAATCAGAGGATCAATGGGAAAAGGGTCACACTCTGCGCCATCTACAGTCAGACAGCGCCCCTGGTGGCCACCTCGTGAAAAAGCAAGCATTTTAGCCGACCTTTGCAAGGGTTATATTTGACTTAACAGCTTGATAGACCAGAAATCGTATTCCTACAGTAGACGGACGGCCGGCAGTTGCCTATAGCGCCAACATATAGCGCAACACGGTACAGAGATTGCCTTCTTATAAGCCGACGTCACACTAGGACCCTCTACAGTAAGATGTTGACCGATCGGCCATCTTTTTATCACCAGTTTTGTTATCGCCCCCCCCCCCCCCCCCCCCCCCCCCCCCCCCCCCCCGAGAAGCGACTGATTGCTTTTATTGATTTGTTGCTATAATCTAAATCTTTTAATTTTTTTTCTCTTCTATCTTCCAGTATAATTAATGGCTTCGCCTTACCATTAAAAGAAGAGCACAAGATATTCTTACTGAAGGTGTTATTACCGTTACACAAAGTGAAGTCCCTCAGCGTCTACCACCCGCAGGTAACGAGCCGACGATCGCAGGTTAATAAAGAATGAATAAAAAACCCATAGCGCCAATAAAGTCCGATCCCTCAGAACAATTACTTTTATTAATGAGATCGGAGAACACTAAAGAAAAAAAAAATGTAAGTCCTTGCACAGATATGTCAATGGGGAAAAAAAGCATGGAAGGAAAATACAAAGTGCCCAAAAAACATGGAACATTGCCACGTCAGGGAGGGGTTAGAGGTCTTCTTGGCACAAAGTGACTGTTCAAACCAAGCACAGGCTCGGTGCACCCTTGTTGTAGCCAAGCTGTTCCGTGCACCTTTCTTACCTCCTTTGTTTTTTATCAGTCTCCTCCCTTTTGTTGTTATCATTTATTTATATAGCGCCATTACTTCCATGGCACTTGAGGGTAGGAGGGTAGACGAGGACATGTACAATATATTTATGTAGTCCATACAAACAGAAACAGGAGGGAGTGGGACCCTGTTCTCGAAGGCTCACAGTCTACGGGGGACTGGAGGGGACACAGTAGGAGGGAGTAGTGCCGGAGCTCTCAGTCCAGGAAGAGGATGGCAGAGATGGGAAGGAAAACAGATGGTGGGAAGATGCACTGATCCGCTGAGCCTTAAGGGTATGTGCACACAGGGAGGTTTAGGGCCGTTTTAGCAGCGGAAACCGCCGGTCGGTTTCCATTAGGTTTATGCAAATTTATGTTAATCCAAAAGCGGCTTTTGGGTTAACATATAAACCTATGGAAACCAACCCCCGGTGTGCACACACCGGCGGTTTCCACATGCTCATCCGTTGCTAACCCGCTGGGTTCCCAGCGGGTTAGCAAAGAATGAGCATGTTCTATAATCCGGCCGGTTCTGCAGCGGCTGCAAGCAGAATCATGTGCTGCTTCCAGCCGCTGCAGAACCGACGCGGCTAACCCGCTGTGCACCTGCTGCACACCCGCCCGTCTCCCGCAGCACGGACCCGACAGGAAGCCGGTGGACGGCTCCGGAGCTTCCTGTCGGGTCCGCCCAGCCGCCGCCGCCACTAACCCGCCCCCCGTGTGCACATAGCCTTAGGGTGCAGAGCGCTTAGTTTTGTACAGTTATTTTGCATTGACGAACTCTCTTGAAAACTATGTAGGTCGGCATTAAAAGCAATAGTGTAACTTAGTGCTGCAAGTCCAGACAGTCTTGGCTTCCTACCGCTCTTTTCCTCTGGTCTCCGGAGTCTCTCTTCCTCTGGTCTCCAGGGTCTCTCTTCCTCTGGTCTCCGGGCTCTCTCTTTTCCTCTTTTCCCCTGGTCTCCGGGCTCTCTCTTTTCCCCTGGTCTCCGGGCTCTCTCTTTTCCCCTGGTCTCCGGGCTCTCTCTTTTCCCCTGGTCTCCGGGCTCTCTCTTTTCCCCTGGTCTCCGGGCTCTCTCTTTTCCCCTGGTCTCCGGGCTCTCTCTTTTCCCCTGGTCTCCGGGCTCTCTCTTTTCCCCTGGTCTCCGGGCTCTCTCTTTTCCCCTGGTCTCCGGGCTCTCTCTTTTCCCCTGGTCTCCGGGCTCTCTCTTTTCCCCTGGTCTCCGGGCTCTCTCTTTTCCCCTGGTCTCCGGGCTCTCTCTTTTCCCCTGGGCTCCGGGCTCTCTCTTTTCCCCTGGGCTCCGGGCTCTCTCTTTTCCCCTGGGCTCCGGGCTCTCTCTTTTCCCCTGGGCTCCGGGCTCTCTCTTTTCCCCTGGGCTCCGGGCTCTCTCTTTTCCCCTGGGCTCCGGGCTCTCTCTTTTCCCCTGGGCTCCGGCTCTCTCTTTTCCCCTGGGCTCCGGGCTCTCTCTTTTCCCCTGGGCTCCGGGCTCTCTCTTTTCCCCTGGGCTCCGGGCTCTCTCTTTTCCCCTGGGCTCTGGGCTCTCTCTTTTCCCCTGGGCTCCGGGCTCTCTCTTTTCCCCTGGGCTCCGGGCTCTCTCTTTTCCCCTGGGCTCCGGGCTCTCTCTTTTCCCTGGGCTCCGGGCTCTCTCTTTTCCCTGGGCTCCGGGCTCTCTCTTTTCCCCTGGGCTCCGGGCTCTCTCTCTTCCCCTGGGCTCCGGGCTCTCTCTTTGCCTCTGGGCTCCGGGCTCTCTTTGCCTCCGGGCCCTCGGTAGGTAACCTGTAGAGAAGACATAAGATCCTCTTCCCATTTCTCACACAGACCGCGCTCTGTGTGTCACCATCCTTGATAAAACCTCTGTACCAATTGCTGCTGTCTTGCTAATCCCCAGCACATAAGTCAAAGGTTTTCTTAATAAAAAGGCACAAAATCCGCCCAATAAATAAATTGTAAACAAAGAAATCCTCGTAAAAGCTGCCCGCGACTGCCCAACCTAAAGGTTTAGGATTCTCCATGACGTACAGAAATTGCCCTTTTCCTGCATGTTTCCTACGATGTATCTATATCTATATATGTATTTTTGTCTTGTAGCTGGCGTATTGTGTGGTTCAGTTTTTGGAGAAGGACAGCACACTGACGGAGCCGGTAAGTTTCAGGCGTTTTGGGGGGAAAACTAATAATCCTCGTGGTGCTGGAGGTACTAGAGGATAAAGGCACGTGAGCAGTGAGGACTTCGCCCTTCGACAAGTGACCGTGTCGCCTTTTCCTCCAGGTGGTGATGGCGCTGCTGAAATATTGGCCGAAGACCCACAGTCCTAAGGAAGTCATGTTTTTAAATGAACTAGAGGAAATTTTAGACGTCATCGAGCCGTCGGAGTTTGTGAAGGTGATGGAGCCGCTCTTCAGACAGCTGGCCAAGTGCGTGTCCAGCCCCCACTTCCAGGTACCCCAACAAGATGCCCCAACAGACCCCTGCCCAATCCTGTTACCTGGTAATAAAGGAAGACTCTGATCCCTCCTCTCATTGTATTTCAGGTGGCGGAGAGAGCGTTGTACTACTGGAATAACGAGTACATCATGAGCTTAATCAGCGACAACGCAGCAAAAATCCTCCCCATCATGTTCCCCTCCTTGTACCGAAACTCCAAGACACATTGGAACAAGTAAGGAAACGATTCCTCCTGCACAAGTACCTTGTCAGCTGCGGGTTATATCGTGACCTCCCCATGTATGAGGGTGTACTCCCATCTGATGGGGATGTGCCCTACCCTGGCGATGTCCAGCTCCCTCCATTGTTTTCTCCATGTTCACACTTGTCGGCGTGCCTCAGGCTTTTCCTTAGGTTTTTGTAGAACACACAAACTATGGATGTGCTCCGGTTCTTTACCTTTTGGTGATCATCAGTTTGTCCTTTCATGGAAATCATTAATGGGTGAGGGATAAGACAGACGGACGCTTGCAAGGAAAGGATGGCACGGTCTGTGCGCAGCGCTGCGTAGGCAACGCAGGCCGTGGCGCAGCAATTACGTCAGCTGGGCCAGTGGCGGACCTTCAGCCTGGCGGGTCCTGGTGCAACTTTAGGGTGAGGTGGGGGGGTGCTAGCAGCGGCAACTGAGGAGGGGGGGTTGGGGGTGCTGGCAGCCGAGCGAGGCGCGCGGGGGGGGGGTGTTTGGGTGGTTTTAGCGGGGGGGGGGGGGGGGGGGGGGGGGTTTGCAGGCAGCTCTTACCTGCGCCGGGCCGCGCATTCCTGGTCTGGGAGCCGGGGCTGCAGAGGAGAGGAGGGGCGGGAACAGCCGAGGGAAGCAGGAAGCTTCCCTCAGTTACCCTCCTCTCCTCTGACACAGGGTCACGGGGTGCCCCCTACCCGGTCGGGGCCCTGGTGCAGCTGAACCAGCTGCACCAAGGTAGGTCCACCCCTGAGCTGGTCCCAACAGTCATGTGACAGGTCACGTGACCGCCGCCGCAGAGTCCATCTACACCACAGTCACGGCCTTTTTATCGTTTCTCCGTACGTCCCTGGGACACCTGCGATAAATCCAGTTTTATATAAAAAAAATATCATAGAAATCTGACCTTTTGTGAGGATCCTTGTGGGACAGAAATGTGAATCTACAAAGGTTAAATCCACAACGGAGAAGATATTTTATAAATGTCGTCCAGACGCCGGAGATTCTTTTTATATGGAAATCAACCTGGAGTGTAAATTTTCACAACCACAGCTTGTCAGTTTTCTTCTGTAGCTTATAGTTATTTATTTATTAATTACCTTATGGATCTGCTCTTTACCCCTTTCTTGACCTTTGATGTGCTGGTATGACAAAGGGGGTCATATAATTTAATCAGCCACCAAGGGTGGATCACAGATCCGTTAAATCCCACTGTCTGTCTCTGTCCGCAGGAATATACAGTGCCTTGTGAAAGTATTCGGCCCCCTATATACAGTGCCTTGTGAAAGTATTCGGCCCCCCTATGTATATACAGAGCCTTGTGAAAGTATTCAGCCCCCTATATACAGTGCCTTGTGAAAGTATTCAGCCCCCTATGTATATATACAGTGCCTTGTGAAAGTATTCAGCCCCCTATATACAGTGCCTTGTGAAAGTATTCAGCCCCCCTATATACAGTGCCTTGTGAAAGTATTCGGCCCCCTATACACAGAGCCTTGTGAAAGTATTCGGCCCCCCTATACACAGAGCCTTGTGAAAGTATTTGTCCCTCTTGAACTTTTCGCCACATTTCAGGCTTCAAACATAAAGATATAAATTCTAATTTGTTTGTGAAGAATCAACAACAAGTGGGACACAATCGTGAGGGGGAACCAAATTTATTGGATATTTTATACTTTAAAAAAACTGTAAAGTGCGGCGTGCAATATTGTTCTTCCCCTGAGTTAATCCTCTGTAGCGCCCCCTTGTGCTGTGATCACAGCTGCAGTCTGTAGCGCCCCTTGTGCTGTGATTACAGCTGCAGTCTCTTGGGGTTTGTCTCATTCTTCCTTGCAGAACAGCTGGAGCTCAGTGAGGTTGGATTGAGGCGTTTGTGATCAGCAGTTTTCAGCTCTTTCCACAGATTCTCCATTGGATTCAGGTCTGGATGTGACTCGGCCATTCTAACACCTGGAGACGGTTATCTTTGAACCTTTCCATTGTAGATTTTGCTTTATTGTCTTGTTGGGAGATAAATCTCCGTCCCAGTCTCAGGTCTTTTGCATCTTCCCTGTCCCTGCTGAAGAAAAGCAGGCCCAAACCATGATGCTGCCACCATGTGTGACAGTGGGGGGATGGTGTTTTCAGGCCTCCACCACGTGTGACAGTGGGGATGGTGTTTTGAGGCCTCCACCATGTGTGACAGTGGGGATGGTGTTTTCAGGGTGATGAGCTTTGTTGCTTTTACACCAAACACATCATTTTGCTTTGTGACCAATAAGTTCTATTTTGGTTTCCTCTGAGCAGAGCCCCTTATTCCACATGTTTGGGGTCTCCCAGGCGGCTTCTGGCAAACTTCAAATGAGACTTTTTATGGATTTTTTTATTTTTATTTTTTTACTTCTTTATAGTATTTAGCAAACAAAACAAAAAGGAGATTTTTGTGTACTCACCGTAAATTCAACACAAACCACAACAAGGTCAACGAGCCACAGGAAGGGTGCTGTGTCCCCCAATTACAGGCTAAGAGAAAAGGAATTTACGGTGAGTACACAAAAATCTCCTCTTTGTTTTGTTTGCTAAATACTATAAAGAAGTAAAAAAATAAAAATAAAAAAATCCATAAAAAGTCTCATTTGAAGTTTGCCACAAGCCGCCTGGGAGACCCCAAACATGTGGAATAAGGGGCTCTGCTCAGAGGAAACCAAAATAGAACTTATTGGTCACAATGCAAAACGATGTGTTTGGTGTAAAAGCAACAAAGCTCATCACCTGAAAACACCATCCCCACTGTCACACATGGTGGAGGCCTCAAAACACCATCCCGACTGTCACACATGGTGGAGGCAGCATCATGGTTTGGGCCTGCTTTTCTTCAGCAGGGACAGGGAAGATGCAAAAGACCTGAGACTGGGACGGAGATTTATCTCCCAACAAGACAATAAAGCAAAATCTACAATGGAAAGGTTCAAAGATAACCGTCTCCAGGTGTTAGAATGGACAAGTCACATCCAGACCTGAATCCAATGGAGAATCTGTGGAAAGAGCTGAAAACTGCTGATCACAAACGCCTCAATCCAACCTCACTGAGCTCCAGCTGTTCTGCAAGGAAGAATGAGACAAACCCCAAGAGACTGCAGCTGTGATCACAGCACAAGGGGGCGCTACAGAGGATTAACTCAGGGGACGAATAATATTACACGCCTCACTTTACAGTTTTTTGTTTTTTTAAAGTATAAAATATCCAATAACTTTGGTTCCCCTCACGATTGTGTCCCACTTGTTGTTGATTCTTCACAAACAAATTAGAATTTATATCTTTATATTTGAAGCCTGAAATGTGGCAAAAGGTTGAAAAAGTTAAAGAGGGACAAATACTTTCACAAGGCACTGTATATAGGGGGCCGAATACTTTCACAAGGCACTGTAATACACCCGGCTGGGAGCGCTTCATTCCCCGTACCCGTGACATGATTGCGGGGCGCTGATGGGTTGTGATGATAGCCAGGGGTCAGCTAGTGATCCCGTATCTTGTCATTGTGATCCTCCTGTGAAAGTTGTGTGTTTTAGGCGGCCCATGATTTCTGCTGTAACTAGCGGGACTGAGGCTGGTGCTGAGGCTGGTGCTGAGGCTGGTGCTGAGGCTGGTGCTGAGGCTGGTGCTGAGGCTGGTGCTGAGGCTGGTGCTGAGGCTGGTGCTGAGGCTGGTGCTGAGGCTGGTGCTGAGGCTGGTGCTGAGGCTGGTGCTGGGGCTGGGGCTGGGGCTGGTGCTGAGGCTGGTGCTGAGGCTGGTGCTGAGGCTGGTGCTGAGGCTGGTGCTGAGGCTGGTGCTGAGGCTGGTGCTGAGGCTGGTGCTGAGGCTGGTGCTGAGGCTGGTGCTGAGGCTGGTGCTGAGGCTGGGGCTGGGGCTGGGGCTGGGGCTGGGGCTGGGGCTGAGGCTGGGGCACAGCTCTATATAGCACAATTGATCGGATCATTGCAGCATCGGAAAGACATTTTAAATACCCTTCCTCAACTATAAAACTATGAAAAAAAATCATAAAAATACACATATTGGTATTTCTCAAAACATAAAATTAGATTAATCCAATCAATAAAGAGAAAAATTAGACTTCAGAGTATATACAACTTATCCCGCAAAAAACAACCCCTCATATGTCTATACTGACGGTAAAATAGAAATTTTATGGCTCTTGGAAGAAGGTGAGGAAAAAACACAAAAAAAACCCGGAAAGTCACAAGGTGTTAAAGCGGTTTAAAGAAACAGATGACAATAATTATTCTGCTTTTAAATCTATATATGACCCGTGCACCCGTCTGGGTCGCTGCAGTGACTGGACTTGTATATAATTGGGGGCTGGGTTGTAGTTCCTTGCTTTCATTTATTCTTTTTTCTCTTATTATTATGATTATTATGATGTTTCTTTTAGCCGCCCCACCACCTTGACATTTTTCATTTTTTCCTCCCCTTCTTCCAAGAGCCATAACTTTAACATTTATGATAATATACTATATTGATGGAAAAACGTAAATTACATTAATTTGCTATTAATTCAATTAACCTACATGTTATTAATTAAATTAATCTTTTTTTTTTTTTTTTTTTCTTTGTGAATCCAGGACTATTCACGGCTTGATATATAACGCTCTGAAATTGTTTATGGAGATGAACCAAAAACTCTTTGACGACTGCACCCAACAGTTTAAGGCAGAAAAGCAAAAGTAAGTCTGAGCTGACCGCGCCGGCTGCCGTAGTGATGGTATAGAAGTATCGGCACGGGGGCAGGATCAGTACTACAGACACGGTAGCCATTATACCCCATATACTGGATGTATGACCGTGATCTGGTGTCTTCAGATACATCCACTGTGGAGTTTGTGCACTCCTTTGCTGAAGTGTGCTGCTGCTCTGCAGCACATTATTCTGCATGCTCTGCAGCACATTATTCCATTTGCATTGCTCTGCAGCACATTATTCCACTTGCGTTGCTCTGCAGCACATTATTCCATTTGCGTTGCTCTGCAGCACATTATTCCACTTGCATTGCTCTGCAGCACATTATTCTGCATTGCTCTGCAGCACATTATTCTGCATTGCTCTGCAGCACGTTATTCCACTTGCATTGCTCTGCAGCACATTATTCTGCATTGCTCTGCAGCACGTTATTCCACTTGCATTGCTCTGCAGCACGTTATTCCACTTGCATTGCTCTGCAGCACATTATTCCACTTGCGTTGCTCTGCAGCACATTGTTCCACTTGCGTCACTCTGCAGCACATTATTCCATTTGTGTTGCTCTGCAGCACATTATTCCATTTGCGTTGCTCTGCAGCGTACTTGGACTCGCTGTGTATTTCAGAGTCCATTCATACCTATGTTTTTCTCGCACGTTTCTTACAAAGTTTTGATGCTGATTTTGAGTAGATCCAGATTTTATAGATTTATTTTAATTCATCTAATTTTTTTCTGGTCTTCCAGGGAAAAGCTAAAGCTTAAAGAAAGAGAAGAAGCGTGGGTTAAAATTGAGAATCTAGCCAAATCCAACCCCCAGGTGTGTACGGCCAGACTCATAACCTTCTATCTGGGGTTTTATGGTTATTGTATGGGGAATATGATGTGTTGTGTCCCGGCCAGGACCTGCGGCCTCTGTTCTGAGCATGATGTCCGTACTGTAAATCGGGTGTAACATGAGTAATAGGTGAAGGACATAAAAGATGGAAGCAGGATTGGTTCCATTTACTCTGAGCAGGGATGGGGGGGTCTGCTCGGACCCTCACAATCTCGGAAATGTGGCTCCCATTGACCCCTGTGTGAGTCAGGCGGTGGTGAGCGCGTGAGACTGGCGGTCACACGAGTGCAGTGATGGGACGCCCCTTTAAGTCCCCTGGCTGAACGTTACCTTTAAATGCATATTGCCTATGTGGTTAGGAATGTGTAACGGTGGCGTCTGCGTTTATCACCCGTTATCTCGCCCCTTTTCCCGCCATGGCGTTCGCTGGCACCTCTCGTTATCTCGCCCCTTTTCCCGCCAGTCTCCTTATCTTGTAATGTAAAAATAGCCGCTAGCTAAAGCCGGGGAGGGGGACGGGTCATCCAGGCTGACGGGTCGAGTGGCCCCCTGGCGTGTTCTGTGTGGCGAGATGCAGACATTCCTGCACCTCGTGTGTGGGTGAAGACTGTGCACATTGTACAGCCGTTCCTCCAAACTCAGTGACCGCCCGGCTTCCAGCAGGGTTACTATACCACTTTCCACTGAATAGATGAACCAGGAGGCTCAGGATGAGCTGTAGTCCTAGGTCCGGTGTAGTCAGAAGTGTCTGCCGAGAGGACGGATGCAGTGAATATAATATATAGCGGCTCTTCGTCCTCGGCTGATTACTGCTTTGCATTTCAGTACCCCATGTATACTGACACATCTGCTCTGAACAGTCCTGTTGCAATGGAAACAGACGGCCCCTTACTAGAAGACGTACAGATGCTTAAGAAGACCGTGCGGGAAGAGGCGTCTCAGGTAATGGCGCCCAATGCTTCTCTACGCATAGTCTGACAGCGTCGCCGACTCATCAGTTTTGTACGATTATCTGTCTTGTGTTGCTGTGTGGATAAATATCATAGGACTAGATGGTGGCCTGATTCTAAAGAATCGGGTAGTCTAGAATCCATATATAGTTTATTTACTAATAGTTACGGGAGTGCGGTGAAATGAATTGTGTGTATACAGGCGGCTCTGTGGGTAGCAGAGTATATGGTGGCTCAGTGGTTAGCAGTGAGTGCGGTGGCTCAGTGGTTAGCAGTGAGTGCGGTGGCTCAGTGGGTAGCAGTGAGTGCGGTGGCTCAGTGGGTAGCAGTGAGTGCGGTGGCTCAGTGGTTAGCAGTGGCTCAGTGGTTAGCAGTGAGTGCGGTGGCTCAGTGGTTAGCAGTGAGTGCGGTGGCTCAGTGGTTAGCAGTGAGTGCGGTGGCTCAGTGGTTAGCAGTGAGTGCGGTGGCTCAGTGGTTAGCAGTGAGTGCGGTGGCTCAGTGGTTAGCAGTGAGTGCGGTGGCTCAGTGGTTAGCAGTGAGTGCGGTGGCTCAGTGGTTAGCAGTGAGTGCGGTGGCTCAGTGGTTAGCAGTGAGTGCGGTGAGATTGGTCAGCGCAGCGGCGTGGGCAGAGTGGTCAGCGCAGCGGCGTGGGCAGAGGCGGCTGGGCAGAGGACAGGGGGCAGAGGCGGCTGGGCAGAGGACAGGGGGCAGAGGCGGCTGGGCAGAGGACAGGGGGCAGAGGCGGCTGGGCAGAGGACAGGGGGCAGAGGCGGCTGGGCAGAGGACAGGGGGCAGAGGCGGCTGGGCAGAGGACACAGAGGGGGCAGAGGACACAGAGGGGGCAGAGGACACAGAGGGGCAGAGGACACAGAGGGGGCAGAGGACACAGAGGGGGCAGAGGACACAGAGGGGGCAGAGGACACAGAGGGGGCAGAGGACACAGAGGGGGCAGAGGACACAGAGGGGGCAGAGGACACAGAGGGGGCAGAGGACGCAGAGGGGGCAGAGGACGCAGAGGGGGCAGAGGGGGCAGAGGACGCAGAGGGGGCAGAGGACGCAGAGGGGGCAGAGGACGCAGAGGGGGCAGAGGACGCAGAGGGGGCAGAGGACGCAGAGGGGGCAGAGGACGCAGAGGGGGCAGAGGGGGCAGAGGACACAGAGGGGGCAGAGGACACAGAGGGGGCAGAGGACACAGAGGACAGGGGGCAGAGGACAGGGGCAGAGGACGCAAAGGACAGGGGGCAGAGGAGAGGGAGCAGAGGACGCCGAGGACAGGGGGCAGAGGACAGGGGGCAGAGGACAGGGGGCAGAGGACAGGGGGCAGAGGACAGGGGGCAGAGGACAGGGGGCAGGGGGCAGAGGGCAGAGGAGGCAGAGGAGGCAGAGGACAGGGGGCAGAGGGGGCAGAGGACAGGGGGCAGAGGACAGGGGGCAGAGGACAGGGGGCAGAGGACAGGGGGCAGAGGACAGGGGGCAGAGGACAGGGGGCAGAGGACAGGGGGCAGAGGACGCAGAGGACAGGGGGCAGAGGACGCAGAGGACAGGGGGCAGAGGCGGCTGGGCAGAGGACAGGGGGCAGAGGCGGCTGGGCAGAGGACAGGGGGCAGAGGCGGCTGGGCAGAGGACAGGGGGCAGAGGACAGGGGGCAGAGGACAGGGGGCAGGGGACAGGGGGCAGGGGACAGGGGGCAGGGGACAGGGGGCAGGCGACAGGGGGCAGGCGACAGGGGGCAGGCGACAGGGGGCAGAGGACAGGGGGGCACACAGGCTGGAGGTCAGTGGGGGCCACACAGGCTGGAGGTCAGTGGGGGCCACACAGGCTGGAGGTCAGTGGGGGCCACACAGGCTGGAGGTCAGTGGGGGCCACACAGGCTGGAGGTCAGTGGGGGCCACACAGGCTGGAGGTCAGTGGGGGCCACACAGGCTGGAGGTCAGTGGGGGCCACACAGGCTGGAGGTCAGTGGGGGCCACACAGGCTGGAGGTCAGTGGGGGCACACAGGCTGGAGGTCAGTGGGGGCACACAGGCTGAAGGGCAGAGCAGCCTGTATGGCTGCAGACTTACCGGTGGCCGGGCGTCGGATGTAGGAGGAGAGGAGGGGCGGGCAGAGCTGCAGGAGAGGAAGTCCCGCCCTCCCTCCTCTCCAGGCTCACGGCAGGGAGCACGGCCCCCCCCCGGTGTGTAGCTACTGGCTGGAGGGCAAAGGGTGGAGGGGAGTGGCTGGAGGGCGCACGGAACTTCCGAGATCGGAACGTTCCGTGTGCCGGTGCCTGTAGCCGGGGGGCAGCCCGGCTAGAGTGCACTGGATGAGCCTGGGCGACGACCATCACGGAAGTGGGCGTGGCCTTTTCCGGAAGTGGCCTTCGGGTTTTATATATAAGATAAAGGGGGAGAGTCTGAAGGACAAGGTCCTCCTCTTCCCTCTCCATTCAGATCAAGCCAACTGTTCATGTCTCCCCCTATTCATCTAGATCCAGACCCCTGTGCATGTCTCTCCCTCTCCATCCAGACCCCTGTGCATATCCCCTGTCCATCCAGATCCCTGCACATGTCTCCTCCTCTCCATCCAGATCCCTGCGCATGTCTCCTCCTCTCCATCCAGATCCAGACCTCTGTGCATGTCGCCCCTGTCCATCCAGATCCAGACCTCTGTGCATGTCTCTCCCTCTCCATCCAGACCCCTGTGCATGTCCCCCCTGTCCATCCATATCCAGAACCCTGTGCATGTCCCCATGTCTATCCAGATCCAGATCGGCCACACCCGGACCCACACACCAGATGGCATTTTAACACCCCCCCCCCCCCCACGCGCACACACGGAATGGTTGGTCACCCTCTCAGGGCCACATTACACACACCAACTTATCTGTCCAACTTCAGACAAACTTACTGGTTGCAGTGAAATCATGGACACATTGTTCCATTTTGTGACTGTGTACAATGGAACAATGTGTCCATGACTTCACTGCAACCAGCAAGTTGGTCTGAAGTTGGACAGATAAGTTGGTGTGTGTAAAGTGGCCCTCACACAGAGACACACATACGCACGGAATGGTTGGTTGCCCCCTCACACACCGGATGGACAGCTGGCCCCCCCACACACATACACCAGACGCTTGGGTGACCCCCCCCCCCCAGAATTGATAGGTGCAGCCAACTCTTAACATGTATAAGGCCATAAGTGCCATTGGGTGTTTTTTTTTTTTTACCTTGAACAATTTGTAAAAGTTTTTCCAAATACATCAATGGATGGTAATCCCCATCTCCACCTGTGACAGCGCACCGCAGCCCATTAGGGTATGTGCACACGGGGGGCGGGTTAGTGGCGCCGGCGGCTGGGCGGACCCGACAGGAAGCTCCGGAGCCGTCCACCGGCTTCCTGTCGGGTCCGTGCTGCGGGAGACGGGCGGGTGTGCGGCGGGTGCACAGCGGGTTAGCGCCGGCGGTTCTTCAGCGGCTGGAAGCAGCACATGATTCTGCTTGCAGCCGCTGCAGAACCGGCCGGTTTATAGAACATGCTCATTCTTTGCTAACCCGCTGGGAACCCAGCGGGTTAGCAACGGATGAGCATGTGGAAACCGCCGGTGTGTGCACACCGGGGGTCGGTTTCCATAGGTTTATATGTTAACCCAAAAGCCGCTTTTGGATTAACATAAATTTACATAAACCTCATGGAAACCGACCGGCGGTTTCCACGGCTAAACCTGCAGTAAACCTTCCTGTGTGCACATAGCCTTAGTCTCTTCAGGGATGGCGCTGCTCATTTCATCTTGGATGGGCTGTGTGTGGGGGGGAGAAAGTTCCTATCTGTTCCTCATGTGATTTTAACTTCTCTTCCCCTTATTTTGTCAGGCTCTGAAAGATCTAAAGAAGGAACGACCCCTCGTACGGCGCAAGTCAGAATTGCCTCAGGACATCTATACCATGAAAGCCTTGGAATCTCACTGCAGAGCTGACGATTTAATAACACACGATGGGCATTAGACTATGACAATTAAATATTTTGTGGATTTTTTTTTTTTTTTTTTTTTTTCTTGGAAGCAGTTACACAGCAGAATTTTTTTTTTTTTTTTGTGCCATACATACCAGTCTGTTTTAATGCAGTCAAGAGTTTTTCTTCACCCCAGTTCTGTAGGCAATAAATAACGTGAAACAATGTGCAGCCTAAGATCAGATGTTCAAACAATGGTAAAAAAAAAAAGCATAAAAAAAAACTTTTCTCTGGTGTATGCAGAACATTGGGTTAATGGTTTCGCCCGCTCAGGCGGCTTCTTCAGGAGCTTCACCACCACCACCACACTCTCTACCATGCACAATGATGATGGTGCTCCAGCGGGATCTCTCTCCCCTCCCCCAGTCCACGTACTAACCAGAGGGGAACAAATTAGAGGCTTTAACTGCATGTGCCGCCTAGTTTTTTTTGGAGGGGGGGGGGGGGATTTTTTTTTTTTTTTTACTTTCTCACTTTTCCTCAGTTATGTATAGTTTGCTTCAGACGAGCCTCATATACTGTTTGGTCACTTTTTGTTTGTTTTTTTTTTTACCCCGTGTAATGAAAGCCATATTCTTGTCAGTCGCCGTCATCCCTCCTGTGTATATATAGTTTTATTTTAAAGTATTACAATGCCATTTTTAAAAAAAAAGAAAAAAAAAAGTGCACTAACCAAACCGTTGTATTACCATTGGGTCAATCAAGAAAAAAGCAAAAAAAAAATACAAAAAAAAAAGTGTTTAAAAATCTGTTCTTGAAATAAAATGCCGTTTCACTGCTGATCTTGTCCTGGGTGCGGGTGCACTTACTTATATTTATTTTTATTTTTTATGTTACGACACATTGGCCGCTCAGACATGTATATATTTATGAGTTGTAAAAGTTTTTATATTGGTGAGTTTCGCACATGTTTCTGGTCGGAGTATGTCAAGGGGGTGGGAGGGGGGTCTCCTAACCCCAACTCAACAGCCTCATAGACATATATATGGGCGATCCGTGCCCAGTCGTGTGAAATTGAGGATGATGGCGGTGACCGGAGCTGCGCACGACGCTGCGGAGATCACCGATGACCCAGCCGTAAAGAACCTAGGTTGCTGTGTAACTCTTAGATGCTGCTAAACATTCACCGAGGTCCAGAACCGAAACATTAGGATTATTCTTTTTGGTTTTTTTTTAACTACCTAAATTTTTGCCACAAACTGTAAATTCACATGCAACATAGTATGAGAATGAAACGGTTTGACTTCAGTAACTCTTTCCCGGTCCTCCGCAGGTATAATGTGCTGCCGAGTAGGCTTGTATCGGCAGGATCTGATGACCATGGGCCATCTGGGAAGGAAAGAGTGATTAGTAGTGATGAGTGGGCACTACAAGGTACAGGTGTTCGGAAGTGGGCACTACAATGTACAGGTGCTCGGAATGATCACTGGTGATGAGCGGGCACTACAGTGCTCGGAATGATCACTAGTGATGAGTGGGCACTACAAGGTACAGGTGCTCGGAATGATCGCTAGTGATGAGTGGGCACTGCCATGCACGGATGCTCATAGCAATCACTGATGAGCGGGCACTGCCATGCACGGATGCTCCTAACGATTACTAGTGATGAGCGGGCACTGCTATGCACGGATGCTCCTAATGATCACTAGTGATGAGCGGGCACTGCTATGCACGGATACTCGTAGCGATCACTAGTGATGAGCGGGCACTGCTATGCACGGATGCTCTTAACGATCATTAGTGATGAGTGGGCACTGCCATGCACGGATGCTCCTAACGATTACTAGTGATGAGCGGGCACTGCTATGCACGGATGCTCCTAATGATCACTAGTGATGAGCGGGCACTGCTATGCACGGATACTCATAGTGATCACTAATGATGAGCGGGCACTGCTATGCACGGATGCTCGTAACGATCATTAGTGATAAGTGGGCACTGCCATGCACGGGTACTTGTAACGAGCAGTCAGATGCTCAGACGGTCTTGACTCGTGCGAAGTGTTGATGAGCGAGTAGTAAGATCCTTGGATTCGTAGAGCTGTAATCAAATACTTTGAACGAGTTACAAATCCTATGCAAGTCAATGGAGAACTCTGATCTGAATACTGATACAGTTCAAAGTATTCAATTAGAGCTATACCAACCTGAATATTCTATGACTCGCTCATCTCTAGTGCTGAATATGATGAAAGATCTTCCGGAAAAATGCTGTCATTTCCCATTGACTTCCATTATATTCTGTATTCGAGTTGCACCCGTCTGCGTATCAGAATACTCATACCGAGCAAGACGGACCCATTCATGACTAGTAATCACTACGAGCACTCGTGCATGGCAGTGCTCCCTCAACACTAGTGAGTGTTCTGAGCACCCGTGCATGGCAGTGCCCACTCATTAGTAATTGTTACAAGAAAAGAGCACCCGTGCATGGCATTGCCGACTCATCACTAGTGATAGTTACAAGTACCGAGCACTCGTGCATGGTATTGCCCACTCATCACTAGTGATAGTTACAAGTACCGAGCACTCGTGCATGGTAGTGCCCGCTCATCACTAGTGATAGTTACACGTACCGAGCACTCGTGCATGGTAGTGCCCGTTATCACTAGTGATAGTTACAAGTACTAAGCACTCGTGCATGGTAGTGCCCACTCATCACTAGTGATAGTTACAAGTACTAAGCACTCGTGCGTGGTAGTGCCCACTCATCACTAGTGATAGTTACAAGTACCGAACACTCGTGCATGGTAGTGCCCGCTCATCACTAGTGATAGTTACAAGTACCGAACACTCGTGCATGGTAGTGCCCGCTCATCACTAGTGATAGTTACACGTACCGAGCACTCGTGCATGCTAGTGCTCGCTCATCACTAGTGATAGTTACAAGTACCAAGCACTCGTGCATGGCAGTGCCCACTCATCACTAGTGATAGTTACAAGTACCGAGCACTCGTGCATGGTAGTGCCCGCTCATCACTAGTGATAGTTACACGTACCGAGCACTCGTGCATGGTAGTGACCGCTCATCACTAGTGATAGTTACACGTACCGAGCACTCGTGCATGGTAGTGACCCGCTCATCACTAGTGATAGTTACACGTACCGAGCACTCGTGCATGGTAGTGCCCGCTCATCACTAGTGATAGTTACAAGTACCGAGCACTCGTGCATGGCAGTGCCCACTCATCACTAGTGATAGTTACAAGTACCGAGCACTCGTGCATGGTAGTGCCCGCTCATCACTAGTGATAGTTACAAGTACCAAGCGGTAGTGCCCACTTATCACTAGTGTTCAGTCTGGATCTCTACGTTCTTGTTCATCCAGACGGAACAAAGAGTTTTCAGTTGTCGGAACTAGAGGTCAAAGAATAATTTTATTTATTTTTTTAATATCCCAGCCCCAGAGTCTTCAGCGATCCTCATTCTAAAGCAGAATCCATGTGTGACTAATATTTTGGCAATATGCTACATAATTCTGCTTCAGGGAAATGATGCCTTCTATTGTTTCATCTCTCTGATGACCGCTTCATCCCGGGGGTCTCTGCTTTGTTAAAATTCTATGCTAAATGTAGTGGTTGGTGCTATCCGGGGAGCGCCGCAGCGCAACACAACCGGAGTCCATCTAACCAGCACTTTTCTATTGTTGTCCTATTGATCAGATATTTTGGAGGCTGGGGTCCGGGCACATGACGTGACGTTGCAGGTTTGGTTCATCCTATTAAAGTAACGCTTTCAGGTTGGGAGCCGCCGCGCCATCTCCTATACATTATATGTATAAAGCTTCTACCATTGTTTGAACGTCCATCTTTTGCTGTTTTTTTTTTTTTTTGTTTTTTTTTTTATATCTAAGATCAAAGTATTTTTTAGGAAAAAAAATACATTCTCTTCCCGACCAACAGCAAAACCTGCTCCGCCGTTCGTTTGCCTCAACATCTTCACTTATTGTCTAGATTTATTTCTGCTTTTTTCACCAAATCCTATGGATCTGCTGGGATTTTTTTTATTCATTTTTTTTCCCCCTAAATGCTATTAAAAAATTAAAAAATTCCGGACTTGGCCTCCAATAACTATTTTGTGATTTACCCTTCCCGTCCACTAGACTATACCAAACTAATAAGTATATTACATGGGAAGGAGGAGGGACGGGCGCGGTAGCGGTTTTTAATTTTTTTCTGGGGTTTCCTGTACACCTTCCGGAACACGAGGAATGTCGCCCGTACTATGACGAGTGTCTTTAGCGTGGCTTTAGTATGGCGTCTTCATTTTAACATACTTGTACATACATTGTACTTTTCGTTTCATGGTAATAAGTAATAAAACTTTAGACTTCAGATTTTGTACAAAATGGTCCTGTGTACAGATTACGGCTCTGCCCGAAACTTGTGTGTAAATATGAACCTGGATTGTCGCCATTGGCTCTAGTTTACAAAATATCTATGTATAATAGGAGGGAGGACGTCTGCACCTCCTGGTGTATTATTGTTGCAGACCATATAGAACCTGACGTTACCTATAGTTTGGACTTAAGTCAACCTTCAAGTCAATGGTCATGCAAAAATGTTCTGCACACAGATCATCAGTGTGACATTCGTCTTTTGCATGGACATAAGGAAAGAATTTTAAATTTAACAATATAAAAATTAACTTGCTTTCTCCGGCGCTGTCTGTCCTCTCACTTTTGGGCTCATTAGGCTACATGAATATCACTGAACTGTGAGCTGCAACAGTCCTGGAAGAGTTAGGGACAGCAGTGCCGGATACGGGCAAGTATACAATGATACACGGACAGCACATGCATGACCCATGATGTGGAGACACTGATTCACCGGCACCAAAAACAGCCTCTCGCACGTGCATTTTTGCACGGATGTGTGAAAGAGGCCTAAGGGTACGTTCACACGCTGCATATTTTTTTAGGCGAGTGCTGTTGCCGTTTTGTAGCCAAAGCCGGGAGTGGAGCAATCAGCGGAAAATTCTAATAGAAAAAATGCTCCACTTCTGTATTTATTCAGCCACTCCTGGTTTTGGCTACAAAAACTGCACGAGCACTCGCGTAAAAATACACAGCGTGTGAACGCACCCTAAATCAGTGCAGCAGGTGATTGAGGTGTGCAGCATTACATCACTAGTTGTTTTGTTTTGTTTTTTTTTATTCCTCCCCTGTGGGCTTGTCTTTCTGCTGTAAGCCACACCTGAACCTCCCCTTGGATGAGTCTAGATGAAAGGAAGCGGATTCAGCAGAAAGACAAGCCCACAAGAAAGGAATGAAAAACCCAGATAGTGATGCTGCACACATCAATCACCTGCTGCACTGATTTTACAGGTGCTTAAATCCTGGTGGTTGTTCCCTTTGGGCTGGTCTCACACATCCGTGTCACCACGGACATGTGAAACAAGGCCATTTGGGGGGCGGGGCGTGCACAACGTGTCACAGATGTGAACACAATGTGTGCAATCCTGTATGCTATCCGTGTGGCCGTGGATAGCACACGGACAGCCTGTCACCTGCATACTTGCCTCGCTCCCAGCGCCGCTGCTCCTCTCACTTCCGGACTGCTCTTGGGCTCGTGAAGTGAATGAAACGGACAAGTCGCCGTGTGCTCCACGGCGGAAACAGGATGTGTGCATGGGTCTATAGGGGATATGTGTCCCATGTGTCTGCACGGACCCGCACACGTGCCGGATGTGTCAAACCGGCCTTAAAGGGGTTGTCTACTTTCGTCAGGTTCTTGACATTAACTCATCCCTGGTCACAGGGCGTCCTGAAGCAAGGACCATCACCGATCACATATCCGATTCTTCTGCAGCACCTCTAGAGGTGACATGAAGAATTACATAATTCACTGAAAGCAATGGGTCCTCCAGGAAAAAAATACTTTTTGCTTGTGAGTCTCAAAAACAGAGCTCCGTATGGGATAACGAGATAGAAAAAATATATATATACTGAATATACATATATTCAAAAATAAGTTTTGAAAAGTCTTGTTAAAGAGTAGAATACGATCTTTCCAGACACTTTCCCTTATTCCTGATACCTCGGTTTTCATCGATAATCCATCTGAAAACTATTAAACTATTGACGAAAACCGAGGCAATGATTTCCATTAGAAACAATGTAAAATTAATTACCGTATATACTTGCGTATAAGCTGAGTTTTTCAGCCAAAAATTGGCTGAAAAGTCCCCCCCTCGGCTTATACTGAGTCCACTGTATACTGTACACACTGTATACAGTGTATACAGCAGCCCCCCCACCCTTGGCAGCAATCCTGAAAAGGAAAACATTATCATACTTATCGCTGCTGCTGTCCAGCCGCCGCCGTCATCGCGTCATCGCTTCATCCGTCTTCTTCCGGCTTCCTCTGGTGGCGCAGGCAATGCTGTATACTACCACTGGGGTTGCTGTATACTACCTCTGGGGCTGCTGCTGTATACTACCACTTGGGCTGCTGCTGATATACCACTGGGCTGCTGCTGTATAACTCTGGGCTGCTGTATACTACCACTGAGCTGCTGCTGTATACTACCACTGGGGCTGCTGCTTTAATATAACCACTGGGTGCTGTATACTACCACTGGGTTGTGTATACTACCACTGGGGCTGCTGCTGTATATACCACTGGGGCTGCTGCTGTATACTACCACTGGGGCTGCTGTATATACCTCTGGGGCTGCTGCTGTATATACCACTGGGGCTGCTGCTGTATACTACCACTGTGGAGGCTGCTGTATACCACACTGCTGGGGGCTGTATACTTGTGCTGGGGTCCACCCTCGGCTTATACACGAGTCAATAGGTTTTCCCAGGTTTTGGGGGCAAAAGTAGGGGGGTCGGCTTATACACGAGTATATACGGGTAGTTTTAAACACTCCAAAAATACGTACGAAACACATTTTATAGAGAATAAAGACTGTGTTTAATCCTAAAAACATTAAAAAATTCATAGAAATAATATTTATTCATTGATATAGCGCTATTAATTCTATAGTCCTTTACATTTACAACACAGTCCCCATTGGAGCTCACAATCTGAACAGCCTATCGGTATATAAGACTAATGTAAAGAATGAATGAACATTAAACATGGCTTTTATTTTTCTAAAGCCTCTTTTTGACATATGGAGGATGGGAGAGAGGTGCAGATATTTTTGTTTGGAAGGGGAATTGCATGGGTCACCATTATTTCTTGCAAAATTAGCAGCAATCCATAGTAATGTGTCAAGATGGCGGCACACAGCTCTATAATATGGAAGCATGCGCCCTTATTCAGCCTCCTGTATATAGTGATAGGGGTGCAGCAGGGGGTCGTGCACTTGACTTTTTACACTTACATTCCCATTCCTCCAATAAAATGTATTCTGGACGGTGTCGGTGCTCAGGGCGGAGGACGCGTCATCTACAGAATTATTTTGGTCATTTTCCATCATGTCCGTTGTCAAAAAAAATCTGTTCCTGGTAACAGAGGATGAGGATTGTTGTTCTGCTGCACGAGGCGATAATGGAGGAAACAGAATTACGCCCACGTCCCAACTGTCCTCGCCGAGGAGTGACACACTGGCGTCTGCAGCACACTTACCGCAAGCCCCATAGACAATGCATGATGCGGTTTTTTTGTCCGGATCCGTGAAAAAACTTGCCAGTGTGAAAGCACCCTTACTATAATTATTTGTAAGATTGGAACAATATTCTGTCATTGTGACAAATACAATAACAATGTCCAGAGATGCACGCACCAGGGATGTGTGCATGCATAGCGCAGAAGGCATACTGCGCAGAGGGCTCCACCTTGTGTTAGTACATGGTAATGACGGTATCAGGGATCCACATTCTCCAGCCTCCCAGTCTCACCAGGGGTCTGCAATACAATGACAAGGCCAAGCTCAATGCCAGTCTGCTGATGGAGATGGACTGGTGATGATCAGGCCCGCGAACGTGCATCTTGTTCACTGTGGTTCTGTAAGGCCTCGTGCACACGCTGAGTATTTGGTGAGCTGTTACCTCAGTATCTGTAAGGCCTCGTGCACACGCTGAGTATTTGGTGAGTTTTTACCTCAGTATCTGTAAGGCCTCGTGCACACACTGAGTATTTGGTGAGTTTTTACCTCAGGATCTGTAAGGCCTCGTGCACACGCTGAGTATTTGGTGAGTTGTTACCTCAGTATCTGTAAGGCCTCGTGCACACGCTGAGTATTTGGTGAGTTGTTACCTCATTATCTGTAAGGCCTCGTGCACACGCTGAGTATTTGGTGAGTTTGTTACCTCAGTATCTGTAAGGCCTCGTGCACATGCTGAGTATTTGGTGAGTTTTTACCTCAGTATATGTAAGGCCTCGTGCACACGCTGAGTATTTGGTGTTTTTTCCTCAGTATCTGTAAGGCCTCGTGCACACGCTGAGTATTTGGTGAGTTGTTACCTCAGTATCTGTAAGGCCTCGTGCACACGCTGAGTATTTGGTGAGTTTTTACCTCAGTATTTGTAAGGCCTCGTGCACACTCTGAGTATTTGGTGTTGTTACCTCAGTATTTGTAAGGCCTCGTGCACACTCTGAGTATTTGGTGTTGTTACCTCAGTATCTGTAAGGCCTCGTGCACATGCTGAGTATTTGGTGAGTTTTTACCTCAGTATATGTAAGGCCTCGTGCACACGCTGAGTATTTGGTGTTTTTACCTCAGTATCTGTAAGGTCTCGTGCACACGCTGAGTATTTGGTGAGTTGATACCTCAGTATCTGTAAGGCCTCGTGCACACGCTGAGTATTTGGTGAGTTTTTACCTCAGTATCTGTAAGGCCTCGTGCACACGCTGAGTATTTGGTGAGTTTTTTACCTCAGTATCTGTAAGGCTTCGTGCACACGCTGAGTATTTGGTGAGTTGTTACCTCAGTATATGTAAGGCCTCGTGCACACGCTGAGCATTTGGTGAGTTTTTTACCTCAGTATATGTAAGGCCTCGTGCACACGCTGAGTATTTGGTGAGCTGTTACCTCAGTATCTGTAAGGCCTCGTGCACACGCTGAGTATTTGGTGAGTTTTTTACCTCAGTATCTGTAAGGCCTCGTGCACACGCTGAGTATTTGGTGAGTTGTTACCTCAGTATATGTAAGGCCTCGTGCACTCGCTGAGCATTTGGTGAGTTTTTACCTCAGTATATGTAAGGCCTCGTGCACACGCTGAGTATTTGGTGAGCTGTTACCTCAGTATCTGTAAGGCCTCGTGCATACGCTGAGTATTTGGTGAGCTGTTACCTCAGTATCTGTAAGGCCTCGTGCACACGCTGAGTATTTGGTGTTTTTACCTCAGTATCTGTAAGGCCTCGTGCACACGCTGAGTATTTGGTGAGTTTTTACCTCAGTGTCTGTAAGGCCTCGTGCACACGCTGAGTATTTGGTGAGGTTCTTACCTCAGTATCTGTAAGGCCTCGTGCACACGCTGAGTATTTGGTGAGTTTTTACCTCAGGATCTGTAAGGCCTCATGCACACGCTGAGTATTTGGTGAGTTTTTACCTCAGTATCTGTAAGGTCTCGTGCACACGCTGAGTATTTGGTGAGTTGTTACCTCAGTATCTGTAAGGCCTCGTGCACGCGCTGAGTATTTGGTGAGTTGTTACCTCAGTATATGTAAGGTCTCGTGCACACGCTGAGTATTTGGTGAGTTGTTACCTCAGTATCTGTAAAGCCTCGTGCACACGCTGAGTATTTGGTGAGTTTTTCCTCAGTATCTGTAAGGCGGCCGTCACACGCTGAGATATCTCTAGCGATATTGTAAGCGATCACGTGCACGCGCAATCGCTTACAATATCGCTCACATCGCTGGTGAGATGTCACACAGACAGACTCACCAGCGATGTGGAGCCGCGATCTCGCTGGTAACTATGGTACACATCGGGTAACTAGGCGCCGCGCGTCGCTTAGTTACCCGACGTGTATCATAGTTACCATCTCCCAGCATAGGCTCTGCCGCTGGGAGATCGTTCATCGTGGTGTTATACACCACGATGAAGCAGATCGTGGCATCGTTCATCGCTAGATCTGAGAACCGAACCTCAGATCAGCGATGTCACGATCAAGCGATTTAACATCGTAAATCGCTTGATTACATGCAACGATATCTTGCCCGATATCGCTTAAGCGATCAAAAAGGATATCGCTTAAACGATATCGGGCAAGATATCGTTCCGTGTGACGGCCGCCTAAGGCCTCGTGCACACGCTGAGTATTTGGTGAGTTTTTACCTCAGTATTTGTAAGGCCTCGTGCACACGCTGAGTATTTGGTGTTTTTACCTCAGTATCTGTAAGGCCTCGTGCACACGCTGAGTATTTGGTGAGTTGTTACCTCAGTATATGTAAGGCCTCGTGCACACGCTGAGTATTTGGTGTTGTTACCTCAGTATCTGTAAGGCCTCGTGCACACACTGAGTATTTGGTGAGTTTTTACCTCAGTATCTGTAAGGCCTCGTGCACACGCTGAGTATTTGGTGAGTTTTTACCTCAGTATATGTAAGGCCTCGTGCATACGCTGAGTATTTGGTGTTTTTACCTCAGTATCTGTAAGGCCTCGTGCACACGCTGAGTATTTGGTGAGTTGTTACCTCAGTATCTGTAAGGGGGCCGTCACACGGTGAGATATCCTTAGCGATATTGTAAGCGATCACGTGCACGCGCAATCGCTTACAATATCGCTCACATCGCTGGTGAGCTGTCACACAGACAGACTCACCAGCGATGTGGAGCCGCGATCTCGCTGGTAACTATGGTACACATCGGGTAACTAGGGCCGCGCGTCGCTTAGTTACCCGACGTGTACCATAGTTACCATCTCCCAGCATAGGCTCTGCCGCTGGGAGATGGATCATCGTGGTGTCATACACCACGATGATGCAGATCGTTGCATCGTTCATCGCTAGATCGAGACGACCTCGATCACGATCTCAGATCAAGCGAACCATCGAAACACGATACATGCAAGCGTTCCGTATCGTAAGCGATTGACATCGCTAAAATCTGCGTATTGACTTAGCATGCAAAACGATATCTTCCCGATATTGCTAGCGTAGCTAAGGCCTCGTGCACACGCTGAGTATTTGTGAGTTTTTACCTCAGTATCTGTAAGGCCTCGTGCACACGCTGAGTATTTGGTGAGGTTTTACCTCAGTATCTGTAAGGCCTCGTGCACACGCTGAGTATTTGGTGAGTTTTTACCTCAGTATCTGTAAGGCCTCGTGCACACGCTGAGTATTTGGTGAGTTATTCAGTATCTGTAAGGCCTCGTGCACACGCTGAGTATTTGGTGAGTTTTTACCTCAGTATTGGTAAGGCCTCGTGCACACGCTGAGTATTTGGTGAGGTTTTACCTCAGTATCTGTAAGGCCTCGTGCACACGCTGAGTATTTGGTGAGGTTTTACCTCAGTATCTGTAAGGCCTCGTGCACACGCTGAGTATTTGGTGAGTTACCTCAGTATCTGTAAGGCCTCGTGCACACGCTGAGTATTTGGTGAGTTATTACCTCAGTATTGGTAAGGCCATAACAAAGAAGAGAGACTATAGCCAGTTCACCCATAAATGTGAGGCTGGAGCAGAGGTGGTCAGTGAGGTGAGAGGCTGGGTGCTGATGTGAGGCTGTACATAGGTGGCTCAGTGAATATGAAGCTGTAGATGGGTGGGTCAGTGGAGATCAAGCTGGAGATGGATCAGTGGATATGAAGGTGGGGATAGGTGAATCAGTGAGGATGGGTGTTTCAGTGACAATGTGGATGGATGGATCAGTGAGGAAGGATGGATCAAATGTGGATAAGTGGATCAGAGAGGATGGGATGGATAAATTGGTACGTGGATCAGTGAAAATGGGTGGATCAGTGAGGATGGGTGAATCGGTGAGGATGGATCAGTGAGCATGGATCACTATGTGGATGGGTGGATCTGTGAGCATGGATCACTATGTGGATGGGTGGATCAGTGAGCATGGATCACTATGTGGATGGGTGGATCAATGAGCATGGATCACTATGTGGATGGGTGGATCAGTGAGCATGGATCACTATGTGGATGGGTGGATCAGTGAGCATGAATCACTATGTGGATGGGTGGATTAGTGAGGATGTATCACTGTGAATGGATTAGTGAGGATGGATGACCATAAGGATGGATTGCTATGTGGATGGGTGGATCAGTGAGGATGGATCACTATGTGGATGGATCCGTGTGGATAGATCACTCTCTGGATTAATAGTTGAGTGAGGATAGGTCACTATGTGGGTGGATCAGTGAGGATGGATTACTATGTGGATGGGTCACTATGTGGTTGGGTCACTATGTGGATGGATCACTATGTAGATGGATCACTATGGGATGGAACACTGTGGATGGATCACTATGTGGATCGGTCACTATGTGGATGGATCACTATGTGAATGGGTCACTATGTCGATGGAACACTATGTGGATGGATCCGTGTGGATAGATCACTCTCTGGATTAATAGTTGAGTGAGGATAGGTCACTATGTGGGTGGATCAGTGAGGATGGATTACTATGTGGATGGGTCACTATGTGGTTGGGTCACTATGTGGATGGATCACTATGTAGATGGAACACTGTGTGGATGGGTCACTATGTGGATGGAACACTGTATGGATCACAATGTGGATGGGTCACTATGTGGATGGGTCACTATGTGGATGGGTCACTATGTGGATGGATCACTATGTAGATGGGTCACTATGAGGATAGGTCACTATGTGGATGGGTCACTATGAGGATGGATCCCTATTTGGATAGGTCACTATGTGGATGGATCACTATGTAGATGGATCACTATGGGATGGAACACTGTGGATGGATCACTATGTGGATCGGTCACTATGTGGATGGGTCACTATGTGGATGGATCACTATGTGGATGGATCACTATGTGGATGGATTACTATGTGGATGGGTCACTATGTGGATGAGCACTATGTGGATGGAACACTATGTGGGTGGATCACTATGTGGGTGGGTCACTATGTGGATGGATCACTATATGGATGGATCACTATGTGGATGGATTACTATGTAGATGGATTACTATGGGATGGAACACTGTGGATGGATCACTATGTGGATCGGTCACTATGTGAATGGGTCACTATGTGGATGGAACACTATGTGGATGGGTCACTATGTGGATGGAACACTGTATGGATCACAATGTGGATGGGTCACTATGTGGATGGGTCACTATGTGGATGGATCACTATGTAGATGGGTCACTATGAGGATAGGTCACTATGTGGATGGGTCACTATGAGGATGGATCCCTATTTGGATAGGTCACTATGTGTATGGGTGATTTTGCGCATCCTCTTCCTGCAGAGTAAATAGCGCTGTGTAATGCTGCAGTCCCTCCCTGGCCCCGCCCTGTCTCCTAGCCCCGCCCTGTCTCCTAGCCCCGCCTTGTCTCTTGTCTCCTGGCCCCGCCCTGTCTCCGCCCCTCCAGTCTGGTGGCCGCCGCGGTGCTTCCTGGGAATTGTAGTTCTCATTCTCTTCACACACTGGGCGGTGACGGCGGATTTAACATCAGTTCCCACCATCCCCTGCGCCTGTCCCCGCCCCGCCACGCCTGTCCCCGCCCCCCGGAGGCGGCGCCTCCCCCTGGTTAGTGAGCAGTCTGCCGCTCCCTGTCAGTCGGTTCCCGGCCTCGGTGCAGAGCGGAGCCGCAGACATGACGGACACGAGCGCCGGAGATGACGGTAACCTGGAGGTGTCGGCGGCGGTGCAGAATGTGGCGGACACCTCGGTGCTGCAGAAACACATCCGGAAGCTGGTGCCGCTGCTGCTGGAGGACGGAGGAGACGCCCCGGCCGCGCTGGAGGCGGCGCTGGAGGAGAAGAGCGCCCTGGAGCAGATGAGGAAGTTCCTGTCAGACCCGCAGGTCCACACCGTGCTGGTGGAGAGGACGACGCTGAAAGGTGAGGCCGCGACCGCACCGTCTGCACAGCGCCACCTGCCGGAGATCAGCCGCACTGCACAGCGCCACCTGCCGGAGATCAGCCGCACTGCACAGCGCCACCTGCCGGAGACCAGCCGCCCTGCACAGCGCCACCTGCCGCAGACCAGCCGCACTGCACAGCGCCACCTGCCGCAGACCAGCCGCACTGCACAGCGCCACCTGCCGGGGGTCTGCCGCACTGCACAGCGCCACCTGCCGGAAATCAGCCGCACTACACAGCGCCACCTGCCGGACTACACAGCGCCACCTGCCGGAGATCAGCCGCACTACACAGCGCCACCTGCTGGGGGTCACCGCACTACACAGCGCCACCTGCCGGACTACACAGCGCCACCTGCCGGAGATCAGCCGCACTGCGCAGCTCCACCTGCCGCAGACCAGCCGCACTGCGCAGCTCCACCTGCCGCAGACCAGCCGCACTGCGCAGCTCCACCTGCCGCAGACCAGCCGCACTGCGCAGCTCCACCTGCCGCAGACCAGCCGCACTGCACAGCGCCACCTGCCGCAGACCAGCCGCACTGCACAGCGCCACCTGCCGCAGACCAGCCGCACTGCACAGCGCCACCTGCCGCAGACCAGCCGCACTGCACAGCGCCACCTGCCGGGGGTCTGCCGCACTGCACAGCGCCACCTGCCGGAGATCAGCCGCACTACACAGCGCCACCTGCCGGGGGTCACCGCACTACACAGCGCCACCTGCCGGACTACACAGCGCCACCTGCCGGAGATCAGCCGCACTGCACAGCGCCACCTGCCGGAGATCAGCCGCACTGCACAGCGCCACCTGCCGGAGATCAGCCGCACTGCACAGCGCCACCTGCCGGACTACACAGCGCCACCTGCCGGAGATCAGCCGCACTGCACAGCGCCACCTGCCGGAGATCAGCCGCACTGCACAGCGCCACCTGCCGGAGATCAGCCGCACTGCGCAGCGCCACCTGCCGGAGATCAGCCGCACTGCGCAGCGCCACCTGCCGGAGATCAGCCGCACTGCGCAGCGCCACCTGCCGGAGATCAGCCGCACTGCGCAGCGCCACCTGCCGGAGATCAGCCGCACTGCGCAGCGCCACCTGCCGGAGATCAGCCGCACTGCGCAGCGCCACCTGCCGGAGATCAGCCGCACTGCGCAGCGCCACCTGCCGGAGATCAGCCGCACTGCGCAGCGCCACCTGCCGGAGATCAGCCGCACTGCGCAGCGCCACCTGCCGGAGATCAGCCGCACTGCGCAGCGCCACCTGCCGGAGATCAGCCGCACTGCGCAGCGCCACCTGCCGGAGATCAGCCGCACTGCGCAGCGCCACCTGCCGGAGATCAGCCGCACTGCGCAGCGCCACCTGCCGGAGATCAGCCGCACTGCGCAGCGCCACCTGCCGGAGACAGCCGCACTGCGCAGCGCCACCTGCCGAGACGCCGCACTGCGCAGCCCACCTGCCGAGACCAGCCGCACTGCGCAGCGCCACCTGCCGCAGACCAGCCGCACTGCGCAGCGCCACCTGCCGCAGACCAGCCGCACTGCGCAGCGCCACCTGCCGCAGACCAGCCGCACTGCGCAGCGCCACCTGCCGCAGACCAGCCGCACTGCGCAGCGCCACCTGCCGCAGACCAGCCGCACTGCGCAGCGCACACCTGCCGCAGACCAGCCGCACTGCGCAGCGCACTGCCGCGGGACCAGCCGCACTGCGCAGCGCCACCTGCCGCGGGACCAGCCGCACTGCGCAGCGCCACTGCCGGGGTCCGCCGCACTGCGCAGCGCCACTGCCGGGGGTCCGCCGCATGCGCAGCGTCACCTGCCGGACTACACAGGCACTGCCGAGATCAGCCGCATACACAGCGCACCTGCTGGGGTCACCGCACTACACAGCGCCACCTGCCGCACTGCGCAGCGCCACTGCCGGAGATCAGCCGCACTGCGCAGCGCCACCTGCCGGAGATCAGCCGCACTGCACAGCGCCACCTGCCGCACTGCACAGCGCCACTGCCGGAGATCAGCCGCACTGCGCAGCGCCACTGCCGGAGATCAGCCGCACTGCGCAGCGCCACCTGCCGGAGATCAGCCGCACTGCGCAGCGCCACCTGCCGGAGATCGCCGCACTGCGCAGCGCCACCTGCCGGAGATCAGCCGCACTGCGCAGCGCCACCTGCCGGAGATCAGCCGCACTGCGCAGCGCCACCTGCCGGAGATCAGCCGCACTGCGCAGCGCCACCTGCCGGAGATCAGCCGCACTGCGCAGCGCCACCTGCCGGAGATCAGCCGCATGCGCAGCGCCACCTGCCGGAGATCAGCCGCACTGCACAGCGCCACCTGCCGCACTGCACAGCGCCACCTGCCGGAGATCAGCCGCACTGCGCAGCGCCACCTGCCGGAGACCAGCCGCACTGCGCAGCGCCACCTGCCGGAGACCAGCCGCACTGCGCAGCGCCACCTGCCGCAGACCAGCCGCACTGCGCAGCGCCACCTGCCGCAGACCAGCCGCACTGCGCAGCGCACCTGCCGCAGACCAGCCGCACTGCGCAGCGCCACCTGCCGCAGACCAGCCGCACTGCGCAGCGCCACCTGCCGCAGACCAGCCGCACTGCGCAGCGCCACCTGCCGCAGACCAGCCGCACTGCGCAGCGCCACCTGCCGCAGACCAGCCGCACTGCGCAGCGCCACCTGCCGCAGACCAGCCGCACTGCGCAGCGCCACCTGCCGCGGGACCAGCCGCACTGCGCAGCGCCACCTGCCGCGGGACCAGCCGCACTGCGCAGCGCCACCTGCCGGGGTCCGCCGCACTGCGCAGCGCCACCTGCCGGGGGTCCGCCGCACTGCGCAGCGTCACCTGCCGGACTACACAGCGCCACCTGCCGGAGATCAGCCGCACTACACAGCGCCACTGCTGGGGGTCACCGCACTACACAGCGCCACCTGCGCGCACTGCGCAGCGCCACCTGCCGGAGATCAGCCGCACTGCGCAGCGCCACCTGCCGGAGATCAGCCGCACTGCACAGCGCCACCTGCCGCACTGCACAGCGCCACCTGCCGGAGATCAGCCGCACTGCGCAGCGCCACCTGCCGGAGATCAGCCGCACTGCGCAGCGCCACCTGCCGGAGATCAGCCGCACTGCGCAGCGCCACCTGCCGGAGATCAGCCGCACTGCGCAGCGCCACCTGCCGGAGATCAGCCGCACTGCGCAGCGCCACCTGCCGGAGATCAGCCGCACTGCGCAGCGCCACCTGCCGGAGATCAGCCGCACTGCGCAGCGCCACCTGCCGGAGATCAGCCCGCACTGCGCAGCGCCACCTGCCGGAGATCAGCCGCACTGCGCAGCGCCACCTGCCGGAGATCAGCCGCACTGCGCAGCGCCACCTGCCGGAGATCAGCCGCACTGCACAGCGCCACCTGCCGGAGATCAGCCGCACTGCGCAGCGCCACCTGCCGGAGATCAGCCGCACTGCGCAGCGCCACCTGCCGGAGATCAGCCGCACTGCGCAGCGCCACCTGCCGGAGACCCGCCGCACTGCGCAGCGCCACCTGCCGGAGACCCGCCGCACTGCGCAGCGCCACCTGCCGCAGACCCGCCGCACTGCGCAGCGCCACCTGCCGCAGACCCGCCGCACTGCGCAGCGCCACCTGCCGGACTGCGCAGCGCCACCTGCCGGCGATCGGCCGCACTGCGCAGCGCCACCTGCCTGTGCTCTGCCCACATTGCCCATGGCACCGCTTGCCGGATCACTGGGTTCTCGGTGCTGTTGGTGATTGACAGTGACATTTACCTAGTTGGATTGCAGCGATTTGAGCCATGTACCGGTGTCCGGTGTGAGTTTATATCAGACCTCAGGGACAGGTTCAAATAGATCCAGAGGATGGGGCATATCAGGACCCGGCTGGTGTGACCTTCCACCTTCTAGTCATGTGATGTCACCTGAACCTTGTCTGACCCCATGTACAGTGTGAACCTCTGTGTCTGTGGTCTGACATGGCGGCATTAGTGCGCCTGTAATGTAGCCTAAAACTGCTGACATCATTGACGTCTGTGTAGTCCTGGGGCGGCGTCCTCGTCCCCCGCTCACCTGCACCTTTTTTATGTCTCTTCTTAGAGGACGTCGGCGACGAAGGAGAAGAGGAGCGAGAATTCACCTCCTACAAACTGAACATCGACATTCACTACGGGCTGAAGTCCAACAGGTAACATGGCGGAGCGGACCGCACCCGGTCTGGTGGAGTCAGCGGCTCCTGCACATGGTTCACCGTGTCTCTTCTCCTCCAGTTTGGCCTTCATTAAGAGGACTCCCGTCATCGACGCCGACAAACCCATCTCCAACCAGCTGCGGGTCCTGACACTCAGCGAAGATTCCCCCTATGAGACGCTGCACTCCTTCATCAGCAATGCCGTCGCCCCCTTCTTCAAGTCTTACATACGCGAATCTGGGAAAGCAGACAGGTGAGGCGCAGCGGGGCGGCCTCAGCGCTGGGGTGTGGGGGCACCCTCTGCGCGGGGATCTGGGGTGTGGGGGCGCCCTCTGCGCGGGGATCTGGGGTGTGGGGGCGCCCTCTGCGCGGGGATCTGGGGTGTGGGGGCGCCCTCTGCGCGGGGATCTGGGGTGTGGGGGCGCCCTCTGTGTGGGGGCGCCCTCTGTGTGGGGGCGCCCTCTGTGTGGGGGCGCCCTCTGTGTGGGGGCTGGGGTATGTCTGGTGGTCACTTACTGAGGAATTGTAATGATCTAATTTGTGATGTTCGTCATCAGAGATGGCGACAAAATGGCTCCGTCCGTGGAGAAGAAGATCGCGGAGCTGGAGATGGGACTTCTACATCTGCAGCAGAACATCGAGATCCCCGAGATCAGTCTGATGATTCACCCAAACATCACCAACGTGGCCAAGCAGTGCTACGAGCGGGGCGAGAAGCCCAAGGTCACCGATTTCGGGGACAAGGTGGAGGATCCCACATTCCTCAACCAGCTGCAGTCCGGTGTCAACCGCTGGATACGGGAAATACAGAAGGTATATACTCTATGGTATACCAGCAGAATAGTGAGTGCAGCTCTGGAGTATAATACAGGAGGTAACTCAGGATCAGTAATGTATGTACACAGTGACTGCACCAGCAGAATAGTGAGTGCAGCTCTGGAGTATAATACAGGAGGTAACTCAGGATTAGTAATGTAATGTATGTACACAGTGACTGCACCAGCAGAATAGTGAGTGCAGCTCTGGAGTATAATACAGGAGGTAACTCAGGATCAGTAATGTATGTACACAGTGACTGCACCAGCAGAATAGTGAGTGCAGCTCTGAAGTATAATACAGGAGGTAACTCAGGATCAGTAATGTAATGTATGTACACAGTGACTGCACCAGCAGAATAGTGACTGCAGCTCTGGAGGATAATACAGGAGGTAACTCAGGATCAGTAATGTAATGTGTGTACACAGTGACTGCTCCAGCAGAATAGTGAGTGCAGCTCTGGAGTATAATACAGGAGGTAACTCAGGATCAGTAATGTAATGTGTGTACACAGTGGCTGCACCAGCAGAATAGTGAGTGCAGCTCTGGGGTATAATACAGGAGGTAACTCAGGATCAGTAATGTAATGTATGTACACAGTGACTGCACCAGCAGAATAGTGAGTGCAGCTCTGGCGTATAATACAGGAGGTAACTCAGGATCAGTAATGTAATGTATGTACACAGTGACTGCACCAGCAGAATAGTGAGTGCAGCCCTGGAGGATAATACAGGAGGTAACTCAGGATCAGTAATGTATGTACGCAGTGACTGCACCAGAATAGTGAGTGCAGCTCTGAAGTATAATACAGGAGGTAACTCAGGATCAGTAATGTAATGTATGTACACAGTGACTGCACCAGCAGAATAGTGAGTGCAGCCCTGGAGGATAATACAGGAGGTAACTCAGGATCAGTAATGTATGTACGCAGTGACTGCACCAGAATAGTGAGTGCAGCTCTGAAGTATATAATACAGGATATTTATTTATTTTATAGGTGACAAAACTTGATCGTGATCCGGCTTCTGGAACAGCTTTGCAAGAGATCAGTTTCTGGCTGAACCTGGAGAGGGCGCTGTACCGCATTCAGGAGAAACGTGAGAGCCCAGAGGTTCTCCTGACTCTGGATATCCTGAAGCATGGGAAGCGTTTCCACGCCACTGTCAGCTTTGACACAGACACAGGTAACGTTCACTCCGCTCCTCTGTGGCCCCGGAGAACAGACCATTCCCTTTTTAAGTCCATGATTAACCCTTTTTATTCTGTCACTCCTCTCAGGCCTGAAGCAAGCCTTAGAAACTGTGAACGACTACAACCCTCTCATGAAGGACTTTCCTCTGAACGACCTGCTTTCCGCCACCGAGCTTGACAAAATCCGCCAGGCTTTAGTCGCCATTTTCACCCACCTCCGAAAAATCAGGAACACAAAATACCCGATTCAGAGGGCCCTGAGGCTGGTGGAAGCCATATCCCGGGACCTCAGCTCTCAGCTCCTGAAAGTCCTGGGGACAAGGAAGCTGATGCACGTGGCCTATGAAGAGTTCGAGAAGGTACTACCCCTTGAAGTGTTGTACTACCCCTTGAAGTGTTGTACTACCCTTGAAGTGTTGTACTACCCCTTGAAGTGTTGTACTACCCCTTGAAGTGTTGTACTACCCCTTGAAGTGTTGTACTACCCCTTGAAGTGTTGTACTACCCCTTGAAGTGTTGTACTACCCCTTGAAGTGTTGTACTACCCCTTGAAGTGTTGTACTACCCCTTGAAGTGTTGTACTACCCCTTGAAGTGTTGTACTACCCCTTGAAGTGTTGTACTACCCCTTGAAGTGTTGTACTACCCCTTGAAGTGTTGTACTACCCCTTGAAGTGTTGTACTACCCCTTGAAGTGTTGTACTACCCCTTGAAGTGTTGTACTACCCCTTGAAGTGTTGTACTACCCCTTGAAGTGTTGTACTACCCTTGAAGTGTTGTACTACCCTTGAAGTGTTGTACTACCCCTTGAAGTGTTGTACTACCCCTTGAAGTGTTGTACTACCCCTTGAAGTGTTGTACTACCCCTTGAAGTGTTGTACTACCCCTTGAAGTGTTGTACTACCCCTTGAAGTGTTGTACTACCCCTTGAAGTGTTGTACCTGGAGTAAAGAGCGCTGCTCTATTGATGGAGCTATCAGACAGTTAAATACATGGTTGCGCTTTCTGAAACATACGCCTTTGTGATATTCAGGCTTTCATGGGGCTGAGCTCCAGGTGTGACCTGGGACGAGAGGTGCTAGTTCTGAATTAAGGCATCCATGGTTTTGTTTGTGCTCCTGTGCTTTGTATTTTTGTTATTTTTATGTGCTTTTTCATTTTTGCACTTTTAAGGTCATGGTCGCATGTTTTGAAGTCTTCCAAACCTGGGATGACGAATACGAGAAACTTCAGGTTCTTCTGCGAGACATTGTGAAGCGTAAACGCGAGGAGAACCTAAAAATGGTTTGGAGGATTAATCCGGCTCACAGGAAGCTGCAGTCCCGGCTGGACCAGATGCGCAAGTTCAGGCGTCAACACGAGCAGCTGAGGGCAGTCATCGTCCGGGTGTTGAGACCACAGGTACGACCTTCACTGCGGCATAGAGGAGGTAGTAATGGAGGGGTTGGACCTCTTCAATCCCTAACAATTTGGAGAACAGGGATCCATAATGGCTACTGCCCAGTGAATGGACACACGTGTAGGTGTGTGGCCACCGCTCGGTCTGATCGGGCATTTAAGAATTCATTATTGACAGCAAGTCAATTAGTGGGACACAGACCCTTTTGTCACACAGGTCAAGTTTGACCCAGCTGCATCTGCTGAGCTCTGACGTCTCAACATCTCCTATTTTATCTTTAGGTTACGGCTGCTGCTCAGCAGAACCAGGGAGACGTCCCGGAGCCTCAGGACGTGAAGGTGGCAGAGGTCCTCTTTGATGCAGCAGACGCCAATGCCATTGAAGAAGTAAATCTCGCTTATGAAAACGTAAAGGAAGTGGATGGTTTGGATGTTTCGAAGGAAGGTACGGAGGCGTGGGAGGCGCGCTGAAGAGATACGATGAAAGAATCGACAGGGTGGAGACCAGGATCACTGCCCGTCTCCGGGATCAGCTCGGCACCGCAAAGAATGCCAACGAGATGTTCAGGATCTTCTCTCGATTCAACGCTCTGTTTGTCCGACCGCACATCAGAGGAGCCATCCGAGAGTATCAGACGCAGCTCATCCAGCGGGTGAAAGACGACATCGAGTCCTCTTCATGACAAGTTCAAGGTCCAATACCCTCAAAGCCAAGCCTGCAAGATGAGCCACGTCCGTGACCTCCCTCCGGTGTCCGGCTCCATAATCTGGGCCAAGCAGATTGATCGGCAGCTGACCGCCTACATGAAACGGGTGGAAGACGTCCTCGGCAAAGGGTGGGAGAACCACGTGGAAGGACAAAAGCTGAAGCAAGATGGAGACAGCTTCCGTATGAAGCTCAACACCCAAGAGATCTTTGATGACTGGGCGAGGAAAGTTCAGCAGCGCAACCTCGGGTGTGGCAGGACGCATCTTCGCCATTGAAAGCACCCGTGCCAGGGCAAGGACTGGAAACATGCTCAAGCTGAAGGTCAACTTCCTTCCAGAAATCATAACACTGTCCAAAGAGGTCCGCAATCTGAAGTGGCTCACCTTCCGCGTCCCATTGGCCATCGTCAACAAGGCCCATCAGGCCAACCAGCTGTATCCGTTCGCCATCTCCCTCATTGAAAGCGTCCGGACGTACGAGCGAACGTGTGAGAAGGTGGAAGAACGCAACAGTATCAGCTTGCTGGTCGCAGGTCTTAAGAAGGAGGTCCAGGCTCTGGTCTCTGAGGGCATCGCTCTGGTGTGGGAGTCTTACAAGCTCGATCCCTATGTTCAGCGCTTGGCAGAGACAGTCTTCAACTTCCAAGAAAAGGTAGGTCCTGCATAGCATGCTGTTTTACCCCACCCCTGTATCGGGCCATGCACAGTGTGCAATGTGCCCCTCCATCCCCATCCCCAAATCGTGGGCCAAGCGTTCCTCCCCTGTTAGTTGCTTTGTTTCATCTGTGTGAATCTTCTGATCTCAGGTGGACGACCTCCTCATTATTGAAGAAAAAATCGACTTGGAGGTCCGATCTCTGGAGACCTGCATGTACGAGCACAAGACCTTTTCGGAGATCCTGAACAGGGTCCAGAAGGCTGTAGACGACCTGAACCTTCATTCTTATTCCAACCTTCCCATCTGGGTCAACAAACTTGATATGGAGGTAACTTATGTATGAATTCATCCTTAAGTATGTAATCAGATGTGGAGGACACGAGTGACGTTTTGGCATGGCCTTCCTTACGATAGTACCTTGAACTTCTTGGGTGGGTCCCGGTGCCCCCACCCCAGAGTTATCACCTTACCTGGTGCGTGCGATACCTATAGGGTATAGTACAAGAAGGCAGCACGTGCAGGATTCCCTGTAGCATCAGCGTAAAGGCCTCTTACCCAGCGAGGAGCTCAGACTGCTGCGTATGGGTGAATCTGCTCTTTATAATGGGGCAGGTGTGACTTGGCTATAGGTGGCACACTGGTTTTTAATCTATGGTTTGGATGATTCTTTCCCAGAATGTTTACTGTAAGAATGGATCTCCATCAGGAGGACCAGTAATGTTCAGGATGTCATATCTGGAGATTCATTCTTTAAGGGAATGTCCAGGATGAGTAAGATGGCTGCTTTTCTTCTCAATAATAGTACCCATTATCCGTAGGGTGTAACCCTAGGTAGGGCTGAGCTGCAGTACTGTGTACGACCTGTGGTCTGATGTGCTTAGTCAGAAGCAGCCATGTCTTTTTACTTGATACAAAAGCTCAAGCTAAACTGTATTTTGCTTCTCCCTTCTAGATCGAAAGGATCTTGGGCGTCCGTATACAGGCCGGTTTGAAGACGTGGACCCTCGTCCTCATGGGTCAGGCTGATGATAAAGCGGAAGTTGACATGGACACTGATGCCCCCCAGGTCAGCCATAAACCAGGTGGCGAGCCAAAGATTAAGGTATGTGACGTCCGCGCTTCTTCTAATCTTCTGCCCTTCCTCAGATTTCCCTCCTTAATCTCCTTTTTACCTTCTTGCAGAACGTGGTCCACGAGTTGCGCATCACCAACCAGGTCATCTACTTGAATCCTCCCATTGAACACTGCAGATATAAACTTCTCAGGAATTGGTCTCTTGGATAACAGTGATCCTGTCCCTACCCCGAATCCAAAGTCAGAGATACCAGGTACGCTCCCGTCCGCAGATGTTCAGCAACGCCCTCCCCCTGTCCATCCCCCTTCAGCTTTAATTACACCTAACATCCTGCTTGTCTGCCTATTATATAGGTTGGTGTCCACTACGAGCTGCTGGAGGAGGAGAAGTATTATCGCAACGCGTTGACCCGTATGCCAGACGGATCTACTAGTTTAGATGAAGCATACGCCTCCGTTATGGCCATTGTCACAGAGGTGGAGCAGTATGTCAAGGTGAGGGAAGGCCGAGGGTATAATGGGCATCTGTAGCATTTATTTTTTGTCCTGTGTTCACCAAAAATTAAGAACCAGAACTGGAACTAAAGTGTAATCATGCGTAGGTGCAAGTTTCCACAGGTGTTATAATAGCAAAAACAACTTTTACTTATTTTTAGGGTATTTGCAAATTTTTTCTTGTTTTTTTGCTATTCACCAAACGTTTCCTGCCAGGCAAGCAGGGAATAATGCTGATTGTCTGGAGATGTCATAAACTGCTCTGGGCCATCAGGGGTTCTCACCTGTATATATGAGCATCAACACTTTACAGTATTCCTGCATTGCAAATTATTGGTGCAAATGTTTATTTTCTATCTTCTGCCCTGACGTTCCGGGCCTACATCGCTTCCGTTGCAGGTTTGGCTGCAGTACCAGTGCCTGTGGGACATGCAGGCGGAGAATATCTACAGCCGTCTGGAAGAAGATCTGACCAAATGGCAGGCGCTGCTGGTCCAGATCCGAAAGGCCAGAGGGACGTTCGACAACGCGGAGACCAGGAAGGAGTTCGGTCCGGTCATCATCGACTACGGGAAAGTGCAATCCAAAGTGAACCTGAAATACGATTCTTGGCACAAGGAGGTGCTCAGCAAATTCGGGCAGATGCTCGGGCAGAACATGACTGAATTCCACTCTCAGATTTCCAAGGTTTGTGGTATTGTCTTGTCTGTCGGCTCAGGGGTTTCGCTGATCCTCAGGCTCGTGTTTCTATGTAATCGTTGTATCTTTGTTCCTCGCAGTCTCGTCAAGAGCTGGAGCAGCACTCGGTGGACACGGCGAGCACCTCTGACGCCGTCACCTTTATCACTTATGTGCAGTCTCTGAAGAGGAAGATCAAGCAGTTTGAGAAACAAGTTGACGTAAGTTTCATCCACGTTGCGTAGCCGTCCTTTTTTTCTTTTCCCGCACAAAGTAACCCGCACCTTTCTTCCCCCTCAGCTCTATAGGAACGGCCAGCGTCTGCTGGAGAAACAGCGCTTCCAGTTCCCCTCCTCCTGGCTGTACATCGACAACATCGAGGGAGAATGGGGCGCGTTCAACGACATCATGAGGCGCAAAGATTCTGCAATACAGCAGCAAGTGGCAAATCTGCAAATGAAGATCGTCCAGGAGGACAGGGCAGTGGAGAGCCGCAGCATCGATCTGCTGACTGACTGGGAGAAGACCAAGCCTGTGGGGGTAAGATCTGGGTCACATGACTGCCCTAGCTGAGCTGGCGTAACCTATGTTACGAGGTGGTGGCACATGGAGTGCCGAACCAATGTGACTCCAGGCCATGTTTTGCCCATACGATGCTTGCACTTAATGGGAACCAGCATGTCCTATCTTTGCTCTTACACCTCTTAATGTTTTCATTAACCTGGTATTAAAAAAAAATCACTTAAGATGCTTATGTCTGCATTATTTTACCTTCACCTCAGTCATCAGGGTGGATACTTCAGCTGGTATAAGTCATGTCAATCCACTTCAGTCATGCAGTCTTTTAAACATGGTTTTATTTGTTTAACCCCTTAGGGAAGCCTGCGACCCGAGGAAGCCCTTCAGGCCCTCACTATATACGAAGGAAAGTTCGGCAGACTGAAAGACGACCGAGAGAAATGTGCCAAAGCCAAGGAGGCCCTGGAGCTGACGACACGGGGCTTTGAGTGGCAGTGAAGATCGGGTTCAGGTGACTCTTTCTCCTTTTTGCTCCACATAATATACAAGTGATAATCTGAGGCGTGATGGCACAGCGTTGCATACTTTTCTGACTTCTCTAGGTCGCATTGGAAGAATTGCAAGATCTCAAAGGCGTTGGTCAGAACTCTCCAAAGTGTGGGAACAGATTGACCAAATGAAGGAGCAGCCGTGGGTGTCAGTCCAGCCACGCAAGGTAGGTGTTCATCCCTTCGCCCAATCCCCCAATACAGATGTAGACTGATTACATCTTTGACTATCCTTCTTGCAGCTGCGGCAGAGTCTGGACGGACTGCTGAACCAGCTGAAGAACTTCCCCGCCCGCTTACGGCAGTACGCGTCCTATGAATACGTCCAGAGACTGCTGAAGGGTTACATGAAGGTGAAACATGTCTTTGTGGGTAGAGTAACCATTCGGTGGAAAGTCGTATATATTGAAGTGTCATCCGATGCCTTCCCCCAGGTAAACATGTTGGTCATTGAGCTCAAGTCAGAAGCCCTGAAGGATCGGCACTGGAAGCAGCTGATGAAGAGGCTTCACGTCAACTGGGTGGTGTCCGAACTCACCCTGGGCCAAATCTGGGACGTTGACCTGCAGAGGAACGAGGCCATTGTCAAGGATGTTCTTCTGGTCGCTCAAGGAGAAATGGCCCTGGAGGAGTTCTTGAAGCAGGTTAAAACTGGTAGTGCCCACAAGCCAAGGTGTGTGTGTGTGTACGTACCGTGTCCCCGCAGGTAGCATGCACGGGGATAAATGTGTCTCATCATCTGTTTCCTCCTATTCTCTCCAGATCCGAGAAGTGTGGAACGCCTACGAGCTGGACCTGGTCAACTACCAGAACAAATGCCGTCTGATCAGAGGCTGGGACGACCTGTTCAATAAAGTCAAGGAGCACATCAACAGCGTCTCCGCCATGAAGCTTTCACCTTACTACAAGGTAACTTCTCATATGAGGGCGACGTCTGAGACTTTCAACGTGATGGTGGCCCCTCTCCAGCCTGGCCATACAGGATTGTGACACATTGCTCTCTGGAAGTCTTCCTTGCATTTATACAGTTTGTTTGTCCTTTTATAAGGTGTTTGAAGAAGATGCCTTGAGCTGGGAAGATAAACTGAACGGATCATGTCCTCTGTTCGACGTGTGGATGATGTCCAGAGGCGCTGGGTTTACCTGGAGGGCATCTTTACGGGAGCGCAGACATCAAACACCTGCTTCCTATTGAGACGCAGCGTTTCCAGAGGTATCTACTTGTCTCTATTTATTTATATTTTTACCATCGTTTTGGATTAGTTCACACGTGGGATCAGACATTAGAAGGTCTTCTACCAATTTGGTATTTTTGCAGCCGGGGTGCAATAAGTATCAGACATCGAACAAATTAACCTAACTAATCTGCCATATTTTGGTGCAGTTTGTCTCTGAATTATATAATGTCGTCCTGTCCTTACAGCATCAGTACAGAGTTTGTGTCACTAATGAAGAAGGTCACAAAGTCTCCTCTGGTCATGGACGTCCTGAACATCCAAGGAGTGCAGAGATCTCTGGAGAGACTCGCCGACCTGCTGGGCAAGATCCAGAAAGCGCTCGGAGAATATTTGGAAAGAGAACGTTCCTCATTTCCACGGTGAGTTTGGAGTCTCTGGATTTTGCCTGACCGTACTATAAATGTGAAATCCTTTTGGTGTTTGAGCAGGAGATCCACCTCCTCCAGATACCAAAAAGATAGTTGCATAGTCCCCAGCTCTGGATCAGTTGTTTTTTTATTTTTAATTTTTTGTTGTCTTTCGATTACCGTATATACTCGTGTATAAGCCGAGTTTTGCAGCCCAAAAATTGGGCTGAAAAGTAGCCCCCCCCCTCGACTTAGACGCAAGTCATACGGCAGGCCGCCCGCCACCCCCATCAGTATACAGGCGCCCCCCCCTTGCTCCGCAAACCTGTAAAGATGGATCATTATACTTATCACTGTCCTGTCACCGCCGTCCCCGCCGCTGCCATCGCGCTCCTCCGGCTTCCTCCTCTGGCGCACAGACAATGACGTCATTGCCTGCGCCCACCACGACGGCGACAGGACAGTGATAAGTATAATGATCTTACTTTACAGGTTTGCAGGCTGCTGCTGTGTATACCTCTGGGGCTGCTGCTGTAACACTGCTGGGGGCTGTATACCTGTGCTGGGGTCCACCCTCGGCTTATACACGAGTCAATAGGTTTTCCCAGATTTTGGGGGCAAAAGTAGGGAGGTCGGCTTATACACGAGTATATACGGTAGTTATTGATGGACATTGACTAATAGTCTGCGGTCCCCTCTCCACTGAGAGCAGGACTGGTCACACATCTGAGGAGCTGACATTTTTTATTTTTTTTTTATTCTCTTTAACGCAAATGCTAGATTCTACTTCGTTGGTGATGAAGATCTTCTGGAAATCATCGGCAACAGCAAAAACGTGGCCAAGCTGCAGAAACACTTCAAGAAAATGTTTGCCGGCGTTTCCAGCATCATTCTGAATGAAGACAGTTCTGTTGTGCTGGGAATCTCCTCGCGGGAAGGAGAGGAGGTAAGAATCGCACAGATGTAGTAATGGGGGAGGTTGCATCCCCTCTGCATAAAGTACATAGCGGTAAATGTATCCTGGATTACTTGCGTCCTTACAGGTGATATTCAAGACTCCGGTGTCCATCACTGAGCATCCGAAAATCAATGAGTGGCTGACTCTTGTGGAGAAAGAAATGAGGGTCACTCTGGCCAAGCTGCTGGCAGAGTCAGTGACTGAAATTGAAATCTTTGGGAAATCCACAGACATCGATCCCGCCACCTACATCTCCTGGATTGACAAGTACCAGGTAAGTGACAAGTATGAGTCTCGTTTCTTCCTCTACACTGGAGCCCACGTGATTATCATTTTTTTAACTACATTGCATAGCTGATTCTGCTTCTAAATGTCACAGACCAGCCCAGGTCTACGCCGATCACTGCCTGTGTCTTTAAACTGGGAAGCTGGTGCAACCTCTTGTCTCAAAGCTCCTGTGTCCAGTATGTGATCTGGTGCTGCCTGTCTTACTGGATACAGAAGCTGAGGGGGCATAGCGAAGACCCTCTGTGTACTAGATTATATATGAGCAGCTCGCAGTATGGATTGTGGCTGCTATATAGAAGCGCAGCCCCCCAGTATGGATTGTGGCTCCTCCGTGCTCCTATATAGAAGCTCAGCCCCCCAGTATGGATTGTGGCTCCTTCGTGCTCCTATATAGAAGCTCAGCTCCCCAGTATGGATTGTGGCTCCTCTGTGCTCCTATATAGAAGCTCAGCCCCCCAGTATGGATTGTGGCTCCCTCGTGCTCCTATATAGAAGCGCAGCCCCCCAGTATGGATTGTGGCTTTTCCGTGCTCCTATATAGAAGCGCACCCCCCCCCCCCCCCAGTATGGATTGTGGCTCCTCTGTGCTCCTATATAGAAGCACAGCCCCCCAGTATGGATTGTGGCTCCTCCGTGCTCCTATATAGAAGCGCAGCCCCCCAGTATGGATTGTGGCTCCTCCGTGCTCCTGTATAGAAGTGTAGCCCCCCAGTATGGATTGTGGCTCCTCTGTGCTCCTATATAGAAGCTCAGCCCCCCCCAGTATAGATTGTGGCTCCTCCGTGCTCCTATATAGAAGCTCAGCCCCCCAGTATGGATTGTGGCTCCTCCGTGCTCCTATATAGAAGTGCAGCCCCCAGTATGGATTGTGTCTCCTCCGTGCTGCTATTTGGAAGTACATTGCATAGTTTATTATAGAAGTGATTCTAGTGCAATGTTGGTGGTTGTTGTTTTTGTTGACTTGACATTTTCTTCCTTTCCTATAGGCTCAGCTCGTGGTCCTCTCGGCTCAGATCGCCTGGTCTGAGAATGTGGAGTCTGCCCTCAGCACCATGTCCAATAATGGTGGCGGTGGTGACCTCAGACCCTTGCAGGCCGTGCAGGTGAACGTGGAGGCCACGCTGAATGTCCTGGCTGACTCTGTGTTGATGGAGCAGCCGCCTCTTCGGAGGAGGAAGCTGGAGCACTTGGTAAGCTGTTGCTCTTGTTATCGGCTCAATCTGACGGACACTTTTTTCTGTTTTGGCTAACGACTGTAGTGGCTCAACAGATCACAGAACTGGTGCACCAGCGCGACGTCACCAGATCTCTCATGAAGATCCGAATTGACAACTCAAAGTCCTTCGAGTGGCTGAGCCAGATGAGGTTCTACTTTGATCCCAAACAGACCGATGTTCTGCAGCAGCTCTCCATCCAGATGGCAAATGCAAAATTCAACTACGGCTTTGAATACCTGGGCGTCCAGGATAAACTTGTGCAGACCCCTCTGACGGACCGATGCTACCTGACCATGACGCAGGCTCTGGAGGCCCGGCTCGGAGGGTCACCCTTTGGTAAGTCTGTGTCCCTAGTACACATTTGTATCAGTGTTTCGGCTGTGACTGCTAATCGTGCACACCTTCTGTCACTCAGGCCCTGCGGGTACGGGAAAGACTGAATCCGTCAAAGCCCTCGGACACCAACTTGGCCGATTTGTGCTGGTTTTCAATTGTGACGAAACCTTTGACTTCCAGGTGAGTAATAACGTTGCGCTGATGTCGCTTCGAGCCTGGAGCTTTGTGACTGTTTCCACTTAACCTTCTCTTTTTCCTCCAGGCTATGGGTCGCATTTTTGTGGGTCTGTGCCAGGTCGGAGCTTGGGGATGTTTTGATGAGTTCAACAGATTGGAGGAACGCATGTTGTCTGCGGTTTCTCAGCAAGTGCAATGCATCCAGGAGGCTTTGAGGGAACACTCCAATCCAAACCGGGACAAAAGTGAGCGATGACGAGCTCTACAGCTGGGAGGTAAAGTACGGAAAACTCACATTATCTAATGTGTGGTTTTGTTTTCTTTTCATCCTCCAGCTCTCACAGTCACTTGTGAACTGCTGAACAAGCAAGTGAAAGTCAGCCCTGACATGGCTATCTTCATCACCATGAACCCTGGCTATGCCGGCAGATCCAACCTGCCAGACAACTTAAAGAAACTTTTCCGCAGTTTGGCCATGACCAAACCCGATCGCCAGCTCATCGCGCAGGTCATGTTGTATTCCCAAGGCTTCCGCACAGCCGAAGTGCTGGCCAACAAAATTGTGCCGTTCTTCAAGTAAGTGAACGTGAAGCTGCGACGACCAAGTGTTGTGCTTTACTCTTGGTTGAAAGCACATCTTTTACCCCTCGCTATATATTAAACATTTATGTGTTTGTCCGTGCTACCTAATAATAATGTGACTTCTCAGAGTATCTGCACGTGGTTCTGTTTTGGGTAATGCAGTCATTTTTGTTGCAAGATTTTGGAAGAACACAATTATGGAAAGTAATCTTTTGCTTCTTATTTCTTTTTGTCTGCAGATTGTGTGACGAACAGCTGTCGTCTCAGAGCCACTACGACTTTGGCCTTCGAGCTCTGAAAAGCGTCTTGGTGAGCGCCGGCAATGTGAAGAGAGAGCGTATTCAGAAGATCAAAAAGGAGAAGGAAGAACGTGGAGAAGCTACTGACGAAGGAGAAGTGGCAGAGAACCTGCCCGAGCAAGAAGTATGATCCTTCATCACTGCGATGATCACCGATCTTGTGCGATGATCGTGTAGGGTTGGACTCACTCTCTTGTTTTTGTTAGATCCTGATCCAAAGTGTTTGCGAGACCATGGTGCCAAGCTGGTGGCAGAAGACATCCCTCTGCTGTTCTCTCTGTTGTCCGACGTGTTCCCCGGGGTTCAGTACCACCGTGGTGAAATGACCGCACTCAGGGAGGAGCTGAAGAAGGTGTGCCAGGAGATGTACCTGACCTACGGAGACGGAGAAGAAGTCGGTGGAATGTGGGTGGAGAAGGTACGATGTCCTATTTAAAGACTGTTCGCCTGCGGTGTGAGTGGACGTCCCTAGTAACACAGGTTGATCTTTATATAGGTCCTCCAGCTTTACCAGATCACCCAAATCAACCATGGCCTGATGATGGTCGGACCCTCGGGCAGTGGGAAGACATTGGCATGGAGAGTTCTGCTGAAGGCTTTGGAGAGACTGGAGGGAGTGGAAGGAGTTGCTCACATCATCGACCCTAAAGCCATCAGCAAAGACCATCTGTACGGTACCCTGGATCCCAACACCCGAGAATGGACGATGGGCTGTTCACCCACGTCCTCAGAAAGTGAGTCTACCATGAGTGCCACCAGTACATTGCACCTGCGGATGAAGCTTCTCAAAGAAACCTGTTCCTGTAAAACCTCTTCTCTCCGCAGGATCATTGACAATGTCCGTGGGGAGCTGCAGAAGCGTCAGTGGATCATCTTCGATGGTGATGTGGATCCTGAATGGGTCGAGAACCTGAACTCCGTCCTGGATGATAACAAACTCCTCACCCTTCCGAATGGAGAGCGGCTCAGCCTGCCCCCAAATGTAAATATTGGACAAAATATCATATTTACTTTATGACAAACATTTCTTTCTTTTTGGGAGTAGGCGGGTGTGTTGGCAGTGAATTCCTCAAGCTTACTCTAGCAAGTGTCATTAAACGTTTTGCCCTCAACCATTTAAGATCCATATAGTACAGGTGACTACCTTGCTCCACTCTCCACAGGTCCGCATCATGTTCGAGGTCCAGGACCTGAAATACGCCACTCTGGCCACTGTGTCTCGGTGTGGCATGGTCTGGTTCAGCGAGGATGTTCTGAGCACCGATATGATCTTCAATAACTTCCTGGCAAGGATGCGCAGTATCCCACTGGATGAAGGCGAAGATGAAGCTCAGCGGATGAGAAAGGGCAAAGAGGATGAAGGTGACGAGTCTTCGTCCCCCATGCTACAGGTATGTGCTCGGTACAGCGGCCATCTGCTTGTTCACAGATGTCTTTAAAAAAAAGCTTATAAAGAGACAGCAGGGTAAATAATGAAATGCCAACTTCTAGGAGGTCCCCAGGCAGAAAATTTTCATGGTCATGTTTCCTATCACGATTTTCTTTCTATAGATGACAAAATATGCATGTTCTTCATCTAAGAATCCCAAAGCTAAAAGTATTTCCCATCAATATCCTATCTCCACAATCCCCAATATTCACAATTTTCCACTGGTTCCCAAGTGTCTGAAACTATCTTTTGAACTGAACATGTTGGTTTCTGTGAGAGGCAACTCCCTGCCCTTAAATATACAAAACCCAGGCAGTAGATTACCTGTCCACACCAAGAGGTCCTGCTTCAAAGAAGGGTCAGTTCTTGCTCACGCCCTCGTTTTTAATTTTTCTTGCTTCTTGGCTATGATTAATCCCTTATGGCCGGTGTGAGAGAGGTTTAAGTCCTTATGTATTTTAAAAAATTCCTGTAAAGTTAAACATGTTGTCCTGTGCTTTACTTGTTTATCCGACAACTCGGGCACAACTCATCCTAAGGTACCTGCGTGTAATTGGGCAATTTGGCGGCGATTTGTCGCCTCACCACTAGTCACCTGATTTCAGTGCACTGCTCTGAAATCAGGCAACCGTGGCGAGGCGAGAAATCGCCACCAAATTCCCCAATTACACGCTGCAATTGGGAGGGACTTTTGACAGCAATTGTCGCAGGGCGACATATCGCGTCAAGATTTCTCGGCGCGGTGGCAGCGTGTAAATGTACCTTGCAGATATGATTGTGTGCACAATATCCCAGCGGCTCGATCATCGGCGAGGTGGAAGTGCTGACCTTTTTTTTTTTTTAGGATACTGTTTTTTGTGATCTGATTTCAGTTTTCAGAAACTTTGACCAACTTTTGTTCCTATAGATTCAGCGGGATGCAGCGACCGTCCTGCAGCCGTACTTCACATCCAGCGGGCTGGTGATCAAGGCCCTGGAGCACGCCTTCAAACTGGAGCACATCATGGACCTGACCCGCCTGCGCTGCCTGGGCTCACTCTTCTCCATGCTTCACCAGGCCTGCCGTAACATCGCCCAGTACAACGCCAATCACCCAGACTTCCCTATGCCAATCGACCAGTTAGAACGCTACATACAGGTAAGAGGCAGGAGCAACTCCCCTCCCCCTTCGTTCTTCTTTTAGCTGCTACTCATCTGACATCCGTGTGATTTCCACAGCGGTATCTGATCTATGCCGTCCTGTGGTCGTTCTCTGGCGACGGCCGTCTGAAAATGAGGGCGGAACTTGGCGAGTACATTCGTAGGATCACCACCATTCCGCTGCCAACTACCCCCAACATCCCGATCATTGACTACGAGGTATGTGACAGCTTCTATTCATGGATAGTTATTCTTGTTTCTCTCGCCACCAATTTTAACATTTTAATGGCAAACTCCAGGTGTCAATCAGTGGCGAGTGGCTTCCTTGGCAATCCAAAGTGCCCCAGATTGAAGTTGAGACTCACAAAGTTGCTGCTCCCGATGTGGTTGTGCCCACACTGGACACGGTGCGGCACGAGGCGCTTCTCTACACCTGGCTGGCCGAACACAAACCCTAGTCCTGTGCGGACCTCCCGGCTCAGGGAAGACCATGACTCTCTTCAGTGCTTTAAGGGCTCTGCCCGACATGGAGGTAAAGCTGAATTAATTTTGTGCTTTTTAATTTTATTTTTCTATGGGTTTATTTCCTTTTATGTGAGCATCTGCTTGTATTTTTTTTGCAGGTTGTTGGCTTGAACTTCTCCAGCGCTACCACCCCAGAGCTGCTTCTTAAAACCTTCGATCATTACTGCGAGTACCGGCGGACCCCGAACGGAGTGGTTCTGGCTCCGTGCAGCTTGGGAAATGGCTGGTTCTGTTCTGCGATGAAATAAACTCCGGATATGGACAAATATGGCACTCAAAGGGTCATCTCCTTCATCCGTCAGGTGTGTATAATCTCTGCTTGTTTCCAAAGCCTGTGGCCATAATACAAGCGCTCGGTTTGACGTTGTTTGGCATCTTGTTTGCACAGATGGTGGAGCATGGAGGTTTCTACAGAACCTCGGATCAAACTTGGGTCAAACTGGAAAGAATCCAGTTTGTAGGAGCTTGCAATCCTCCTACTGACCCTGGAAGAAAGCCGCTGTCTCACAGGTAGGTGGCGGTATTTATGTTTTTGGTTCCTCCTTGCTGGTTCGGTATCTGCTCCTACATTGGCATCACCAGAGCTGCCTTTCGTCTAGGTTCTTGCGCCATGTCCCTGTTGTGTATGTGGATTATCCAGGACCCGCGTCATTGACTCAGATCTATGGCACTTTAACCGTGCAATGCTGCGGCTCATCCCATCGCTGCGCACATATGCAGAACCGCTGACTGCGGCCATGGTCGAGTTTTACACCATGTCCCAGGTAGGTGATTTTGTAATAATGGGGTCGTCTTGTCATATTTCCACGTAGCCACACGGCATGATTACTTGTGATTGCAGGAGCGATTTACTCAGGACACACAGCCCCACTACATCTACTCTCCCCGTGAAATGACGCGGTGGGTGAGGGGCATTTTTGAAGCCTTGCGGCCACTCGAGACTCTAGCTGTGGAAGGACTGATCAGGATTTGGGCCCATGAAGCTCTCCGTCTCTTCCAGGACAGGTGAGTTTGCACTTTAGGGCTGCTGGGAGTGTGAGTGCTGTCTGCTTCCATACATAAATTGTCTTCTCTTGTCAGGCTTGTGGAAGATGAAGAGAGACGTTGGACTGATGAGAACATTGACATGGTCGCCCTGAAACACTTCCCCAATGTAGAGAAAGATAAGGCATTAAACCGGCCCATCCTGTACAGCAACTGGCTGTCCAAGGTATTCCCGGAGGACGGCGCTCATTACACGGCTGCAATCTGTAAATGTCTTTGGCCATGTGCTCAATCTCGGCCGTTCTTGCAGGATTACATCCCCGTGGATCAGGAGGAGCTGAGGGACTACGTCAAAGCAAGACTGAAAGTTTTCTACGAGGAAGAACTGGATGTGCCTCTCGTACTGTTCAACGAAGTCCTGGACCATGTCCTCAGGATCGACAGGTAAGTCCAGCGTCCAGAGGTTGACCGGGCACCTGGTGTCCGACAGTCATTTGTCAGGTCTCATGCACCCATCCTTTCAACGAACGTAGGATGGATACACGGACAGATGCCACCTTGACCGCTTGGCTAATAGTGTTGTTCTTGAATTATAGGGTTATTCGGGAGGATGGTGGGGGGAGCTGCCGAGGTGGCATCTGTCATCCTATTGGCTAACATGGCATGGGTGCGCCAACAGATGGCGTCCTCCCGAATAACCCTGCAATTCTAGAATGGTGTCATTAGTGATGCTGCTGAGTGACATCTCATCAGTCGCTTCTCAGATCTTGGGCACGACCATTGGGATTAAGCATAACCTGCACCCTGGCTATTTAGAAGTTGGGGATGTCCGTTGGTCCGCTTGCCAAGTATTGTTCATGCGTCTTACTGCAGCTAATGGATAAAGATGCTCAAGGCTGGATGAACGACTATCGGGCACAATGGCAGCCACATCTGTAACCACCCTGTGCCGGAAGGAGATGCTTTCGTTCAGTGTCCAACTTCAAAATATGATAATGTTGCATTTTTGTGCGTTCTGATCGGACTTTTCCTTTTCAGGATTTTCCGGCAGCCGCAGGGTCATTTGCTTCTCATCGGAGTGAGTGGAGCTGGGAAGACCACGCTGTCGCGTTTTGTCGCCTGGATGAACGGTCTGAGTGTTTACCAGATTAAGGTCTGTGTCTGTCTCTCCCTTGGTGGGCTGGGTGCCGGGGGTCTCTTCCCTCGGACAGCCGGGTGACGCTGACTTTTTCATTCACGATCTGTTCTCGTTCTGTTTTTATAGGTGCATCGGAAATACACCGGTGAAGACTTCGATGAAGATCTTCGGACTGTGCTAAGACGCTCGGGCTGCAAAAATGAGAAGATCGCCTTCATCATGGACGAGTCCAATGTTCTGGACTCCGGCTTCCTGGAGAGGATGAACACCTTGTTGGCCAACGGAGAGGTAAAGTCTGTGTGTGAGGTGGTGTGACCGGAAAGTTTCAGGGGTGTCTCTGCTCACCGCTGGCGGGTCTCCTTTTCTGTAGGTTCCCGGATTGTTTGAAGGTGACGAATATTCCACGCTGATGACACAATGTAAGGAGGGAGCGCAGAAGGAAGGACACATGCTGGACTCCCATGAGGAACTGTACAAGTGGTTCACCAGCCAGGTCATCCGCAACCTGCACGTTGTCTTCACCATGAACCCGTCCTCCGAAGGTCTGAAGGACCGAGCCGCCACCTCCCTGCTCTGTTTAATAGGTCTGTTTGCTGAAACGGTCAGGATGGAAACAAGTGATCGGGCAAATACTGATCCACCACAACCTCCCTTCTAGGTGCGTGCTGAACTGGTTTGGTGATTGGTCGACTGAGGCGCTCTACCAGGTCGGCAAGGAGTTCACAAGCAAAATGGATCTGGAGAAACCAAACTACATTGTACCAGACTATATGCCGGTGGTCTACGACAAGCTGCCCCAGCCTCCGACCCACAGGGAGGCAATTGTCAATGGCTGCGTCTTCGTTCACCAGACCCTTCACCAGGTAATTCTACATCTCTGCTGTGTGGATTAAAGGAACCATAGAGCAGGTCCTGTAACATTGGCTACTCTATTATTGGGAGGACACACGTTAGTTTCTCCTGCTAACTCGTACAACTAGAGTCCACCCCCACCCCCTGCTCTTGCGGCTCGCCTGCTTTCCTTACTAGTGAGGTTGCCCTGCTCTTGCGGCTCGCGTGCTTCCCTTACTAGTGAGGTTGCCCTCCTCTTGCGGCTCGCCTGCTTCCCTTACTAGTGAGGTTGCCCTCCTCTTGCGGCTCGCCTGCTTCCCTTACTAGTGAGGTTGCCCTCCTCTTGCGGCTCTCGCCTGCTACCCTTACTAATGAGGTTGCCCTCCTCTTGCGGCTCGCCTGCTTCCCTTACTAGTGAGGTTGCCCTGCTCTTGCGGCTCGCCTGCTTTCCTTGCTAGTGAGGTTGCCCTCCTCTTGCGGCTCGCCTGCTTCCCTTACTAGTGAGGTTGCCCTGCTCTTGCGGCTCGCCTGCTTTCCTTACTAGTGAGGTTGCCCTGCTCTTGCGGCTCGCGTGCTTCCCTTACTAGTGAGGTTGCCCTCCTCTTGCGGCTCGCGTGCTTCCCTTACTAGTGAGGTTGCCCTCCTCTTGCGGCTCGCCTGCTTCCCTTACTAGTGAGGTTGCCCTCCTCTTGCGGCTCTCGCCTGCTTCCCTTACTAATGAGGTTGCCCTCCTCTTGCGGCTCGCCTGCTTCCCTTACTAGTGAGGTTGCCCTGCTCTTGCGGCTCGCCTGCTTCCCTTACTAGTGAGGTTGCCCTGCTCTTGCGGCTCGCCTGCTTCCCTTACTAGTGAGGTTGCCCTGCTCTTGCGGCTCGCCTGCTTCCCTTACTAGTGAGGTTGCCCTGCTCTTGCGGCTCGCCTGCTCCGTATACTCTAGTGGGTTCTCCCTCCTCTTGCGGCTCACCTGCTCACTAGTTGGGTCTCCCTCTCTTGCAGCTCGCCTGCTCCCCTAACTAGTGGGGTCACCCTGCTGTTGTGGCTCCTTTCCCTGTACCCCCAATGAGGCCAGCGTTCATTCCTGACTGTGGGGGGTTCTGTGCACTGACTTGAGGTGTACCCACAGGCCAATACCCGCCTTGCCAAGAGAGGAGGCCGAACCATGGCGATTACCCCACGTCATTATCTGGATTTCATCAACCATTATGCCGATCTCTTCAACGAAAAGCGCAGTGAACTGGAGGAGCAGCAAATGCACCTGAACGTCGGTCTGCGGAAGATCAAAGAAACAGTCGATCAGGCGAGTAAAAGCCAAGCTATCCTCCTGGCGAGGAAGGGATGTCCGTAGTTGGTGTAACATTGGGAAATCAAAGATCTCAAACCTGCACAGTAAAGCCAGTCTTTTCTGATCATCATAATGGGAGACCCAGACAATGGGGTTTAGGGCACTGCCCTCCGGAGGCCACACTAGGTACTACAAGAACTGTAGACACCGCCCCCTCCGCTTATAAACCCCCACCGCAGGGAACATCCTCAGTTTTAAACTTAGTGTGCTCGGAGGATCACGCTTTGCTTGCACTTCATTGCATTCTCACAGCTTACGTGATGGCGTATGAAGACAAGGTAAAGAAGGTCCCAGTCAGGGACCTCCGGCAGTCTCCCTGTTCTCCTTCGGGGAACATGCAGGTCGAGGTACCGGAGGGCCTAGTGCCTGGGCACACTGTGTCTCCCGGTACGCTGCCGTGCTCCTTCCCATCCCTCCTGGGGGCTCTGAGAAGTGGGAGATAGGAGCCTTGCACAGCTCCGCTCCGTCCGAGGCCTCCCTAAATGGTGCTTACAGACCGGATTGGAGTCAGCTCTGTCCGAGGCCTCCCTAAATGGTGCTTACAGACCAGACTAGAGCCAGCCCAGTCCGAGGCCTCCCTAAATGGTGCTTACAGACCGGACTGGTGCTGAACCCCCGTCCGAGGCCTCCCATGATATGGTGCTTACAGACCGGACCGGCACTGAGATACTCCGGTGTCTCCGGTGTGCCTGGGGGTAGTGTCTGACACTGATGTGTTTATGACACTCAGACCGCGCGTTGCCTTAGGGTCCGCGGTTCTGGCGGTGTACCCTGTGCTGGGGTCACCCTGGCTGACCGCCCTGTGTGACACAGGGGCTGCGGCTGTGGGCTTCAGACTTTGTCTGTGTGCCCGGGTATTTATGTTTAATACCTCCCGCGCTGCGGGCTCCGGCGCTTACATTATTGTAATGGCGGCCGGGAGAGATGTGGAGCGGCCCATGTGACCTGGATGGGCGTGTGTGTGTGCTTCCCGCGTGTTTCGGCCCCGCCCTCTGCTTCTACAGCGGCGGCCATCTTTTCCCCTCACTTTCCTGCTGGGATCGTTGGAGACTGCTCTGCTGCACTCCAGGGGAGACCAGGTTTTCTTTCCTCGCGGAGGCCACACACACACACGCTCCCTTCACCACCGCTGTGCAGCGGTCGGTAAGCCACCGGTTTCCGGTGAAGTTTCTCCTGTGTTGATATTCCTCTACCGTGGGTATGTCCTCAGGGAAGAAAGGCGCTGCTAAGGCGGCCAGTACCACACCTGTCTGTGCTACATGCAACGGGACACTGGTGGAGGGGTCCTGCAATAATTGCAGACGCCCGGACTGTCACTGCTGAGTCAGCAGCTCCGGTGCTTTACCCTGAGGTTCAAGTGATCCCAGGGCCATGGGAAAAACAAAGCGAGATTAATGCCTCTCTGTTGTCCCAATTGTCCTCCATGTCGCAATCCCTGGAGGCACTAACAAGGAGACTGGATGCTCCAGCTACTCCTTCAAGCTACCCCCGGGTGTCTCCATCTTCCACCGTGAGACCCCTTAAGCGGGCTCGCCGTGATGATTCACCCGAGCTCCAGATCCTCTCTGAGGAGGAGCGTCACTCTGACGGTGACGAGGATGATGGGGGTTCAACTCTCGGGTCGGTGTCTGAACCAGCTGAAGGGGTGGAGGATCTGGTGTCTTCCATCAACGAGACTTTACGTCTCGGGTTACCCCCTCAGGAGACAGCCGTTCACCCGAAGGAGGTCTACCAGTGGTTACGACCTGAGGCTAGACCGTGTGGTTCCTTTTTGGACCACACTAATTTTGAAAGGGTGGTTAGAGCTCCCAGGGTACACCCTGGACGGCGTTATGTCCGCAAATCCAAGGACAACCGCTTTCCCTTTCCTCAGGAGGTGCTTCAGGAGTGGTCGCAGTCCCCGAAAGTGGACGCTTCCATGACCAGGATTGCTGCACGCTCCCTATTCTCTGCCTCTGATAGCTCCTCACTGAAGGATGCGACAGACAGACAGGTCGAACAACTCGCCAAGTCGTCTTATGAGGCGGTGGGGTCTTCATTTGCCCCGAGTTTTGCTGCGGTCTGGACTCTGCAGGCGATCACATCCTGTCTGGATGGGATTGCTGACCTGGCAGGTTTCAACTCTGAAGTCCTGGCACTTACAGAGAGGGCAAAGGCCTATGCAGATTATGCTAGGACGGCGTCCCTGGAGACTGCCACTCGCTCAGCTGTGGCTTCGGCCAATGCGATAGCGATCCGCAGATTGTTGTGGCTGCGTCTATGGGACTCAGATGCCACGTCAAAGAAGATTCTGCAGAATCTTCCTTTCTCTGGTGACAGGCTGTTTGGTGCCGAGCTGGACAAGTTGATCAAAGACTCTACGGAGTCCAAGATTCCACAGAACAGACCTAAGCCTAGGTATACTGTGAAAAGGAACCCTAAACAGTGGTCCTTTCGTACCAGCTCACAGCCGTCAGCGTCTTCCGCTCGTGCGGACCGTGGGGCCAAGCCCTCTCAGCAATGGCGCCCCAAGAGTCGCCAGAAGAAGTCGGCAGGTACAACAGCTGCCGCTCCCAAACCCACCTCAGCATGACTCGCTCTCTCTTCCTGCCTCCCCACAGGTTGGAGGTCGCCTGTCTCAATTTCAAGACAAATGGCGACTCCACATCCAAGATCAGTGGGTTCGAGACGTAGTCTCCAGAGGATACAGGATAGAGCTGTCATCACAACCCACACACCGATTTCATCGGTCTGTCCCATCTCCAGAAAAGGCTCAGGCTTTTTATCTGGTCTTGGAGGGACTCCGCAGAGACGGAGTGGTGGTCCCAGTGCCCACTGGGGAGAGGTTCAGGGGTTTCTACTCCAACCTCTTTATCGTCCCGAAGAAGGACGGCTCCTTCGCCCGGTTCTGGACCTCAAGCTGTTCAACCGCCATGTGTTGGTTCGGAAGTTCCGCATGGAATCCCTGCGCTCCGTGATCGCGGCTGTGTCGCAGGGCGACTTCCTAGCGTCCATAGACATCCGCGACGCTTACCTTCACATACCCATTGCACCGTCTCATCAACGATGGTTGAGATTCGCGGTGGGGGAGGAGCACTTCCAATTCGTGGCGCTGCCCTTCGGGTTGGCCTCGGCTCCCCGGGTGTTCACGAAAGTGATGGCATCAATGATGGCCTTACTGCATGCGCAGGGACACGCCGTCATTCCTTATTTGGACGACCTACTGGTCAGAGCGCCATCGGAACACCTGTGTCAGCGAAGCCTGCAGGCGACCATGCAGTCTCTTGAGCAGTTCGGGTGGCTTCTCAACATCCAGAAGTCCACCCTGGTTCCAACCCAGTCACTGACGTACCTGGGCATGGAATTCCACACGGACTCTGCTCTAGTCTCCCTACCACGAGCCAAACAACTGGCCATCCAGTCAGGAGTACGCGATCTCCTCGAATCACCTCATTCATCCCTACGGGTATTGATGAAGATGGTGGGACGCATGGTGGCAGCAATAGAGGCGGTGCCCTTCGCACAGTTTCGCCTCCGTCCTCTGCAACTGGAAATCCTCCAGAGGTGGGACAAGAGGACGTCCTCTCTGAATCAGCTGGTGGTCCTTTCCCAGCCGACCAGGGATGCTCTGCAGTGGTGGCTTCAGCCGAGTCACTTATCAAAGGGGCGATCCTTCCTGAAGCCATCGTGGTTAGTGGTGACCACCGACGCCAGCCTGAAGGGCTGGGGCGCGGTGTTCTTACACCACAGAGCTCAAGGTCTCTGGACACGTGCAGAGACGACGTTGCAGATCAACGTGCTGGAGCTCAGGGCGGTCTATCTGGCACTCCTGGCCTTTCGGGTGTTCCTATCCGGACAACCAATTCGGGTTCAGTCCGACAATGCGACGACTGTCGCCTATATAAATCACCAAGGAGGAACCAGGAGTGCACAGGCTCTAGCGGAAGTCCACCGCATTCTATCATGGGTGGAAGTCAACAACTGCTTGATCTCCGCAGTCTACATCCCAGGTGTCGAGAATTGGGAGGCAGATTACCTGAGCCGACAGGGGATGGACGCCGGAGAATGGTCTCTCCATCCGGACGTCTTCCGGGACATCTGCATCAGATGGGGGACCCCGGATGTGGATCTGATGGCCTCCCGGCTGAATCATCAGGTGCCACAATACATGGCGAGATCGTGGGACCCTCAGTCTCTGGGGGCAGATGCTCTAGTCCTGAGTTGGTCAGATTTTCGCCTGCCATATGTTTTCCCGCCCCTGGCGCTGATGCCCAAGGTCCTGTGGAAAATCAAGACGGAATGTCACACAGCCATTCTAGTGGCTCCGGATTGGCCGAGGAGGTCCTGGTATCCGGATCTGTGGCAACTGTCCGGCGGACACCGGTGGGCTCTTCCAGACCGCGCAGATCTTCTCGCGCAGGGCCCCTTCTTCCGTCCCAATTCCAGGGCCCTCAGATTGACTGCATGGCTCTTGAGGCCTGACTCTTAACATCCAGGGGTTTCTCTCCTGCGGTTGTTTCCACCATGAACAGAGCTAGACGGCCCACGTCACGGAAGATTTACCACAGAACGTGGAAAGTCTTTTTCGCCTGGTGCTCCTCTGGGGGACATGTACCTTGGCCCTTGTCGATCCCGACCCTATTGGCCTTTTTGCAGTCAGGTTTGGAGTTGGGCCTTTCCCTCAGTTCTCTGAAGGGTCAGGTATCAGCGCTGTCTGTATTGTTCGACAGGCGCTTGGCGCTCCTCCCAAAGGTTCGTCAATTTCTCCAAGGGGTGTCTCGAGTGGTTCCGCCGTATAGGCGGCCTCTGGACCCTTGGGATCTCAACATGGTCTTGGCGGCTTTGCAGAAACCACCTTTTGAGCCATTGAGAGAAGTCTCTCTTTCTTACTTGTCACAGAAAGTGGTTTTTCTGGTGGCTATTACGTCCCTGAGACGGGTCTCTGAACTGGCGGCACTATCGTGCAAGTCACCCTTTCTGGTGGTTCACCAAGACAAAGTGGTGGTACGCCCGCGGGCGGAATTCCTGCCAAAAGTGGTTTCCACTTTTCATTTGAACCAGGAGATTGTGCTCCCATCATTTTGTCCCGCTCCTGTTCATCAGATTGAGCGCGACCTCCACACTCTGGACCTCGTACGGGCTGTACGCATTTATGTGTCCAGAACTGCCTCCTTCCGGAGTTCGGACTCCTTGTTCGTACTTACGGCAGGTCGCTGTAAGGGGTCAGCGGCGTCAAAATCTACCTTGGCCAGATGGATCAAGGCACCCATTCAAGAGGCTTACCGGTCTTCTGGTTTGCCTCTCCCGGTAGGCTTGAAGGCACACTCTACTAGAGCTGTAGGTGCCTCCTGGGCCTTGCGACATCGCGCCTCTGCTCTACAGGTGTGTCAGGCGGCCACTTGGTCCAGTCTGCACACCTTCTCTAAGCACTATATGGTGCACGCCCATGCCTCTGCGGATGCAAGTTTGGGCAGGCGGGTCCTCCAGGCGGCGGTTGCCCACCTTTGAAGGGGACCGCGTATGCAAACGTCTTTTGAGGAACTTTTTCCCGCCCTGGGGTATTGCTTTAGGACATCCCCATTGTCTGGGTCTCCCATTATGATGATCAGAAAAAAGAGAATTTTGTTTACGTACCGTAAATTCTTTTTTCTTGAATCATCAATGGGAGACCCAGCACCCACCCAGTGTTTCCGTTGTATGTTACGGTTGATCTGTCCCCTGTTGGGGCAGTTTATCCGGGTTGTTGAACCGTCTGTTCACGGTATTCTTCCCGAGGTTTCGGGTGTGGTTTTCTGTTGTCTCCTCGCAGCTTATGGACCAAACTGAGGATGTTCCCTGCGGTGGGGGTTTATAAGCGGAGGGGGCGGTGTCTACAGTTCTTGTAGTACCTAGTGTGGCCTCCGGAGGGCAGTGCCCTAAACCCCATTGTCTGGGTCTCCCATTGATGATTCAAGAAAAAAGAATTTACGGTACGTAAACAAAATTCTCTTTTTCTCCCATCTGGTAAATCCCTTTTTTATTTTTTTATTTATTTTTTTTTTCCTATTTCCAGGTGGAAGAATTGCGTCGTGACCTGAGGATTAAAAGTCAGGAGCTGGAAGTGAAAAACGCGGCCGCTAATGACAAATTGAAGAAAATGGTGAAGGATCAGCAAGAGGCGGAAAAGAAAAAGGTGGGAGGATCATCGATAATCCTATATAATGTATGGTGTAGATTTGGGGTCCCCCCCCACTGAAAGGACCCATGTTACGAGCGCAGAATAAACTGCTCCCGCGTCTCTTCAGGTAATGAGTCAGGAGATCCAGGAGCAGCTGCACAAGCAACAAGCTGTGATCGCCGACAAACAGATGAGCGTGAAGGAGGATCTGGACCAGGTGGAGCCGGCCGTCATCGAGGCTCAGAACGGTACGTCCCCCGGATCAACATCATCCTGTGTATAGTGGAGAACTGTGAACGCAATGAATTGTCCATGTACCCAGATTCTGCGGAGCGTGTAGTAATTATTGCACCCCTATCGTTGTCAGCCGCTTTTCAGGAAGTGAGTGGCACTGATGACATGCCAAGAGCATGTGTGGTAGAGCCACGTGAATCGTACCCCCTCTTCCCCACCACCACCTGCCCCCTCACCCTCTGCATTCTTGGATTTTTAACCCCATGTGATGTCGTTGCAGCTTGACTTTGCAGGGGCTACTAATTGGAAGGACGAGGAATGCTGGTGGTGGGTAGGAGGTGCGCAGGCCTCCTGGCAAATTTTTGCAAATCAATTTGTTCATCTCTAGTGCATAGATAATCCCCCTGCATGTGACCCGGCAGACCTTTGCCCTTGCAATGTCATCATTACCACTCTCCAATGCCAGACTGAGCGACGCCAGGGGACCCTCTTAATTTTTTTTTTTTTTTCAGAAAATGTTTATTTGAATGTTTTCAAAACAAAGAAAACCTAGATATCACTCTATACCAATAACATCCAAAATTAACAGAAAACTAGAGTGACAAGTCCCCTTGTCGGGGGAAAGTTACAAGTACATAAATAAGAAAAAGTGGAACAAGTAATGTTAAGTCGATAGGTGTATAAATCTCTCAGCGGAAGATTTAATGCAATTATTAATCATTAAACTTTTCTGCAATAGATGAACCCCTTAAAGGCATGAGTGGCCAGCTATACATCTACCATAGGTGTGCAGGGGGCTACTGAGGCCGTGCGCATGTACCTGCTCCTCGCTGCTATGGAAGGGGCACCTCCGACCCCACATCGATGCTTTCCAACACCCCCATACTCTTACTTGTTTGACCCACGTCTGCATGGAGCAGCAATCACTGCTGGCCTTGTTAAAGTGAACCTGTCGTGTTTTGTGATACTAAACCTCCCCAATGTGTTTTACGTGATGGTGCATCATAAACATGGTTTTCTCAAAACAAAATTCTACGTAAAAATACATTATATGCCGAGGAGACTCCACACATGCCTGGATCAGTCATGGGGGAGGAGCTTTTGCTTACGGTCACTCAAGATCATTCGTTATTGCATTGTAATGGACTGATAGCACTGCAGGACCTGTGGTGATGTCACGACTATGTGGCTGTAATGGGCGGAGCTAATCCCAAAGGGTCTTTCACGATTGGCCTGCTTAGCTCCACCCATTACTGTTACATGGTCATGACATCACCACAGGTCCTGAAGTGATGTCAATTGCAATACAGGTGTGTTTGCAGTCACCTCCGTATATAAAGTCTTTTAAGATAAATATATGTAATGTTTATTTTTTATTTATTTATTTTTTAAGATGCACAAAACATTGGGGCAGTAAATATCAAAAAACGACATGACAGGTTCGCTTTAATGATCTGTTGTATTCACATGAAGTAGAGCGAGGGATGAATGTCTGGATCCCCCGGGGTCGTGGGACGGCATCGCTGCGGAGTCACCAAATAATGACAAATCTGTGAATGTTTTATGATTTGACCAAAATGACTTTTCTAATCAGATTTCCTCGCTTTGTTTCCTCCCCTCCTCTGTGTGTGTTTTTTGTCTCCACTTTCTCCTTCTTTCTTTCCTCTTCTTTTCTGTCCTCGTTGATCATCTTTTGATCCCGGCGTAGCTGTCAAATCTATAAAGAAGCAGCATCTGGTCGAAGTCCGTTCTATGGCTAATCCTCCAGCAGCAGTGAAGCTGGCCCTAGAGTCCATCTGTCTGCTGCTGGGCGAGAGTACAACGGACTGGAAGCAGATCCGTTCCATCATAATGAGGGAAAACTTCATTCCAACTATTGTGAACTTTTCTGCTGAAGAGATCAGGTGAATAGATGATAAGATCAGAGCCGCCGCTGCCGAGGACGGGGAAAGAAATCGGTCGTAGCGTACGCCCCACCACAAGGGGGCAGGATAAATGACTGCAACACTCGGCATGCACGGTCTATTCTGTACACATGGCTTTTTAAACGCTTCCACTGCTTCTTGGGCAGTTGGGGTTCCTCCGCCTACCCCATGAGAGTTGTAGTCCTTCAGGTATAGGGTGGTGGACCGGGTCATCATCTTTCCAGGACGCGGGTTTCTTTCAGTCCTCCTCAGCGGCCGCTCTCCATACTAACCCTGCACGAGCGTTAACCCTGTTTTCACCCTCCTAATAGCGGTGAGCTCTATAAAGAGGCAGCACCTTGTTGAAGTAAAGGCAATGGGCAACCCACCGGCCGCAGTAAAACTGACCCTAGAGTCGATCTGTCTCCTTCTGGGAGAGGAGTCGACTGACTGGAAAAAGATCAGAACAGTTTTTCTAAGGGATAATTTCATCGGCAACATAATCAACCTAAACCCCGGAGATCTCAGGTATTTCTCCTGCGCACTCTGTCCTGGACAGCGGGATCCCGCTCGCTCTCTATGGCTCCAGCTTCTGTCTCCGCCTGTCCTCTACTACAGCAAGAGCAGACGCCTCTATTCTACATCACTTTTTTTTGTGCTATCTCTTTAAATCCCCGTTACACTCCTGCAAATGAACTATTCCCAATCTCATCCTGACAGACGTGGCGAGTCCATGCTTCGCGCTGATCAGATCTTCATATGGTTTAGACCCTGGCTGATGGGAGTCCGTGTGTATAAGATGCCCCTGTGCTTTGCTTTACATAGATCTCCATGAAAAGTCAATATTCCCATACTGTTCTTCAACTCCTTAGTTGATGCCTGCGGTGTACGGGATCAGTAACCTTATTGGATGTGACCCTATAGCACCACCTGGGTCGGCCTCGCCCGAAACAGTCCATATTGGTAGATTGGAGCGTTGATCGTGTTCAGCTTTTTCATTCCCCCTGATTAGATTCTGAAGCCCCCCCCACCGCTGGTCATATGTTGTAGAAACTTTTCTTGGCCACATTAAGGGTCATGTACGGCTGCTTCCCTGGGGTCAACATTAGAGCTACTAACAGGACTTCTAGAGGTTATTGCAAAGAGTTACATGAAATCACCACTGGGGGAGCTCCCTGTATACAGCGATGCATAAGATCCTGTCTGCAGTCACCACTAGGGGGAGGTCCCTGTATACAGAGATGCATAAGATCCTGTCTGCAGTCCCCACTAGGGGGAGCTCCCTGTATACAAAGATACATGATAAGATCCTGTCTGCAGTCACCACTAGGGGGACCTCCCTGTATACAGAGATACATGATAAGATCCTGTCTGCAGTCCCCACTAGGGGGAGCTCCCTGTATACAGAGATGCATAAGATCCTGTCTGCAGTCCCCACTAGGGGGAGCTCCCTGTATACAGAGATGCATAAGATCCTGTCTGCAGTCCCACTAGGGGGAGCTCCCTGTATACAGAGATGCATAAGATTCTGTCTACAGTCACCACTAGGGGGAGCTCCCTGTATACAGAGATACATAAAATTCTGTCTGCAGTCACCACTAGGGGGAGCTCCCTGTAATATACAGAGATGCATAAGATTCTGTGTGCAGTCACCCCTAGGGGGAGCTCCCTGTATATACAGAGCTGCATAACATTCTGTGTGCAGTCACCACTATTGGGAGCTCCCTGTATACAGAGCTGCATAAGATTCTGTCTGCAGTCACCACTAGGGGGCTCCCTGTATACAGAGATGCATAAGATCCTGTCTGCAGTCATCACTAGGGGAGCTCCGCTGTATACAGAGATGCATAGATTGTGTGCAGTCACCACTAGGGAAGCTCCCTGTATACAGAGCTGCATAAGATTCTGTGTGCTGTCACCACTAGGGGAGCTCCCTGTATCAGAGATGCATAAGATCCTGTCTGCAGTCACCAGTAGGGGGAGCTCCCTGTATACAGAGATGCATAAGATCCTGTCTGCAGTCATCACTAGGGGGAGCTCCCTGTATACAGAGATGCATAAGATTTTGTGTGCAGTCACCACTAGGGGGTATACGTTGTCTATGATGGCATTATGTAGTAGGCCCCCTAGTGGTGGCTACAGGTAGACTAAATGTTATAAAGGTAACCCTTTCTATTTAGAGGTGCTAGAACCTCTGATCTCAGTATTTTGTGTAGTCTGATATCTGCAGCGTTTCTTCGATCTGATCCAATCTTCTGTTTCCCCAGCGACGCCATCCGTGAGAAGATGAAGAAGAATTATTTATCAAATCCAAGTTACAATTATGAGATTGTGAACCGTGCCTCCCTGGCCTGCGGGCCTATGGTGAAGTGGGCGATCGCTCAGGTAAGTTGCGTGTCCTGGTCATGTACCGGGACCGTATCACCGGTGGCACCTCCGCGCTCCCCCCAGTCTGACCACTCGCTTTTCTAGATCTCTTAATCCCTTTTTTTCATCTCTCAGCTAAACTATGCCGACATGTTGAAACGCGTGGAGCCCCTGAGAAACGAGCTGCAGAAACTGGAGGACGACGCTAAAGACAACCAGCAAAAAGCCAACGAAGTGGAGCAAATGATCCGAGACCTGGAAGCCAGCATTGCCCGCTACAAGGAGGAGTACGCCGTGCTCATCTCCGAGGCTCAGGCCATCAAGGCTGACTTGGCGGCAGTGGAAGCAAAGGTTAAAAATTAAAATAAAATATTAAGACTTCCAGGCTATGCTGGGGGTTGTAGTCCCTGACTGTAAATGTCGTTGCAGGTGAACCGCAGCACGGCTCTGTTAAAGAGTTTATCGGCGGAAAGAGATCGCTGGGAGAAGACCAGTGAGACCTTCAAGAACCAGATGTCCACCATCGCCGGTGACTGTTTGCTGTCTGCGGCCTTCATTGCCTACGCCGGCTACTTTGATCAGCAGATGCGGCAGAACCTGTTCACCACGTGGTCACATCACTTGCAGCAGGCCAATGTCCAGGTAGACCGTAGTTCTCTTCTTTCTGTTTATTATCAGATTCTCCATCGTCTCCGGTAACACAATTGTCGTCTGTCCAGTTCCGCACAGACATCGCCAGGACCGAATACCTGTCCAATGCCGATGAGCGGCTCCGCTGGCAGGCCAGCTCCTTACCTGCAGACGACCTGTGTACGGAGAATGCCATCATGCTGAAACGGTTCAATAGGTGAGTGCCCGCAGGTATGAGGTGCTGGGCGGTACCAGAGCGGATACCTGACCCTCTGACTCTTGTCTGTAGATATCCGCTGATCATTGATCCCTCCGGCCAAGCCACAGAGTTCATCATGAATGAGTACAAGGATCGGAAGATCACCCGCACCAGCTTCCTGATGATGCCTTCAGGAAGAACTTGGAAAGTGCCCTCCGGTTTGGTAACCCTCTGCTTGTGCAGGTGAGGGGGTGCTGTGCACCAGAGATCAGGGGTCGTATTGGGGTTTCGGGGAGCATAGATAAAATGGCTTTGTGGTCGCTTCTTAGGATGTGGAAAGCTACGATCCCATCTTGAACCCTGTGCTGAATCGTGAGGTGCGCAGAACTGGGGGAAGAGTCCTCATTACACTCGGAGATCAGGACATTGACTTATCACCATCGTTCGTCATCTTCCTTTCCACCAGAGACCCCACGGTAGGTGTCGGCACTTCTGTGCTCTTTGCTATTAGATTTATGACCGATTTTAATAGTAAACTGTGCCACTTTCAATGGTTCTGTTGTGACTTATGTTTGAAGCCCTGGAACATTGAAATGGGCACCAACAGAGCCCATGGCATTAATGATGCAGATGGAGTTGCTGTGCTGTTGGGCGTCAATTTCAGCTGTACTGCCCATTTTATGATTGCGTTGAGATGGTCAACTGCATCTTAATGCTCACCTTAAATAAGCAAAAAATGACATCCGACATCAATAGATCCAACAAACCGAGCCGGCACGAATCATGAGACATTTGGCACAGTCTGCCTTGCACTAGATACTGTAGTAAATTTCCTCTTTCCCTGCCTGGCGGTGACACTGTCTTTCTCCTTAGGTCGAGTTCCCGCCAGATCTATGTTCACGAGTGACATTTGTCAACTTCACCGTGACTCGAAGCAGCCTGCAAAGCCAATGTCTGAACGAAGTCCTGAAGGCGGAGAGGCCGGATGTGGACGAGAAGCGATCCGACCTTCTCAAACTGCAGGGTATGTGTCCACGGAGCCCGCGTCCACCCCATTACTTCACGCCGTCTGTGAGAATCTGATGGTTTCTACATTTTGCAGGCGAGTTCCAGCTCCGCTTGCGTCAGCTGGAGAAGTCTCTGCTTCAGGCCCTCAATGAAGTGAAAGGCCGAATCCTGGATGACGACACCATCATTACCACGTTGGAGAACCTGAAAAAAGAAGCAGCGGAGGTCACTCGGAAAGTGGAGGAGACGGACATTGTCATGCAGGAGGTGGAGACGGTGTCGCAGCAGTACCTGCCCCTGTCCACAGCTTGTAGCAGCATCTACTTCACCATGGAGTCCCTGAAACAAGTAATAACAATGGCCGCCCGCGGGTAGAACTGTTACCTGCTGACTGGCAGATCCATTCTCATGATTTGTGTGCTTTTTTTGTTCAGATTCACTTCTTGTACCAGTACTCGCTTCAGTTCTTCCTCGATATCTACCATACGGTGCTGTATGAGAATAGCAACCTGAAGAACACCACGGACCACACTCAGCGCCTGTCCGTCATCACCAAGGACCTCTTCCAGGTACGTTTCACTGAGCGTTGGGGTATAAATCCAGCACGATGGCCCCCAGCGGATTCTCGGGTGAAAACTGCCCACCTCTGGAGATCTTAACATTGACTCTTCTGCTTTCTGACCACATCAGTCCCTCCTATATTCTGACCTACTACCGCTTTCTTTGCAGGTGGCATTTAACCGCGTGGCTCGAGGAATGCTCCATCAGGACCACGTAACCTTCGCCATGCTGCTGGCGAGGATCAAGCTGAAGGGGACTATTGGGTAATTGTTGCTTCAGTGGGCAGCTGGTGCCAGGAGTCTCACAGTATATAGTCCTGTGTATTACGGTCTTTACTTCTGTCAGCCATTGATTTTGCTGGTTCACGTTGTCCCTTTTTCCCGTCTCCAGGGAGCCAACCTACGATCACGAGTTCCAGCATTTCCTCCGAGGCAAAGAGATCGTCCTGGGCTCTTCCTCTGTACCAAAGATAAACGGCCTGACCGAGGAGCAGGTGGAGGCCATGATTAGGTTAGCTAACCTGAACGCCTTCAGGGATGTCATGTCCAAGGTTGAAGCCGATGATGTAAGTAGTCTCGGGTATTATGAGGGACGAGGATCTGTTCCTGGCCATAGATGATTCTGTTCTCAATGGGATTGGTCTCTTTGCAGCAATTTTGCATTTGGCTGGAGAGCAGTTCTCCCGAACAGACCGTCCCATATATCTGGAACGAAGACAAACCTGCAAGTACGTAACGGTGAAGTGATAGGTGGGGTGCACGACAAAGTGAGGGGGCAATCATTTTACAAAGCAGGCCTCGCCTATACACAATGGTGATACTTTTTAGGTCATCGTAATAATCTGGCTGCATCCTGAGCTTGTCTAGGACAATGTTTCACTGCTGAGGATTTGCTGCATTTGTTTTCAGTCTAAACCAGTGTTTACACCCACCGGTTTAAATCTATTATGACGCTACAACTCCCAGCATTACCAGGCACTTGGAGACATGTTGGGGTTTGTAGTTGATGAAGGTGACTGATCTCAAACCCAGGAGCCAGCCAGTCCGGCGTGTGGCCTACAGGCTGATGCCTTTCTCTGCGCTGACACATTGGAACAAACAGTATGGGGGGGGAGGTTTATGCTCATTAGCAACAATGATGCTTAGTAGTTTTTGTATTTCTTCTCATGGACTGGCGGAGGTGATGTTGGTAAATACGAGGACCTTGTACGATTCTTCGTTCGCCCCTGTGCAGAGTTCCTCTTCCAGGTGATCCGACTATAGTTTCCTTTTTTTTTTTTTTTTTTTCCCCATGATTCCCATTCAGCGCCCATCGGCCAGGCCGTCCACCGCCTTCTCCTGATCCAGGCCTTCCGTCCAGACCGCCTGCTGGCCATGGCGCACATCTTTATCTCCAACATCCTCGGGGACAGCTTCATGTCCGTCATCGATCAGCCCCTGGATCTGGCGCACATTGTGGACACAGAGGTAACAGTGCTGCCAACACCCCGAGTCGTTCTCGGCGTCGCAGGGTTTCATTGTATGTTTGATCCTCTTGGGTTTCTATTTGCTGTAGGTCAAACCGAACACTCCGGTGCTGATGTGCTCCGTTCCCGGCTATGACGCCAGTGGCCGCGTGGAGGATCTGGCAGCCGAACAGAACACTCAGATCACATCCATCGCTATCGGTTTGTGTCGCTTCTCGTTGATTTTTGCTTTCTGCTGGGGGATTTTGGGATCATCTTGAGCTAAATCCAGAACTTTTACACTTGTAGGTTCTGCTGAAGGCTTCAGCCAGGCAGAGAAGGCCATTAATACGGCAGTGAAGTCCGGAAGGTGAGAACATTCTGGAGGGGTAGAGAATCCTTAATTTAAAGGGGTATTCCTCTTCTAAATCATCCATGTGATCGGCTGCAGTGGTTTCGCCTTCCCCCCGACTAATTTTTAGAATGATGGGGCCATTGGGACCTTGCACATCAGGGAGATCAGCATCAGTCCATTCATGTCATGGGGTTGCCATACAATTTGGGGATAATTTGCCTAATCTGACAAAAGAGAATTGGGAACCTGGGAACTCGGCCTGGCTTGCCTTCAATTGTAACAAACTCTTAGCTGTGCAGTAGGACTAGGTAATCAGTGGCAGGTTTGACCCCCTAGGACAATGGCTGAGCCACAGTACCAGACATAGCCACACGTGTGGATGGCGCTGCGCCTGATAAAGGATTATCCAATGACTCCTATTGCATAAATGTGTACAGGGGCAACTACGTCAGCACGTCTCCTCTCCTGAGGCAGAAATGATCTGCGCTGGCAAAAGATGATTTTTGGTACCGTTTTGTAGCCTTCATGTTCCCGCTGCTGGTCCTGTGCCTTCCCTTTGTAATCCAGTATGCAGCACCTGGGCGTTCTGACCAGGTTTCATCTGCCGAGTAGAAATGACCACCGTCTGTAAGAGGATTTTTGGTGCTTGCCATGAAATGTCTCTCATAGCCTTCATTCTTCATGTGCCTGCGGTCGTCACACCTCCCCATCCCTTGGACTGACCGTGTTTCGTCCCTGCAGGTGGGTGATGCTAAAGAACGTGCACTTGGCTCCTGGGTGGCTCATGCAGTTGGAGAAGAAACTTCATTCCCTGCAGCCGCACTCGTGCTTCCGCCTCTTCCTGACCATGGAGATTAATCCCAAGGTGCGTTGAAGAGACGTCTCCGCTCTGCATTGCTCCACTGTTCACTGCTCGAGGGTGCGGAGTGACCGTTCTTTGGGTTTTCTGATACAGGTGCCAGTGAATCTGCTCCGAGCCGGACGCATCTTCGTGTTTGAGCCCCCTCCTGGCGTGAAGGCCAATATGCTGCGGACCTTCAGTAGCATCCCAGTGTCCAGGATCTGTAAGGTGGGTGGGCGCAGGGGGGCGATGATCTGGTGACCAGTGTCCGCCTGTATTGTTCAGACCCTAACCTCCTCTGTGCTTGTCTCTGCAGTCTCCAAATGAGCGCGCTCGCCTGTATTTCCTGCTGGCCTGGTTCCACGCAATTATTCAGGAACGGCTGCGTTACGCTCCCCTGGGCTGGTCCAAAAAATATGAATTTGGGGAATCAGATCTGCGGTCGGCGTGTGACACTGTAGACACCTGGCTGGATGACACGGCAAAGGTGAGCGATAAAAGACACACTGTGGTTTGTGCAGTTTTTCCCCTTGTGCTCGGTGGTCTTGTACGTTCCTCGTGATGAAACGTCACTGGGTTCCTCTCCGAACAGAGGATTGATCCAGATCTCTAAAAGTCTGCCACTTTCTGTCCCCAGCCATTGCGCTCAGTGAATGATAGCATATTTGCTCTGTAGTTTTGCAGCGGGTTTGTTACTATGTATCAGTTTCCTGGAGCTTGACATTTGTACTGCTGCATTTAGGCCCTATAAGATTAGTTTCCATTCACTGACCGCAAGCCGGGACCTTAAGAATAGTGAAGAATTTAATGCATGAAGTTGCAGTCGGACACTGATTGTATCGGGGTCTTTCAGGGCCGTCAGAACATTTCTCCAGATAAGATCCGTGGTCGGCGCTGAAGACCCTCATGGCGCAGTCAATATACGGAGGCAGGATCGATAATGACTTCGATCAACGACTGCTCAACACCTTCCTGGAGAGGCTCTTCACCACGTCCAGCTTTGACGGGGACTTTAAACTGGCCTGTAAGGTGGACGGACACAAGGACATACAAATGCCGGACGGCATCAGGTACAGGAGCGCAGCGATGGCTAGTCCTTCTCATGAACGTACATCTTCATGTAAACTGCAGCAATGCCGCCTCCACAGGTTGTATGTGGTATTGCACTTCAGCCTCCTGCACTTTTAAGCCTGGCTACAATGCAATACCAGACACAACCAGTCATACTATTCTCCCCCTTATTTCTGTAGGCGAGACGAGTTTGTGCAGTGGGTGGAGCTGCTGCCGGACACTCAGACGCCATCTTGGCTGGGACTGCCGAACAATGCAGAGCGTGTCCTGCTGACGACACAGGGTAACGTGGCCGCACCGTCCTCCAGCTAATCTCTCACCTTCTGTCTGTCATCTGCAGCATTAACCCTGTCAAGTCCTCCATGCTCCTCACCTGACTGGGACGTGTGTGATTGACAGGAGATCGTCAGTCTCCTCCGACCGCACATTTCCCGGCCGTCCTCATCCTGCAATAGTCTTGTATTTTCCTCGTGTTTCTCTGAGCCATCAGCAGCCTATCATGTCTCACATCCTGCATTCTTTCATTTTGCTCATTCTTTTACTTTAACTTATTTTATTCCTGTCTGTCCTTAAAAGACGTCACTTGTGAAGGGCCTTGATCATTCACGAAAGAAAAAAATATACCTTACAGACAAATGCCTACAATGCCGGTGTCCATGCCCCCATGTCTGGCTGGATTGGCCGCTGCAGCCAATTACTGGCCATGGCGTGACATTATGCACTCGGTTAGTGATTGGCTGCAGCAGTAACATGAGACCCGCTGGGGTTTGATAAGGAGAGTTGTTTCTTTTACATCATGCGGTTTTGCCATCCACATGATTCTGTAAACCGCCTCGGTCCTCCATGATCCAGCTGGTGGGTCTCGCCATCGGCTCTACTTCCTTCCAGATAACGCTGTAGTCTTGCTTTACGGTCTCACTTTCTTTTGTTGCATTTCTTCCCTCTTTTGAGTTTGCTTTATGTTGCCCTCCGTTGGTTTTTGTTTTCTCCCCCTGTGGTTCAGGCATTGATATGATCAGTAAAATGCTGAAAATGCAAATGCTGGAGGATGAGGATGACTTGGCTTACGCCGAGACCGAGAAGAAGCAGAGGACGGATTCCACTTCCGATGGCCGCCCGTCCTGGATGAGGACGCTGCATGTCACCGCCTGCAATTGGCTGAGCGTCATCCCCCAGACCCTGAACCACCTGAAACGTACGGTGGACAACATAAAGGTGAGTGCCGGAGCCGCCGGCTCCACCACCGCCGTCCTTAGAGCGGCAAACGTCTAACATAAACTTTCCTTTCAGGATCCGCTGTTCAGGTTCTTTGAACGTGAAGTAAAAATGGGCGCCAAGTTACTGCAGGACGTGCGCCGGGATCTTACCGACGTCGTCCAAGTGTGTGAAGGAAAGAAGAAGCAGACGAACTACCTGCGCACCCTGATCAATGAGCTGGTGAAAGGTGCGCACTCCTGGCCATGAGCACCCATTATTTCTTTCCGCTCTGGTGCCCTGAGGTCCTCTATGGCTTTTACCCTCTGTCCGATTTCTCACTCATTTTTCTCCCCCCCTCCAGGGATCCTGCCTCGGAGCTGGTCTCGCTTCACGGTCCCTGCAGGGTTGACTGTCATCCAATGGGTGGCGGATTTCAGCGACCGCATCAAACAGCTGCAGAACATCTCTCAGGCAGCGGCCACCAGTGGTGCCAAAGAGCTGAAGGTTTGTGAGATCCACCATGTGCAGTTAGGAGGCCACTAGGTTTGTGACAGATACTGATTTCTTTCTTTTCTCCTCTGCAGAACATCCACGTGTGGCTGGGCGGCTTGTTTGTCCCCGAGGCGTACATCACTGCCACCCGACAGTATGTGGCCCAGGCTAATAGCTGGTCACTGGAGGAGCTGTGTCTGGAAGTGAGCGTGACCACCAACCTGAATGCCATCCTGGACGCATACAGTTTTGGCATAACTGGTAATTTTCCCTCCATTCGGTATAGTGTGACAATTGTTATCCATCTGGCAGGTATCAGGTCTGTGGAGTTGGTAAGCCAAACATCTGACTCCACTAAAATGGATACAGACTCCAACTGCATAACCTGCTAGTTACCCTGGAGTGTCCAGACTACCCTAAAGGTACCGTCGCACACGGCAATATTGATTGCACTTTCACTGGCAATTTGCTTGTTGGAGTGAGAAATCATGGACACATTGTTACATTTGTACACCGCAACAAGATAGAACAATGTGTCCATGATTTCACTGCAACCAGCAAATTGCATGCAATGTTGCGATGTGTGACTGTACCTTTTAATCTGGTGCAAAACTACAAGTCCCAGCAGATCCTGGATTCTAACGATGATTGATTTTTAGGTTTGAAGCTTCAAGGAGCAATGTGTACGAATAACAAGCTGTCCCTGTCCAACGCCATCTCCACCGTGCTGCCCCTGACACAGCTGCGCTGGTCCAAGCAGACAAACGCCGAGAAGAAGGCCAATGTGGTGAGTGGTCTGCAGGTCCAGCGCCAAGGAAAACCACCTGAGCGCTGACTAGAATTTATAGGAAGGGTTCAATCTCCGCTGAGGTTTTTCACCATTTCTTTTGCATTCTCAGGTCACACTGCCGGTCTATCTGAACTTCACCCGCGCCGACTTGATCTTTACTGTTGACTTTGAAATTGCCACCAAAGAAGACCCTCACAGCTTCTACGAGCGGGGGGTGGCGATCCTGAGCACAGAGTAACGCGTCCGTCATCCGCTCACCAGTCATTAATGTTGTGTTTTAGCTTTTTGTTCTGTGGGTACAAGATGGATCCTGGTTATGTGATAAGATGGGGCACAATAGCTGCCGAGGAGGGGATCAATGAAGATGGAGGTAAAGCATGTTACTAGTGTAGGAGGAAGGTGGTCTGTGATGTTTGAAGGTTTACAGTCGGGAGATTTGCATGTGAGCTTTTAGCTTTGTCTAATGTGTAACCCTCAGTTTTAACCTAATAAATATGCATTACATTAATCATGGCGTCTTCTGTAAACTGGGTGCTGATGGGGTGGCGATTAGTCATGAGTGGGCACACCCATGCTTGGAAGGGTACTGCTCCCTAATGGAAGTCAACGGGAACCAAGCATTTTTCTCTCGCCTTCATTGGGGGACACGGACCATGGGTGTAACACTGCTGTCTTTAGGAGGCTGACACTAAAACAAAGTTAACCCCTCCTCTGCTGCGTACACCCTCATGCTGACTCAAGCTGAAGCCAGTTTGTTTGGTATCAGCAGGAGGCAGATGTGACTCTGACTTTTCTCCTTCGGGGGGAGCGTGCATAGTGCATAAAAAGCAGGCCTCAATGTTCACCCCTTTGGGGGTACGCAGATTGAGCACCACAGGGAACGCATTCCTACATATGGCTGCAGCATACCAGGCAGGCACTCACTCCCAGGAGCACTAGTTTTACTGTGCTCCTTACAGAGCCCACATATCTGCCTGCTACTAGAATCCAGGAGATCTGCAAAAAATCAGTGCAAAAAGCTCTCTGTTTATAATAAGTATTTTTTCCAGTTTGTAGTAAGTGCTATCAAAAAAGTATCAAAAAAAGGGTATTGGTCTGTACGTTTTTTTGCAAAAATATACGTAAGCTGTCTCACCTCGTCACGGTTGCCCTAACGAGGCAGTCCCTAGCTGATGTGTGCATTTAAAACCTGAGTGTGTGAACATACCTCCATCCAGGCTACAGCCAGGACTCCACTCTGGGCTTTTTACCTGTGAAACAGCTTGTGTGTGGACTACTCATAGGGGAAGGGTGGGTCACTTCCCTTTCCTGCAAACAGGAGAAATACATTCACCAAACAATAATGAGTAGTCCACACTGATGAATGCGATTAGTATCAGGTTTTAAATGCACACATCAGCTAGGGACTGCCTCGGTCGGGGCAACCGTGACAGAGGTGAGGCAGCTTGCGTTTATTTTTTGCAAAATACGTACAGACCAATAGCCCTGTTTTTGATACTTTTTTGATAGCACTTGCTACAAACTGGAAAAAATACTTATTATAAACAGAGTTTTTTGTGTGATTCCTGTGTGGATTTTTTGCACTGATTTTTTTGCAGATTTTCTGGTGGTGGATGAATGCGGTTACGAATCGCATTCATCAGTGTGGACTACTCATTATTGTTTGTAGAATCCAGGAGACCCAGTTCCCCTGGGCGAGTGCTCAATGTGGCCACAGCCCCAGGGGTCCGGATCTGTTCTGGTCCTTGCCCAGACCTAATCGCTGGCCTACCATCATTTTCGGACTCTTCTTTGTTGCCTCAGGACCATGGGTGTTATGCTGCTGCCACCTGGAGGACACACTAAAGTTATGAACAAACTTGAACATAACTCCTCCCCTGCAGTATACATATGGGTTCCAGTAGCTGCATAATCGGAGCATTTGCCTCAATTCCTGCACCTTTCAGGGCAGGAAGAAGGCCTCCCCTACCTGTTGCTACACAGGCTGGGATGTTTGGGTCATTCAGGCACCGGCCGCGACTTCCGCGCAGCTGGGTTTATTAATTGAGGCCCCGGCTTGGGCCTACACGTGCTGCAGCTTCGTTCCTGCCCCCCTGCTGCTAAGCGTGGCTTTGCGCCCACATTCTTGCCGATGTGCCTGGAGACAGTCTCTGCTCTCCCCTTGGCCACGTCCACACAACAGGGGCATCGATGCACCTCCATGCATCTATGGGATTTGGGACTGCGCCCTTTTGTCCGCTCCTCCCACTCCTGGCTCCGGCGGCCATGTTCTGGCATTCAGCCGGCAGGCAGAATCGGCAGCTCCTCTCCACCTTTTACCAGCTCTGAGGCAGCTTCTGTCGGTGGGGGCACAGGACCGTGGGACTCGGCAGCAGCACCGGTGGAGCATCACTATCCTGGTTGGTGGTAAGCCACACCCGGTTACTCCGGCTGTGGAACTCTCTCCTCCAGTGTATACCCGTACCCTGCGTTCAGGCTGCCTGTACCTACAGCTCACAGCATGTCTAGCACACGCAGCAAAGCCCCAAAGGCTCAGACCTTTTATGCAGCCTGCTCAGCCTGCAAAGCTTGACCTCCCTGGGGGATGCTCCTATCCTCACTGCTCTGCCTGCATGCAGTCCGAGCCCCTGGAATCCCTCGGCCCAGGTGGATGCTCCAGCCGCCCCTATAGCCCCATCCGGAGTTACCCACTCCCCCCTAGGGACTGAGACATCACCTCTGCCCAATCTCGGGCACTCTCTCAGTCCTTCGAACAGTTCTCCAGATCCCTGATCCAGGTCATCCAGTACAGACCGGACCCTGTCCCTTCTCAGGAGACTCTCGGGGACTCGCGTCCTTCCGCTGCTCCTGCGGCTGAGCCCATGTGGGAGTCTTCTTTGGCAGAGATCCGGGAAAAGGCCCGACAGGGCTCCGTCCCCATCTTCCTCTCAGAGCCAGGACCACAAGGAGGACTCTCAGGATGAGCACTCTGACTCTGAGGCCTCGCTCGACCTCGATGCCCCTGAGTCGGATTCCCTAGTTGAGGACCTTGTCTCTTCTATGAATGCAGTCCTGGGAGTATCCGACCCGGCTCCGCAGGTATCTCTGCCCCCAGCCAAGCAGAGGATCCTATTCAGACGCCCCAGGAAGAACCTGAGCGCATTCGAGGATCACAATGCTTTTCAGGACGCAGTACTGAAGCCCAGGGCTTGCCCTGACAGACGTTTCCACCCTAAAAGGGTTCCAGAGCCACGCTACCCCTTACCACAAGACGTGGCATGGGGCTGGGCATGCTCCCCGAAGGTGGACGCTCCAGTCTCTAGGTTGTCGTCTCGGACCCTAATGTTCTTGCCGGACAGTTCCTCCCTAAAGGACTCCACAGACCGACAAGTGGAGCTCCTGGCGAAGTCTGTGTTCGAGGCCACTGGAGCCTCCTTTGCCCCAGCATTCGCTGTGGTATGGGCAATGAAGGCGGTTGCAGCATGGATCGCAGACATGCATGCCCTGGCCAGTGGCGGAGGCCCCGAGATGTCCTCTCTGGCCGCACAGGCTTCGGCCGTCACTAACGACACCATCAATGCAGTCTTGGACTTGGCCAGTCGTACTGCGGTGGCTTCAGCTAACGCAATTGCCATTTGCAGGGCTTTGTGGTTGCGAGAATGGAAAGCGGACTCTGCTTCCAGAAAATCCCTCACGACGCTCCCCTTTTTGGGTGACCGTCTGTTTGGGGAGCAGCTGGACGAGATGATCAAGGATTCGACCGGGGGAAAGAGCACGTCTCTGCCGCAGCAGAAAGTCAAGAAGCCTTTCCACCAGCGCCAAAAATCCAGATTTCGGTTCCTTTCGAAATTCCTTCGGCTGGGCCTCCTCGAAGCCGGCGTCGTCATCCAGTCGGTCTTTCCGCTCGGATAGGATCCAGTCCTCGCAGAGGAGCGGATTGCCTTGGCCCCATCAATCCCGCCAACAGAAGTCCTCAGGAGCGCGGTCGCAGAAGGCGGCCTCCTCCTAACTTCCTTTCTCCGGAAGACGCATCCTTAGTGGGAGGCAGACTGTCCCACTTCCGGGATGTCTGGCTCCCTCGCATTCAAGACAGATGGGTGCGAGTATTCGTGTCTTCCGGCTACAGGATCGAGCTACAATCGTCCCCTCCCAACCGGTTCTTCCTCACTCATCCCCCTCCCAACAAGGCCGACCCCTTCTTTCAGGCCGTGGAGGCGCTAAAGCGAAATGGAGTCATTGTTCCGGTACCACAAGTAGAACGCTTCAGGGGTTTTCTCCTTCGCCTCATTGGGGGACACAGGACCGTGTCCCCCAATTAGAGGCTAAGAGAAAAGGAATTTTCTGATCATCATAATGGGAGACCCAGACAATGGGGTTTAGGGCACTGCCCTCCGGAGGCCACACTAGGTACTACAAGAACTGTAGACACCGCCCCCTCCGCTTATAAACCCCTACCGCAGGGAACATCCTCAGTTTTAAACTTAGTGTGCTCGGAGGTACCACACGCTTTGCTTGCACTCATCGCATTCTCACAGCTTACGTGATGGCGTATGAAGACAAGGTAAAGAAGGTCCCAGTCAGGGACCTCCGGCAGTCTCCCTGTTTACCTTCGGGGAACATGCAGGTCGAGGTACCGGAGGGCCTAGTGCCTGGGCACACTGTGTCTCCCGGTACGCTGCCGTACTCCTTCCCATCCCTCCTGGGGCTCTGAGAAGTGGGAGATAGGAGCCTTGCACAGCTCCGCTCCGTCCGAGGCCTCCCTAAATGGTGCTTACAGACCGGACTGGAGTCAGCTCTGTCCGAGGCCTCCCTAAATGGTGCTTACAGACCGGACTAGAGCCAGCCCAGTCCGAGGCCTCCCTAAATGGTGCTTACAGACCGGACTGGTGCTGAACCCCCGTCCGAGGCCTCCCATGATATGGTGCTTACAGACCGGACCGGCACTGAGATACCCCGGTGTCTCCGGTGTGCCTGGGGGTAGTGTCTGACACTGATGTGTTTATGACACTCAGACCGCGCGTTGCCTTAGGGTCCGCGGTTCTGGCGGTGTACCCTGTGCTGGGGTCACCCTGGCTGACCGCCCTGTGTGACACAGGGGCTGCGGCTGTGGGCTTCAGACTTTGTCTGTGAGCCCGGGTATTTATGTTTAATACCTCCCGCGCTGCGGGCTCCGGCGCTTACATTATTGTAATGGCGGCCGGGAGAGATGTGGAGCGGCCCATGTGACCTGGATGGGCGTGTGTGTGTGCTTCCCGCGTGTTTCGGCCCCGCCCTCTGCTTCTACAGCGGCGGCCATCTTTTCCCCTCACTTTCCTGCTGGGATTGTTGGAGACTGCTCTGCTGCACTCCAGGGGAGACCAGGTTCTCTTTCCTCGCGGAGGTCACACACACACCGCTCCCTTCACCACCGCTGTGCAGCGGTCGGTAAGCCACCGGTTTCCGGTGAAGTTTCTCCTGTGTTGATATTCCTCTACCGTGGGTATGTCCTCAGGGAAGAAAGGCGCTGCTAAGGCAGCCAGTACCACACCTGTCTGTGCTACATGCAACGGACACTGGTGGAGGGGCCCTGCAATAATTGCGGACGCCCAGACGCCCGGACTGTCACTACTGAGTCAGCAGCTCCGGTGCTTTACCCTGAGGTTCAAGTGATCCCAGGGCCATGGGAAAAACAAAGCGAGATTAATGCCTCTCTGTTGTCCCAATTGTCCTCCATGTCGCAATCCCTGGAGGCACTAACAAGGAGACTGGATGCTCCAGCTACTCCTTCAAGCTACCCCCGGGTGTCTCCATCTTCCACCGTGAGACCCTTTAAGCGGGCTCGCCGGGAGGATTCACCCGAACTCCAGGTCCTCTCTGAGGAGGAGCGTCACTCTGACGGTGACGAGGATGATGGGGGTTCAACTCTCGGGTCGGTGTCTGAACCAGCTGAAGGGGTGGAGGATCTGGTGTCTTCCATCAACGAGACTTTACGTCTCGGGTTACCCCCTCAGGAGACAGCCGTTCACCCGAAGGAGGTCTACCAGTGGTTACGACCTGAGGCTAGACCATGTGGTTCCTTTTTGGACCACACTAACTTTGAAAGGGTGGTTAGAGCTCCCAGGGTACACCCTGGACGGCGTTATGTCCGCAAATCCAAGGACAACCGCTTTCCCTTTCCTCAGGAGGTGCTTCAGGAGTGGTCGCAGTCCCCGAAAGTGGACGCTTCCATGACCAGGATTGCTGCACGCTCCCTATTCTCTGCCTCTGATAGCTCCTCACTGAAGGATGCGACAGACAGACAGGTCGAACAACTCGCCAAGTCGTCTTTTGAGGCTGTGGGGTCTTCATTTGCCCGAGTTTTGCTGCGGTCTGGACTCTGCAGGCGATCACTTCCTGTCTGGATGGTATTGCTGACCTGGCAGGTTTTAACTCTGAAGTCCTGGCACTTACAGAGAGGGCAAAGGCCTATGCAGATTATGCTAGGACGGCGTCCCTGGAGACTGCCACTCGCTCAGCTGTGGCTTCGGCCAATGCGATAGCGATCCGCAGATTGTTGTGGCTGCGTCTATGGGACTCAGATGCCACGTCAAAAAAGATTCTGCAGAATCTTCCTTTCTCTGGTGACAGGCTGTTTGGTGCCGAGCTGGACAAGTTGATCAAAGACTCTACGGAGTCCAAGATCCCACAGAACAGACCTAAGCCTAGGTATACTGTGAAAAGGAACCCTAAACAGTGGTCCTTTCGTACCAGCTCACAGCCGTCAGCGTCTTCCGCTCGTGCGGACCGTGGGGCCAAGCCCTCTCAGCAATGGCGCCCCAAGAGTCGCCAGAAGAAGTCGGCAGGTACAACAGCTGCCGCTCCCAAGCCCACCTCAGCATGACTCGCTCTCTCTTCCTGCCTCCCCACAGGTTGGAGGTCGCCTGTCTCAATTTCAAGACAAATGGCGACTCCACATCCAAGATCAGTGGGTTCGAGACGTAGTCTCCAGAGGATACAGGATAGAGCTGTCGTCACAACCCACACACCGATTCCATCGGTCTGTCCCATCTCCAGAAAAGGCTCAGGCTTTTTATCTGGTCCTGGAGGGACTCCGCAGAGACGGAGTGGTGGTCCCAGTGCCCACTGGGGAGAGGTTCAGGGGTTTTTTACTCCAACCTCTTTATCGTCCCGAAGAAGGACGGCTCCTTCCGCCCGGTTCTGGACCTCAAGCTGTTCAACCGCCATGTGTTGGTTCGGAAGTTCCGCATGGAATCCCTGCGCTCCGTGATCGCGGCTGTGTCGCAGGGCGACTTCCTAGCGTCCATAGACATTCGCGACGCTTACCTTCACATACCCATTGCACCGTCTCATCAACGATGGTTGAGGTTCGCGGTGGGGGAGGAGCACTTCCAATTCGTGGCGCTGCCCTTCGGGTTGGCCTCGGCTCCCCGGGTGTTCACGAAAGTGATGGCATCAATGATGGCCTTACTGCATGCGCAGGGACACGCCGTCATTCCTTATTTGGACGACCTACTGGTCAGAGCGCCATCGGAACACCTGTGTCAGCGAAGCCTGCAGGCGACCATGCAGTCTCTGGAGCAGTTCGGGTGGCTTCTCAACATCCAGAAGTCCACCCTGGTTCCAACCCAGTCACTAACCTACCTGGGCATGGAATTCCACACGGACTCTGCTCTAGTGTCCCTACCACGAGCCAAACAACTGGCCATCCAGTCAGGAGTACGCGATCTCCTCGAATCACCTCATTCATCCCTACGGGTATTGATGAAGATGGTGGGACGCATGGTGGCAGCAATAGAGACGGTGCCCTTCGCACAGTTTCGCCTCCGTCCTCTGCAACTGGAAATCCTCCAGAGGTGGGACAAGAGGACGTCCTCTCTGAATCAGCTGGTGGTCCTCTCCCAGCCGACCAGGGATGCTCTGCAGTGGTGGCTTCAGCCGAGTCACTTATCAAAGGGACGATCCTTCCTGAAGCCATCGTGGTTAGTGGTGACCACCGACGCCAGCCTGAAGGGCTGGGGCGCGGTGTTCTTACACCACAGAGCTCAAGGTCTCTGGACACGTGCAGAGACGACGTTGCAGATCAACGTGCTGGAGCTCAGGGCGGTCTATCTGGCACTCCTGGCCTTTCGGGTGTTCCTATCCGGACAACCAATTCGGGTTCAGTCCGACAATGCGACGACGGTCGCCTATATAAATCACCAAGGAGGAACCAGGAGTGCACAGGCTCTAGCGGAAGTCCACCGCATTCTATCATGGGTGGAAGTCAACAACTGCTTGATTTCCGCAGTCTACATCCCAGGTGTCGAGAATTGGGAGGCAGATTACCTGAGCCGACAGGGGATGGACGCCGGAGAATGGTCTCTCCATCCGGACGTCTTCCGGGACATCTGCATCAGATGGGGGACCCCGGATGTGGATCTGATGGCCTCCCGGCTGAATCATCAGGTGCCACAATACATGGCGAGATCGTGGGACCCTCAGTCTCTGGGGGCAGATGCTCTAGTCCTGAGTTGGTCAGATTTTCGCCTGCCATATGTTTTCCCGCCCCTGGCGCTGATGCCCAAGGTCCTGTGGAAAATCAAGACGGAATGTCACACAGCCATTCTAGTGGCTCCGGATTGGCCGAGGAGGTCCTGGTATCCGGATCTGTGGCAACTGTCCGACGGACACCGGTGGGCTCTTCCAGACCGCGCAGATCTTCTCGCGCAGGGCCCCTTCTTCCGCCCCAATTCCAGGGCCCTCAGATTGACTGCATGGCTCTTGAGGCCTGGCTCTTAACATCCAGGGGTTTCTCTCCTGCGGTTGTTTCTACCATGAACAGAGCTAGACGGCCCACGTCACGGAAGATTTACCACAGAACGTGGAAAGTCTTTTTCGCCTGGTGCTCCTCTGGGGGACATGTACCTTGGCCCTTGTCGATCCCGACCCTATTGGCCTTTTTGCAGTCAGGTTTGGAGTTGGGCCTTTCCCTCAGTTCTCTGAAGGGTCAGGTATCAGCGCTGTCTGTATTGTTCGACAGGCGCTTGGCGCTCCTCCCAAAGGTTCGTCAATTTCTCCAAGGGGTGTCTCGAGTGGTTCCGCCGTATAGGCGGCCTCTGGACCCTTGGGATCTCAACATGGTCTTGGCGGCTTTGCAGAAACCACCTTTTGAGCCATTGAGAGAAGTCTCTCTTTCTTACTTGTCACAGAAAGTGGCTTTTCTGGTGGCTATTACGTCCCTGAGACGGGTCTCTGAACTGGCGGCACTATCGTGCAAGTCACCCTTTCTGGTGGTTCACCAAGACAAAGTGGTGTTACGCCCGCGGGCGGAATTCCTGCCAAAAGTGGTTTCCACTTTTCATTTGAACCAGGAGATTGTGCTCCCATCATTTTGTCCCGCTCCTGTTCATCAGATTGAACGCGACCTCCATACTCTGGACCTCGTACGGGCTGTACGCATTTATGTGTCCAGAACTGCCTCCTTCCGGAGTTCGGACTCCTTGTTCGTACTTACGGCAGGTCGCTGTAAGGGGTCAGCGGCGTCAAAATCTACCTTGGCCAGATGGATCAAGGCACCCATTCAAGAGGCTTACCGGTCTTCTGGTTTGCCTCTCCCGGTAGGCTTGAAGGCACACTCGACAAGAGCTGTCGGTGCCTCCTGGGCCTTGCGACATCGCGCCTCTGCTCTGCAAGTGTGTCAGGCGGCCACTTGGTCTAGCCTGCACACCTTCTCTAAGCATTATATGGTGCATGCCCATGCCTCTGCGGATGCAAGTTTGGGCAGGCGGGTCCTCCAGGCGGCGGTTGCCCACCTTTGACGGGGACCGCGTATGCAAACGTCTTTTGAGGAACTTTTTCCCGCCCTGGGGTATTGCTTTAGGACATCCCCATTGTCTGGGTCTCCCATTATGATGATCAGAAAAAAGAGAATTTTGTTTACGTACCGTAAATTCTTTTTTCTTGAATCATCAATGGGAGACCCAGCACCCACCCAGTGTTCCGTTGTATGTTACGGTTGATCTGTCCCCTGTTGGGGCAGTTTATCCGGGTTGTTGACCCGTCTGTTCACGGTGTCTTCCCGAGGTTTCGGGTGTGGTTTTCTGTTGTCTCCTCGCAGCTTATGGACCAAACTGAGGATGTTCCCTGCGGTAGGGGTTTATAAGCGGAGGGGGCGGTGTCTACAGTTCTTGTAGTACCTAGTGTGGCCTCCGGAGGGCAGTGCCCTAAACCCCATTGTCTGGGTCTCCCATTGATGATTCAAGAAAAAAGAATTTACGGTACGTAAACAAAATTCTCTTTTTACGGTGAGTACACAAAATTCTCCTTTTTACTCCAACCTCTTTGGGGTACCCAAAAAGGACAGATCTGTAAGACCCGTTCTGGATCTGAAACGCAACAGGCATGTCAAGGTGCGACACTTCCGCATGGAATCACTGCGCGCCGTCATCGCATCGATGGAAGAAAGGGAATATCTGGCGTCCATCTATATCAAGGACGCGTATCTGCACATTCCAATTGCAGTCTCCCATCAACGCCTACTCAGATTTGCGGTGGGCGAAGACCACTACCAATTTGTGGCGCTTGCCTTCGGGATAGCGTCCGCTCCACGAGTGTTCACGAAAGTCATGGCCACGGTCGTGTCAGTTCTGCACTCTCAAGGAGTCGTGGTCATCCCCTACCTGGACGACCTCCTAGTGAGGGCTCCCACGTTCCAGGAATGCTAACTGAGCGTATCCAGCACCTTGGACACACTGAAGAGGTTCGGCTGGCTGGTCAATTTTCCGAAGTTCACCCTAGTGCCGACACAGACCCTGGCGTACCTGGACATGCAGTTCGATACGACGTCAGCCCTGGTCCGGTTGCCCCGGACAAAGTGGATTCCATCAAGTCGGGTGTGCGCTCCCTTCTCCGGCAGCGGACCCACTCTCTCCGGATGATGCAGATCCTAGGCAAGATGGTAGCGTCCATGGAGGCCGTACCATTTGCTCAATTCCACCTCCGTCCTCTTCAGCTGGCCATTCTCAGAAGTTGGGACAAGCATCCAGGTTCCCTCGACAGACGGATCACTTTGCCCTCCTCGGCCAGGCTGGCCCTCCACTGGTGGCTCCAACCTCCCTCCCTGTCACGGGGACAGTCGTTCCTCCCTCCCTGCTGGGAGGTCCTTGCCACGGACGCAAGTCTCACGGGTTGGGGAGCGGTGTTCCATCAACACAGGGTCCAGGGTACATGGTCCCCGGATGAGTCTTCTCTACCCATCAACATCCGGGAGATCAGGGCGATCCACTTCGCCCTGCAAGCCTGTCACCATCGGTTAGCGGACAAACACAGTTGGATCCAATCGGACAATGCGACAGCCGTTGCCTACATCAACCACCAGGGCGGCACTCACAGCCGTCTAGCGATGCAGGAAGACCAGCAGATGCTCCAGGGGGCAAAAGCCACCGGTTCCACAGTCTCAGCAGTCCACATTCCAGGCGTGGACAATTGGGAGGCGGACTACCTGAGCCTTCAGGTGATGGACTCAGGCGAGTGATCCCTGCATCCAGAGGTCTTTCAGGACATCTGTCATCGGTGGGGCACTCCAGACGTCGACCTCATGGCGTCACGCCTCAACAATCAGGTTGCGGCGTTCATGGCCAGGTCTCGCGACCCCAGGGCTCTGGGGGCCGACGCACTGGTTCACGACTGGTCTCACTTCTGTCTGCCATACGTCTTCCCACCTCTGCCGCTCCTACCCCAAGTGCTTCGGAAGATCAGGACCAAATGTCCCCGCGCCATCGTGGTCGCCCCAGATTGGCCCAGGCGATCCTGGTACGCGGATGTGGTACGGCTCACAGCCGACGCACCATGGAGGCTTCCAGATCTGCTATCCCAAGGGCCCTTTTACCACCAGAGTTCTGCAGCCCTCACCCTGACTGCGTGGCACTTGAGTCCTGGGTGCTGACTCAATTTGTTTTTTTTTCCTGAGGTGGTATCCATGGGACCTCAACTTGGTCCTCACAGTACTACATAAAAAACCTTTTGAACCATTGAAGGACATTCCGCTGTCGCGGCTTTCCCAAAAGGTGGTCTTCCTGGTCGCCATCACTTCCCTTCGGCAAGTGTCGGAACTGGCCGCGCTTTCCAGTAAACCTCCTTTCTGATATTCCAACAAGACAAGGTTGTACTGCGGCCGGTGCCCTCCTTCTTGCCGAAGGTGGTCTCTTCATTCCACTTAAACCAGGACATCGCCTTACCGTCCCTCTGTCCGGCTCCGGTCCACCAGGTGGAACGGGCTTTGCATAAGCTCGACCTGGTCAGGGCCCTCAGGATGTACCTGTCCAGGACAGCCTCATTCCGACAGGCGGACGCTCTGTTCCTTCTCCCGTCCAGATAGCTCAAAGGGAAACCGGCAGCCAAGCCCACCTTGGCCCGGTGGATTCACTCCACCATCCTAGATGCCAACTCTTTTTCTCACACGCCTCCGGGCTCAAGGCACACTCCACCAGAGCTGTAGGAGCCTCCTGGGCTCTCAGGCACCAGGCATCTGCTGAACAAGTGTCAGGCGGCCACGTGGTCCAGCCTGCACACATTTACAAAGCACTATCAGGTGCAAGCTCATGCTTCGGCAGACGCAGGGCTTGGCAGGCGCGTCCTTCAGGCGGCTATTGCCCACCTGTGATATCTGGCTGAAGCAAACATTTTTCAGGTGATGTTTTCCATTGTCTTTCCCGCACAGGGACTGCTTTGGGACATCCCATGGTCCTGAGCCCCCACTGAGGCGACAAAGAAAAGGAGAATTTTGTACACTTACCGTAAATTTCTTTTCTTTTAGCCTCTAAGTGGAGGACTCAGCACCCACCCTGTTGCCCTACAGGCCATTTTGTTTTGTTGCGTGCATATGACATGTTGTTCTGCACTAGTTGCCTGCTTAGTTCTCTGGCCGGTTCTCCTATTTGTTTTTCAATGGGAGTTCTCTCCTCCTGCATTAGCACTGAACTGGCTAGGGCTGGTCTGCCCTGGTGGTGTATACTGCAGGGGAGGAGTTATGTTCAAGTTTGTTCATAACATTACTTAGTGTGTCCTCTAGGTGGCAGCAGCATAACACCCATGATCCTGAGTCCCTCACTTAGAGGCTAAAAGAAAAGGAATTTACGGTAAGTGTACAAAATTCTCCTTTTTTTCATTTTAGGCCGCGGCTTTGGCCTAGCTCGAAGCTGCCGCCTCTGTTCCCGAACCCGGATGACCAGATTGACGTGGGCAGTGTCATAGAAGGTGGACGGACTTGAGCTGCACTGGGGGCAGGATGGCCTTTTCCTGGCACCTCTCACTTGTTGTCACTGCTCCTAACCCTCTAATTTCACTTCTGCAAGTGAAATTAAGTAGAGCAAGGGTTAAAGATAAATATGTCTGCTCACCTGTCCGGCGAGTCCCCTGATGCCTCCATCTAGCTCCCAGAACAGAACCTGGTGTTGCATGGCAACCTGATCGGGCCACATGACCGGTTACCACAGTAACTGCGGTCATGTGACCAGATCAGCTGATCGGGTAAGCCCCACCTCCCCAGGTCCTTCAACCCTCGGGAGCTAGATTGCGGCATCGGGGGACTCGCTGGACAGGTGAGCACACATATTTTTATTTTTAACCCTTGCTTCACTTAATTTCACTTCCGCAATGTATGGATATATATCGCAGAAGTGAAAGTGTGTCCGTGTCCGGACCTGTGAAAATCACGAACACTGGCACAGAGATGGCATCCGGAGGTCACCTGTCCTGTCCGTGGGGTCCTGCAAAAGGTAGGTTACCACGGACAGGAGAAAAAAAAAAAATTGCTACGTAAAAGCAGCCTAAGAGGAGCAACGTAGCTCAGGAGGGGGGGAGCTGCATATAGAGGAGTGATGAAGCGCAGGAGGGGGGCTTCGTATAGAGGAGCGAAGCAGCGCAGGAGGGGGGCTGCGTAAAGAGGAGCGAAGCAGCGCAGGAGGGGGGGGCTGCGTATAGAGGAGCGACGCAGCGCAGGAGGGGGGCTGCGTATAGAGGAGCGACGCAGCGCAGGAGGGGGGGGCTGCGTATAGAGGAGCGACGCAGCGCAGGAGGGGGGGGCTGCGTATAGAGGAGCGACGCAGCGCAGGAGGGGGGGGGCTGCGTATAGAGGAGCGACGCAGCGCAGGAGGGGGGGGCTGCGTATAGAGGAGCGACGCAGCGCAGGAGGGGGGGGCTGCATATAGAGGAGCGACGCAGCGCAGGAGGGGGGGCTGCATATAGAGGAGCGACACAGCGCAGGAGGGGGCTGCATATAGAGGAGCGACACAGCGCAGGAGGGGGGCTGCGTATAGAGGAGCGACACAGCGCAGGAGGGGGGCTGCGTATAGAGGAGCGACACAGCGCAGGAGGGGGGCTGCGTATAGAGGAGCGACACAGCGCAGGAGGGGGGCTGCGTATAGAGGAGCGACGCAGCGCAGGAGGGCTGCGTATAGAGGAGCGACGCAGCGCAGGAGGGCTGCGTATAGAGGAGCGATGCAGCTCAGGAGGGGGGCTGCGTATAGAGGAGTGACGCAGCGCAGGAGGGGGCTGCATATAGAGGAGTGACGCAGCGCAGGAAGAGGGGGGGCTGCATATAGAGGAGTGACGCAGGGGAGGAGCGGGGCTGTGTGTAGAGGAGTGACGCAGCGCAAGAAAGGACCGTGAATAATGGTTCAAATTTCTAATTCTGCATCTTTTATTTAATAAACTAAAATAAGTTTTTAATCTTCAATTATTCAACGTAAAACAATAGTTGTCACAGCATCAACCTCTGGTTACATAATGATTTACAGGGGCACTCCAGTACAAAACATACGTATCAGTCTCTATAGGGTACAGACATCATTTAAATCTCTTCATTCTGAACTTTTATCATCATCTTCCCCTAAACATAGAAAAAAAAAAAACATCCCAATTCCACCCCCTTCGGTGACCCCCACTCCTGGGTGTAATCATTGACTTGAGACCCAGACCCCGACCTCCAATAATGGAAACGAAAGGCCCGGGTTAGAGAAACAGAATACAATCAACAACCCATGGTCTCGTCAAAGGAACTTATGTCCATGTAAAGGGACAGAAAGAAAATCTAAAAATTTTGACTGCAACTTTATGTAGGTTTTTTCAGCTGAACATCAAAGGATGGATAAGGCCGCCTGCGCCCTACCGTGACACGTAGAGAATGGAAAAGGCCGCCTGCGCCCTACAGTGACACGTAGAGAATGGAAAAGGCCACCTGCGCCCTACAGTGACACGTAGAGGATGGATAAGGCCGCCTGCGCCCTACCGTGATACGTAGAGGATGGATAAGGCCGCCTGCGCCCTACAGAGACACGTAGAGGATGGATAAGGCCGCCTGCCCCCTACAGAGACACGTAGAGGATGGATAAGGCCGCCTGCGCCCTACCGTGACACGTAGAGGATGGATAAGGCCGCCTGCGCCCTACCGTGACACGTAGAGGATGGATAAGGCCGCCTGCGCCCTACCGTGACACGTAGAGAATGGATAAGGCCGCCTGCTCCCTACCGTGACACGTAGAGGATGGATAAGGCCGCCTGCTCCCTACCGTGACACGTAGAGGATGGATAAGGCCGCCTGCGCCCTACCGTGACACGTAGAGGATGGATAAGGCCGCCTGCGCCCTACCGTGACACGTAGAGGATGGATAAGGCCGCCTGCGCCCTACAGTGACACGTAGAGGATGGATAAGGGCGCCTGCTGTCTACCATGACACGTAGAGGATGTAGAAGACCAACACTGAAAAGTTGTCATCATACCAAAATTTCCAAAAAGTTAATTTTAAGACAAAAGTAGGAAGTTTTTTTGTTTTTTACATTTTTTGAACGTTTCCTGGTCCTACAAGCGAAGGGATCTTACGTGATTCCAGGGCTGCAGATCCAACCAGTCCCTCTCTAATATTCGCTACCTATCAACTCCTCGAAATCTGTTCATTTCACCAACTACAAGGATGAAGATCCAGACGAGCCGGGGGAAGATTCTGCAGCACTTCAGTCCTTCCAGCCACATTCAGTCCCTTCAAGAAACCCATAAAGACGTCTTACACCATTATCCAGCGGAGATCTTCTCACCTGTCACAGTGTCTGATGGAGAAAGGAAAAGACAAGTAAGTCATGGAAGATTGGCTAGGGCACAACTACAACTCCCAGCATGCCCCGAAATCCACAGGTATGCTGAGAGATGTAGTTTGAGCCACATGTTAAAGAAGGATGCTGCCTGCTGCAATACCAGACCCAGCCTATAGATGAGGGTGGCGCTGTGACGTCCTTGCTCTGGCCTCCCCCACATATGAACATGGTGAACAGAGGTCAGGTATACAGACAATGTTGGGATGGGGCTATGACGCGTTCAACCTACCATATACTCGGAGATGCGCGGCTTCTTCCTCCTCATCTTCTCTCCCTCTGTTCTTGCCCCCCATTTCCGTTTCATCATTGCGGCGTCCATCATACTGCAGTCACTGTTCTCTTCGGACGTCAGGTTGATTGGGACGAGGGATGACATCTCCACCCTGGAGTCCAGACCGACCAGGAGCAAACGGCCGGAGGAGACGCTGGCGTCCTCACTCACCATCCCGGAGTCCATACACAGGTCCAGGGAGCCCGGAGCACTCAGCGCACTCCTGGAGGAGCGCTCAGACATGGCGAAACTCAGTGCCCCATGAGGTACATCCACCACTTCATCTCGACATGGTGAGTCCAGTAGTCAGGGCACACAGGTCCATCATTCTGAAGTTGTCCCTCAGAGTCTCCATCATGATCAAGATGAGAAGCGTAATTCCAGAGTCTGAGTAATCGTTACTGACCTGCATATCCCAGAGTCCCACTATCTGTGTCAGTCACTGTGTACATACATTCCATTAGATCCGAGTTCCTCCTATATACTCCAGAGCTGCACTCACTATTCTGCTAGGTGCAGTCACTGTGTAATACATACATACTGATCCTGAGTTACCTCCTGTATTATACTCAGAGCTGCACTCACTATTCTGCTGGTGCAGTCATGTGTACATACATTACATTACTGATCCTGAGTTACCTCCTGTATTATACTCAGAGCTGCACTCACTATTCTGCTGGTGCAGTCACTGTGTACATATACATTACTGATCCTGAGTTACCTCCTGTATTATACTCCAGAGCTGCACTCACTATTCTGCTGGTGCAGTCACTATGTACATACATTACATTACTGATCCTGAGTTACCTCCTGTATTATACTCCAGAGCTGCACTCACTATTCTGCTGGTGCAGTCACTGTGTACATACATTACATTACTGATCCTGAGTTACCTCCTGTATTATACTCCAGAGCTGCACTCACTATTCTGCTGGTGCAGTCACTGTGTACATACATTACATTACTGATCCTGAGTTACCTCCTGTATTATACTCCAGAGCTGCACTCACTATTCTGCTGGTGCAGTCATTGTGTACACACATTACATTACTGATCCTGAGTTACCTCCTGTATTATACTCCAGAGCTGCACTCACTATTCTGCTGGTGCAGTCACTGTGTACATACATTACATTACTGATCCTGAGTTACCTCCTGTATTATACTCCAGAGCTGCACTCACTATTCTGCTGGTGCAGTCATTGTGTACACACATTACATTACTGATCCTGAGTTACCTCCTGTATTATACTCCAGAGCTGCACTCACTATTCTGCTGGTGCAGTCACTGTGTACATACATTACATTACTGATCCTGAGTTACCTCCTGTATTATACTCCAGAGCTGCACTCACTATTCTGCTGGTGCAGTCATTGTGTACATACATTACATAACTGATCCTGAGTTACCTCCTGTATTATACTCCAGAGCTGCACTCACTATTCTGCTGGTGCAGTCACTGTGTACATACATTACTGATCCTGAGTTACCCCTGTATTATACTCCAGAGCTGCACTCACTATTCTGCTGGTGCAGTCACTGTGTACATACATTACATTACTGATCCTGAGTTACCTCCTGTATTATACTCCAGAGCTGCACTCACTATTCTGCTGGTGCAGTCACTGTGTACATACATTACTGATCCTGAGTTACCCCCTGTATTATACTCCAGAGCTGCACTCACTATTCTGCTGGTGCAGTCACTGTGTACATACATTACATACTGATCCTGAGTTACCTCCTGTATTATACTCCAGAGCTGCACTCACTATTCTGCTGGTGCAGTCACTGTGTACATACATTACATTACTGATCCTGAGTTACCTCCTGTATTATACTCCAGAGCTGCAGTCACTATTCTGCTGGTGCAGTCACTGTGTACATACATTACATTACTGATCCTGAGTTACTTCCTGTATTATACCCCAGAGCTGCACTCACTATTCTGCTGGTGCAGTCACTGTGTACATACATTACATTACTGATCCTGAGTTACCTCCTGTATTATACTCCAGAGCTGCACTCACTATTCTGCTGTGCAGTCACTGTGTACATACATTACATTACTGATCCTGAGTTACCTCCTGTATTATACTCCAGAGCTGCAGTCACTATTCTGCTGGTGCAGTCACTGTGTACATACATTACATTACTGATCCTGAGTTACCTCCTGTATTATACTCCAGAGCTGCAGTCACTATTCTGCTGGTGCAGTCACTGTGTACATACATTACATTACTGATCCTGAGTTCCCTCCTGTATTATACTCCAGAGCAGCACTCACTATTCTGCTGGTGCAGTCACTGTGTACATACATTACATTACTGATCCTGAGTTACCTCCTGTATTATCCTCCAGAGCTGCACTCACTATTCTGCTGGAGCAGTCACTGTGTACATACATTACATTACTGATCCTGTATTATACTCCAGAGCTGCGCTCGCTGTCAGTACCTGTAGTTTGTGGAAATCCATGCTCTTTACATCTACAGTCGATGTTGGAATTGACAGTTCGATTCCCAAACCCTAACAATAAATAGACACAATATCAGAGATGACAGTGATGAGGAATATGACGCTCTGTATGATATCAGCATTATATTTCTCAGTTTTGGGGTCAGGTGCGGAGCTGGAGGTCACAGTATCCTCATTTTCACGGTCAGTGACTATGAACCCAATGGAGTCCCTATTCGGATTAGACAATGGTTGTCGACATGTTAACTTAAAGGGAACCTGTCACCTGGATCTAAGCCCCTACACTATCACTACCTGTCCCTGCACCTTCCTAGCTGCTCCCTATCTATCCCTCTCTGAGCTAAATCCGCCCTATAAAACATCTATCTTGTATCTTCTGCTCGGTAGCAGCACACACAGGGTCAGCTGCTGCTGGAGCTGAGTGCTGATTGAAAGCACTGACGCCCAGGTGTGCGGGTGAATAGAATATGATATGAGCTGCTCTGGGCTGTGGGGAGGGGGTGGAGTGTGTCAGGACAGCAGGAGCGCTGTGTAGAGAGCTGTGTGAAGATATAACACAGCCTGTGAGCTCAGAGTGGACGTTCATGAAGCTAATGAGCGGACGGTGAGGAGAGAAAGGTTGTGTGCAGACCTAACAGCCTACCTGGGGGAAGGTACAGAGCTTCTATATCAGCTGTTGGGATTGTATGAGGTTGTACTCGGCTGCGTCCCGGAACCTGGAGGTCTGTGAATACCTGAACTGTGCCATTAATCTGTGTGAGTAAATACCTGAGTCACTGCCTTCTGTCGTGCCGATCCTAACTGCTACCTTACAGTGTAAAGTGGGTGGGAGATTCCAAATGGAGGAGGTGGCGATGAAGAAAGAATAACGCCGTCCAGCGGGGCGTGTGCTGCTGCATGGAGGAGGGCAGAATGGAGCCTGGGGCCGCCTTTCCAGTCCCCAGCCTCAGGGACTGCTGCAAGTTATAGGTTATTATTCTGCTGTTTTATAGGGCGGATTTAGCTCAGAGAGGGCTAGATAGGGAGCAGCTAGGAAGGTGCAGGGACAGATAGTGATAGTGTAGGGGCTTAGATCCAGGTGACAGGTTCCCTTTAAAGAGTTCGTCCATAACTCGTCCAATCCCAGCTCATTTCACCATGGTCACAGCCCCGCCCCTCCCCCGACATCACCCGCATGACAACACCAGGGCGAGCGACAGCAGCGACTCCGTACCTGGTTGCCATTGTGGTCGGATTCGGAGTCTGTGCTGGATTCCACTTTACATTTCCTCTTAAGACATAAAACAAACGGATTATTTACCAAGAAATCACAGAACTCGGGCAAAGCCCTAAAAGACAGGAGGCTTTACAGGCGGGCCCTACAAGGCGGGCCCTACAAGGCGGGCCCTACAAGGCGGGCCCTACAAGGCGGGCCCTACAAGACAGCAGGCTTTACAAGGCGAGCCCTACAAGGCGGGCCCTACAAGACAGCAGGCTTTACAAGGCGAGCCCTACAAGGCGGGCCCTACAGGTAGCCTCGACAAGGGAGGCTCCACTAGACAGCAGGCTTTACAGGCGGGCCCTACAAGGCGGGCCCTACAAGGCGGGCCCTACAGGGAGGCTCCACTAGACAGCAGGCTTTACAGGGGGGCCCTACAAGGGGGGGCCCTACAAGACAGCAGGCCCCACAACGAGGCCCCAGGTTACTATATGGAAACCATCAGCAGCAGGTCAGAGACTCACTGAGCTTTAACCTGACGTCCACCTTGATCTATTCTGGGTATAATATGTTGGATTTCAGGTGAAGCCATACTGGAAACAGTCAGCAAGCGACTGATTCTGCTGGCCAGGACTGCAGCTTACATCCTCAACACCTGGATCATTACTATATTCATGAGCCCTGCTAAGTCGGGCAAAGGGGTATTAACGAGCCAATCAGACGCGCCCACTAGTCACTGCAATATACCGCTACACAATTATCAGCAAAGACAACATTCCTCTCAATTCAAAGGTCCAGAAGGTCAGTCAGTTGCTGGTCACCTGAGGGATATTCCATAAACCACTCTTAAAACTGCAGCCACCACCAGGGGGAGCTCACTACATACAGATTTATGCAGCCACCACTAGAGGGAGCTCACTACATACAGATTTATACAGCCACCACTAGAGGGAGCTCACTACATACAGATTTATACAGCCACCACTAGAGGAGCTCACTACATACAGATTTATGCAGCCACCACTAGAGGGAGCTGACTACATACAGATTTATGCCTCCACCACTAGAGGGAGCTCACTACATACAGATTTATACAGGCATCACTAGAGGGAGCTCACTACATACAGATTTATACAGCCACCACCAGGGGGAGCTCACTACATACAGATTTATACAGTCACCACTAGAGGGAGCTCACTATTTACAGATTATGCAACCACCACTAGGGGGAGTTCACTACATAAAGATTTATATATCCACCACAGAGATTTATACATCCACCATTAGAGGGAGTTCACTGCATAGAGATTTATACATCCACCACTAGGGGGAGTTCACTGCATAGAGATTTATACATCCACCACTAGGGGAGTTCACTGCATAGAGATTTATACATCCACCACTAGGGGGGAGTTCACTGCGTACAGATTTATGCAGCCACCACTACAGGGAGCTCACTATATACAGATTTATACAGCCACCACTAGGGGAGCTCACTATATACAGATTTATACAGCCACCACTAGGGGGAGCTCACTCCATACAGATTTATACAGCCAACACTAGGAGGAGCTCATTATATACAGATTTATACAGCCACCACTAGAGGGAGCTCACTACATACAGATTTATACAGCCACCACTAGAGGGAGCTCACTACATACAGATTTATACAGCCACCACTCGAGGGAGCTCACTACATACAGATTTATACAGCCACCACTAGAGGGAGCTCACTACATACAGATTTATACAGCCACCACTAGGGGGAGCTCACTACATACAGATTTATACAGTCATTATTAGGAGGAGCTCATCATATACAGATTTATACAGCCACCACTACAATTTTACATTAAATTCTGAATCATTAAAGATTTGCAGCTTTTGTCTCCACCTGTCAAGCTCTCACCACTCCTCTTACCATGTACTTGAAAGCCAATCTCTCGACATAATCCGGGTCTCTACCAGAATCCGGCACGACATCGGCGGCTCCTGATGGGAGAGAAGAGCGTTATACTGCAGGAGCCGCATATCTGACATATGGATGACACATATAGGTATTCCCTAAGCCATTACTTCACTGGGCAGACCCCAATCCCCAAGGATAATAAAGGGGCTGCGGTGAGGGTTCAATGCTCCTCCAGCGCCACAAATATCTGCAGCCCCTTCATTCTCGGGATTTGTGGTAGCCAAAGAGCTGACAAACACTGGGACGGAAAACCCTGATGAATGGAAGAGTAAAATTCTTAAAGATGGAGTAACATGCGCTAAATTTACTAAGAGTAACGCCAGGCCGGATTACCAAGAGTCAGCAAAAAACAAACAACCAACAATACAGCCAGGCCCACCGCCAGAGCCAGGCCCGCCGCTAGAGCCAGGCCAACCAGAGGCATGGCCACCGCCGACCACGGCGCCCTGACAGAAGCAGGCTAACGCAGGAGCCGCACCGCCAGAGCCAGGCCAACCATTAGGCAGGCCCACCGCCAAGCCAGGCCAACCAGAGGCAGGTGGGCACCTGCCGCCAGAGCCAGGCCAACATAGCAGCCCTCCCCGAGAGCCAGGCCAACATGAGGCAGGGCCCGCCATGAAGCAGAGCCAACCAAGGCAGGCCGCCGCCAGAGCCAGGCCGAACCAGAGAGCAGGCCCGCCGCCAGAGCCAGGCCAACCCAGAGCAGGCCCGCCGCCAGAGCCAGGCCAACCAGAGCAGGCCGCGCCACAGCCAGAGCCAGAGCAGCAACCAGAGCAGGCCCCCGCAGAGCCAGACCAACCAGAGGCAGGCTCCGGCCAGACCCAGAGCCAGCCAACCAGAGCCAGAGCCACGCCAGAGCCAAGCCACTGCAGAGCCAGACTGACAGCCAGGAGCAGGGAGGACCCAGAGGAAGGAGTGCGGCTCTGGTCACTATTCTATTGCTACATCACATCTTATCCTCCAGAGCTGCAGTCACTATTCTGCTGCTACAACATGTCTTCTCCCAGTCACCTCCAGAGCTGTAGAGACATAGTATGACAACCCTTAGTCCTTCCGCACGGTGCAGAGTTTTTCAGCTATGTATTTCAGAGCAGAAAACCTGCAGTGTCAATTCTTCATGCAGATCCGCCGAGTCATAGAAAAGTCAATACAAAAAAATGCACATAAACGCAGCGTGCGGACAGGGAAGGTTTTGGAAGTCAAAGATCTGCAGCACAAACTCGGCGTGTGAACAGGCTTCTAAGGCCACATTCACACACTGGTTTTGCTCCGTTTTTTTCCGCTGTAAATCTGGATCACGTTGTCAGAAAAACTCCCCAGAAATCAGGTCGTCTGTTCCTGATCCGCTTTTGGTGCGTTTTTTCTCCACTTAGAACGGTTCCTATAGGAAAACGCTGCGGAGACAACAGGACAGATCGGATCATAAACTCCCAGTCTGAATGGCAAAAAGTGAAAACCCATCGACTTTGCTGAATCCATTAGAATGATCAATTCACTGCAAGAAACGGATCAAACTGTGGGTGTGAATGGAGCCTTACACCCGCGTCTCTCGCCCATAACCGCGCAGACTTCTCCATCTATTTACAACTGTTTCAGTTTTTACAACTTCATGGAACGTTCAGGGATCCATTCACACGGTTTGATCCGATTTCTGCAGTGAATTGATCACTCAAACTCAAATGGAATCCAGTGAAGTCAATGGGTTTTCACTTCTTCCGTTCAGACAGGGAGTTTATGATCCACTGAAGGAAAGAACGCGTCGGGCGCTGTGTGTTTTTCGTCACGCTTTTCCCATAGACCAGTCCGGAATGGAGAAATAAAAACACCAAAAGCCAATCAGGAACAACAGACGGGAGTGAGCGGCTCAGGTGGGGTGTGGTTTGCGGTCAGGGGCGTGGCCAGGTTAGGTGGTGGGCGTGGTTTGTTGTCGGGGGCGTGACCCAGCGGTTTCTTCCTAACCGAACGAGCGTTCATTTTTAAGTCCATGCAGTCGTAGATGTGATTATAATGGAAATGGTGGACTGGGGAGTGCGGGGGGAGGGGGAGGGGAGAGGAGAGTGAAGCCCCCCTTGCTTACTTAAAATGTATTAGTGGGAGACCAGTGTATTTATAAGTGTGGCGGGGTGGCCGACTGTGCGCTACAATGGACCCCCCAGCGCCCCCCCCTCCCTCCTAAATATTTCACCTCCACGACTGGATGACTTAAAAATGAACACTCATTGGTCTTCTTGGAAAAAAAACTGTGAAGCCACGCCCACCAAAAGCAAACTACGCCCCCGCCTAACCCAGACACGCCCACCAACAGCAAACTACACCCCCGCCTAACCAGATACGCCCACCAACAGCAAACTACGCCCCCGCCTAACCCAGACACGCCCACCAACAGCAAACTACGCCCCCGCCTAACCCAGACACCCCCACCAACAGCCAAACTACCACCAACCCCGCCCTAACCCAGACACGCCCACTAACAGCAAACTACACCCCCGCCTAACCTAGATACGCCCACCAACAGCAAACTAGGCCCCCGGCCTAACCCAACACCCCCACCGACAGCAAAACTAGGCCCCGCCTAACCCCAAGACAACGCCCACCAACAACAAACTAGGCCCACGCCTAACCCAGAAAACGCCCACCAACAGTCAAACTACGCCCCGGCCCTAACCCAGACACGCCCACCAACGGCAAACTACCCGCTAACCGACCCAGCCCAGTAAACAGCAAACTACCCCCCCACCTAACAGAACCGACCCCGCCCAACAGCAAACCATGCCCCCACACCTAAACCCGTACAGACACGCCCACCAACAGTAAACCCACACAGCCCACCGCCCAGGGGGTTATAACTACAATAGGGCAAGGTTGCGATCGCACCCGGTCCTGCAGCCTAGGGGGCCCCAAAAGTCCCTTGCCTATAGAAAAAGACTAATACTATTAAAGATTTGCAATAATTGGGGGCCCCACTGGAGTTTTTGCATCGGGGCCCCTGGGCCTGAAGTTACGCCACTGTCCCACACAACCAACACCCAGACAACGCCCCACTGACAGAAAAACTACGCCCACCACCAGCAAACTACACCCTCCACCTAACCCGAACATGCCCAGTCGACAGCAAACTACGCCCACCACCTGACCGTCGTTGTAAATCTTTGCCGATCCGTTTTTGTGGTGGCGGTATTTTTAACAGCAGAAAAATGAACCAGAAAAAACACAGCAAAACGTGTGTGAACACAGCCCGAGTGTCTTCGGCGTCATCTGAACTCGCAGCTTTCTAATCGCTCTTGATCCAATTCTCTACCTGCTGTCAGTATGTAAAGTCCTGACTGAGCTCTGCCTGCACAGCTGAGGGTTTGTGACAGTGTATCCAGGCCTGTGTGTGCCTGCACAGCTGAGAGTGTGTGACAGTGTATCAGGGCCTGTGTGTGTCTGCACAGCTGAGGGTTGTGTGACAGTGTATCCAGGCCTGTGTGTGCCTGCACAGCTGAGGGTGTGTGACAGTGTATCCAGGCCTGTGTGTGCCTGCACAGCTGAGGGTGTGTGACAGTGTATCCAGGGCCTGTGTGTGTCTGCACAGCTGAGGGTGTGTGACAGTGTATCCAGGCCTGTGTGTGCCTGCACAGCTGAGGTGTGTGACAGTGTATCCAGGCCTGTGTGTGCTGCACAGCTGAGGGTGTGTGACAGTGTATCAGGCCTGTGTGTGCGCACAGCTGAGGGTGTGTGACAGTGTATCAGGGCCTGTGTGTGCTGCACAGCTGAGGGTGTGTGACAGTGTATCCAGGCTGTGTGTGCGCACAGCTGAGGGTGTGTACAGTGTATCAGGCCTGTGTGTGCCACAGCTGAGGGTGTGTGACAGTGTATCCAGGCCTGTGTGTGTGCACAGCTGAGGGTGTGTGACAGTGTATCCAGGCCTGTGTGTGCCTGCACAGCTGAGGGTGTGTGACAGTGTATCCAGGCCTGTGTGTCTGCACAGCTGAGGGTGTGTGACAGTGTATCAGACCTGGTGTGCTGCCACAGCTGAGGGTGTGTGACAGTGTATCCAGGCCTGTGTGGCACAGCTGAGGTGTGTGACAGTGTATAGGCCTGTGTGGCCTCACAGCTGAGGGTGTGGACGTGTATCCAGCCTGTGTGTGCCTGCACAGCTGAGGGTGTGTGACAGTGTATCCAGCCTGTGTGTGCCCGCACAGCTGAGGTGTGTGACAGTGTATCCAGGCTGTGTGTCTGCACAGTGAGGGTGTGTGACAGGATCCAGGCCTGTGTGTGCCCACAGCTGGGTGTTGACAGTTATCAGGCCTGTGTGTGCCGCACAGCTGAGGTGTGTGCAGGTATCAGCCTGTGTGCTGCACAGTGAGGGTTGGACAGTGTATCCAGCCTGTGTGTGCCTGCACAGCTGAGGTGTGTGACAGTGTATCAGGCCTGTGTGTCTGCACAGCTGAGGGTTGTGACAGTGTATCCAGGCCTGTGTGTCCTGCACAGCTGAGGGTGTGTGACGTGTATCCAGCCTGTGTGTGCCTGCACAGCTGAGGGTGTGTGACAGTGTATCCAGGCCTGTGTGTGCTGCACAGCTGAGGGTGTGTGACAGTGTATCCAGCCTGTGTGTGCCGCACAGCTGAGGGTGTGTGACAGTGTATCCAGGCCTGTGTGTGCCTGCACAGCTGAGGTGTGTGACAGTGTATCAGGCCTGTGTGTGCTGCACAGCTGAGGTGTGTGACAGTGTATCCAGGCCTGTGTGTGCTGCACAGCTGAGGGTGTGTGACAGTGTATCCAGCCTGTGTGTGCCTGCACAGCTGAGGTGTGTGACAGTGTATCCAGGCCTGTTGTGCGCACAGCTGAGGGTGTGTGACAGTGTATCCAGCCTGTGTGTGCCACAGCTGAGGTGTGTGACAGTGTATCAGGCCTGTGTGTGCCTGCACAGCTGAGGGTGTGTGACAGTGTATCCAGGCCTGTGTGTGCCTGCACAGCTGAGGGTGTGTGACAGTGTATCCAGCCTGTGTGTGTGCACAGCTGAGGGTGTGTGACAGTGTATCCAGCCTGTGTGCTGCACAGCTGTTGCATACAGCTTGGTGCTCGCAGGTGTGTACAGTGTATCCAGCCTGGTGTGCACAGCTGAGGTGTGTGACAGTGTATCAGGCCTGTGTGTCCCCACAGCTGAGGGTGTGTGACAGTGTATCCAGCCTGTGTGTGTCTGCACAGCTGAGGGTGTGTGACAGTGTATCCAGGCCTGTGTGTGCTGCACAGCTGAGGGTGTGTGACAGTGTATCCAGGCCTGTGTGTGCTGCACAGCTGAGGGTGTTGTGACAGTGTATCCAGGCCTGTGTGTCTGCACAGCTGAGGGTGTGTGACAGTGTATCCAGACCTGTGTGTGTCTGCACAGCTGAGGGTGTGTGACAGTGTATCCAGGCCTGTGTGTGCCTGCACAGCTGAGGGTGTGTGACAGTGTATCCAGACCTGTGTGTGCCCGCACAGCTGAGGGTGTGTGACAGTGTATCCAGGCCTGTGTGTGTCTGCACAGCTGAGGGTGTGTGACAGTGTATCCAGGCCTGTGTGTCTGCACAGCTGAGGGTGTGTGACAGTGTATCCAGACCTGTGTGTGTCTGCACAGCTGAGGGTGTGTGACAGTGTATCCAGACCTGTGTGTGTCTGCACAGCTGAGGGTGTGTGACAGTGTATCCAGGCCTGTGTGTGTCTGCACAGCTGAGGGTGTGTGACAGTGTATCCAGCCTGTGTGTGTGCACAGCTGAGGGTGTGTGACAGTGTATCCAGGCCTGTGTGTGCCCGCACAGCTGAGGGTGTGTGACAGTGTATCCAGGCCTGTGTGTGTCTGCACAGCTGAGGGTGTGTGACAGTGTATCCAGGCCTGTGTGTGTCTGCACAGCTGAGGGTGTGTGACAGTGTATCCAGGCCTGTGTGTGTCGCACAGCTGAGGGTGTGTGACAGTGTATCCAGGCCTGTGTGTGTCTGCACAGCTGAGGGTGTGTGACAGTGTATCAGGCCTGTGTGTGTCTGCACAGCTGAGGGTGTGTGACAGTGTATCAGGGCCTGTGTGTGTCTGCACAGCTGAGGGTGTGTGACAGTGTATCCAGGCCTGTGTGTGTCTGCACAGCTGAGGGTGTGTGACAGTGTATCCAGGCCTGTGTGTGTCTGCACAGCTGAGGGTGTGTGACAGTGTATCCAGGCCTGTGTGTGCTGCACAGCTGAGGGTGTGTGACAGTGTATCCAGGCCTGTGTGTGTCTGCACAGCTGAGGGTGTGTGACAGTGTATCCAGGCCTGTGTGTGTCTGCACAGCTGAGGGTGTGTGACAGTGTATCCAGGCCTGTGTGTGTCTGCACAGCTGAGGGTGTGTGACAGTGTATCCAGGCCTGTGTGTGTCTGCACAGCTGAGGGTGTGTGACAGTGTATCCAGGCCTGTGTGTGCTGCACAGCTGAGGGTGTGTGACAGTGTATCCAGGCCTGTGTGTGTCTGCACAGCTGAGGGTGTGTGACAGTGTATCCAGGCCTGTGTGTGCCTGCACAGCTGAGGGTGTGTGACAGTGTATCAGGGCCTGTGTGTGCCCGCACAGCTGAGGGTGTGTGACAGTGTATCAGGGCCTGTGTGTGCCCGCACAGCTGAGGGTGTGTGACAGTGTATCCAGGCCTGTGTGTGCCTGCACAGCTGAGGGTGTGTGACAGTGTATCCAGGCTGGTCCGCACGCTGAGGGTGTGTGACAGTGTATCCGGCCTGTGTGTGCTGCACAGCTGAGGGTGTGTGACAGTGTATCCAGACCTGTGTGTGCTGCACAGCTGAGGGTGTGTGACAGTGTATCCGGGCCTGTGTGTGTCTGCACAGCTGAGGGTGTGTGACAGTGTATCCGGGCCTGTGTGTGTCTGCACAGCTGAGGGTGTGTGACAGTGTATCAGGGCCTGTGTGTGTCTGCACAGCTGAGGGTGTGTGACAGTGTATCCGGGCCTGTGTGTGTCTGCACAGCTGAGGGTGTGTGACAGTGTATCCAGGCCTGTGTGTGCCTGCACAGCTGAGGGTGTGTGACAGTGTATCAGGGCCTGTGTGTGCCGCACAGCTGAGGGTGTGTGACAGTGTATCAGGCCTGTGTGTGTCTGCACAGCTGAGGGTGTGTGACAGTGTATCCAGGCCTGTGTGTGTCTGCACAGCTGAGGGTGTGTGACAGTGTATCCAGGCCTGTGTGTGTCTGCAAGCTGAGGGTGTGTGACAGTGTATCAGGGCCTGTGTGTGCCTGCACAGCTGAGGGTGGTGTGACAGTGTATCAGGCCTGTGTGTGTCTGCACAGCTGAGGGTGTGTGACAGTGTATCAGGGCCTGTGTGTGTCTGCACAGCTGAGGGTGTGTGACAGTGTATCAGGGCCTGTGTGTGTCTGCACAGCTGAGGGTGTGTGACAGTGTATCAGGGCGTGTGTGTCTGCACAGCTGAGGGTGTGTGACAGTGTATCCAGGCCTGTGTGTACCCGCACAGCTGAGGGTGTGTGACAGTGTATCAGACAGAGGGGGCTCTGTTCATACAGCAGCAATGAATCAGGGGGGGGGTCTCCATTCACTGACAGCAAGAACAGCCCACGTGGGCGGCAGCAGGAGCGGCTCCATCCGCAGACACTGTGCAGACGCTGCGGTACCTTCTCCTGTAGCCGGCGGCCACCTGCTCCCCGCTCCTCGGCCTCTCTGGCGTCTCCGGGGCATCCTTCCTCCTCTTCCTCCTCCTCTCTTCCCTCTTTCTGCTCTTCGTCCTCGGCAGCTTCCACCATCTACAAAGCGCGGTCGGAGGCGTGGCTATAGTGACGTCACCAGGTGAGCTGTGCTGCGAGTGGGCGGGGCTTTTACGCGCCATTGCCGTGACGTCATTAGCTTTCACTTATTTAAAGGGACTCTGCTCATCATCTACCGACATCAGTGACTGGTTACATACATGTGAAGGGTTTCTCTGGCTGTGGTGTGGGGGCAGGAGAGAAACTGGATGTAGATGTTTACCCATTGGCTAATGGGGGGGGGGGTGGTGTCATACACAGCGGTGACCGCGGGGGACCACATTGTCCTCGGTCTTCCTTTGAACAACATAGTGATGGGATGTTTAGATTGTGAGCCCTAATGGGGACAGAGTTGTTGATGTAGGTAAGGTGCTGTGAAATAGCGCTCTATAAATATTATTATACATATACAAGTTACAGCAAATAAGACCATTAAGCTGGATTTTGTATTAAATCTCTAATATAATAATAAATAATTCTGGCTAATTTTTTTTTATTTGATTTTTTCCCTCCTTTTATTCCAAGAGCCGTAACCACAGCCGCCATGCGAGGGCCTGAATTATGTGGGATGGATGGATGAATGAATGAATGAATGAATGGAATGGCATGGATGGATGGAGGGATGAATGAATGAGATGAATTATGAATGAATGAATGAAATGAATATGATGGATGGAATGAATGGATGTGATGGAGATGAATTGAGAATGGATGAATGAATGACATCTTATCCATCACGATGAACTGGAAAGCAATGGAGCAACATATTATTATTATTATTATTATTAATAATAATAATAATAAAAAATGCAATTATTTTTTATTATTTTTTTTCTACTTACAGCATTTATTATTTTACAGAAATTGACCTGATACCATGAGTTTCCAGGTCAGTGCGATGGTGCAGATACCAAACATGTATCGTTTTTTGTTTCTTTTATTCACGTGGTTGAAAAAAATTCTGAAATTTATAAATAAAATGTAAAAAAAAAAAATTTCATTTTGTTACCATTTTTCGAGAGTCCGTGATGTTTTGTGTTGAGCTGAGCGGGGGCTTGTTCTTGCCCCTGACCTGTTGTTTGCACTGATATCTCTGGGGTACATACAATGTTTCCTATCCCGTTATTGTGTATTTTACTTTATTTCGGGGTCCCTTACACCTTAGAGCACTTGAAGCTCGATTGCTTGTAGCTATACATAGCAGTGCATGAACATTGCTGTGTATGGTGACAATCGCAGTCACCTATGAATGCTGGCCTATTTTCACAAGAGACTCGTCATGATAAGTAAAGGGGTCTTCAGCAGACCCCCGGCTGTCATGGCAACCCATCGGTGTCCCGCAATTGCACCAATGAGGGGTTAGAACGGTGCGCTCCCCCTGACGTGACACTAAATGTTGCTGTCACGGATAGAAAGTGGCATTTAACATGTTAATAGGACAGCGCAGAGCTCCACTCCAGCCGCAGCTGTGAAAGGGAGATAATGATGCTTAACCAAAATCAACCATCATCTGCCACGAAAGATGCAGGCTCAGTGTGCAACCACCATCAAAGGCTAGGGAGGTGACTTATGACAGGCATACTACATCGTATGTCTTTACGGGGTTAAAAGGGTGGTCTTGGATTATATATAAGAAAAATTAGTCAAAAACAGCGCCCCCTCTGACCTTGTGTCTGTATTACAGTGTAGCCCTATTAAAAAGTGTATGAACTGTCCTGCAATAACCAAACACAACCCATGGTCAGAAGGGGTTGGTTCTTGTAAGTGATACAAAAATTAAAGGTACTCTCCACTCCCCTTTCAAAAAAAGCAGCCCCCCCCTTTGACCATGGGTTGTGTCTGGTATTGCAGTGTAGCCCTATTAAAAGTGTATGAAACTGAGTTGCAATACAAAAACAACCTCTGGACTGAGGGGGGCGCTATTTTTGAAAGATAGCAGCCATTTTTTTATAATTATGAATATCCAGGACAACCCCTTTAATGTGGATCTGGTCCCAGAATACTTTGGTCATCTAAATGGTGAACTGTTGTTGTCACATGACCACCTCATGGGCCAATCAGAAAGATCAGAAATCACCGAGCCACAGCTCCACTCAACCGAGCTTAATGAGGGTGACTAACCAACTACAAGTCTCAGCAGGTCTCCTTGTCATTAGTGACAGAAGCACGAGGCGTCTGAACAGGGGAGACGCATCCTAGCACGATTGGCTATCATGGGGTGACGATGCTCCAGCCAATAACCTCTGGGCCGTCTTACACTGCGGCAATCAGATCCCCCAATAATGGTCAGTAAAGCTCTGACCAGTGTCGCCCCCAGCTCTACCGAGGTCGTGCCAGGTATTACCAATTCCACCATGAAGATCGCATGCTCAAAGCCTCCTCAGAAATTATTTCTTTTTTTTTTTTCAGTAATATTTATAAGAATCTGAAAAAGCAATTAACAAAATCCCCAAAAAAAGTTTTTAGCGCTAAGAGTTTTTGACGCCGCATGTTTTCATTGTGCAATAAAGCGTTAACTGAGCTGCACAAAGTAAATACATACAATGTAACATTTTATTCTGCGTTATTGTTTTTAATTGTTGATTGTCCACATAATTGAATGAGAAGTGGAAAATCCTCAGATTAACCCTTTCCCCCGGTCAATATTCCAAAAGCGGATCTGTAAAAGTGACTGAATGCCAAATAGTGAAATGTGTGGACTGAGCTGGGACAGACGTCAAATAGCGGATCATAAGAATCTCTATATTAACAGTGCAATAGCGCTCTGTGTAATGTAGCCTTACTGTATTTACTAGTCCCACTTTTACTGATAGTGAGTATGCAGCCGAAGCGTCTTGCCGCTGTGTTGTACAGTAGCAGCATAGTGGATGGGATTTGTAGAAATCCCATCCTCACTATCCTTCACCGACCACAGCGTTTTGACAGCTGCGGTGCGGGTTGCCGGTGTTCCGCTCCTCCTCCTCCTCCGTATGTTCATTACATGCAGCTCCCATCAGGTGAATGCAGGAGGAAGCCGCCCTGCACCCAACGACAGATGGTGAGTACAACAGGGAGGCTGTGGTTTCCCTGTGTCCACCCGTGGTTCCCTCAGGTCCGGAGGAACAGCATCCTAACACGCCGCTCCTCGGACCGCGAGCACATAGCCTTAGGGCAGCATTCCCCACTCCAGTCCTCAGACCCACCAACTGCGCAGGTTTTCAGGATTTCCCCAGTATTGCACAGGTGATAAGGCTCTTTAAACTGTCACCTGGGAAACTAAGCCCTCCACTATCACTACCTGTCCCTGCACCTTCCTAGCTGCTCCCTATGTATCCCTCTCTGAGCTAAAAGGGCCCTATAAAACACGTAAAAACAACTTACAGAAGTCCCTGAGGCCGAGGACTGAAAAGGTGGCGCCAGGCTCCATGCATCACCCCTCGAGGGTGCATCGCACGCCCTGCTAGGCAGCATTATTCTTTATTCCTCGCCCCCCTCTATTTGGAATCGCCCGCGACGTCACATCCGCTGGGTGCATTTGGGCCGGTCACGTGATCAGCCCGGCTTAAATAAGCGCATTCGTGCCCCTGGAGCCCCACAATGCACTAGGGCCGAGCACGTGACCACGTACATTGTCATACTATGACTCCTGGAATGGGACAATGGAGAGAGAAGAAAAAAAAATCTATATAATATTTTTATTACACTATAAAGCAGAGTTTGTGTTTGTCACAAGAACTCCTCTGAAACGGCGATTAGTGGGAGCGTGATATTACACAGGTCCTTGTGGGGCAACTTCTAGGTCGAATTGTCCTATATCCAAACTTCCGTTCTGAACTGTGAAGCAATGACAATAAATCATTCATGATATAATAAAAATAAGATAAACAAACAGAAAGCGCTGAGTTGAAAGAAATCACCGCGCTGACCTTCAAAGATGACAAACAAAATAATGGTGTAGATTTATTTAGCCTCTAGTCTACGCGTTTCGCTGTATAAATACTACTTCATCAGGGCATCCTGATCCCCTGATGAAGTTGTATTTACACAACAAAACGCGTAGGCTAGAGGCTAAATAAACAAACAGAGTATACACTACTCTTTGAAGGTCAGTGGTGATTTCTTTCAACTCAGCGCTTTGTTTGTTTATCTTATCTTCCCCTGCTGTGACCTCAGGAGAGAGCTGTCAAAGTTGGTTGTGACTCACACAACCTGACCAGGTGAGTCTTTCCATAGAAGTGGAACACCTGGTGGCTAAACTAAGCGGATATCACTATGTGAGCTTCAACTATTTTATTTCAATAATTCATTCATGTCCTCTCGGTGACATCTCCTCGCAGCCGCCATCGGGAAGGAGGCCTTCAACCCCCAGCACCTGAAATCCAGGGATGGGCACAGAACACGTGATCCGATCCACAAGCCCGGCCTCGGAGCAGTGAGCAGGACAATCGTGACAATGATGATCTTATGGGGAGGCCTCATTGTCGTCATAGCTGGTGATTTCCACCAAACCCTACCCGTCATTCCAAGAGGCACAACGGCCGATGAAATCAAAGCCTGGAGAAGATCATGATTACTTTGGAAAAAAAGTACAAATTCGGGAATTAAATACCAACATAAGAATTCAACATCAACCCCCAGCCCTTTTCCTCCAACTTTTGCCAAGAACCAACAACTGTCCTTCGCAAAATCACTGTGATCTACAGTAGATCATCCAAATCACGTGTATCCAAGTATCCCATTCAATTCAGACCCATAAATGGCTGAAGAACCGCACAATTTTAACACCCCTTAATGCGAAAGTTGTAGAATTGAACTTCACAACACAAGAAAAACTCCCAATGACCTCAAAAGCACAGGCCGCTTTTCACAAGAGATCTGTCATGATAAGTAAAAGGGTCTTCAGCAGACCCCCGGCTGTCATGGCAACCATCGGCGTCCCACAATAGCACCAATGAGGGGTGATAATGGTGTGCGCTCCCGATTGTGAGCATTAAATGTTGCGGTGACATATAGAAAGTGGCATTTAACAAGTTAATAGGACAGTGCAGAGCTCCACTCCAGCCGCAGCTATGAAAGGCAAATGATGATGTAATTCAATAGATTGCAATCAATAAGGCGCTAATATTCAAAAAGGGGACAAAAACTGAACTTGGAAATTATAGGCCAGTAAGCTTAACCTCTACTGTGGGTAAAATCCTAGAGGGTTTTCTAAGAGATGCTATACTGGAGTATCTGAACAAAAATAACCTCATGACCCATTATCAACATGGTTTTACGAGGGACCGTTCCTGTCAAACTAATCTAATAAGCTTCTATGAAGAAGTAAGTTCTGGACTGGACCAAGGAAATGCAGTGGATGTGGTGTATATGGACTTTTCAAAAGCTTTTGATACGGTGCCACACAAAAGGTTGATACATAAAATGAGGGCAATGGGGATAGGGGAAAATATGTGTAAGTGGGTTAAGAACTGGCTTAGTGATAGGAAACAAAGGGTGGTTATTAATGGAACACACTCAGAATGGGTCACAGTTAACAGTGGGGTACCACAGGGGTCAGTGTTGGGCCCGCTCCTATTTAATATATTTATTAATGACCTTGTAGGGGGCATACAGAGTAGAATCTCAATATTTGCAGATGACACTAAACTCTGCAGGGTAATCAATACAGAGGAGGACAATTTTATATTACAGGAGGATTTATGTAAACTAGAAGCTTGGGCTGCTAAATGGCAAATGCGCTTTAATGGGGATAAATGTAAAGTCATGCACTTGGGCAGAGGAAACAAAGGGTATAATTATGTGCTTAATTATAAAACACTGGGCAAAACTACCACTGAAAAAGACCTGGGTGTATGGGTAGATGACAAACTCACATTTAGTGGCCAGTGTCAGGCAGCTGCTGTAAAGGCAAATAAAATAATGGGATGTATTAAAAGAGGCATAGATGCTCATGAGGAGAACATAATTTTACCTCTATACAAGTCACTAGTGCGACCACACTTAGAATACTGTGTACAATTCTGGTCTCCGGTGTATAAGAAAGACATAGCTGAACTAGAGCGGGTCCAGAGAAGAGCGACAAAAGTTATTAGAGGACTAAGGGGTCTGCAATACCAAGACAGGTTATTAAACTTGGGGTTATTTAGCTTGGAAAAACGAAGGCTTAGGGGTGATCTTATAATAATGTACAAATATATGAGGGGGCAGTACAGAGACCTTTCTAATGATCTCTTTACTCTTAGGCCTGAGACTGGGACAAGGGGGCATCCTCTACGTCTGGAGGGAAGAAGGTTTAATCATAATCACAGACGTGGATTCTTTACTGTAAGAGCAGTGAGACTATGGAACTCTCTGCCACATGATGTTGTAATGAGTGAGTCACTACTAACATTTAAGAAGGGCCTGGATGCCTTTCTTGAAAACTATAATATTACCGGTTATATATACTAGATTCTTTGATAGGGCGTTGATCCAGGGAATTAGTCTGATTGCCGTATCTGGAGTCAGGAAGGAATTTTTTCCCCCAATGTGGAGCTTAGTGTTGCCACATGGGGTTTTTTTTGCCTTCCTCTGGATCAACATGTTAGGCTATGGGTTGAACTAGATGGACTTAAAGTCTTCCTTCAACCTTAAAAACTATGTTACTATGTTACTATGTTACACCAGTCACAGACTTGGATTTGACTGACGACGGCCGCAACAGCCACGAAATTTTGCACAGTCACATCTGGACCCCGAGAGCGTCATAGGCTATGTTGTGAGGCGAAATTTTAACCCTGCGCGTTCTAGTTCACCAAACAATTTTGCCCTTATCTACATAATGGGGGAAAAGTGAATGGAAAAAAGTGTTGGAGGAAAATAGACACCACATGCACACAGAGAGTAACAGCAAGTGAATAGTCGCTGAGGTGCAGCCCCAACATTGGATACTCACCACGCACCCGAACAAACATACACACACCACAAAGAGACACACCCCCCAAGGGGACACACACACTCTATAGCGACACATGCACTCACCCCACAGGGACACACACACCCCACACAGACTGCCCCCCACAGGGACACACACACACACAGACACAGATGTGCACAAATCACCTCACACAACTCACCTCATACGTCTGGTATCTTTAATTTCCAAACATAAACATCTGATTAAAAACAGCCAATGTGCAACACATGAACCGTATAGGGAATTAAGGCAGATGTCATTCACATGAGCTGTCTATTATGTGTATGTGTGAGGTAACATATACTGCCCGGCCAGGGGGAGGGTTTACTGTTGGCTGGAGATTTATTAGGCTGCCTATAGCAGCCAATCACAGCTCAGCTTCTATTTTCTTACAGGTCATTAATATGACATAAAAAGAGAATTTTGTTTACGTACCGTAAATTCTTTTTTCTTTAATCATCAATGGGAGACCCAGACAATGGGGTTTAGGGCACTGCCCTCCGGAGGTCACACTAGGTACTACAAGTTTGTAGACACCGCCCCCTCCGCTTATAAACCCCTACCGCAGGGAACATCCTCAGTTTGGTCTACAAGCTGCGAGGAGGAAAATAAACCACACCCGAAACATCGGGAAGAACACCGTGCACAAACGGTTCAACAACCCGGCAAACACTGTCTCAACAGAGAACAGAGCCAATGCAAAACAAGCAAAGGAACAACTGGGTGGGTACTGGGTCTCCCATTGATGATTAAAGAAAAAAGAATTTACGGTACGTAAACAAAATTCTCTTTTTTCTGGTCATCATAATGGGAGACCCAGACAATGGGGATGTCCTAAAGCAATACCCCAGGGCGGGAAGAGTTCCTCAACAAGACGGATAACGTGGTTCCCCTTTAAAGGTGGGCAACCGCCGCCTGTAGAACCCGCCTGCCCAGATTTGCATCCGCAGAGGCATGGGCATGCACCATATAGTGCTTAGAGAAAGTGTGTAGGCTGGACCAAGTGGCCGCCTGACACACCTGTAGAGCAGATGCTCTATGTCGCAAGGCCCATGAGGCACCTACGGCTCTGGTAGAGTGAGCCTTCAATCCCACCGGGAGAGGCAAACCAGAAGACCGGTAAGCCTCTTGAATGGAAGCCTTAATCCACCTGGCTAAGGTTGACTTTGAAGCCGCGGACCCCTTACAGCGACCTGTCGTAAGAACAAACAAAGAATCCGAACTCCTAAAGGAGGCGGTTCTGGACACATAAATGCGTATAGCTCTCACGAGATCCAGAGTATGGAGGTCGCGCTCAACCTGATGAACGGGAGCGGGACAAAATGATGGGAGAACAATCTCCTGGTTCAGGTGAAACGTTGAAACCACCTTTGGCAAGAATTCCGGCCGTGGACGCAACACCCCCTTGTCTTGGTGAACCACCAGAAAGGGTGACTTGCACGATAGTGCAGCCAATTCTGAGACTCTCCTCAGAGATGTAATCGCCACCAGAAAAGCCACCTTCTGGACAGACGAGAAAGAGAAACCTCCCTCAGAGGCTCAAATGGCGGTTTTTGCAATGCCGCCAGGACCATGTTAAGGTCCCACGGATCCAGAGGTCTTTTGTAGGGTGGAACCATCCGCGACACCCCCTGCAGAAATTGACGGACCTTCGGGAGAAGCGCCAATCGTCTGTCAAACAGCACAGAAAGTGCTGAGACCTGACCCTTTAAGGAGCCAAGGGATAATCCCAACTCCAAACCCGACTGTAGGAATGCCAACAATGTCGGGATGGACAAGGGCCACGGGGACCGGCCCCCAGAGGCACACCAGGTAAAAAAGATTTTCCACGTCCTGTGGTACATTTTCCTGGAAACTGGCTTTCTAGCCCGATTCATAGTGGCAACCACTGTAGGGGAGAACCCCCTGGATGTCAGCAGCCAGGCCTCAAGAGCCATGCAGTCAATCTGAGGGCCTTGGAATTGAGGTGGAAGAATGGGCCTTGCGCGAGAAGATCTGCGCGTTCTGGAAGAGCCCACCTGTGTCCGCCTGACAGTTGCCACAGGTCCGGATACCAGGACCTCCTGGGCCAGTCTGGAGCCACTAGAATGGCTACCCTGCATTCCGACCTGATTTTCCACAGCACCCTGGGAATCAGAGCCATAGGAGGGAACACATATGGGAGATTGAATCTGGACCAAGTCAAGATCAGGGCGTCCGCTCCCAACGACTGGGGGTCCCATGACCTCGCCATGTATTGCGGAACCTGATGATTCAGCCGTGAGGCCATCAGATCCACGTCCGGAGTGCCCCATCTGCTGCAGATGTCCCGAAAGACGTCTGGATGAAGGGCCCACTCTCCGGCGTCCATCCCCTGCCTGCTCAGATAGTCGGCCTCCCAGTTTTCGACCCTGGGATGTGAACTGCGGAGATCAGGCAGTTGTTGTCCTCCGCCCAGGATAGAATGCGGTGGACTGCGGCCAGAGCCTCTGCACTCCTGGTTCCTCCTTGATGATTTATATAAGCGACGGCCGTCGCGTTGTCGGACTGAACCCGGATGGGATGTCCTGAGAGGAATCTCTGAAAGGCCAGGAGTGCTAGATAGATCGCCTTGATCTCCAGCACGTTGATCTGTAATGCCGACTCCGACAGAGTCCAGAGGCCTTGGGCCCTGTGGTGTAAGAACACCGCACCCCAGCCCTTCAGACTGGCGTCGGTGGTCACCACTAACCATGACGGTTTGATGAAGGACGGCCCCGCGACAAGTGATGTGGTTGAAGCCACCACTGCAGGGAATCTCGGGTCGGTTGTGACAGTGTCACCAGCCGATTCAGTGAGATCGTCCTCTTGTCCCACCTGCGTAGTATCTCCAGCTGGAGAGGACGGAGGCGAAATTGTGCAAACGGCACCGCCTCTATCGCCGCCACCATGCGACCCACCAGCTTCATCAACCCACGAAGGGACGATTGTGGTGACAGGAGCACTGCTTGTACTCCCGATCGGATCGCCACCTGTTTGGATTGTGGCAGAGACACCAGGGCTGAGGACGTGTTGAAGTCCATGCCCAAATAAGTCAAGGACTGGGTCGGAACCAAGGTTGACTTCTGAACATTGAGGAGCCAACCGAATTGTTCCAGAGACCGCATGGTCACATCTAGGCTCGCTTGACAGAGGTGTTCCGATGGCGCCCTGACCAGCAGGTCGTCTAAATAGGGAATGACGGCATGGCCCTGCACGTGCAGGAGAGCCATCATAGAGGCCATCACTTTTGTGAACACCCGTGGTGCCGAGGCCAAGCTGAACGGCAGCGCCACAAATTGGAAGTGTTCCTCCCCCACTGCAAATCTCAACCATCGCTGGTGAGCCGGTGCAATGGGCACGTGAAGGTAGGCGTCTCTGATATCTATGGACGCCAAGAAGTCCCCCTGTGACACAGCTGCGATCACGGAGCGCAGTGACTCCATACGGAACTTCCGAACCAGCACGTGGCGGTTGAACAACTTCAGGTCCAGAACCGGGCGGAAGGATCCGTCCTTCTTTGGGACGATAAAGAGGTTGGAGTAAAAACCCCTGAACCTCTCCCCGGAAGGCACCGGGACCACCACTCCGTCTCTGCGGGAGTCCCTCCAACACCAAAGAAAAGGCCTGAGCTTTTTCTGGGGAGGGGACCGACCGATGGAATCGGGATATCGGTTTTGACGTCAGCTCTATCCTGTAACCTCGCGAGACCACGTCTCGAACCCACTGATCTGGAACGTGAAGTAGCCACTCGTCCTGAAAGCGAGACAAGCGGCCCCCACCTGTGGGGAGGCAGGAAGAGAGAGCGAGTCATGTAGAGGCGGGTTTGGGGGTGGCAGCTGCCGCCCCCGCCGGCTTCTTTGGACGACTCTTAGAGCGCCACTGAGAAGCGGGCTTGCCCCTCGGTCCGTGCGAGCGGGGACGGTGCTGATGACTGTGAGCTGGACCGAAAGGACCACTGTTTTGGGTTCCTCTTAACGGTATACCGTGGCTTAGGTTTATTCTGCGGTATTTTAGACTCAGCAGAATCCTTAATTAGCTTGTCCAGCTCTGTGCCAAAAAGCCTGTCACCAGAGAACGGAAGATTCTGCAGAATCTTCTTAGATGTGGCATCTGAGTCCCAAAGACGTAGCCACAACAACCTGCGGATCGCTATAGCATTGGCCGAAGCCACAGCTGAGCGAGTGGCAGTTTCCAGAGTCGCCGTTCTGGCGTAGTCTGCATAGGCCCTCGCCCTCTCGGTAAGTGCCAGGACCTCTGGACTGGACCTTGCCAGGTCAGTGATACCATCCAAGCAGGTAGTAATCGCTTGTAAGGTCCAGACCGTGGCAAAGTTAGGGGCAAATGACGACCCCACAGCCTCATAGGAAGACTTGGCGAGTTGCTCGACCTGTCTATCAGTAGCATCCTTCAGTGAGGAGCTATCAGAGGCAGAGAAAAGGGAGCGTGCAGCAATCCTGGTCATGGAAGCATCCACCTTCGGGGACTGCGACCACTCCTGAAGCACCTCCTGGGGGAAGGGGAAGCGATTGTCCTTGGGTTTGCGGACATAACGCCGCCCAGGATGTAACCTGGGGGCTCTAATCACCCTTCCAAAATTAGTGTGGTCCATAAAGGAGCCACTTGGTCTAGCCTCCGGCCGCAGCCATTGATAGACCTCCTTCGGGTGCACCGTCACCTCCTCAGGGGGTGTCACGAGACGTAAGGTCTCGTTGATAGAGGACACCAGATCCTCCACCCCATCTGGTGGTTCAGACACAGATACAGACCCGAAAGTCGAACCCCCATCATCTTCCTCACCATCAGAGGAACGCTCCTCCTCAGAGAGAGTCTGGAGCTCGGGTGAAGCCTCACGACGAGCCCGCTTAAGGGGTCTCACAGCAGAAGAGGGAGACACCCGGGGGTAACAGGAAGGAGTAGCTGGGCTATCCAGTCTCCTATTAAGTGCCTCCAGGGATTGCGACATGGAGGACAGCTGAGACAACAGAGATTCATTGATCCTGTTCTGAGTCTCCCAAGGCCCTGAGATCACCTGAACCTCGGGGTATAGCACCGGGGTTGCTGACCCAGTAGTTGCCGCCCGGGCCTCTGGGCGTCCACAGTTATTGCAGGACCCCTCCACCAGTGTTCCATTGCACGTAGCACATGTAACAGTGGCCTCGGCCGCCTTAGCAGCAAGCTTCCTAACTGAGGACATGGCCACAGTAGGGGTAGATAAGCCCAATTGCAGACAATAAAACCGGAGATCCCGGTGGCTTACCGACCGCTGTAAAGCGGTATGAGGGAGCGGTGTGTGTGTGTGACCTCCGCGCCGTCTTCCGGTCTCCCCTCTTGGAGTGCAGACGCACGCTGCATACAGTTCCCAGCCGGGAAGTGAGGGTAAAGATGGCCGCCAACAGAGAAACTGTGGGCGGCGCCGAAGACACGCGGGAAAACACACGCACACGCCCCGCGGTGACGTCACCGCACGGGCTGCATCCCATCCTCCAAGCATCCTTCTCATGAGGGAGCTGGAGCCCGCAGAGCGGGAAACAGTGTAAAAAACATTGTACACAGACTGCAAATACATATCACACATCCGCAGCCTACGGCCTCAGCCCCTGTGACACACAGGGCGGTCAGCCAGGGTGACCCCAGCACAGGGTACACCCGCAGAACCGCGGGCCCGAGGGCAACGCGCGGTCTGAGTGTCATGAAACACATAAAGTGCCAGACACTACCCCCAGGCACACCGGAGACCCAGAGTGCCTCAGTGCCGGTCCGGTCTGTAAGCACCATTCAGGGAGGCCTCGGACGGGGGTGCAGCACCAGTCTGGAGTGTAAGCACCATTTAGGGAGGCCTCAGACTGGGCCGCTCAGCCCAGTCCGGAGTGTAAGCACCATTTAGGGAGGCCTCGGACTGGGCTGGCTCCAGTCCGGTCTGTAAGCACCATTTAGGGAGGCCTCGGACGGAGCGGAGCTGTGCAAGGCTCCCATCTCCCACTCACCAGAGCCCCCCAGAGAGGGATGGAGCGGAGTGTAACAGCGTACCGGGAGAACACCAGGTGTCCAGGCCCTAGGCCCTCCGGTACCTCCACCAGCGTGTGCCACTAAGGGTGAGCGGGGAGGCTGTCACCGGTCCCGACTGGGACCTTATTACCTTGTCTTCAGACGCCATCACGAAAGTAGTGAGAATGCAGTGAAGTGCAAGCAAAGCGTGATCCTCCGAGCACACTAAGTTTAAAACTGAGGATGTTCCCTGCGGTAGGGGTTTATAAGCGGAGGGGGCGGTGTCTACAAACTTGTAGTACCTAGTGTGACCTCCGGAGGGCAGTGCCCTAAACCCCATTGTCTGGGTCTCCCATTATGATGACCAGAAAAATAGAATTTGAATATAGCTAACAGCAGTTATTTATTAACCCGGGCATAGCCGGGTACTACAGCTAGTTCACTATAAAGGAATAAACAATGACTTTCCACATATTGTGTACGCAAGTATTGATATTAGCTCACTTAACAAGCACTTTAAGGAAAAAACAATGACTTTACATGTATCCCCCGGATTATTTGCCAGAAAAGATGCAGCTCAGCTCTTCAGTTATGTTGATGCTGCACAATTTTCTGCATCCGCTTATAGCATGTATTATGCAGTGTTGTTCTTTTGCTATGCTAGATCTGCCCTTTGCAGATTTTTTTTTTTTTTGCATCATTGTCTTGATCCCCGCTACATAGTACAGAACTTACCTTGCTACCGGCAGGCACTTTTAGGTTTCGGTCGCGTCTCACACTATCTGTGCGTCACCCCTACCAACATGACGTGTGCCGCAGCAAGTCAGAAGTGCCGGCCAGTACACAAGGTAAGTAGTGTAACAGAAGCGATATGTTGCATATTTTTACGGATCAAAAGATCCATAAAAGTCTGCAGCCATTACAATGCACTAAAATCACATTGACTTGGCTGGCCTACATGCCATGTGTATTTGCTGTGCATTTTTACAAATATGCTGTTGAGCGCTCTTGTCGGCACATAGTATTAAATCATGTGTTAGGTCCCTTTAAGGCTATGTGGAAAGGGTTAAAACTAAGTAAATCTAATGCCAGATTCACACATCTATAACAGCTGACGATGTACAGAAACACAGCGATATGTGATGTCTGAAGGCAAAAAGAAAAAAGGAAAAAAAAATAAATAAATAAAAATAAAAATGTTATTAGGTTTGCCCAGATCTTGGGTCTTTTCAATATTGTCCCTAGGTCAGAAGGTCCAACCCAACACCCTATAGTCAAAAGGTCCTACAATCCTACAGGCACGATAAATTCCACAATATGTAACCATTGATATGGTATAACAATAGCAGTCTGCCCAACACGCTTTGCCTCCTACAATCTGTTTTAGGAGGCTCATCAGGGGCAATAGACAATATGCTACATCAAGTATATGTGTGTCATTTAGGTAGAATATGACACTTTATGTTAAGAGTCTGGTAGTTTAGCCCACAGTAGTCCGGGTTACGGGATGTTAGAGGAAGGTGTTGATGAGTTTGTCAAACCATCAGATGCAATATCTTGAGGCTACCGATGATTTTAGCGTAGAAGTCACGGTGTAACTTGTGCTTCCATCTACTTTATGGTCTGGTACTATGTCCTCCTCCCTTTGTAAAAAGATTCTCCTGTTTCCTGCTTACATTTGGTAGGAAGAATATACATCTGTTGCCTCCTTTTAATATCCCTTGTGCTTATGTCAGAGCACAGTTTGTCGCTTTTTGATAGAAGACGACTTATCAAACTTCCATTCATTAGTTTTCTTTCTGCCACAGTTGCTGGCCAGACAAGGGTTAATGGTTCCAAATATCCCTCAATCCTTCCCATGCATAGTATATCCAATGCAGTCCCGGTTTCACTCCCTGTTTCTGGAGAAGGCCACTGGTTGCTCCTGCACGTTCTGCCTCTCAGAGCCGGCTCAGGCAATGCTCCCTGTTGTCAGAGCTAAAACTTGCTGTGCCAAAACCCTCCATAAAATGCCTGTATCCACAGTTGTGCAACATACGTTGTTTGAGCCAATTGGTCCGGAGATGACAAATGGGGGGGGGGGGGGGCGCAATTTACAACATGCCAGACCCAAAATAAAAATCAATGGTTTAAAATCTAGAGTCTAAGGATTCACTTACAATCGTCGTCCCCCCCCCCCTGTCATCATATCCATGTACCCCACAGCCGTCACCTCCTCCCACCCTAGCACCTCATTATATGGACTTCCCCACAATGACCTCATTGAACACCCAGGTAGGAGGTAAATTAAATTTTATTTTAATATAACATTGTAATTTTAACAAAAACATACAACATCGAAAAAAAATAAATAAATCTCAAACAGATGCAGGCGGTGGGAATGCTGCACAAAGTACAAAAACCTAACCGGTTTGGATTAGAACGTGTTCGGAGGGGAAAGGGGAGGGCGACGGACGACTGATTCAGTCAACTTCTTCCATTCGGGAGGAGTCTTCATCTCCTTCCAGAGGGGGCATCTCTTCAGTGGTCGGGGGAGTCAGGTCCTCAGCGGTGACGTCATCCTCATCAATACCTGCAGGATCACATATAGGGAATTTAGTGCAATGTCCCTATAGATAGGAGGGAACTCTTTACATTATTGGTTCATCAGCAGGTAACTCACCAAGGCCGAGCTTGATCATCCTATAGATGCGGTTGGCATGTGTCTGGGGGTCTTCCAGGCTGAAGCCAGATGACAGGAGGGCAGTCTCGTACAGCAGGATTACTAGGTCCTTCACAGATTTGTCATTCTTGTCAGCATCAGCCTTCTGTCTCAATGTTTCCACGATGGAATGGTCGGGGTTAATTTCTAGGTGCTTTTTGGCTGCCATGTAGCCCATAGTAGAGTTGTCCCTCAGCGCCTGGGCCTTCATGATCCGCTCCATATTGGCGGTCCAGCCGTATGTGCTTGTTACAATACAGCAGGGCGATGTTACTAGTCTGTTGGACACTACAACCTGAGAGGAAAGGAGACTTAGGAAAATTAGATTCTGCAACGCAGGACAGAGCAGAGGACTAATGGCAGACAGGAGTCCCAGACAACTGACAGGCACATACTAACCTTCTCTACTTTCTTTTCCAGGATGTCCTTCATGATTTTGCAGAGATTCTCAAACTTTGCTTTCTTCTCCTCTTGCCTCTTTTTTCTCCTCCTCATCCTCGGGAAGCTCCAATCCTTCCTTGGTGACGGACACAAGGGTCTTGCCTCAAATTCTTTCAGTTGCTGTACGCAGTATTCATCGATGGGCTCGATCATGTAGATGACCTCCAGGCCATGCTTCCTGAGCCGCTCCACAAAGGCAGAGTGGGCCACCTGCTCTTTTGTCTCTCCTGTAGAGAGGAAGGTTCAGTCAGTGAAATCACAGGCTGCAATGAGCCATCAGCCTCACCATGTCAAGGTTATCTAGATATTTGATACATCACACACGGGAACATCTACAGTGTGTAGAAATGAAAAGATGCATTTAGGCTGCTTTCACATCTGCAGTTATTGTAACTCGCAGCAGATCCGGCAGATGTCCCCGCCAACGGCCAACTTACAGCACCGATTCAGCAGGTCCCATTTATTCTCTATGGGGCTTATGGTTGGGTGCGGTTTTGCTGGATCGGTGCTGCAAGTTGGCATGTACACTGCAAATGCAGGGGACATCTACCAGATCTGCTGCGAGTTACAAAATCACAGATGTGAAAGCAGCCTTACAGAATGAGTGACTGCAGCCCCCAAAACACTAACACAGTTGAGCACTGGCAGAAGTGTCACTAGGCCCTAGGGACTCAAGTTTGGCTTTTGTTTTTTTTTAATAAAGCTTTAAAAATGAAAGCCTAAAAATGTGAATTTAAACAAGAAACTTTTTGCAATGATATGGTGGAGTTTCTACAAACACTGTTTGGATAACTAGGAGTCTGCTGAGGCCATGCTCATTAGCAGCAGACACCCCTACAGATTCAAAGGATGACAATCATAATTCCTGTGCCATTGCTGTAGTGCAATCCGCAGTTAACTGGACCCATGGTCTGTATACAGTGCTAAAGTTACTGACAAAGGTCAATTATTGTCCAAAAACGTTTTTTTTGCTCCCAAATAAGTTTGATTACACCTGACAATAAAGTGCCATGTCACTGAAGCCTACCTATGCACCTCATACTCAACCAGTAGTGCATGGCTCTTTTCATAAATATGGATAAACAGGACAGTCCACTGCATGCGAATCCCCTTTCCAGCAAGCGAGCCCCTCACCTGTGATGTAGTAGATGTGCTTTTGGTTCTCCTTCATCCGGGTGCAGTAATCTTTCAGGGACACCATCTCATCTCCGGACGCTGACGTGTAGTATCGCAGGAGTTCAGACAGTCTGTTGCGGTTCTGAGAGTCTTCGTGGATCCCGAGCTTTACGTTTTTAGAGAATTGTTCGTAGAGCTTCTTATAGTTCTCCTTGTCCTCGGACAGTTCTGTGAACAGCTCCAGACATTTCTTCACCAGGTTCTTCCGGATCACCTTCAGGATCTTGCTTTGCTGCAGCATCTCTCTGGAGATGTTGAGGGGGAGATCTTCTGAATCCACTACACCTCTGATGAAGTCTACGAGATTAATATTGAGTGATTAGTGCCAACTTATAACCAGGGCTGTGGAATCAGAATAAAATGTACCAACTCCGACAATATATAATTTGGGTATAGTAGTACAAAGCACCTTGTGCTGATTAGATGAAACCTAAGAAAAGCTTCATTATTGTATCAGTAAATGGGAGCCCTATGCCATCACATCCGGAGGGCAGTGAATTTACAATTGGGTGGGGGGGGCCCAGGCTCTGAGGCACTGGCAACCAGGTCTTCCATTCTGTGCCTGTCCATCTCTTCTCCCCGGGCTCTTTTCTCCCCCCTATAGGGCGCTGTCTGCCAACACCCATGTGTGCCGTCTCCCTCCCCATCACCATTTCTTGCCTATGTGCCACCCCCCCCCCCCATGCCATTTCTTCCCCATGTGCTTGCCTCCTGTGGGCACTGGCTCTCGCCTTGCTGTGCGGAACAAAAATGGCAGCACAAGTGCTCAGGTGTCGAGTAGAGTTGTTGGTTATGGCACGACTGCGCAATGTGCCAGTAATGCCAGAGGGCGCCATGTTTGTACACCCATCACTTGGGTGTGCAATGTGGTTGTCGTGTGATAGGAGGACACTGACACCAGAATGGATGACCGACACAACAAGGAAATTATCTAATTAGATAATTATTATAAGCCCAATGTTCAAATGCACTACAATAAACGTTACTTAAACATCAGACTAGGAAGAGAGTAGCACATATGCAAGGGGGGGGTGGCGGCGTCCTGTAGACAAGTATATATATATATTAAAAGGCTATTAAGCCTTCACTTACTCAGATACTCCGGGATTAGCTCCTCGCAGTTATCCATGATGAAGACCCTCCGCACATACAGCTTAATGTTGTTCTTCTTCTTTCTGTTCTCAAACAAGTCAAAAGGCGCTCGCCTTGGCACAAAGAGTAGAGCCCTGAACTCGAGCTGCCCCTCCACAGAGAAGTGCTGGGAACCAAAAGGGATAATCATTAGCATTTGGAAGAAGAAAATGCCTTTACCTCTTGATACTGAAGTAGCTTAGAAAAGACCCCCCTACCCACTCACTTTCACAGCCAGGTGGTCCTCCCAGTCGTTGGTGAGACTCTTATAGAACTCTCCATATTCCTCATTGGTGATGTCATCAGGGTTGCGGGTCCAGATGGGTTTGGTTTTGTTCAGCTCTTCTTGGTCGATATATTTCTCCTTTATCTTCTTTTTCTTCTTCTTGTCTCCCTCCTTCTTATCTTCTTCCTCATCTGAGCCTACATCTTCTATCTCGGGTTTCTCCTCAGTCTTCTCTTCTTCCTCCTCTTTCTTCTCTTCCTTTTCCTCCTCGGCTTCATCGTCACTGACCTCCTTATCGCGCTCCTTTTCCACGAAGAGCGTAATGGGGTAGCCGATGAACTGGGAATGTTTCTTAACAATTTCCTTGATCCTCCTTTCCTCGAAATATTCAGCTTGGTCCTCCTTTAAGTGCAGGATAACTTTGGTACCACGGCCCAGGGGCTCACCTGCAGATGACAGTCAAGTTATTAGGCAGCGATACTAAACTGGATTACAAGTCAGGCTTCACACATCTGCAGATTTTAATGATCAGCGATGTGTTCCTTCCAGGTATCAGCAGGCTTGGTACTGACAGGACCTATGTGACTCTAACCCGAGTCACACGGCCAGGTCCTGCCGGTGCCAAGAAGGGTGAGTGTGTGTCCCAAAAGCAGAGCAAAATAAAGCAACACAAATGGATGATGCATTTGTGGATTTTTTTTTTTCCCTGCACCAAATGATCAATTTTTGGTGCAGATACAGCACTAAAAAACACATTGCTCTGTGTGAATGAGCCCTTGTAAGCAAATAGGAGGATACAGAGATCATGTTGTGAGACCCCAGTCAGTCTGATGTGTGAAGCTGGTCTTAGGCAGTGTTCAGATGCAGCTTTATACAAACTATGACATGCCAAATATCAGTCAGTAAAAAGCACCCGCACGCTGCAGTTTTGCTGCATAACCACACAGATTATAATTTTTTGCAGATGCAATTTACAAACCAGTTTTCAGATTCATTTTGGCCACAGATCTCATGCACTTACTATTATCCACTCGGACAGTGAAGGATCCTCCGGCTGAGGACTCCCAGGCGTACTGCTCGTCATCACAGTGCTTGGTGATCACTGTGACCTTATCAGCTACAAGGTAGGCCGAGTAGAATCCAACACCAAACTGACCAATCATAGAAATATCCGCTCCGGCCTGCAGAGCCTCCATAAAGGCCTTGGTCCCGGACTTGGCGATGGTACCCAGGTTATTGATTAGGTCGGCTTTGGTCATCCCGATGCCGGTGTCAATAATAGTCAAAGTGCGATCATGCTGGTTAGGGATCAGGTCGATCTTTAGGTCTTTTCCAGAATCCAGTTTGCTGGGATCGGTGAGACTCTCATAGCGGATTTTATCCAGAGCCTATAATAAGATACATGCTTTAAATTGGACGTTTTTAACCGCCAAGCGACATCAGGATGGAATAAATCTGCTCACTTACATCTGAAGAGTTAGAGATGATTTCTCGCAGGAAGATCTCCTTGTTGGAATAGAAAGTGTTAATGATCAAGGACATGAGCTGAGCAATCTCAGCCTGGAAGGCGAAGGTCTCCACGTCCTCCTCCATCTGTTGGTCCGGGGCTGCGCTCTGCACTTCTTCTGGCATCTGGGAGGAATAAACAAAATAAGCAGGTGATTATTATATTAGGGGGGGGTTATACTACCAGAGTGGATGATAGAGGTTATACTGCCGGAGTGTCCCCACTGCCCTTCTTATTGCAGCAATACAAGGATCTTTCTAGATTCAAGGGAGGTTAGATCGCCACCTACTGGTAAGGCCAGGTACTGCAAGCTTCTAGAAGCTACTAGCATCATCCCGCCCCCCCCTCCCTATACCAGTCCTATAGGGGGTTAATGCAGATTAATCCAGGAAGGTTCTGGATGACGTGATGACGGACAGGGAATCCATCATCCCCATCTTCTGATGACACAATGTGCACGGTCACATCTGCCGGGCAGGAGAGACCACCAAGCCGGAAGCAGGAGGACCCCCTCACCCTCAGCATCCATTATATTTACACTTTTCTATTAAAAAACCCACCCTAAATCTAAGAGACACAAAGAAAATTTAAAGGGACAGCACATTTAAAGGGCCAGACATCTCCTTTCAAGGCATTAGCAATCGATAACACAGCTCCAAACCAAATGCAGCCCCCCCAAAAATCACTGTATATGGGGGACCCCACTATATAATAATACACAATGATGGCAGGTGTAGAACTACAAGTCCCAGCACCAAGTACTACCACTCCCATCACTGCCCACCGATCCGCTATACAAACACAGCTCCATATAAACAATAGGCCAGGGCTGTTGCCCATAGCAACCGAGCGCCCAACACAGCTCCATATAAACAATAGGCCAGGGCTGTTGCCCATAGCAACCGAGGGCCCGTAAGTGAAACAGAGAAAATGGTGGTTGCTATGGGCAACAACGGCAACGAAAGGGTCAGGAATACGGACAGGAGGCCGTTTTGAGGCCGAGCTCCTCACCGTGTTTGGTCCGGTAACACCGCTCCGCCGCAGCTCTGCAGTGCTCGATGGTCTCTGAGTCTCTGACTGACTAACGGAAAGCGCGTCCGCTCTTTATATATACCGCGCGCGCCCGCTACTCTTGACAGCCCCGCTACTCTGACCACGCCCACACACAACAAGCGCCGGGAACCTTCACTGACTACAGGCGGGAGGACCGCGGTGCGGCGGTTTAACAACCAGCCAATCACAGAGCAGCAGTGAGGTGATGGCCCCGCCCAAAAAGGCGTGTGAAGCATCTGTGGAAAACACTAGAAGGAGCTGGAGCCACGTGCTTGCTTGTTGCCCTGGCAACAAGGGAAGCCTCAATGGCGGCTTCAGTGAATGTACAAATCACCATCATGACAGGATAAAGTCTCTAGTTACACATTTCCTCTCATAGTGTCTCTCATTCTGCACATGGTCATCCGTTCTGTATGATAAAGCACATTTTCCTCATGATTCCCCCCCCCACATACGTGACCGTGCGTGTGTACACATGTCTGACTGAAAAATCGGATCCAACATGTCCGACAGAAGCCATAGACTGTATAATTGGCAACCAGTCCGTCAAAATGGAGGGAGGGGGATGTTTTACCTCATAATTTGTGAGCATTAGGTACAAAAATGGAGAAAAGCCCTCAGCAGGGGCGTAGCTACACCAGGTGCAGGGGTTGCAATCTCACCTGGGCCCCGAGTCTAGGGGGCCCCAAAAGTCCCTTTGGACTATAGAAAAGACTAATACTATTAAACATTTGCAATAATTGGGGGCCTGTTGGGCTTTTGCATCGGGCCTGGCCTGATCCCAGGCCCTGGGCAACATGGCAGGTTCCCCGCCGGCCTTTATACCATGGCTTAGGCTGCTTTCACCCCTGTTCACTGGTCCCCTCGGGACGTAAGTGCAGACAGTGCCATTGGCTATAATGGAGAAGACAGAGTGCCCTATTACAGTGGCGGACCTTGAGCCTGGCGGGGCGTTTAGCGTTTAGACTGAGGAGCGGGAGGGGGGTGCGAGCTGCTGTCCCAGGTGACAGGTGAGGAGTGGGCGTGGGGTTTGCGAGCTGCTTCCTAAGTGATGAGCGGGGGGTGGTGCGAGGCTGCCATCCCAGGTGAGGGGGAAGTTGGGTGCGAGCTGCTATCCTGGGTGAGTAGCGGGGGTGGGGGTGGGTGGGGGTGAACTGCTATCCTAGGTGAGGAGCAGGGGGCAAATTGCAGGCCAGGGAGCCGGAGCAGCAGATAAAAGGAGAGGAGCGGTGGGAAGCTTCCCTCACTTCTTCTCCTCTCCTCTGAAACACGATCGCGGACCTACAGGTGCTTGAGGGGCCCCCTAGCCGGCCGGGGCCCTGGTGCAGCTGTACCAACTGTACCACGGTAGCCCCCTCCTAATATTATTATTTATAGAGCACCATTCATTCCATAGTGCTGTACATGAGAAAGGGTTACATACAGACAAGTTAAAAATACAATGAACTAAACTAAGGCCCCGTTACACAGTACGAGATCGTGAACGATATCGCTGAAAGCGTCACGGGTTTGGAGTCGTTGATACGATATCGTTAGGACGTCGTTTCGTGTAACACCGAGATACGACTTTGATAAATGTTGGATCATTGATCGCAGATCTACGAACATGTTCTCAAATCAGACGATCCTCGATCAGCCAACCTGCTGCATCGTTATGTGTGACACCGCGATAACGATGTCGATCATGACTTTGCCCATTCACATCAGTGAACAAGTATCGGTCGCTGGGTTGTGTGAACGATAGCTGCTCGCTACATCATTGGTGCGTCGTTCACAATATCTAGACGTGACATCTCACCAACATTCTCAAACAATGTCCTAACAACCGCGCTCCCGTGAGATCGTTGCTGAGATCGTTACAACATTGTAGCATGTAACGGTACCTTAACATTGACAGACTGGTACAGAGGGAGAGAGGACCCTGCCCTTGCGGGCTTACATTCTAGAGGGCGGTGGGGAGAGAGACAGTAGGTTGGGTCTGCTCTGGTGGTGGTGGAGCCGGTCCGGGTGGAACACGGTCCAGTGGTGGTGGAGCGCCGGGTCCAGTGGTGGTGAAGCGCCGGGTCCAGGTGGCGCCGGTCAGTGGTGGTGACGCGGTCCAGGGTGGGGGAGCGCGGTCAGTGCTGGTGAGGTGGCCCTGTGTCATGCAGCTGCAGGCTGTTCTGAAGAGATGGGTTTTCAGGTTCTGCTTGAAGGTTCTGAGTATAGAGGACAGTTGGACATTTTGGGCTGCAGAATTCTAGAGAATGGGGGATGCTCAGGCAAAGTCTTGCAGGTGGTTAGATGAGGAACGTACAAGTGTGGAGGAAAGCAGGAGGTCTTGGGAGGATCGAAGATTACAAATTGGATGATATCGGGAAGATTAGTTCAGAGATATATGGGGGGGACAGATCGTGGACGGCTTTGTAAGTCCTATCAGGAGACTGTTGTGTCGATGAGAGTAGGCTTGTGACTCGCGCATCCGCCATTTTTGTTCACCCTGTAATGCACACTAGCGGACCGGGTGTACAAAATGCTATAGTTACCGATGTCACAATGGAGGTGTGCTCTGAGGCAGCCATGTGCGGGATCAGGGGCTGGCTGCAAATTTCAGCCTGGGGGGATAAGCACACAGCAGTGGCCCATGCGCACTGAGCTTCAGGGGCAGAGCGCCTCCAGACTAACATGACATAGCCGGGCGGCCCCAACACTGCTGCTTGACCACTGGCCTGGGGGGTATCTGCCCCCTGCCCCTTGAGGCAGCCAGCTCCTGTGCGGGATTATGGGAGGGGGCGGCTCTGCAACACCAGAGGAGGAGGAGGGCCCGGAGGACAGCAACAGCATGCAGAGCTGCTGGCCTTACTGTGCAGTGTGCCCCATCAACTGCACAGCACCGCCTGTAGAAACCATATTGGCACAACCATCACTGGGGTGTGCCAATATGGCGGCCATGACAGTTTTTGTTTCATATCAGGTGGCATTCAGCTGGCACTTTGTCGGGGACATCCGGACGCCAAGGCATTTATGTAAGTAGATAGCACCGCCAGCACATACATCCCATTTTGTGGTGGGGGCGATGCAGTCCCATAAACTCTGGAGGTGTGAACACAACCCAAATTAGTCAGCCACTTCCTATCTAATCTACTTTACGGCAGCGTCCATTAGATATATGGTGGCCCAGGTCTACCGCCAATATGGCTGCCATTTGTCCTAAATCTGATCGTGAAAAAGAACTACCACAAGGAGGGCGCTCCTCAACATGGCGGTCATATCAGTACTATAGACGTAATAATTGATGGTAATATTAATACTCGTCAGGTCTGTGGCTAACTAGGATTTTTTCTAACATCTCGAGGCTCTCTGCTTTGGACAATCCAGTTTTTTGGTAGATCTCCTGATCATTGGAGGACCGGTTGCAATTATCGGGGAAGACAGAGCAGAAAATGATGTTTCCCTATAGTGCCCCCAGAGACAAGGTGAAGCATTACACTGTGATATGAATGCACTGTCCTTGTAATGCATGGTCACACCAGGAACATGTGACTCACCGTGGCCGGGACTCCGGTTTAGACAGGCAGTAGCTCCTTTTCCTCCTTGTCACGGGTGGACCGCGCCTGCCGGTAGTGGGGACCCGGTTGAGTGCAGATCAAAAGGGTTGAAGACGTCTTATGGGAACAGATTAAGGGGTTAATTGATTTCGTGACGCCACCTATGAGTAATTCGGTAAGTCTTACCGACGCTGCAGGGCCTCCGGGGGATGGAATGCAGCAAGATGGAACGCTCCCCACAGGCTGAGCGGTGATCCCCGGAAGCTGGAGCTGCTTAAGATGTTGTGCGGCAGCTGCGGCTACCTTGTGTGCTGACGGACGTAGTCATAAGGAAGCACGGACACTGTAAGTCTCTGTAACGGTTCTTTACTGTAACCAGCAAGCAGTACATGGCATACAGTTACGGGTAGTGGACCGGGTGGACTCAGCAGTGATAGGTGTCCCTCAGAGATCCGCGGTGTTCCTCCATTCTAGCTAAGTAGGTTGCCGTTGTCGCCCAGGAATACCAGGTCGGGTACAGGGAGGCTGCTTGAATGCCCTATCCAAAGTATACGTTATGGATGTTTTGGGGAGCCTTGGTCCCTCGGTGGGTACACCGCTGGTTAGACGACTGGATTTGGCAGTGGTGGGGTGCTCCTGTAAAGCGGTCCCTCCACTCCTCTGGTTCGCATAGCAGAGCTGAACTGCTGCCAGCTTCGGTACCAGCAAACCGGCTGTAGATGGGCACGGGATGGTTCTGGACCCGCATAATGATGCCCGTAATTGGTAGGGAGATGGCCGGTAGAAGGTGGCCAGGGGGCCGCACGGGACTGTGCAACCCCTCTCCTAGGTTGCAGAGCTGGGAATCTGCAGAAGGTCTTCTAGGCTGTTGTTACTTGCAGACTCGCTCTTCCAGATTCTCTAATCTAAACTTAAACTTCCACTACACACTACCCTTGCACTCTGCCCACCAGGACCTTGATTGGTCCTCTATGCTAAGTGATGCATGCAGGGTATGGATCTCTAAGTTAACCAAATGACTGCTGGGTCAGAGAATATTGCTGCTGCATTCATGGCTGCAATACCCCCCCTGTGACGCACTCGGTGCGGGGCGCCACACATGCCCAGTGATTCAGTGTTACATAAATGCCTCCGGCTCGTTCATTGGGTGTGTGAATCATGTGTTAGGCATAGGGAGGGGATGCTGCAGACAATCCTTATTATGATGACAAAGGCTATGCCAGAAGACACAAGTATCCAGGAGGAGGAGATAGAGAGTTTCGCATTCCCAGCTGATGTCCACAATTATTAACACCTTCTCTTCCAACTGAGAACTCCACCGGGCAAGCACGGTGGCTCAAGTGGTTAGCACTGTAGCCTTTGCAGCACTGGGGTCTTGAAGTCCTGGGTTCAATTCCCACCAAGGACACTAAGGACAACATCTGCAAGGAGTTTGTATGTTCTCCCCGTGTTTGCGTGGGTTTCCTCCGGGCACTCCGGTTTCCTCCCACATTGTAAAGACATGCTGATAGGATGTTTAGATTGTGAGCTCCAAGAGAGACAGCATTACTCATGTATGTAAAGTGCTATGGAATTAATAGCGCTATATAAATGAATAAATTATTATTATTATTATTATTATTAGATCTTATGTCCAAGTAATCTGATTGGAAATCACAGAAGTAACTTTATTTAAGGCCTGTTTCACACATCCATGACACCACGGACATGTGAGACAAGGCCGTTTGTAGGCGGAGCTTGTATCATGCATCACGGATCAGTGGATAGCACACAGACAGCCTGTCACTGCATACTCACCTCCCTCCAGCGCCACTGTTGCTCTCACTTCCGGTCCGCTGTCAGGCTCAGAGATGTGAATATTCATGACCCTAATGAGCGTCACCGGAAGTGAGAGGAACGGGCAGCGCTGGAGCGAGAGTATGAAATTATTTTGACACTTTTAGCTTTTGTCCGTGGTACGTTGTGAACATCCAAGTGCAGGATTTTTTGGAGCAAAAGCGGTCCATGCTTCCGCAAAAAAACAGACATGTCGCCATGTGGACCACACGGATATGCAACTGCTCCACATGGTGACACGGTTCATGCCAAAAAACGGAAGTGTAAAGAGGACCATAGGGGGATCATATGTCCACATAGGTCCGTGCCTCCGGCATGTGTCGGCACGGATGTGTGAAACAGGCCCAAGGGTCAGAGGAAACCAGGAGCAGTCTGTTAAAATGAACAAACAAGCAGCAGAGTCCTCACCACCTGTTATTATTGTCTGCGGAGCTGACGTCACAATGACAGCGCTGCAGACAATCTCTGAGTTCAGCAGCTCGTACCATCAACTTAGGAAGAGCTGCTGAACTCAGTGATTGTCTGCAGCGCTATCGACATGACCTCAGCGCTGCAGACAATCACTGACAATCACTGACAACAAAGACGCAGCTCCGGACCCGAGGAGGGTCAAGCAGATGAAACCCAACTGCCCAATCCTTGTCTGCTCCAACATATGTGGTCATAGAGGATACACAGCAGCGGGGTCTGATGATGTAGGTGTGTACGGTCAGCCAAACAGCATGGACCTCATTCCCCCTATTTATGTGAATATTTTTGTGAAATATCCTATTCATTAAGCGTTTAACAATATTTTTTTAATTATTTTTTATGTATTTTATACTTATTTTGCTCCTACAGTTTTCTTATATGGATCTGGTATATTTATAACACACAGCTTCTGTTAATATATATATTTATTTGAATAATTTTGTATAATACCCTATTCAATAAGGGTCGTTATAACATTTTTTTTCTATTTTTGGTGTATTTTATTTTTCTTAGGTGGATCTGTTACATGTCTAACATATACTGTACCTTCTGTTACCGCATGTATTACCTTGCTTTCTGCGGCTTCTCAGTTATTCACACCCAGATGGGTGTGCTAAGGCAATGTGAGCTCCCTCGCCCCCCTCCATGGGCGGTATAGCCTGTTGACGCAAATCGCGTCATATCCATATCATAGGACTTAGCGCTGCGCATTGCGCATGCGCGAGTTGCTCTGCAGCAGCTAATCCCAAAAGAATAAAACATTGCAGAATTGCACTTTTTTTGCTATTTCATCCCACTTGTAATTTTGCGCCCCAGTGTCGTGGGGTACTCGGAACAGGCTGGCAGTGCTTCTGGGGAGTCACAGGGGTCGAGACCCGGCTCGGTGACCCTGGGTTCAGCTTCAAAAGAGTTTTTTGGAATAGGGTGGTTTAAAGGGAGTATTATTTTGTGACGCCACCCGTGTTTGTGGCTATGAGTGGCCACCGCTGCTGCAGAACCTCTGGGGACAATGGATGGGCAGCTGGGATGTAGTGGCTCCCCACAGGTGGAGCAGATCCCCAGGTTAGTGGATGTTGAAAGGTGTAGGGTGCAGGATGGAGGGCGCGAAGTAACTGACAGATTCACGGTTTGTTGGTTCCTCAAGTCTTTACTGGTGATACTGGCACAAGGACAGATGATATTGCTGGAATCCGGCAACCTGGGAGCAACTGTGGATCTCCTCACCCGGCATGTTTGAGGCCTCCCTACTGCACTTTCTCTACGGGTCCCTGCAGCTGCTTAAACTAGCTGCGGCCCTACCTCTCTCTCCTGCAGTGTGCTGTATGACAGGCAGCTCAAGTCCTTTATTAGCCCCACTTCACGGGCGTCTGCTCCTGGGCTCTTCACACTGCTTTGCCTCTGGGCACTTTGGTGTGGATGGGGGACTTGGAATCCCCACCCTCCGGTATTGGCTGCCGGGACTTTAGGCCTGCACAGCTTCGACTCTGGTGTCCGGTTCTTGGAGCTTACTCCTCTGGGGTGAGCTTCAACACTGCTCCTCTCCCCAGGCTCCTCTCCTTCCTCAGACCCTTGCCTTAGGTCCCTCAGCTAGGTCTAGCTCTCTTGGGTGATGCAGGTGTTAGCACTGTTTCTCCAGTCCCTCAGCACTGGATGTCTTCCTCGGTCCTCCTAGGAATTGAACTGACTAACTCCATCCCCGAACCAGAATTTATAGGGGAGCTACCCTGAACCAGGCTTTAGAGCTCCCCCTTCAGGCCTGGAGGCAGAAAGGTGTTGTGTGCTTTGATTTTGCTTGGTGTGAATACCCTATGTTGCTCTCAGGTATGATACTACCTCCCGAGGGAGATAATGGCATTGTGGTATCCAGACCCTGGTGTGCCACAATAACATTCAAAAATATAACTCGTCTCGTAAAAATAAACAAGCATTTCATACAGCTATATTGATGGAAAAATAAAAAACTTATGGCTCTTAGAATAAGGAGAGGAAAAACAAAAGGACAAAAATGAAAAATTGCCTGGTCCTTAAGGAGTCGATTCAAGGTCTTCAACAGCTCTTTGGACAAGACAGTGGCCCTACATACCCACATAGGAGACCAATTTTGTAAAACAGCTAAATATTTTATTGTCTTATATGATTTTATGGCTCTATATACTCAGAAGGTCTAAGTATGACATCAAGGTGTAGTCTGACATCATCGGGGTATAGTATAACATCATCGGGGCGTGGTATGACATCATCTGGGTGTGGTATGACATCATCGGGGTGTGGTATGACATCATCGGGGTGTGGTATGACATCACTAGGTGTAGTATAACATCATCGGGGCGTAGTATGACATCATCGGGGTGTAGTATAACATCACTAGGTGTAGTATAACATCATCGGGGCGTAGTATGACATCATCGGATATTCTATATGTTTAGGTTATATACTCAGAGGCTATGGTTTGACATCAAGGGATGTATGACATCATCGGGTATAGTATAACATCACTGGGTGTAGTATAACATCATCATCTCATCGGGGCGTGGTATGACATCATCGGGGTGTGGTATGACATCATTGGGGTGTGGTATGACATCACTAGGTGTAGTATAACATCATCGGGGCGTAGTATGACATCATCGGGGCGTAGTATAACATCATAGGTGTAGTATAACATCATCAGGGCGTAGTATGACATCATCGGGGTATAGTATAACATCACTGGTGTAGTATAACATCATCGGGGCGTGGTATGACATCATCGGGGTGTGGTATGACATCATCGGGGTAATAGTGTATAACATCATCTGGGTGTAGTATAACATCATCTGGGCGTGTATGACATCATCGGGGTGTGTATGACATCATCGGGGTATAGTATAACATCACTGGGTGTAGTATAACATCATCGGGCTAGTATGACATCATCGGGGTGTAGTATGACATCATAAGTAGAAAAATGGATCTAACAAATTTACTGACAAATTTTTGTAATACCAAAATACTGTACACATTACCAAAAGTGCAAACCACTAAGGAAGTAGGTTGAATCTACAGTGAACCATCCTTCA